>CAMQGK010000550.1:2400000-3000000 GCA_947000775.1 Pterois miles | reverse complement strand
AAACTAGTTCAACATGACATGAGAGCCATGTGATGCACATTGCATGGAGCCATTTTCAGAGATGGAAACTGTTTAATTGGTTCAGTTTTTGCTCATTTGTTTGTCCCATTGTCAGGGCCTGGACGTAGTGCCCACAAAGCTAACTCATTTTAAATGAACGATTTTGACATTTGAAGGTTAGATATAAATTGCAGCAGCAATGTGGACAAATTCAGTCAAATAAAGCCAAATAAATAAAATAAATAAATAGATAAATAAAAATATAGAGTTTTCAAATTCAGATGTGCTATCTTCTGGCACAGAAACAGAGATAAAGAGGACCTATTATACTTTTGTTCCTTTTCCTTTCCTTTAGTGTGTTATGTAGTTTTTTGTGCATATAAAATTTCTTCTCTTCTGTGACGTGGTGATGTCACCAAGCAACACATTTTGCCTCGCTAATTTGGCACGCCCTCAAACAAAGCTAATTTGAGCGGAGCAGGAGCCGAGTCCAGAAAGTTTGGTTTGGTTGATCAATCACAAGAGTGGACCAGCTGACCAATGAGAGCAGACTGGGCAGGAGCTCAGACAGAGCGTTTCAGACAGAGGGTGTAAAGAGGCGCTGCAGCACAGCCAGCATAAGAAAAATAAAGCGCTTTTTGAACATTGACGCATATAAACATGTCAAACCCCAAATTCAAGTATGAACCTCAAAATAAGCATAATAGGTCCTCTAAAATCAGCACTGTCTACAGTAAAGAGATGTGCATGCAGTGTGCAGTGGTTAATGTCTTGAATTTGACCAAAGATCTCTCTTTTATGTATAACAATGACAGGTCAAACACACACACACACACACACACACACACACACACACACACACACACACACACACACACACATATATATACAGTACAGACCAAAAGTTTGGACACACCTTCTCATTCAATGAGTTTTCTTTATTTTCATGACTATGAAAATTGTAGATTCACACTGAAGGCATCAAAACTATGAATTAACACATGTGGAAATATGTACTTAACAAAAAAGTGTGAAACAACTGAAAATATGTCTTATATTCTAGTTTCTTCAAAGTAGCCACATTTTGCTCTGATTACTGCTTTGCACACTTTGCATTCTCTTGATGAGCTTCAAGAGGTCGTCACCTGAAATGGTCTCCAACAGTCTTGAAGGAGTTCCCAGAGATGCTTAGCACTTGTTGGCCCTTTTGCCTTCACTCTGCGGTCCAGCTCACCCCAAACCATCTCGATTGAGTTCAGGTCTGGTGACTGTGGAGGCCAGGTCATCTGGCGCAGCACCCCATCACTCTCCTTCTTGGTCAAATAGCCCTCACACAGCCTGGAGGTGTGTTTGGGGTCATTGTCCTGTTGAAAATTAAATGATGGTCCAACTAAACGCAAACCAGATGGAATAGCATGCCGCTGCAAGATGCTGTGATAGCCATGCTGGTTCAGTATGCCTTCAATTTTGAATATAGCCCCAACAGTGTCACCAGCAAAGCACCCCTACACCATCACACCTCCTCCTCCATGCTTCACGGTGGGAACCAGGCATGTAGAGTCCATCCGTTCACCTTTTCTAGTTCCACAAAGACACGGTGGTTGGAACCAAAGACTTCAGATTTGGACTCATCAGACCAAAGCCCAGATTTCCACTGGTCTAATGTCCATTCCTTGTGTTCTTTAGCCCAAACAAGTCTCTTGTGCTTGTTGCCTGTCCTTAGCAGTGGTTTCCTAGCAGCTATTCTACCATGAAGGCCTGATTCACACAGTCTCCTCTTAACAGTTGTTCTAGAGATGTGTCTGCTGCTAGAACTGTGTGTGGTATTGACCTGGTCTCTAGTCTGAGCTGCTGTTAACCTGCCATTTCTGAGGCCGGTGACTCGGATTAACTTATCCTCCGCAGCAGAGGTGACTCTTGGTCTTCCTTGGGGGCGGCAGTAGCTTAGTCTGTAGGGAGTTGGCTTGGGAACCGGAGGGTCACCGGTTCAAGTCCCGACATGGACCAAAAACTGAGTGTGAACTGGTAGCTGGAGAGGTGCCAGTTTACCTCTTGGGCACTGCCGAGGTGCCCCTGAGCAAGGCACCAAACCCCCAACAGCTCGGGGCGCTTGTCAGGAGCAGCCCCCTCACTCTGACGTCTCTCCATTACTGCATGTATGTGTGTTTCAGGTCTGCATGTACAATGTATGAGTTTAACAGAGTGTAAATTGAATTTCCCCACTGTGGGACTAATAAAGGTAGATCTTCTTCTTCTTCTTACCTGGGGCGGTCCTCATGTGAGCCAGTTTCTTTGTAGCGCTTGATGATTTTTGCAACTGCACTTGGGGACAATTTCAAAGTTTTCCCAATTTTTCGGACTGACTGACCTTCATTTCTTAAAGTAATGATGGCCACTCGTTTTTCTTTACTTAGCTGCTTCAGCTGTTTTACACTTTTTTGTTAAGTACATATTTCCACGTGTTAATTCATAGTTTTGATGCCTTCAGTGTGAATCTACAATGTCAATAGTCATGAAAAGAAAGGAAACTCATTGAATGAGAAGGTGTGTCCAAACTTTGGTCTGTACTGTGTGTGTGTGTGTGTGTGTATATATATATATATATATATATATATATATATATATAAATCTATATATAAAAATATAAATCATAACTAACTACAGCTATTATAATAACGTTTCAGACTTACTGACAGCCATGATAAAATCTTTGTGGAGCTTGAAGGTCATTAGCGGCTCAGAGAGGCACCTGGCAAATAAAGAGAACAGTTGGCATTTATTTCCTGAGTGACGTGGGTCTTTTGAATACAGCCACCTTCCTTTGTGAGTCTCTGGCAGCGCAGAATGCATGACTAACATCAGGGAGGTTTCAAAGAGACATTATGGAGATAATGATGGCTCCTGAAAGCTCGGGACAGGCAGCCGGCAGGGCGAGCTGACCTGAGGTAATTCTTCAGGCCGCTGGTGATGGTTTTGTTGTCCCATGTCTCTGGATCCAGGTCCATATCCACAGGTGCCTTGGATGCTATTGGAAACACATTTTGATTTTTATAGCACCACAGTGACATAAATATGGTCTGTCTTTTTGTTTAGAGAGAATGTGAAATAAATGTAGAAGTGTGGTGTCTCCCAGAGATGGAGATCAAGCTTGAGAGAGAATTTAATTTAGACATTTCCTGTACAAATGTATGCAAACAGGATTACCTTGGGTCATCTAATAAAGGTAATGACAATGTAATATGGGACCAGAGGGCTGTTGCACTGTCACACCACAAGGAGGACCTCTTTCCTCACTCTGCAGGCTCACATTGTGTTGACTAAAGCTATAGATTCAACTTCAGTTGGTTGTCAAAAATGACTTGTTCATACACTACAGCAAGAGACCCCTTACAGCGGAAAAATCTTTCCAAGGACCCCCCTCGTAACATAAATGATGGCGATTAAGCATATACTTACTACTATTACTACTTAGTACTATAACTAC
This sequence comes from Pterois miles, assembly GCA_947000775.1. Lineage (NCBI taxonomy): Eukaryota > Metazoa > Chordata > Actinopteri > Perciformes > Scorpaenidae > Pterois > Pterois miles. Next base: position 2,996,516 of record CAMQGK010000550.1, on the reverse strand, counting down.
CATTTGCTCTCTTTTCTTCTTCTATTCTAAATCTTTTTAACCTAAATATTTCAGATCTGTTTCATGGTGATAAACAGAAATACATTTCAATTTGAATGAGGTTAATACAACTTAAACAGAGGGTCGTTTTATTCATATAGCATTTGGACTCAACCTGACAGCTTTTACAGCCTACATTTCAAGTAACTAATCTTAAAAGCATTCATAAAATGAAGAGTAGCAAGACTGGCATAGCCCTAATAAATCCAGAAATTTAAACTCGCCAGTCCAAAGCTGACTTTCAGTAAGTGCTTCAGCTTAAAGATAATGCACACTTAAAAGTTTAAACACTTTAGAGAGAGAAATCAGGCATTTGGAAATGGCAGATGCATCATCATGTTAGTTTTTAAATGACATGTAAGAATGTGATTTAATATTTTATATACAGGACAAAGAACTACTCTTAACAGAAAAAAAAAAACATTATAATTCAAAGCTTAGTGATAATACTCAATGCTAGCTCCAGCTGTTTTGAACACAGACTGTATTTTAGTTTATATCTGGAGATTGTGAGTGAGAAAATACATTTTTTCTGATTTATATGCTACTTACAAAAGACTGTGGACATCAGCTTCTGTACTTTGGAGTTCACCCCTCCAATTCTGTACAGTCCCATTGTATTTATGCCTGCGTGGCAATGAAAAAGAAAATTAAGAAACAAGGAAAAGATATTTTTTTTCTGTTTAGTTAATGCAATGCAGAGTGTTGTCATGTCCACTAATGAATGAAGCACATTGTTATTCATAATCACAACAACCAGGCTTAACTCAAGTTAATGGACAGATGAAAGCTGACTCACCTCTGATCTCCACCAGGTCAATGCATTTCCTCACAAAGTTAAAGCCTGCCTCATTAAGAAATGCTGCAAAAGAACATGAGAATGGAGTTGACATATCAATCACCGCCTGGGTTAACTGCGCATCACGCAGAAATAACAAGCTCTCCCCTATACTTGTGTCTTACTAATAAGACACAACCCGCGTGCTGGAAGGCTCCGCTATATGTCAGCTGAGTGGGTGTATGTCAAGTAATTGTGTTAATGAACAGAAATGGCAATAGTTAACAATGCATATTTTTGATATATGGGTGATTTTATTCCAGGATTTCTTTAAAGCTAAATTTATGCATTTCCATGATGAAAGGGAGTTGGAAAGATAAAAATAACACACACACACACTTACTTTCTTCCTTTTTGCTTAATATGGCTGGCAGGTTGTATATCTAGAGGAAGTTTCCAAAATAAAAACAAATAAACATTAAAAAAATCGCAGAAAGAAGACAATTATGTGACACAGTTTTCCAAGTGGACTGTCCTGTTGTGAGACGGTGAGGTCATGGATTCTTACAAAGACAACCTGAACCCACCAGAGGGTGCCAGTGACAAATAATTCAGTTTTGGTATTGTTTTCTTGTCAAATAATCAACTACAGAAACTTCCTGGCCAAAGAGCAGCCAGTCTCAACAAATGAATATTTCAAAGACAAACAGGCACAGAGTTCCTCACCGGCTCCTTGCCATCCATGGCCTCCAGCCACAATCTTCTGTTGGGCTCTGACAGTGCCTGCAGTGTCATAACGCCATGCCTGGAAAGGTTTCAGAGAAAAGCTGCTCTCAGTCTGATCTCATTGCCTTGGGGCCCCTGGACAGACCTTGTTTACACTGGCTGAGACCACTATAAAAGGACTAGTGCGACTAAAATAGCTCATGTGCAAATGTTTGACTTCAAACTGTGCCCTTGGTTGGCTCTGTGCTTCACATTCCACTCCCAATTAAACGCTACATGTGCTTGATATTAGCGTGATTTGTTTGTTTGTTTTTGCACCCAACATGCATACACCTTCATCTCCACATCATCGGTTTCCTACAGCACTACGGCTCTCGTGTCTCACCTTACAGTGTGCTACACAGCTGGAAACTGCTCAGCATTGTGACTGCAGTTCATTCACAGCACTGCTGAAATGATCTTGCCAGTATCTTATGATTCTGGCAAACAAAAACAAACCCCACCCAGTAGTGATAGTTAGTACTTGCATGGAGCCATGTCAAGTTGCATGTGTTGCGATTAACAGATAACAACCAAATTACAAAAAAAAAAAAAAAAAAAAATTTTAATGCTACCTCTAGTGGTATCTTGCCATGCAAATGGGTTTGGCTTAATCTGACACAGTTTTGATATTAATGCCTTCAATAAAGTGGAGGTGGAAGGAATTTAATTTGTGATGCTCACAACACACGACATTTAAAGGGGACATATCATTCTCATTTCCAGGTTCATACGTGTATTTTGAGTTTCTACTAGAACGTGTACGTGTTTTAATGTTAAGAAAAATACACAGTACTTTTGGCTGGACCGCAGAGGGCCACGGTGAAAAGATTGGTCGGACGAGTGTTGGAGTTTCCTTGTTAGCCGTTGCTCTTTCAAAATGAAAAAAAACAGGAACAGTCCTTTATGCAAATTCTGGCAACAATTGAATCAAAGGCAACTGGACTTCAATTTGTCTCTGAAGACGTTTTGCCTCTTATCCAAGTGGCTTCATCAGTTCGTAACGCTACAGTCTGACTAGTCCCCACTCGTCAGACTAGAAATATGGTCCACCTTTGCAAAGGCAGATCTAAAGCTGTGGGCGGTATATTGCAATGAGCCTGCATGTAACATAGGAAGGGGAGCCAAATCCGAACGTCTTGTTGAGTCACGTTTTCTGATCTAGGAAGCCCATAAAACTGACCGGGTTGTCTTATTTCACAGTTGGTGGGTTCGTAGACACTCCAGATACTCATATGTATGAGCACAAGCACTGAGTTCTTTGTGATATGTCCCTTAAAAGATTCAATGGTAACATCTTTCCTGACCTTGTGTTATCAGTTTTCTTTGGAAGTACTCTGCTATGAAAACTGTTGACAGTGGGGATACTCTTTTGAGAAAGACACATTACAGGTGAATTTATTTAATAACATTTTTCATCGCTATGAGCACCATAAATTAAATTCTATTCATTGGGTAAATCTGGACATATAAAATAAAACTATTTGCATGGCTGAATACCCCCGAAGTAATTTATGCGAACCAGCGCTGTAAAAAGGAGGTTCTGAGATGGTTGGCTTGATTCTGGAGGGGCTATAGGTGTAACAGCATGTTTATTATAATGAGGATGAATGGATGAGCTTGAAGCCGACTGGAGCTTGGCCCACATTGTCCTTGTGGTTGGAACAAGCACCTTGGGGGCATCGCCGTTTATGATAAATGAGTTGTCCTGCAAATAAACTGCAGTTATTGTCCATGCTCAGCAACACTCGCCAAGGGTGAGCAGCGTGCCGGCCCTGCTGGTGCTGTGCAACAATAACGCACAGTGATGAGCTAGCGCTATGTTACGAGGTACACATTACGATAATGAGCTTATATCAAGCCCTCATAATGTCTGACTTCATCAATTCAGCCACTGTTCATCAGCAGGCAGCCAACATGAAGGTGTTTGATCTTTGGCCAATCCTTTATCTTATTCCCCAGCACCATATTAAATATAAATCACTTATGAATGTTCTCATATGGCTCAAAGATTTCTAAAGAGAGGCAAAATGATCAATTGATTTCCAGAATGACGTAAATCAATGTGTTATTTGAGTAATTGAATACAAGTAGAAATCATTTACGAATATGTCTGTGTCCTTAAGCCCATATTGACCAAGTGATTTAGTGAAGTGCTAAGATGGAAACAGTATCTCATTAGAAAGTTTTGAGATTTGAGTGAACGAAACGATTAGCAGCACACATGCAGCACATGCAACTCTGCTCTGAGAGGGCAGCACTGGTCAGTTCACATACCGGACTTTACAGAAAAACTGAAGCGGTCTGAAAAGAGTTCCACGATAGATGTCATTTCTACATTGACATGAACACAGAGAAAAGACGGAATGGGTTCAGAACAACAGAGGACGTATCAATGTTGCGGACATACAACAAACAAAGAGCTTGGGAGGGAGAGGACTGGAGGAACATGCAGGAGACAAACAGAGCTGAAAACATCTGGTACACAGGGAGTCTTTGAAGATGTTAATCAAACCTGAGCAGCTCTTGCGATGCTGAGCACTCCCAAGATAATCTAGGTTAATTGCCGGTATCAATTGGGTTCAATAGAACACAGAATGAACGAGAACAAAAAATCCCACACGCGCTTCCTCAATCTTTAAATAGGTTAGCTGTATAAAAAAAAAAAATTTGTGTCTCTTACATGAATTTATCACTGTTTCCGTGTGGGTAATTTATGCTTTGATAGACTGCTAATATGCCAAAAAATTTCACTAACTGTTAACTTCAAAATATATAATGAATAAAGCAACTATTATTTACATCATTTTACCAAAAGGCAGTATATTTATAATACGCTACATAGAAAGCTGCAGGGATGACATATTTTGTAAGCCAACCAGGAAGTTAGCATCATCATGGTTCCCTCAACAAAAAGCCAATGGGATTTTAAGATTACTGTAGAAAATAAACTATGGCCACTTGCTAGCTACCACCTTTTTAAAGGCATGTAAAAACTTCAAAATTCACGAGTGGGATATTTACTGACAGATTTGTATCATAGAACACATGTTAAAATCTTCAATATGTGCTACCACAGACATATTTCAGGCATCTAACCAAAACCCATTGACTTCCAGATGAGGGAACCAGAAGTGCTAAATTGCTAAGTCATTCCTGGGTTTTTGGACTCATTCCTGTACCACTCTATTGTACAGTATTAAGATCAAATGGAACAAATTGCAGCAGTGAAACAAATGTTGACATGCTAGATGCGGTGGTAATAATGTTAATATGATCATGTTTTGCATATGTTTTCAGTCCATGTAAGTGATAAGACAACACGTAGATGACTCAGACAATCACAGACCTCTCCACCACTTCGATATCAAAGCAGAAACGTTTGTCGATGGAGTCCGTTTTCCTCCGAATACAGGACTTGAGCTTGAACATCTCCGGCTGGTTAAGGACAAGACCGTTCTAAAAATAAACATATCATATATTACTAGAAATAAAATGACTATGAAAAATTACAGAAATACCTTAAAGGGAGATTTGTCAAGTATTTAATACTCTTATCAACATGGGAGTGGGCAAATATGCTGCTATATGCAAATGTATGTATATATTTATTACTGGAAATCAATTAACAACACAAAACAATGACAGATATTGTCCAGAAACCCTCAGAGGTACTGCATGTAGCATGAAAAATATGCTGAAATCATAACATGGCAAACTGCAGCCTAACTGGCAACAGCAGCTGTCAGTGTGTCAGTGTGCTGACTTGACTATGACTTGCCCCAAACTGCATGTGATCATAAAGTGGTCATGTCTGTAAAGGGGAGACTCATGGGTACCCATAGAACCCATTTACATCCACATATCTTGAGGTCAGAGGTCAAGGGACCCCTTTGAAAACGGCCAGTTTTTCCTCGCCAAAATTGAGCTTATGTTTGGAGCTTAACGTCCTTCTTGACAAGCTAGGATGACATGAACCACATGGATTCCTCCGGTTTTTTAGTTTCATAAGATACCAGCATCTTCACTCTAGCTTTGAAACTAATTGAGCTAATGTGCTAAAGAAATTAGTGGCATTAAAACAAAATTGCATTAACACATTATTATCACGTTAACTTTGACAGCTCTAGATTATACAAGTCTAAAAACAGTCATGCAATCATCCTGTTGGTAAATGCAAAAGGTATAGGATGGAAGCAGTTTATTGATCTAATACACAAAGTACTAATACACATCTAATACACATCATTATAACTTGATTAGCTACTCTGCATGAAGTCTCACAAAGTTTACTCATTTGTAAGTGCACATGAAGCAAATCAGTTAAGTTGATAGTCTACAAACACCCGAACTTTCACTGTTAAAAGGTTATTTTCGTTCCCTGAGCTCATTCCTTTCTTGTTATTTGTGGATATTGTTATCTTTGAAGCATTTTTGTCCGCCATGAGTTTTGTTTTGTGTTCCCGAGTCACAGTCCTGTCATCTCAACTTTTTTTTTTCCCTTTTTCCCCCTCCGGGGCGAGACATTCATTCTTTGTTTCCCCCGTACAAATCATATTTGCTCAGTCTTTTCTCAGCTTTTATCATTTGTATGAGCTACTAAACTGAACTAAAACTAAACTACCTGTTTCCCGGCTGATTTGTTTTCAGTGTTGCTCATGGTGAAGGTCTTGCTGCCTTTCTCGTATGTGCAGTAGTGACGTGTCCAAGTGCATCCCAGGGGACCTGGGACGGAAAAGTAAAGAAAACAGTGCTTGAGACAAGATAATTCTCTCTGAATCACAGGCTTCTGGAAAGACTTCTGAAAATCAATTTGCAATTAAAGTATGATGAATCAAATGTTGTTTATCACTTCTGATAGAAATCTACCATTTGTGTATCTCCCCCCTTGTGTTTGAGAGCACATCAAAGTGAATCGGTAACCAGGATGAATTATGAGCTCTGTGTGAGAGGATCTCCTCTTCAGAGGGAAGGGAAAACTCAAGACATGTTTATGGCGATGGATGTAAAACCATGCACTTATAAGTGAGGAGGTGGTGGTGGTGAGGGGGGGCCGGGAGCCCTGTTACAAAGACTCACGTTTCTCCTGGACGTACAGGAAGCCCTCCATCGTCCACTGGCCTGGAGGTTTATAGTCCTGATCTGCAGACCTTATCCTCTTCATCAGCTTCTCCACTTCCTGCTTAGTGCTCACAAAGTTGTTTCGCGTCTGCGCAGAAAATGCAGGATTGGATTATAATTGCATTAACAGAGGAAGTCTAGTGTAACTGCATATTTCTCTGCAATTTCTCATCACAAGTACCCTTATATCGCCTATGCATCATGGAGCAGACTGAAACAAATAAAGGAAAAACGTCAAACATCTGACAAATGCTTCACATTTGTGCAACGGCGTGTGAACACCTGGGGGAAAGAACACATTGGCAAACTGTTTGGAAAATACAGACCCAGCATCTAATTCAAATACATTACATTTATAGTGGAAGAATACAATTGAGGTCCAAAATTGTGGCAGAGACTCAATTGCTAATGCTCCCAGAATCCTTTTTTGGATTCATAAAGGTCAGTATGAGGCGGTTTCACATCCCTGACTAGAGTCATACTGAGACAGCCTCACCTTGTCCAGCTCCTATTAGAGCCCTCTGCATCTGAGGACATGGAAAGAGGGTTACGGTGTGGAAATTGTCAGGGCAATGGCGCTGACATTTTGGGTCAGAGAGAAATTTGAGCCCTCAAGCTGCAAGGTTTGAGGTCATGGTGATGGAAGGAGAGGGCACGGCAGCAGCTGTACTTTTACTCCCAATTCTAACTTTTTTTTTTTTTTTTGACACAGTACCATTAAATGGCCTGCAGTGACTGTCTGCAATACAACACTGGACGTATTGATCCTCGGTGCTGCAAAGAATCTCATTTAATCACACAGCTATCCATTTGTGAAAACTCTTGCTTGTTATATCAGGGTATGATAAGCTGCAGAATCTGATTACGTGGCTGGTTGCCTTTGTGTACAACCCCCGAGGTGTTAAGACTTACGTTCTGTAGGTTGAACTGGAGCTGCTGTTTGTACGGCTCAAACTCATGAGCCAGCTCGTATCCTTCATGGTAGAATGTAAACAGACCCTGCAGAAAGGCCAGGAGCTGGAGAAGAACAGTATTCAGTGGTGATTTACTGAGTTAATATAGACTTTAATTACTAATTCACATGAGAGAGCACATTTTAAAAAGGTACAATGCAACATAAATGGTTCCATTTTGAACACCCAGAACGATAATCACGACCATAATCACACTATTATCATTCAGTGTCTCTAAAACATGGGGAATCCAGTCTGTAGTGATTTTTATCTTTCTACCATGGATGTAATTATAATATCGCTGCCTGAAAAGTACACAGTTTGCTTTAATTCTGTGCTATTAACCAGTTTGTCAGAGTAAATGTCACACTCAACCACTTTAACTCCAATTATAATGTACATATTGCATTGTCAATTAAAAACTATTTAACTTCTTATGAAACGGGCCAGTGTGTAAAACTCTGGAGGATCTATTAGCAGAAATAGACTATAATACTCAGAACTATGTTTTCATTAGTGTATAATCATATGAAAATAAGAACTGTTGTTTTCCGTTAACTTAGACCTTCATATCAACATAGAGGTCGGGTCCTCTTCACAGAGTCCACCACGTTAATCCGCCATGTTTCTACAGTAGCCCAGAACGGACAAACAAAACACTAGGCTTACTGCTGTAGTCGGTGTTACATGGTGTTATATGATGTTTGGGCACACAATTACCTGCCCACCGCAACCACGGTCATTTTGCTTTCCTTTTAGAAATAAAACCATTTAGGTCATTTACACAAATCATCACTGTGTTACCAATACATAGTCGAATGACAGATGCAAAAAACTAAAAGCGCAAGTGTCTGCTCTGGGCTGTACACAGCAGCAGGAGTCAGATTTCACACACAGGATGACAGACGGACAAGATGATGGCAGAGAAATTAGTGTCAATGTGAAAACTGCCTTTTTGTTTTGGATATAAACCCGACGCTCCAAGGGAAACATAATATGAATGAGGCAATAGGTGTGAACGACAGAGCGATGACAGCCGGTGTGCGCAGTGAAAGCTGCACCCGATTTGACTGTTATCAGGACATTAAATAGGCGTTATCAGTCACTATAAGCACTAAAGATACAGGTCAACGGGGACCTACTACGCATACTTGGTTGTTAAAGTGAAAATGAAACTTAAAGCAACAAGTTCTAACATGTAAAAACATTTAGGTTTAGGCAAGAAAACTACAACTTCTTTAGGTTTAGGCAAAAACTTTTAAGTTAGGTTCAGGGAAAAACAATGTGTTTTAGTTTAAAACAACTGTGAACACAAAGACAACTACACATTGCTGGTTTCTCACGGGATGTAAACTCCAGTCTCCAGGGCGAAAACCCTGTGTTTCACCCTGACCTCGACCCTTTATAGAGTTTCACACTGTCTATACTACAGTACCTGACTCCCGCCTCTGACCCTGTCATAATTACTACTGTCCCTAGAGGCTGCTGTCATCTTCTTTTATACCCACTTACAGTTATCTACCATGTGAACAGATGATAAAACCTACTAGTGGGTGTAAAAGGCCCCTATTGACCCACACCATGGTGCTTATAGCATCCGATAGTGCCTATTTAATAGCCTGACTACAGTCTAATCAGCTGGAAAGCTTAACCAGAGAGGCCAGAGACACAGCCATCCAATGTTTAAGATCAAGATAAGCACTACAGATATTGAGCATCATCTTTTCTTGTAAAATGTCCAGTACCATCAGAAACACTGGTGTCCCATCCAAACACTAGCTCTAGTGAGAGCCTTTCATGTTTTGACGTTACCTGAAGGCCGCCGTAGTTCTCCGACGCGCTTGTGAAACTACGGTGAGCTGCAGAGTGCAAAACCGTGGTACTGCCAGCCGCCGTCAGACTTCTGTTGCTCTTAAAGTAGTGTTATCATGATAAGGATGACCACTGAGCGAACGGCATTACCAGGGATTTGCACTCAGCTGCACACATTACTGAAGTCTTGGACAGGGAGGAGTGAGTGGAGAGGTACCAGTTGGTTGCAATCTGCAACCACACCACTAGATGCCATTAAATCCTCCACACTGTACCTTTGAAACAGGATTGTACTTTATAGCAACATTTGCAAATGTTGGACCAAGACCAACTGGTTGCTGGAGAGGTGCCAGTTTACCTCTTGGGCACTGCCGAGGTGCCCATGAGCAAGGCACCAAACCCCCTACTGCTCTGGGCGCTTGTCAGGAGCAGCCCCATCACTCTGACATCTCTCCATTGACGCATGTATATGTACTGTGGAGTGTAAAACTGAATTTCCCCACTGTGGGACTAATAAAGGAATATCTTTCTTTCTTTCTTTCTTTTCTTTCAAATCTGACAAAAGTAAATATTTTCATCTGGATGCACTGAATATTTCACATAAGAAAGTTTCAGAAAGTTATAATTCTTTGTGGCTGACAGATATTGATTCTGATTTTCGGTATAACACACAAACATCCTTCACCTTTGTGCGAAAAAAATCACTGGCAGCATTGTTGGAAGAAAAAGCTGATCCCATCTCTAACATGGAGGATCCCACAAACGTAGAGCTGCTCTCAGTCAATTCCTCAGACACAACCACTGATTTTATTTCTGGGATGAGGTATGAAGATTGGTATATCTCAAGGATGAACCATCTTATCAGTGCCCAGATTCATCACTAGCAAGGCTGAGCCTTGTCATTATTCCCACCACTACCTGGGGCCTGGAGATTTACATTTCTGGCCTAGATTGTGGCTGAGCTGCCAGTGCGTGCAAGAAATGGGAGTTTTTTTGTAAACATTCACTTTGCTCACATTTCCAGACATTTAACACCTAGACAAGTTAATGTTTCCTGGTAACTTCTCTGATAAAGATGGTAGGAATGACTACACATATCTGTAATATGGGGCTTTCGTTTCTCTTGTTTTGATTTGACAACAACCACTTTATCTCATTTTACCCACTACCTTCCCCAAACGCATCGCCTGGAATACAGAGAATTTGTAATGAAGGTGATGAATGAGTGACATTTACAAGTGTAGAACTGCATATACCTGTGAGAGATGTATAATTCTGTCTTCAGGAGCGAACAGACATTTAGAAAGCCACTTCCATCAAGAGCAGGTACAAACATTCTTCAATATTTTAATTAAAGTAATCTTTTAACTGCATATCGTAAAAAAAAAGGCAAAGCAACTACAGCATCTTCAGTATGCACTCAGCTTTAACTGAGCACAGAAATATGTAAAACTGACACTTACCGGCTCAACAAACTCAAATTTCTTCTTTTCTTGCACTTCTTGTATTTTGAAAACATACTCGAGGGACGCATCATAGAAGAGCTGTCTCTCCTTATCAATCTGTGTGTCGGCCTGGGAATGAGCAAACAAACCAGGGTTAATGCCATGACAAAGACGGAGGGTCAAACTGGGAGAACACTGTGTGGACAGAGTTAAGGCTTATACGTCACTACCTGGAAACCGCATTTGCAAAGAACAGTGCACAAACAAAGGCTTTATATTCAGGAGACACTCCGCCATAAAACAGCATTATTCAAAGACACGTTTTGGTTTTACCTCCTGCAGATATGCTTCCTTCTTTTTGGATGATAAGTTGAGGTGTCTCTCAAGCGTGGAGTAGTATTTCTCTGTTTCCTTATCAAATTTCTTCTTCCCCTCCTAAAAAGGTCCACAAGAAAAAGGCTTAAACATCACCGAACATTACTGATGTGGTTGTTTGAGCTGCCACTAGGTGGAGGTCTAACTACGTTTTCACATGTCCCACATGTCATTTAATATTCCTGTCAATGGATTATTACAGGTCATAAAAGGGGCATATGACTGCGTAATGATGAGTAGACAATGTCGGCATGGTCAATAAGGACTATTCATTATCAATAGGGCAATATACCCTCACAGCGCCTCAGCTGGGGATTTGAGTTCACAGAAAAACAGTGTAGATCATCAAAAGAATAATGCATTTGGCACTGTCACACACGGACTGGCTCGATGTGGTTTCCTTCCTTGTAATGCTCCACCTGCAAAGACAAGTCAAGCTCTACAGTCCCGGGATTCAGACAGGCTGTCCCAGGAGGCTCCGAGGAACGAACAGGAAATGGGCTTTTCATGCCAGATGACAATCTATAAAAGCAAATGGACTAAGAGATTTCATCCCCAAAAAAATATCCACTTCACAGGCCTTAATCAATCTCTGCCGGAGCAGAGAGAACCTGTCTGTGTGGGGGCATTCGAGTGTCTCATCTGCAAGTCTGACCTCTAAACCAAGCTTTGCCCACTTAATGCCCATCTTGCTATGCAAACATTCACAGAGGGGGCTGGTGGTGAGGCAGAATAAAGGGCGACGGGGGTGAGGACACGGCCAGTGTAACCAGATCCTGCTTGTTTGTTTTCATTCCCATGTCCCTGAAATTTAGCAAGTCTAATCAACTAGCTACTGATATGACCTAGAACAGTGTTCTGCCTCAGCAACCCCCACAGCAGTTAAACACACTGGAGGAATTCAACACTGTAACCCTCCTACATAACTATTACAATACAGCACGGGAAAAATCAATAGATAATCTCATGTAGTAGCATCTCATTTCCATCTTTCTTGTCATGTCTGGCCCAGAAATGATATTTTCAGGAGTGCGGAAAAAAAAAAAAAAATCAATTGCGCTCGCTATTCAGAAACAAAGAGAAAATAAACAGGTGGATAGTAAAATAAACATATGATTAAATAGGATATCATGCTGACAGGAAATAAATATCCCTTAAGGATCAAGTGTTTGTTATTAGAGAACAAAAGGGAGCTGATTGTCTGGCACTGTGACTGCTGTTGACGTGACAATATTTTGTGAGCATGCATACGACCAAAGCCCTGTGGGAAAATACCAACATGCTCATGAGCACTGTCCCCACACACACACACACACACACACACACCCCGCACACACACACACACACACACACACACACACACACATACAGGGGATCACATTAAATTAAGAGTTTTAGGTTTAGCTGAGCCCCACAGTCACAGCAGGAATCTTCCAGCACTGCTGACCAGTGGGAGCATGCCAGAAAACTCCTCACGGGAAAAAAAAAAACAACCCTCCTCAGTACGTCTGGACTAACTCTTTCACACTTCCAAAGAGGAGGGGAGTGACTCAGAGCTGCAGCAGTGAATCTGTGAGGCAGAGCCAGCCTGATTAAGTCACCCAAAGTGTCCTGCTTTGTTTTGATCCAGGCAGGACGTGTATAAACTGACGCTACTCTAATGATACCCCAGCAGAACACCAGGTGTTTGTTGGTTTGTCCATGTGGTGAAAGCATCTCTCCCCCAACCCCCCCAGATATGCTTGTGCAATCAGAGTGGAATATGAGCGATTTAAATTATCTCCGAGAGAAGGCGGGAGCGGTGCAGGCAGAGGCTTTGAAGCCCCGACACGTGGCAGCAGAGGACACAGATGTGGATGGATATATACCCTGAAGATCACATGAGGAGGGAGTTTCTGACACAAACTAATGCCAGCGCCCCCATTGTAATCAGGTGGTTGGCAACGGATGAAGCCAAAGCACTTCCCAACACTCCGTGGTGCACAAAACACACATCAACCTACCACTTGGGAGATTTCCTCATCTGATTGCTTTGTTCGCCCTCATGAATAAATCAGATGCAGGAAGAAGAATATTTTGATGCAGATTCCTCTGTAGTCAAATTGTTGCTGTTAACAGCGCTTTGATGCCAGCTGTAGTATGGGTGAGTTTGCTAATTGCTAATATGAAAGCCGAAGAAGAAAAACTGCAGGCGGCTTTTCTTCTGGTCATCAGGTGTTCTCAGCTTGCTACACATAGGCTGCTGAGAGCAGGCATGGACACGGCGGGAGGAATATTTGGACGCTCGCCGTACATCCCCAGTTTTGACACTGGCCCTAACGAGCCTCAGGGCCATCATTTTCTGAGCTTCGCATCACCATGGTAACAGATGTAAGCAGCAAGGGAGGTTGAATGTGTGTGTGTGCGAGAAAAGAACCTCATACATCACACGCCATCGCACTACACTTCCTCACTTCCGTCCAGCACCCTGGAATAATACAAACATCAATGGCATCCTGTGCGGCGCGTTTCACCATATTTTCATTTGAAATGGATTCTCTGAGCAGTGACATGAAAGGGAGAACTCTGCAACCTATCTCTGTGAGCTCATTAGAGAAAGCTAATTGGAGCAGGGGTCCAGGATGGCGATTAAATAGCAATAGCCGGGTTATTTTAATGCTCCACCACACATGAGCTGGTCTCGCTTCCAAGGGGGAAGCAGAGAGAACACAAGGCTCCGGCTTGAGTTCAGTTACTTTGCTGCAAAGCCAAAAAATGTCTCTCTCCTCACCTGAAATCCCACTTCCCGGGGAGACATCACAGGCAGCGAGAAGTTTGCCAATTAACATGGAATAATTATAAACATCTGCTTCTGAAGAGGTGAAACACAAATATCCAAACTTCTAAGATTTAGTGAATGTGTGTGTGTGTGACGCAAACTTCAAAGCTTTAATCCAAAAAATGAACATTTATCAGTCCCTCTGCTCTCTCACATGACACATGATGTAAGAAATCTAAGGGAATAAAAATAAAAGTACAAAAGCTCCATATACTAAGAACACGTTGCTGGTGAGCAATGAACTAAGATATTCCCTTTTTATCTGATCTGAGTCTCACTCTGAGGGTCTGAGCAAAGCTGCAGGGAGGAAAATGCCAGTATCTTCTTTTAGACTACGCTATCACTAGTTAACGATGACTAAGGGTCTCTCTCACACTACCCTAATTATGTCCCAGTTAACAGGAAGTTCTTTAATGTCAGCATTGACGCTATCTTCTAATTTAGTCATTCTCAGGATGTTTTATTAGAGTTGCAAAACTAAATTTGCAGAATTTCTTCCATAGTCTTTAATTTAACTTTTATATCTGCAGTTCATCTTTGAGCCACATGAGGGAGCCTGACTGTTCGTATTGTTCTGATAATCAACATAATCTCATATAATGGTTTGTATGATATCTTAAGAAAAAAATTATTCTTCCTTTTTTGTTCGTTTTCCCACAAATGTTCCTACAAACAACACGTGTCAGTTTCTGCTCATTACATGCATACAGTCTTTTCAGAATAAACTTCTGTCTCCACAGGAAACAAATCTTTAGGTTTAACAAGAAAACTACTTAAAGAACGACTTGGTTAGGTTAAGGAAAAGATCAACTTGGTTAGCATTAGGCAAGAAAACTACTTAGGCTTAGGAAGAGATCAACTTGGTTAGGTTTAGACAACAAAACTACTTAGTTTGGTTTAGGAAAAGAAGGACTTGGTTAGGTTAATGAAAAGGTCAACTTGGCTAGGATTAGGCAAGAAAAATACTTAAGCGTAGGAAGAGATCAACTTGGTTAGGTTTAGACAAAAAAAACTACTTAGTTTGGTTTAGGAAAAGAATGACTTGGTTAGGTTAAGGAAAAGATCAGCTTGGTTAGGATTAGACAAGAAAACTACTTAGGTTTAGGAAAGAGATTGACTTGGTTAGGATTAGGCAAGAAAACTACTTAGTTAGGTTAAGAAAAAAATCAACTTGGTTAGGTTAAGACAGCAAAACTACTTAGGTTTAGGAAAAGATAGACTTGGTTAGGTTTAGGCAACAAAACTACTTATTTTGGTTTGGGAAAAGATGGTTTGGCTTAAAATAACGAAGGAATTGTGGTTATATTAGTGTGTAACTTACGTGACAAATGTCGCCATTGACTGATAGTTTCACACAGGAAACAAATGCCTGTCTCATTTCCGCTACTTATATGTCCTCATTCATGACAATGTTAATTACACTGGAATTGATTTCATGGGATATACACGAATTACAATGCATTACTTTTCGTAGGTATAACTACAAACAGTGTATGAGACCAGCCTGTGGTAATTGTAGCCTACAATAACAGTAACACTGAATCTAAGTATGGCGAGTATACCTTCGTTTGTTTCACTGATGAGAGGAAAAATATGAGATCCTGTTAATGCCGCCTCAATGCATTTATTTGGTCTTGTTTATAAAGTATTTAGCATGTGTATATGTTTTCAATAACACATGTAAAGTGAAGTTGTGATTTATCAAATGTATATATCTTTGAAATGGCTGGTTTACCTATTCATGATAATATAAGGCAATGTAGAAATGGCAGTGAAAATGGTGAGGAACGTTCATTTATGTACAAATTTAATCCCTATTTAAAGATAAATTCACTTATTGTGCATTGGGTCGTGATGTTTATCATCTTTAAAAAGTGGATCTCCAGAAAAGAAAGACCGGTCTAATGTATCCAGATAACTATAATAAGTTTCAGTTAAGAGCTGCTGTTTTTCTGTTCTGTTATACATTTACTTTCAATGTCCATACTAATAGTTGCTGTGTCGAGCTTTAAAGAACACAGACCACATTAATGAGTGAACCTTAACTGCTGGCCAGTTTCAGAAGTCTCAATTTCACAGCAATTCTGCTTTATCGAACCCAAAGACAGCGAAGACTGGAAGACAGGAAAGGATCACCACAAGAAGGGACTGACATGAAACATAAGCACTTGGTGCTGTGTTTAGCGTCACATTTGGCGCCAGAGAACAGTGAATACATTGGAAGAAAATGCAATAAGTCTACAAGCAATTGTGTGATCAATCAAAATGATTCAATCAAGTCATTTTTCAATGGCAGCGCACAGCAGATAATAAATAAAAGGGTATTAGATTAAAACTGCCATATAAAATGTATGTAAAAACAGAAATCCATGAAAATCCACGGGTTAAAAATGGCCATGAATATAAGAATAACACAGCAATGCTATTAGTTGTTTTTAAGAACCAATCAACTGCTTTCAAGATTATGTGAAAAAAACTCATAATGCACTCATTATTTCAAAATAACACATAACAAAAATGCATTACACTCCTGACTAACATTTAACTCAATGCTGTATGATATTGCTGTTTGTATATAAACTAATTTAATACATATTGCTTTTGCAAAAGGCAAGAAGCTGATACTTTACAGTGGATGGCTGCTGCCTCCCGACAGGTAAAGACCGACCTCTCAATGTTTGATTGCCTTGTGAAATTCTAGTGATCAGGAGAAAACATAATTACATTCTGAAAGGTTGTTTTAATGGTGTTTCTGCTTTATTGGGTAGGGCACAGTGGGAGATGACAGAACAGACATGAGAATAATGAAAAGAAATATGTTTATTCATGCATGTTGCTGTTTTTGCGGCACAAAGTTTGAGTCATCTGCAGCGCTGTCACCTTCATTTATTCGTTTCCTCGCTGAAGTGTTTTCAAAGTGTAGTTTTCTTGTCTTATCGCAGTGTGCATTTCTTTGCTTAATCAATAATATATTATCTGACAATCTGACAAAGTTTATTATGCTATATGATTCTGCACACCTCCAGGACATCTATTCCATCTTCGATCTTGGGTGGGATAACTGTGTTGAGCGGCGGCAATGGTGCTCACACCCTACGATACACTGACAGTCTGAACAGTTTAGTGGTCAAAGGTTAGTTGATTAGAGTTACTAGGTTACATGGTTGACAAAAACATTAGTCAGCAATTTTGGTTATTCATTAAATTCACTGTGTAAGATTTGTAGGTTTCTTACTCTGGCCCCATCTGATGGTATTATCAGAGTTTTGTAAAACGAAAAAAACAATACAACCAGCACAATTCAATCGCACTGAAAATGAATTTAACATTAAAAACAGACCTCCTGTGGGCGGCTGCAGAAGATCATCATTCTCGTGGTCCTGTTTGAATCAATGACGTCATTAAATCCATGACGAGTTTTGCCCCATAATGGCTGCGGGAGATCGTTGTTTGCATGATCATGTTTAAACCGATGTAAAAGAAAAACAATAAAATCTAGTGCATTCATTATTTTTGCAGCTGGAAGCTAAGGCTCCTATCTTTAACGTAATCATATTGAATGCTTGTAATGACGTCATTATGTTACGTTGCGTACAGAAACAAAGCAAAATTGTGCATAGTTCAAATAACTGATGGAGTGTTATGATATATTTTGTTCACATTTCTACATTCAGAGATATTTTTTCAGTAGGGTTACCAGAGTTAGCACAACAATAACGTGTTCATCTTAACGTCAGTAATTTCTTTTATGCATTAATGCAACATGCAGTTTTTAAGGTTGTTGCAGGCTCAGTTTTAAATCTTGAGTGAAGGAATCCATTGGTACCAACCATCTCATACTAACTTGTCGCGAAGGAGGTTACGCTAAATTTTGGCAAAGAAAAACTGACATGGACATTTTCAAAGGGGTCCCTCGACCTCTGACCTCCAGATATGTGAATGAAAATGGGTTCTCTGGGTACCCACGAGTCTCCCCTTTACAGACATACCCACTTTATGATAATCACATGCAGTTTGGATCAAGTCATAGTCAAGTCAGCACACTGACAGCTGTTGTTGCCTGTTGTTGTTCTGATTGGAGCATATTTTTTATGCTAAATGCAGAACCTGTGAGGGTTTCTGGACAATATCTGTCATTGTTTTGTGTTGTTAATTTGTGATTTCCAATAATAAATATACACATACATTTGCATAAAGCAGCATATTTGCCAAATCAAATGCCCTTTAAGGTAGATTTTGAAGAAAACGTGTGATTACTTTGTGATTAATCATGATTAACTATGGACAATCATATCATTAATCATGACAGCCCAGTTTTATTTATCTTTTATATATGTAAATGATTTGAATGATTATCTTGAAACATTTCATGAAAAACACATCTGACTTTTGTATTTTTGTAATTCTTTTTATACTATAATTTCAATTCCTACAGCAATTATTACAGTTTATTGACTGAAATAACCTTTCAGTTTAGGTTGTATAAATTTTAGGGATATGAAGTATTTGAAGATACTCCAAGAAATTACACCACAATAAGGAAAAATAGCAAAGTATGCTCTGGCGGACGATTTCTGTTGCAGAATTCAAAAGGTTAATGAATTCTGTCAGTGTTTATTTGCACCACAATTCAAGAGAGACAGAGTAGAAGACAAGGCTTTCAGTCACATACGGTACATGAAATAGGTATTTAGCACAAATTCCCAAGGGTAATCAAAGTATATAAATGTACTGCATACACTTTTACGATTGAAAAGTTTTAGCTTAGCCCAAAGCTGGCAAGCATATCTCCCAACCACTTAAATCGATCCCTTTACTCCGCAGCATCTTGGTTAGCATATTTTGGGATTTCATAGCATGAATGCAAATGTCATTTCTGCCTCTGGAGACCATAATGAGCCAAGAATCATCTCATGTCTGTGCACCTTTTATAGAATGAGGACGGATCAAATTATCATGGCCGTCTGACTCCCATCTGGGTGTGTTTGCAGTCATCACACTCAGCTAGTGAGGGACCCCCACAGTGCCCCTAAAGTTGGAGACCCTTGATGGGAATATGATATTGTCAAAATTTCTGAGAGCAGGAACGCCACCCACCAGTTGGACACCCTGGTGTTTTCTTAAGAACATGTGCCTGGGGTCTTTTTAAATTTTAAGGTCTTAAAGAATCTGACAACCGATAAACTCTCTTTCTCTCTCTCTCTCTCTCTCTCTCTCTCTCTCACACACACACACACACATACACACCCCTAGTGTGAATCAACTTTAGGCAGTTTACCTCCAATGGTTCAGTTTGTGGAAAAAAAAATCAACACAAAAACAACAGGACTGTAAGACTTCAGGCCCGGAGGTGAGATCTAACTTATAGGAGATCAGTACACAGTATAGTCCCTGTTCAGACCTGTTATTACCATGCGGCATCAGTGATCGGATCATGAGTGGACAGCTCTACAGGTGTGAATGCACTCATTGAGGACGCACTGAGAGCCGATCAGTCAGGCTACATTCAGAGGTGGTCTGGATCCGCTAAGACCCGAGACCGACGTGAGCGCTTGTCAGCATGGAGGCAGCCTCTGTGCTCTACTGTATCCTGTCGGTACAACTGTATTTATTAAAATACATCTTGTTTATAGGCTACATATAGATTATCAGACTAAGCTTGCGAGCATGCGTCGAGGTGCTCGGGGACCGCTGGTACAATAACCTTTTATTTTGATCTTAATAAAATGTACCCAAACTCAAAAATATGTAGGATATTACTACTGACATTCATGTAATATCACGTCACAACACCTACTGTATTTGCCATGTGTTCACTGCATGTTTATGTGCATATCGAGAGGGGAAGTGAGATCTGATCACGGGGGGGGTCACTTGAGTGGAGATGCGCTCTAATGCTAGGTGTGAACGGACGTATTTAAAGTTGTCCACTTGTAGTCACTGATCACTGAGGATGCATGTTAATACCAGGTCTGAACAGGACCTCAGAGGTGGTCTGAACCACATATGGCCACATTCTTTTAGCAGTGTGTATGTAAATGTGTCCTGGGCCACACTGAAGGACCGACTACTTAACTGACATCCTGCTGGGATCTGCAGGGTCTCCTCAGGTGAATAGACATTATTATCATACAGTCGGCGACGACACCCGCCCACCCGCTCGCTCGGTCTCATCCCCGGCTCTTTGAAGCTCTGTACCTCACTGTTGCTATAGCCAATCCTCCAGACATTACATTACCCCCTTAGTAATGTTTGACTGTTGGCCACTATGAAGATCATCTCCTTTACCTGAGACCTTAAATCTTTAATTAATGTTATGCATTTTAGATTTTATGATGTCCTTATTTTATGATTATTTTATCTGCATAAAGTGTCCTTCAGTTTCTTGAAACACACTATGCAAATAAAATGTTTTATTATTATTGTTACTATTATTAAAAGCAGCGGTGCCGGCGTCAGGAAGCTCGCCAGTCCAACAACCTTATATTTTGATGTTAATGAAATGTAGCCAAATTCATAAATATGTAGGATATCACTACTGACATTTGTGTAATATTATATCACATCGTCTGCTGTATCAGCCATGTGTTTACTGAATGCTTATTTGCATATAGAGCGAGGAAGTGAGATCTGATCACAAGTGGTCACTGGAGATGCATGTGGAGACTCATTCTAATACCAGGTGTGAATTGACATATTTAGAGCTGTCCATTGGATTACTAAGGACGCATATTAATGCCAGGTCTGATCAAGGCCTCAACAGAGGAGCTGACTGTGTTGACACAGTGACAGCAAACAGTAGATGTGAAACCAGGACAGATTTAACTTCCTCTTTTCAGCTCAGAGTGTTGTTCTTTGCCTGGGAAGTTAACACCTTTCAGCTCACTAAAATGGATCTGAAAGTGAAAGAGAGCGCTCCAAACATTTCAGTTCTACATCCCAGCTTGGCAGCCAGCTAGTATGGTAAATCCGTATTCCACTGAAAATACATGATTGTTCAGATTCTCATGGCTTTCTGTGTGTATTTGTTATACACAGTTTCATTTCCAAAACATTTGGTTCAGCCTTGTGTGAAGCAGACTGTGCCTAATATGTCCTGTAGTACTGCAGTCAATCTGCTGGTGTGTTACGGCCGTGGAAGTGTTGTGCTTGCAGCGCTGAAGCCGATACACTGGTACGTAACCTCAGTGGGATTACTGGCGCAGTATACCCAAATAAGGCAAGAGCTCCTCGTTTGTCCATCTGACGTTCCCAGACATGAAGCGCAGTAACTGGAAGGGTCAGACAGCCTCTCCAGATTCTCGGAACAGTGGAAAGTTGCTCAGCCACTCGTGCTGCCTGCCTTTTATCTCACTCTAGTTGGGCTGATGTTTAGCGGGGGATGGGCAGTAGGAGGGGAGAGCCATTAGGAGGAAGTGGTCGGAGGAAATAAGAGGTAGTGGGAGTGACGGGGGCTGTGGCTTTTAAGAAACCATTTTATAAAAATAGTCGGTGTAATAACATTGAGCACTGTGATGGGGGACACTGAGAGGAAGACATGGTGGCAAAATGTGCTATTTTATTATGGTATATACATATGATGGTTGAAGCAACAATGGTTATTTAGTCTGGGCAATAAAAAGAAGAGTGATTGATGTTCACACCTCATCACAGAGAAGAGAAATAGTTCCTTTACTCTGCAACTTGGCTCATGAGGACGACGCCAGTGAAGTGCAGTAAAAATGACTACTTCTGCAGACCAGTGGCTGTCAAGTCATGTAAAATAAAAGAAGATGGGCAAGAGTGTGACTTTGAGGCTGGAATGTCCCTCACAGGGTTTAGAGTTATGTAAAGATGTGTTAATGATTCACAGAGTCCAGTGTGGAGTTAGCAGAGGACTCAGAAACTCAGTGGGAGATCTGTGTATGGGCTTGAGTTCTGCCAGCGTCTTCATGTGTGATCTCATCAAGGGAAAAAGACCACAAACAAGCTGCTGTACTTTCATTTTATGCCTTTGCGTTGGCCAGGAATGAAAGCATGGCTTCTAGCAACAAGCCCACACTGTTTTCTGCAGTCAACCCCGGCTTCAACAGCATAGCCGCTGTGGACTCAGGATGCCTTCGAGCAACACTCTGCACTGAAGGACCCCTACTGATATCAATCCTCTATGTCCAATAGGTTAGGGTGGAGGATATAACGAGATTACAGGTATCTGATTACAAAAATGGTGAAAGTAATATATTATATACTGAAAGTTTAGAATAATCAGATTACAAATGCATTAAAAAAGTCTTGATCATACAGACATATCTTTAAAGGGAGAACAGCCCTGAAGACTCTTCATGTTTGCTTTTGCATAGAAATACAAGAACTGAAATACTGTGTGAAATATGGTTCATTGATGTGGATTTCTAAATCTAATATGTAATTTGTGGGGCTGTCAAAGTTAATATATTAATATATTAACTCTTAGGGTGTAGCAGGCTCAGTTTTAATGCTATAGTGAAGACACTGGCCTCATGAATTTGATTGAGAGCCCTAGTTATTTGTGTTAAGTTATTTTTGAAAATAATACCCTCTATCACGGCTCTTTTTGTGAACGTGTCTGCCAAAGTCATACATGTTTAGTTCAAATGAGACCTTAAAGGCCGTGTAGAGCAAAAATAAATATGTATTCTGGGTTTGTCACACCACAGAAAAATGTGTTACTAATCACCCAGCCAAATTTGAATGATTAAAAAAATCTCCAAGTATAAAAAATTAGCTTTCAGAATGATCAGAATGATAAGCAGTATTCTCTGCTCTGAGACACTGGAGGCGTGTCCACAGTAGCTGTGAAGAGGGAAGATCCCAGAGCTGGGTCAGTTGGGCGGACTGGGGAAATGTAGTGAACGGAAGACCGCTTGCCCGGTGTCACTCAGGGGCCTGGGTCCTTCTGATCGAGGCTCAGCCCGTGAACGGTGCGAGGCCGGTAACGGCCCCCGTCGTGCCGGGGTACGATCTTCTCAGAGTTGGGTTGTTTGGAAATGCAGCCCAAAGCGGGGTGCATTTCCTCCGAGGCGGTGTGCCGCGACTGGTCGGCTTGGAAAGGCTCAGGGCGAAGCTGCTTCCTGGGACAAATTGCTTGCTTCTGTGGTCTCCAAGACATTCGTGGCACTAGTACTCCATACACTTTTGTCATTTTTTTTTTTTTTTTTTTTGAAGTTTACAGAAAAAGAATAGATATACATAAGACATGGAGTGGATTACAACAATAAAAATACATTACAAATACAATACAAAAACAGTCATACAAATAAAATGAAAATATCTCTGCCCTTCATGGGACCTCAACACAACCAAGAAATAATGAGTCTGATACTCTGACTGTGCTACGCGACAATAACTTCTATCACTTTGCTGGGCTTCTCTTTAGAAGATGGGTGGGGTCATGTTAAGGACTGTGATGAGAGACCGAGCTGTTCTGGCATCCAGCCGGGTTGTGTCGATGAAAGCATAGCTAGCTAGCAACTGGCGGTTGTAGTGAATGCAGTACTTCGCGACTGAGCGGGGAACACACTGATGCTAATGTGCTGTAGTTGCTATATAGCGCTAAGAGAGGGGTTATGTTAAGGAGAAATCCTGAACACTAAACTGGAGAAAAACTGTCTCACTCCTCAATCCAGTTCCACAATGTTCCCAGTTTGCACTTTTTCAGTATCTATTTTCTAACAATTATAATGTGTTTAGAAACAAATCTCTGAATTTCCTTTACACAGCCTTTAAACTAAACCAAGCCACTTTAAGAAAAAAGTGATCGAAAGTCTTAATATATTTTAATATCACACTCAAACCGACGGCTTCGTTTACACTCCTTATCTGTCTGATTAAGCCACTTCTCTTGGCAGCGTCATGTTTTACTTTTAATTACTGATTTACACACTTTAAGGGGAGACGAAGGGGGTGAGGATGAGAGGCTGTCAGAACACATGAGAAATCCTCCGCTGTTCAGCTGCTAATTGCGCACGCCGTGTAGGTGGTGTCTTACCTTCGCAGCACCAATTTGCTCCTTCCGGAATTTTTCCAAGGGAGTAATCAACACATCATCTGCATTCTGAATCTGAAATGAAAAGAAAAAGATAGACGGATGTCAGAGTGAAAGATGTGATCTGACTCACCGTAACCTGAATAATTCAAATTCACAATAATTCATTCATAATAATTCAAAATGACTATTAGACAGAATAATATCACAAAGAAAACTTTTAATCTAGTAGTCATTCAGTTTTATTACAATAGTCTTGCTTTATCAATGCGACAGAAAGTGTATGACACAGGAAATTATAGCCCAGAGAAGTACCCAGCCCAGGTCAAATACACATGCATTGAGTCCAAACACAAATGGAGGATAGAGCAATCACATTCATTAATATCTCTTAAGCCTGTGACAATGAACAGTGTGCTCCTGTGAGGTACCCAGAATGAGCACAGCAGAGATGAGAGATAGAGTACTCAACAATGGTTCTGCTCGATAGAAGAAAATGGAGCCTTTTTATGTGAGCTGTGAAGCACCAGCATTGTCAAACCTCACTGAATTATGACACAGCACGGCAGATGAGGGTGCTTTACAACTGCAGCCTGCAATGCATTTAAATGTTTGAGGTATGTCTCCACATATTGGTGACCTCTCCTGCGTCATGACTAGAGTAAAAGGTCTCTCCTGGAGCCTCTACCTTCTCATTCCAGACAGAAACAGATTGAGGCGAGATATATTGTACCAATTACAGTCTACGCCCAATACTTGGGAACGAGTGTTTCAGAAAGGTGCCATTAAGGTGCTTCTGAATTTCCCGAAGATGGGCTTTCATCCGCCGAGATCAGATGACATCAGACCGGCGGGGGCCTCTCTACGGGAGGTGCCGTCACAAATGGCACGACTCTTAGGATGATTTAAGGTGTTATTCTGTGTGGTGAGTGTATGTGATAAACTAAGGGCTGAGCTCTATAATACATCTATGATACCAGCACTAATTTAGAGGTGTCGGCTCAGATGGACTATCAGCTCCTGAGCTACAGTCCTCTGAACACACGCCGTCTCGGGACAGAGTTTTTGTTTTGAACCATTAATCACGTCACATTTTCATTGTCCCAAAATAACCCTGTCAGCTCCATCACCCGACCAGAATGAGTGACTTCAAAAGGAAGCTACAATCTCTCTGAGCCTGCAACGATGCCGTCTCCTTTTATGTGCAGTGTTGTAAACTAGTAGTGTAAATTGTAGCTTTGTTGTAATAATGTACTTCAATTACATCACGATATTTGTGGTCCTTCAAATATAGATGTTTCACACTCAAAACCATCAACTGTGCTGATTATGGTGGGTACTAGAGCTATCAATCCATTAATTAATCAAATCACATTTTTTTATCAGTTATAAATGTATCATAAAGGGAGATTTGTCAAGTATTTAATACAATTAACATGAGAGTGGACAAACATGCTGCTTTATACAAATGTATGTATATATATGTATTATTGGAAATCAATTAACAACACAAAACAATGACAAATATTGTCCAGAAACCCTCACAGGTACTGCATTTAGCATAAAAAACAAAATAAATCAATAAATAAAATAATATGCTCAAATCATAACATGGCAAACTGAAGCCCGACAGGACAGTAGCGTCGGATCCAGCTAGGACATGTTGTTATGGATCTATAGGTCAGCAGAGTGCAGATCTCCACCTTATCACTTATCACACCCTTGCTAAATTTAGTGGATCATAACATATTAGGTTTTCAAAAATTGTGAATCACCAAAACCATAAGAGGTCCTTGAGCATATATTCATAAATGAGCACAGAAGATGCCGAAGAATCTATTAGTATGCAAGAACAGATGCGGACAGACGGACACAAGCCAAGCGCATGATCTCCCCACAGGCTTACGTCTGGTGGAGATAATAAGGAACCATTAGTTACAGCCCTACGGTGGGGGATAAATAGAGGTAAAATCTGTAGACCGTGTGCCTTCGATGACATATAGGTTGACACTCACTCACACTATATAATTATAATTTTACACGCGAAGAATGAATTTATAAAAGATCAAAAAGAAAGACAATCATGATGAAGATATTTGAAATAATTAGGGGTTATGTTTAAAGGAAGCTACCAAGTGTACCAATGAATGTCGGGACAGCATATCGAACTGTATTTACAATCAGTTTCTTGTTATAAATTGAATTGCTTGCAGAAATTACTTCACATACAACATAACCACTCAAAACCTGTATTACCGGCTGTCGCTAGGTGGGGTTTAAAAGTATAAATAAGCTTCTGTAAGATAAATCAAGGGAAATTTGGTTACAAGTGACACTCCATTAGGAGTGTAGAGGGCATCTGACGGTCATCAGATCCAGCTGTTATAATCCCCCCGTCATATCGACGTCATCGTGTTATCTACTGTGTCAACAGCGAGAATTATACTGCTCTGCCGGTGTGATAATGTAATTTCCTCTGACTTATCTCCCATGCTTTCAGTCTAATTGAACCTGCAGTATTACCGTGCTTTAAATGTAGATTACTATTACCATGGCATACTTTTCATTTTAAGTTAAATGGAGAGGACAATTAAATATACAGCACTGTAAGCTTTTGAGATTATGGTCTAATATTGAGAATTTAATGAAATCAAGTTCGTTATTTTCATTATTTTTAATTGCTTGAAAGTTTTACTGGTAGATGAAACCTGCATGAACAACATTTGGATTTTCTGGAACACGTTCAGGCTTGAATTTACACTTTGACATGGAATCTATTATCGATTGTAAATGGCAATGTTAATGGTACTCTATAGCCAAACAAATACAGACAAAAGAGATTGTAATCAGCACATCAAGATTTAAACTGCTGAAGATTTCAGATCACTTTTGATTATCAATTTCTAATAAGCTGATTTGGATGTTTATACTTGAAAGAGGCTGACTTATTTAAGACTCAATGGATCATTTCAAACTGGCATTATGCCGAATGCCTTCGGCAACACCCTCTCTAAACAGGATTTAATCCATATGAGCGAGCACAGTGTGATGCTTGAAAGGATGCAATAGTGCTAAGCAATTTCAATACCAGATAGGGGGAGGAATGTCAATGCGCTATATTTCCCTTGCTCCTGCTTTTACCAGTCCAAATATCAAGTGGATCAAATGTGTTGCTCTGAGGTTAATTTGCGGAGACAGCTCAAAATGCCACCAAGGCCAGAACAAATTGAATAGTGAAAATTGTATGAATTGAAATTTGCCTTTTATTTCTTTGTAATTAGTTTGAATGTGAATATCTATTATATAATAAATAGTTTCGAAACACAATGAGTCTTCTCTGCCTCATTCATCCCCCCCCCAGCTGTCTGAACACATACAGTATATTCTGTCACCAATTTCTCTTCACAGTGTGCAAAGCACAACTCACAGAGAAGCCTAAAGATAACATCACCCATGTAAGCTCTTAGGAGTATAGCTTTCATCACTACACTGGCTCAGCACATGCTGAGAGCACACACTTTTGGAAAACAAGGCTTGTGTATATGGCTGGACCACGTATGATCAGAATGTGAATCTGGAGCTAAATTGATATACAAATAGTCTGTAATCACAGAACGTATATTGCGAAGGAGTCAATTGGTTGTTCCATTACGACAAAGCTACGCTTTCGCCATTTTGGACTTAAAATGACTACTGGACGCCAGAAAATTGTCCGCCTAACAGTGCCATACACAAATGAAAAACAAAATAATGTCTATTGTCATATTCTACCAAAATGACCTGTGTTGAACAATAAAATATCATGAATATATTAAACGGGCTGCACGGTGGTGCAGTGGTTAGCGCTGTTGCCTCACAGCAAGAGGGTCGCAGGTTTGATTCCGGCTTGGGACTCTTCTGTGTGGAGTTTGCTTGTTCTCCCCGTGTAAGCGTGGGTTTTCTCCGGGTACTCCGGCTTCCTCCCACAGTCCAAAGACATGCTGTTTAGGTTAATTGATGACTCTAAATTGCCCGTAGGTGTGAATGTGAGCGTTGTCTATCTCTATGTTGTCTGTCTCTATGTGCCCTGCAATGGACTGGCGACCTGTCCAGGGTGAACCCCGCCTTTGCCCAATGCCAGCTGGGATCAGCTCCAGCCCCCCCGCGACCCCTAACGGGATAAGCGGTTGATGATGGATGGATGGATGAATATATTAAACATTTTCAGTTCAAAATGGCGAGAGCACCTGTTGTCTCTTTGGTTCTATACTCTATACTATAATGGACACTAGAGACACACCGCTCCACTCAACTGGCTGTTTAAGCAGTGATGTACCCTATCTAATGAACCTGATTGGTCCCCAGTCTTCTGCTTGTCATATCAGACAGGAAACAACATGGCGACCTGCTCGTAAACTTTCTGCAGGGTTGGGTCAACCCTTTCTTTGCAGGGTTCCAGTCCAACCAAAACCATGTTGTTTGTTCTCATTATACAGTACAGTATACTGTGTTTCAGATCCACTGAAATGGCTTTTAGCACATACATTGTAGTTTGTGTGGTATATGTCAGATTCATTCCTCAGGATCTGTTTGTGTAGTTCTGTTATATCGTAGCATTTAATTGTGAACTGCTCTGCCTCACTGGTTACAGTATGTAAGCTTATAACTGGGTAGTACATAACTTTTATAGGCTTTTTGCCCATTCTGTTTTGACAGTGTCCTCACAATGAAAAGCCAGCTTAATGCACCTAAAGCCCTGCTGTTTCACTGCAAATCAACAGAGTCTCTTTGTATGTGAACATGCACACATACATACACACCAGCCCTGCTGGATGAAGAGGCGTCAAAAAGCTTGCTCGGTCACCATGCTGCATTCAAATGAAAAAAACACTTTTATTTTTTTTTTACTGTTGACCAGCAATTTCACTCTCACATTTAATACCCAAGAAAATGTGGATCCAGGCAGAGAAGAGCATCTGGGCTTTGACAAGTAGGTGTTTTATCGGTTTTCAGTAAGAATCCACCAACTATGACAATTTAGTAACAGCCTCTGAGAAAAATATTAAGAATCGCCTAATTATGATTTACAGGGCCAATGCTAATGTGATTTCAACATATCCCATTATTTTCTATGTGTAGCCAACTAAGCACAACCATGTTTAACATACATTAATAGAAATAACCATATCAACAAGCAGGCTCTTGGCCATTATTGTCTGATGGTCTGTACACTGTACAAAGGAAGTGATGGGGAGTCAAGAGGTGACGAAACACCAATATCTAGCCCTGCAGAGATAGTATAAGGACAGGGTCACACATACGTGAATGCAGGCGAGCGACCATCATCTGCCGAGGCGTTATTCATGCTGAATGTGGGCAGTGCCAGGTGGGGTCAGTAACACTCATCTGCTATTGGTTGAGGCTGCGACTGTGCCCGTCAAAATCTAGCAAAGCTGAACTCCACACAATGTGAAGATGGGAACCTGCTTTGTCACCGAAATGTTTAATCTACCCTGTTGCTCGCATAGGTTGCATTCACACTAAGTCAGGGTACTGTGTCGCTGTGAAATGAGAAAGTATGTAGCCTGGCAGCCATGTTGAGATCAGTTGAGGAAATACCAAGCCCCGCCCACCAGGCAGAGCAAACTTTTTAATTTTACAGTTAAACAGTAACAAGATGTTCCTGAAAACATCTGAGGTGAGAAATAGGCATTACAGTAACAGAATGTTAATTCATGTTTGATCAGCGCTGCCTAGTTTGATCGGATTTTGTGAGTGATTGACAGCTGCCTCCATTGAATGAACAGCCAATAGGAATGCTCTCTCTCCAAAAAGACCTGTGATTGGCCAAAGTCTCCTGTCAGATTTTTTAAATCCTGAAAACAGAGCCATGAGGAGGAGCAGAAGCCTAGTTTATGAATTACAACATACTGAAAGGTTATTATGAAATTTTTGCCCAATGAAATATTCTGCCTTCTGCTGCTTAAGTCGGTAGGTATTTAACAAGCTATTGATCGCTAACACATGCAAAATATACTGGAAGTTTACTTTAAGGGTAAAAGTGCCAGTCATGTAATTGTATCTGTCTGTTTAAAATTAACCAAGAATATTGAGAGACCATGAAGATGTCTCCAAGCGATAAATATTTATTTAGTGATTTAATTATTCATACTGAAAGTGGCCTTCGCTGTTGGAAGTTATTACATTTCCCTTATTAGGCCCTCACCTAAGTTTAGCTGTCACGTGTGAATGATCGACTAAAGCCTTTGACACTGAAAGTGCAGCTGCTCTGAATGTACAATTGTGTCAATTTATTAAGTGTAAGATCCCACAGTGAGACCTGGTGTAGCTCAGGAATGTTAATAGTAGCTGTAGAGCTTCAGAGTGGAATAACATGGGTGTGTTTTCCTTCCATGAAAACGGGTGCCGGACATCTACACTTCGTTGTCTGGAGTCGTATTATAGCTAATGATACCCAGCTGCATCAAATAAAAGCATGAGCGTCACTCGCACCGATGATCACAATGACAGCAGAAGCCACCAAAAGGAATTAGTCTAACTCATTAAAGTAGGTGTGAGCAAAGCCCCCCCGCAACCTAATTAATGTGTTAAATGCATAATAAACATTACTGCCCTCATCATCATGATAGAATAAAACATCCCATTTCATGCTGACAGTGTGACCTTTATCAAAAGAGGGAGTGCTAAAGCTGTGTGTTTCACTCACTTCTGTCTGCAGATTGTTTGGGAGGAAGGTGTGTGTGTGTGTGTGTGTGTGTGTGTGTGTGTGTGTGTGTGTGTGTGTGTGGGCGTGCGCACGTGTGCATGCATGTGTGTGGCGGGGGGTAACAATCTCATTGCAGAGCTAAATCTTTATCTGGTGCAGCACTGGCACCTGCAGCAAGCTGAAAAAAGTCATCCTCCCCGAACTTTTATGAGCTATGAAATGAAAACAAACCTTCTGCAGAAAGTCGCAGAACAGTGGGAGAGTAGATGTGACACGTTTGCCCCACACATTTCATTGGAGAGTGAGCTGTTAAGCAAGGATATGAAGCAGCCGCTGAAATGCAGACAGTAGCTGGTTTGCGGGTCCCGTGAGGATTTTCTGTTGTTTAAGTACAGTCTAGTTGCCTGTGATGTATTGTAATGCTTTTTGATAGCAGAATCTGAGGCTGCCATGGAGTAGCTGTCTATGTGTGTTTATCCTTGTGCACTAAACTGCTTTCTCCAAATGAAGTACTGCGGTACTCAGAGAAACAATTGCGATTTTTTTCAGATTTAAATCAGCTGTTTTGTTTTTTTTCCTGTCACTTGTAAACAGCAGCACAGCTCACAGTGAAATTTAGCCTCTGCATTTTTAATCCATCCTAGTATTAGAAGCAGTGGGCAGCTACTATACAGCTGCCCAAGCAGCAGTTTGGGGATCCAGTGCCTTGCTAAAGGGCACCTTGGCTACCTGTCCACACTCTGTACTAAGTCTGTGCAGAGACTTGCCAAGCCAAGATGTACCAAGATGACTGCTTTATGCTAATTCCATGCAGTTTTGGGCAAAAAACAAGTAGTTTTTATTTTGCATGCAGTATATGTGTTATTTTAACCTATTCTTAAATGGTGTATTTGAATATTTCTGCATACTGGGACCAACAGCACCCTGCTGACAATAGAAAATGTGTTTGGGACACAGTAATCTCACTATCCATGCGTCCAGAGGATGCATTGTATTTTTTTTCTGATAATGCTACACTGTGAACAACAAATCAGTGTTGAAATCGGCAGGATGAAAATTAGTAAACGTTTGCATTTAGCTCTGTGCAGTACTGTGCTGCATACTGGCTGCTAACAACTAATGTTAACTAGCTGTCATCCTGCCAATTTCAACGTGAGTGGTGCCACTGATTTATATTATAATTAGCACTTTCAGTTAACAAAAATATTTAGTCATGATTAATCACATTATTGTCGACAGTTTATCATGATTAATCACACATTTTTTATCTGTTCAAAATGTAGGCTACCTTAAAGGGAGAATTGTCAAGTATTTAATACTCTTATCAACATGGGAGTGGTGCAAATATGCTGCTTTATGCAAACACATACGTACTTAGTATTGGATACAATTAATGACACAAAACAATGAGAGATATTGTCAAGAAGCCCTCACAGGTACTGCATTTAGCATAAAAATATGCTACAATCATAACATGGCAAACTGCAGCCCAACAGTGTCAGTGTGCTGACTTGACTATGATTTGCCCCAAACTGTATGTGATTATCATAACGTGGGCATGTCTGTAAAGGGGAGACTCGTGGGTACGCATAGAACCCATTTTCATTCACATATTTTGAGGTCAGAAGTCAAGGGACCCCTTTGAAATTGCCCATGCCAGTTTTTCCTCGCTAAAATCGAGCGTGTTTGGAACGTCTTTTAACCTCCTTAGGTACAAACTAGTGGCATGGTTGGTACCAGTGGATTCCTTGGGTTTTCTAGATAAGATAAGATAAGATACGATAAGATAAGATATTCCTTTATTAGTCTCACAGTGGAGAAATTTGCAATTTATACACAATCGATTCAGATGATACCAGTATCTTCACTTCAGCTTTAAAACTGAGCCTGCTAAAACTTAAAATCTCAAGTTGCATTAATGCATTGAAGTAATTTGTGACATTAAAACGGATTTATTGCCACCTTAACTTTGACAGTCGAAATTCTAATACGTTCAGGCTCTACTATATAAATATGAGTATTGGAGTGATGGTAAATTCATCATCATTATGTGTTCAGATTTAATCTTGTAAGGTGTAGTTTTTGGTGAGAAACTTTAATAAATCCAGTTTTTGAAGGAGATGTTTTCACAGTAATACACAGGGAATATGACCTGTTAAATTTCATAACAACAACCAGTATGCAGCCGGTAATAAAGATGTGTAGGTTGAAGTACATGGCCGTTATTGATTTACTTATGTTATTCATTGTGGTATCAAATTGGGTATTGAGAATCGTGGAATTTCATTGGTATCGAGTGCTAAATTTCGGGTATTGTGATATCCGTAGTGTTTGTATGTTGTACATTGCCAACAAAATCATACTAGCCACTAAGGAAACTTTTGCAGTTGAACAGATAAGCTTGAAACACATTAAATACAAACTCAGCAGGGTGAAATGGCAGAAACTTAAAAATATTATTATTTACTCAATGATACCTGTGGGTCAAAACAGGAAGTTTTGCTGTCAGTCAGCTGCTGTGTGAGTTGGCCGGGTTATGTGGAAAGAGAGCCATTGCTTAAGTACAGCTGTCCCCACACTGCAGTCCCAGTGCACTGAAACTAAACATTTACAACACCAACCAAACTGTCATCACAAAAAAATTTAGTCAGTTCCTAAAAAATGTAGCTAGCTGTCAGTAAGTTAGTAAAGCTGGCAGGGGCAGTTTACTGAGAAACCGAGATCATTTGTCTGCCAAAGTAACATAGATATTTAAGCTCCACATTTCATGTATTAATTATTGTATGCCATGTGAACCTTCAGGTTGATGTATTGGAGCATAAAATGATCACCTAGGAGAGGGATTTCAGCATACCCGTCTGTGGGATCCAGTCCCTCCTTAGCAGGGACAAGCAGCAGGAAATGCATTATGTCAACAAACAGCTCTTCTAGTGGCTGTCTAAATGGCTTCTTGGCTCCCCACAATTTCCACGAAACAGTTGTCTCCACACTGACTGTTTACATCAGAAGAGAAAAGGCTTTCCATCAGAGAAATCTGTGACCTTGCTATAGTGAAGAGACACGTACCAAGCAGAAAGCACATGAAGCCATCGAGGGCAGTGAGAGGAACTGGAATCACTGCAGTGCAGCATGAACTCAACAAACAGGTTTGTCAGAAAATCTGTAGGATGGCCAGTACTCCCCAAAAAGCAGTACCAGCACTTACTCTATGGCCCACCTTGACCTTTTCTTGTGCACCACGCTTCTCGCTAGTAGCCAGTAGTCTTTACCCCTCTCCATGTTTGAGGTGTAAGAAAATACTGATACACGAGTATCGCGATATTCTGTTTTGCTATACTATATTGATTCTCCAAGATGCTGTATCGATTTTTTTATAAACCTTGACCAGCTGCTATTCTGTGTTACAGCTAGACTGAAGCTAATAAAGGGATGCCATTGAACTAGAAAACCTAAGGAATCCATTGGTACCAGCTATGTCATAATTTTGTAGAAAAGCTGAAATAATGCATAATCAAAGTTAAGCTAGATGTTCGAGGAAAAACTGGCCATTTTCAAAGGTTTTTTTTTTTTTTTTTTTTACCTCAAGATATGTGAATTATAATGGGTTCAATATGGGTACTTTCCACAAGTCCCCCCTTTACAGACATGCCTACTTTATGCCAATTCCATGCAGTTTTGGGCAAAAACCAAAGTAGTTTTATTGCATGTAGTATATGTTATTTTCACCTATTCTTAAATAGTGAATATTTCTGCTTACTGGGGCCTAAACAGTGTTAGAATTGCATAAATTGGGTCCAATGAGTTCAGCTGTTTTCA
Organism: Pterois miles; assembly: GCA_947000775.1. Taxonomy (NCBI): domain Eukaryota; kingdom Metazoa; phylum Chordata; class Actinopteri; order Perciformes; family Scorpaenidae; genus Pterois; species Pterois miles. The sequence continues at coordinate 2,961,885 of CAMQGK010000550.1, read as the reverse complement.
TGTATGTGTGTGATGTTAGTCCCCGTAGTATCCATATCACATAGGGACTTTATTTTACTAAGATTTTATACATATGGTGGCGTGTCTTTATACCATGACAGTTTTCTGAAAATTAGACACCATATCAGTTTTTTGGGTGATTCATAATCATGCAGTGCAATGCCAACATCATAAGCTGTATGAACATAAAAAAACTAAGTGGGAAGCAGTAAACGCACGGCGTGGGTGAGAACGAGGGTGCTGTAATTTACCGATACAATGTTCACGCCCTTTTTGTAAAACAATTAATGAGCTGTTTGTCATAACATTTTGATTTGTGAACAAATATAACTGATGAATCACTATTTAAAAGTTTTGTCTATCTGCTCTTTTGCTTTATAGAATATGATTTTACAGGACAAACATTTCAAAGAACATTTCCTCCAGGACTTAAATGTTCAGACAAAGGCTGTGATATGTGTAACAGACAAAATAATTATTTAACTAGAGCAAGTTTTCTCTTTAAACTCTTTGTTATCTATTGTAATAATAAAGGTCAGACCAAAATGATGTGAAATTGCATAGTTTTCAGTCAAAAAGCTTCAAATTTCCTTGGAGGGAGGACCTCCAAAGCCCATATCTCCTAATATATTTTAGAAATTCAGAATGTAACAGAAACTATTGATACTTGCCAATACACATGCCAACATGTGAATAAGGGGGGTACTGGCACTTTCCTCTTCAAGCACTGATTAGGAGGTGTTTTGTTCTTTGCCTGAGGTGCTTGTTATTTTCAACACATTGAAATAAAGTGAGAATTACACATAAATTATACTGAGATAGGATAAATAGAAAAAAAACAGTTTCCTCTATTTGTCACCAAGCTACTATCAAATGCAAACCAAGAGCCTTAATTGGCATAACAAACCCTAAAGTTAATTTCTTGCCTCACATTTAAAGTAAACATCAGTTCTGTTTGTAAAGCAGCATAAAGGTTACATTTGTTTCTGTACCGTAAGATTGAATTTCAGTTTTAATCTTGCATGCCCGCCAAGATTTGTTCTCTGTAATCATAGTTTCTATACAGGATACTGTATCTGTACATGCTGAAGAAAAAACTGATTGTGGTTAAGTTTAACATTTTGACTTTCAGTACACGTATATCTGTTTGAGGTGAATGATGATATACACAGTGGTATCATGGCTCATGCTAAGTGAGGCTCATTTTAGCTGTGCGGTGGACAGCACAAAGGTTTGATACTCTCCTGTTCCAAATACTTTTCAGACATTCATTAAACAAGCCGCCATGGATGTTGCTAAGAACAATGAGTGCCTTTATTTCACACTGTTGTCTCAGGGTCAACAGGACATTCCTCAGTTCACAGAGCAGCACACCAGCTACCCACAGAGCGGAGTTACAGTACTGTTAAACCCTGAGAAAACAGCGGCAGAGACACACTTTATACTAGTTGGTTTCAGTTCTGCGGCTCAGACAAATTATGTATAATTGAACGTGTTTAAAGGCTGTCTAAGAAAACGTAAACCAAAGGAAAAGTCATAACATGGGAAATAAATGCAACGCAGTGCAGCAAATCAGCACTTAAGGGACTCTGAGGGGTTTTGTTGTTTATCTCATAGAAGAGCAGGAAAAGAGGAACATAATTACAAGATGTATCTTCTTGCACATATTGCTGAGAAAAATGAAGATGCTGCTTGTTGAATATTGTCTAAGATGTGATACAATAGCTCGAAATAACAGAGTTGGTCATACGTTTTTCTAATTCAACACTTAAATGATGAAAAATTATACTCTTGTCATTCATATTTATCAGATTCATTAAAGAAAAAAAAAGAAAGATATTTCTTTCTTATTTCCCCAATAGGGAAATTATTTTTTTTTCCTTTTTTTTCATAATAAATAATAAAAATTAATTATAATAAAGAAAAATTAGAGGGGGGGGCTCCCCCCTCCAACCCCCCAAACAATTTGGGTGTTTGGTCCCTTTCTTGGGCACCTCCGCAGTGGCCAAGAAGGGAAATTGGCACCCCTCCCCCAACCAATTTGTTTTTTTCCCTAGGGGATTTTAACCCGGGTCCTCCACATCCTTACCCAAATCCTTACGGACTGAGCTACTGCCGCCCCCAATAAGCTGAGAGTGCAGTGAGTCTGTCATACATGACCAGGGTCCTTCGGCAATTTAAACAGTCTTGTAATAAGGACTAGCTGAGGCTGTCTTTGTGTTAAAATACTAAAACTAAATATGGCAACCAGTGTTGCCAGTTTACAGCCTAATCAGAACTTAAAATCCATGAGGTCAATAACCACCAGCCCAAATCATAGTCTTACCAGAAACCTGAGTAAAGCCGTAAAACAATTACACATGCAAAAGAAAAAAACATCATAAACATGCAAAGCTTCATATCTGCATCAAACAACCAAGATAAAATGTTAGATAAATAGGCTATATACTGTATATTGTGTATCATTGGTGTATTATTTTCAAAACCCCACCAAATTTTGACAAGCAGCCCAAACTACATCTACCAGCTCAACTGGGCAGCAGAGGGCATAATAAAAGGCCAACACCCGTGGCCTGTTTTACCACACTGGAATAAAGAAATCCAGAATAAGGGAGAGAGCAAGACTTGGTCTAGTCAGTCTAGTCATCCTGGCTTAATGTGCTTCATGTAGGCCAAGCCAGGCTGAGGAGGCGCGACTGGGGTGAGCTAGGTGTAACTAATTCAGACAGAGGTGCGTTCACTGCTTTCTTCAATAGACCACAAGGTTGATCACAGATTTATTGATGCTGAAATGGAGTAAATGCATTCCGCGTCCTTCATACCCTGTAAGAAACATCTAACAATGAAAGATTAAGTAAAGCACATTATATGTAGAAAAGGAAACATGGCTGTCGGCTGCTGCGATAAAACAGTGAGAAAAAAAATGTGGCCGATAATAGCGAACTGACTTAATGAATAAGTACACAAAAAATAGCCTATAACGCTAACTTAACACCTGTAACTGACCTGAAAACATCATAATTACACCTTTACCAAGGAGTTACTGTCACTTCGCCTTAAAAGTGAGCGGTGGAAGTTAATATATTATTCAGGAAATTTATCATGAAGATTAATTACAACCACTAATCCACAATGCTAGAATATGACTATATGTGTGCGTATAATGTGTACAGTATACATACTGTACTGTATATAACAATGCTTAATACAGTATGTTACATACATGCTTGTGCACTATAATGATCACTTGTTTCTCTTTCTAATTTCTTCAGTGTCCTTCTTTTTATCTCCATATCTAGGTCCAAGTCCTGTATTTTTTTTCGTGTGATTTTGACTCTTTTTAAATATCAGATATCAGACAGTTTGCCAATTCTTTAAAACACATATGAATTAGTACAGCAGGAAGTGTGCATGGTCTGCCCTACTATGACCATAATTTATATAGAAAGAAAGAAAGAAAGAAAGAGGGCTGGATGTAACCTACATGTCAGTCTACTGGAAATACTTATTTAGTTTATAATGGATTACATATCAGTGATGTGGTGCTCATGGAAAACATCATTTTTAACAGGACGGAGACACTGTACAGCCTGAGAGGCAGCCTGGCAACATGGTGAGTGTTATGTGTAGGACACTCACATCATCCATAAACCCTGCTGTGCAGCACACACTTAAAAACACATACTGATGGGATTCGAAAGAGAAATAGCCAAAGTGATAATTTCAATGTACACTCTAAGTATACAACATATTAATCATTGCTATTTCTTTCTCTCCCAGCAGACCAGTGATCCAAGAAAAACAAAAGGTCCTCTCCCTGTTGTTTCATGAGTATACAGTAAAATATGTATATATTTACTGACCCAGTAAACTTTATCAGCCACTTATAATTAATAATATATTCACTGAACCTCAACAAACAACAATATAAACAGTCTTCACAATATAACCATAATAATGATTATCACATGAATGATTATAAACATAAAAATTAATGATAATCACAATGTTAAAATAGCAGTACTTAACTGAATGGTGGTATGTATTCAGTTAAGTACTTACTATTATTAGCATTAATTAATAAAAGTAAGGCAAAATGCACACATACGATCGTGGACTTACTGTAAAAAACACATTGGTTTCCAATCAGAGAGGCTGCAGACTGAACAGATAAAGGATAAATCAAGCCTGGCTGTTAGCCTGGTCTGGAGCAGGCTAGTTGCACACAATAAAGCTCCATGGTAACTTATGCGCCTCTGCTTTCATGAGACAGAGTCAAAGCTAAACTGAGCCAGGATAACTGGAAAATCTCAGCTTAATCCCCTATCTAGGTTTAGTGAAACAGGCCTCAGGTCTCACCATTTAAAAACACATAACTGACAGTATACATGACATTTCTGAGCATTTTCTTCAAGAATTAGAAAACTTTTATTTACGTTTTTATTAGGGATGTCCCAAACAAGTCATTTAATACATAGTATCTGCTGATAGCCATTTCTCTCTTCCTAGATAATATAGCTGCATAGTGCACACATCAAGTAGGCTACATTAAAAGTTATTAAAATCAATCCAACATATATGCTTGACAATTCAATAGCTGTGCAGTCCATTCAGGATTTTGCAGCTCTAGGGTGAGGTTGCAGATTGAAACGTGGCTGCCACGACTGGCCCTGTCTAGAGCCAGTGTTTGGGTTGTTCATACTGGGCTACTGTAGAAACCAGGCGGACTATGTGGATGTAAGAGGACCCGCTACATATGTAGATATAAAGGGCTCATTGACAGGGAAACAAAAACACAGCGGTTCTTAGTTTAAGGTGAGTATACACTAAAGACCAGTCCCGATTTTTTTTTTTATGAATGTCCATTATGTCAATTACCGCTCCAGTCTTTTCAAAATAAAACTACTTAGTTAGATTGAGGAAAAGATGGACTTGATTAGGTTTAGGCAACAAAACTACTTAGGTTGAGGAAAAGATCGCAGTTTGGGTTAAAATAACACAGGAAATGACGTGATTTTAGTACAGAAATTAAATGACAAAAACGAGTTAGCTTTAGGAAAAAGAAGTTACAGTAACTCTGGGAGATCTGTAACTTAATTATGGAAGTTATGTGATAAATAAATGAACTTTGACTTCTGCTTTCAAACAGGACAAAAACAGCAGTCTGCTGTGTGAAAGTCTGGGATTTTTTGACCCACCCATTCGTCGCTCTTTATACTTCTCGGTTCACAGTTGCGTGGATTACATATGAAAAAAAAAAGGGAAATTTGTGTCTCTGTACACAAAGTAATACATTATCTTTGCGAGTATTTCATGCAATGCAACTGAGCTGGACGTAAAAAGAATGATCAGATCGCGCTCAATATTGACTGGTCCCAATACAGATCTTTGACATCGGACTGGGACATCCCTACTTTTAGTACAATTTAAATACAATTTTTAAAAAATTGAAGTTAAAATTAAAAATTAAAATTAAAAAATTAAAGAAATACTATTTAATGTAATTACTCTCAAGTTAGGATTTACATGACAGTATATGTATTAGTCTACATGATTTGTGATATAAACAAGCTACACCTGACCCCCGCCCCCCTCACCCTTTAATGAAACAACAGGAAAACACTATCGGTTTTCCACCACAGCCATGAAAGGCTCCCTCCCAGGGGGATATGATCATCACTCCAAAGGCCACAACATCAGGGCACTGCCCTTCCACTCCAAAATGCCATCCAAGCTCAGCAGTGCTGAACCTTCTCAAGCCATGCAGAACTTGAACCACTTTCACTTGTTTTTTTTTTTTGCTGCTGAAAGGCTTATCAGCAGGGGAATTATAGCAGAAATCTTTTAAAAACAGATAGACTTTGGGAAGCCTTCCCATGAAATAACACACTTGTGTAGTTGGTGAGCCAATCGCAAAGTGCACAAGCACAAAGATTTCAGGCCTGGCCACCTGCCAGACCAACAGACAATAAAACGCTTTATACTTGACAAGTCCAGCAGAAACGCTGCGACTGGTAGGACTCTATCCCTGCAGCAGCAGAGGCACCTACAGAAGCCTAGTTAACATTTCACAAATGACATACAGGTTTCCTCTACGTCAACTCTGAAATGTTTCAGTGACTCTTATCAGACTGTGTCCTATTTTTAGTTCATAGATTCTGTCCAGATGTGAAATGGGAGTAAGGGGGAGGAGGCAGAATCTGTGTTTTATTCCAGGATCTGCTGCTGAAAGTTTATACCCACTCGGTGCGAGTGTGACGAGTTTCTTTTTTATCAACTGCCACATCTGTCTGCCATGATCTATTAGCAGTTACAGACCTTACAAATAGAAACACCATCTGGGAGCCATCGCAGTTTCCAAGTACAGCAGAAAGTCAAGTCTCATCTAGTATAATTCACAATATTTCACATTTTGCGGATAGTATACTTCCCTTGTTGAGATAGATTTCATACATTTGGTGAACATGTGTTGGTTTGAGATGCGTTAATTGTGCTCTGCAGATACCAACTGCTTTCATAATACATAAAAGACCAGAATGAAACCTTCTGGTCATCCTGCCTCTCTCACCAAACCATATGCACACACTGTGACAGCGCTGATCTGGAAAGCATGTAAGGAAATTCCACTGTGTGCTCTCTTGTGACTGTGAACAGTTTATCATAAAATAAAAGGTGTTTTAAACAGACAAATAAGCTTTCCATCTTCCATAACCTGACACTAACAACAACAACAGACAGCTGAAAATAGGCGTTTGGCACCTCTCTCCCTGACAATCACACAGACCTCATCTCTATAATGTAGTTTGTACGCTGTCATCCCTGATTTTGTATCTTTGTAGCTTAATATGATTCACAGTCTGCTGTTTGGAAATGCCACACTATGCCACCGATACAGCTGTCAGAGACCAGCATACAAAGCATATACAAATCACAGTTTGACTGTAGAACTACTATTCACTTTCATAATAACTGACAGCACAAGTGTTCCCGTAAACGTCCCTTTGTAACTCCTCTGTTGTGACTTTGCTGAGCTTGAACGCATTTGTTATCAAATGTAATGAATGGTGTGCGGACATGACTCGTTGCTCGTGAATGAAAGTAATAAAAAGTAAAGTTGTCACCAACATGTAAAGTATTTATACTAAAACAATGAATTATTAAAGAGCTGTTGGGCACTATGTCAGTTATACATTTGGTGGCATAAAATGGGCCATTATCCTGGCCTGTACACTTTAAAAGGAGTTGAATTTTTGGCAGGTGAAACAGCGATTTAATGACAAGGGAGCAGAATACAATAAGCTCATGACTACTTAATGAGAACTACTGCGTTCCCTTTGCATTTATTCTACAAAAGGGCATGATTAAAAGACAAATCTGACAGTATGCACTTAAACAGAGCATCTGCAATCTCTCCGGAGTTGCTGCTGGTTGCACCAACCGCGGCCATTTCAGCTTTCTGGTGGATTCATTAGATATTTTGCACAGAGAAAAAGACAAGCTATTTTGAAGACCTGACACATCTGGATCTTAATCAGGAAACATGCTTTGAACATGCAAATTATTATAGTTCTTGCATATCTGGAAATTATAGGGTATGTAGACTATAGTTAGGGAAGCTGATGCTGAGAGCTGCAGAGCTCAGTGGATGTTTTTGTAATCAAACAGCACAGTAAGGTAAAACTCAATAGCAACATGCATGCATCTGAAATACTCTTTTCAATAAAATTACAAATTTACACAGACATTATTATTTCATATTTACTTATGTTTATATTTAAATCCTATATTTTAACTGCACTATTTTATGCCTTAGATTATCATTTCCATCATTTGTGATTGTTGAAGGAACCGGAGACCAAAAATTGCCATTGCCAATAACTGCATTGCTGGGATTGACTAATGACAAATAAAAACCTTAAACCTATAGACTGAGAATTAAAGTGGAACTATGTTCATTTTCAAAATTCATACTTATTATTCCTATGGCCTAAGAAAGTCCAAAAATACGAGTAACATGAACACCTCTCTCCCACATCCAGAAAACGAGAGAGCTAAAACTCAAATTTGTTGGGTATAGTGTATAACCAATGACAATGAATTTGGAGAGATTTTGTAGATGACACTGAGAGCACCCAGGGGAATGTAGTAATATATAGTAAAGTAGTAAAGTATATGGGAACATTTTCAACACTATAATAGAATAAAGCTCATTTGGGTATAAAACAGAAAACAAACATTCAACAACATTCACTCTCCCATTCAATTCCCTATAACATGATGAGTTTGAGACTTGGTTTCTGGTTTTGAGAGAGAGGAGCTCCTGTTCACAAATACTGATTGAACTTTATCCTATAGGCCATGTAAATAGCATATTGTAATTCTTACTTTAGGCCATGTTCCCTGTTAAAGGTGCTAAATGAGAGATTGGGTGCATTTTGATTGCCTCTGCTTGGCTCTCAACATGGTGACAGCTGAGCCAGAAGCTTAGCTTAGCTAACGGTGACAGTAAAAACAAAGGGAACACTGCCGACAGAGCTAATCATGTGGCGTCGGTCGGGATGGCGTTATGAACTGTAAACGCCATATGAGCTAGCCAGTGGGGCACGCTCACATGCACTAACTGCACACGTGGTCGGCACGGCTTTGTCAACAAAGCACAGAAAAGCTCGGATTACAACACACACAGAGGGAGTGACTTCATTCTCTACTCAGATAGTCATTATATCTTTACATAGACAATAGTTGTTTGATGCTTTATTAATGCTCTGGATATCATATCGAGAAGCTCTGAGTAAATGCTCAAAATGTGGATTCAATATACGAAGAGCTGTATTTACAATATTACAACTACATGACTAATAAAATTCCCAGAAACTAATACGGTATTTCAAAGCCGTTAACTGAGCTCATTGCCATTAAAGTCAACGCCATACATGGGGTGAGGGATTCCTAAATAATAATATCAGACCTGGGAAACAGACTACATAATGGAAAGAAGACCACAAAACAGAAAAGGAGGTTAGGAAGCTATTTGACTAGTTAGTTACTTAAATCAGCTGTAGCACAGTGATGATTTTTTCTTTGTTTTTCAGTGGTGAATCGGTGAAACAATAAGGGTTTGTCCAATTTCTTAACTCTGCCTACTGATTCACAACAGCATAAGGGGGGATAAGGACTATTAATGCAGTTTTCAATGCTGACGCTATGTTTATTTGAGCATCACTACATAAAAGAGCATTTTTAATTATTAATGATGGAGCTCAACTTATGCCAAGACGGCACAACTGTGAAAACTGCGAATGGAACTGTGACAGAAACATGCTTGATGTAAGTCATGATCCCGGAAAGCTGTCTGTAACAACCGTTTCTGTAACAAATGAGCTTGAAAATGAGCACTGTAATTATGACTGTGATGTCTATCACAGTTTTACACCATAAAGCAAGGTGAGTCATTCGCAGCTTACAGTTCATATGTGCGAACAGCAAAGGGGAAAAAAAAAAGCTTGCTTTCACTTCAAAGTAAGAGAAAGAAAGAAAGAAAGATATTCCTTTATTAGTCCCACAGTGGGGAAATTCAGTTTTACACTGTTGTTCACACAGTACATATACATGTCAATGGAGAGATGTGAGAGTGATGGGGCTGCTCCTGACAAGCGCCCAGAGCAGTTGGGAGTTTGGTGCCTTGCTCAGGGGCACCTCAGCAAACCCATGCTTACACGGGGAGAACATGCAAACTCCACACAGAAGAGTCCCAAGCCCGCATTCGAACCTGCAACCCTCTTGCTTTGAGGCGACAGCGCTAACCACTGCACCACCGTGCAGCAAGAGAGCCACCTCAGTATAATGTTCTTGGAAAACTATATCAAAAAGTCGTTTTTTTGTATCACAGGGATTTTTAAAAACACTATGTTTACATGTGACTTTAGTTACATTGCTGACACTTGTATCCCCAGAGATTTAAAATACCTGCAAGTGGAGAATAAGCTCTACTTTCTGCATCACCAACATTACAATCAACCAGCGGCTCAAAGTGCAGAGATCAGAGCCGTGTTTCTTACATATTCTGATCTGATGAGACAGACGACTGCTAGGTGAAGAGGAGATGATGCAAAGACGGTGCCTTTTAAGCAAGTAGAGAGGGATACAGTATATGAAGGAGGGTGCGTGTGTGCTATGAATAGGTTTATACTCATTATATCTATCACAGCCGAAAGAAGTGCTGCATCCTACATCCTCTGTGAGTAGTTGTAGCTGCTCTGATTTATTAAGTTATTTCTATTACTTTGTAAATAATGCAAGCTCCTCAGCTCGTCATCTTGATTTGCTTTTGTTTCTTTGCATCCTTTGAAATTAAATGCTTTAAAAAAAAAAAAAAAAAAAACTGAAAACTATTAGGGCTGGGACGATACACCTCTCATCTCCTGATTCAATAATATCACGATACTTGGGTGCCGATTGGATAGTTTGACTTATTGAGATTTTTGACAACTTTTTGTAAGTAATTTTGAAAACCAGACATAGTCACACATGCATATTTCCGCTAACTTCGCCAAGTCCGCCACGATCTCTCCCATTAGCTCCGTTCTCTTCATCCATGATCAGCTCCATCGGGGCCGTTTGAATGCATCTAATGTTAATGTCAGTATATGGGTGCTCTACAGATGTAGCGTCGTCTGATTGGACCAAAGACATGAAAGTGACGGCTGGCTTGATGTCTAGCTCTGCTTTTCCTGCAATGTGTGAAACCCAAAGTGTTTCCATACTTGACAATTTGTATAGAGTGCAGGTCGTATCCATGCAGATGCTCGGTTGTTTTCTACTTACTTACTTTGGCTCGCTGTAGTCGACTGCAGGTTTGTTTTGACTGAGCACGGATATAACGTCACTTTAAAGCACGAACTTCCTTCTTCCTCCACGTAAACTCAAATAAAGCAAATTTATAGATTCTGGATATAGATTATTTTACCACCTCCACAAAGTAGTATGTATTTGATTTCTTTCTATAACTTGTGCATAAAAATGCTGTTAACACATTAAGCTGTAAAGCAGTGTTCCAACTCTGGGTCATCTAGATTTCTGACCCCAAAATACATACATTCACCTTTGTGACATGCATTCAAATAAAAGCGGACGCTCTAAAAACAGTGTAACTCCCACATCTGCCCTGATCATCCTCAACATCCATCGAATAACCACTGCTACATCAGAAAGACAGTCACAGCCAAATATCAGAGCCTAGTTTGAGGCACCATATGAGCGCCAACCAGCCCTGTGTCACACTGAATCTGTTGAGTATGTCACATCCTGTTGAAAAATATTTTCAAGCTCTGCATAATTGCTAAATTAGCCAGATATTACTAGTTCAGACTAACACGGGTGACACATGCTATGCATCATCTACAGCAATTAAATCACACTTTTGAAAAAAAAAAAAAAAAAAAAGGTCACATAAATTTATGAACGGTGTCTTTTATGCTTGTCAAATTGATTAGGGTGACACGACACGATAAAGCTACATGGCCTGCGAAGAGGTGACCCATATCTTAAAAGGGCAACTCTGTCCATCATAAACTGTAGCTGCACTTTGAATGTCAGCAGGAAAATGTTCACATCTAGTCACATAGATTTGAGCCTTTATATTAACATCTATGGGGTGGGCTTATGTTTTAGCAACTAGTGCTGTGAAATCTATACAAAGCACAGTCAAACAGAGGTACAGTACATCCGTGCATCCATATGGAAATAATGCACGGTACGAGAGCTTTAGTGGTTTCTGATATTCTTACAATTACCTTAAACTTCAGAGTGTTTGCCCTAAAAAAGCCCCATCTCTTATCCCCTTTTAAAGTGTTATTCCAAACTTTTCAGTATCAAACACTCAGACTGAAAAGAGTGGCTGTTAAAAGTCTGCTCCTTCACGGAAAACCGAGTCCTAATGAAAATGTCTTGGGTAGTTATAAAACCTACAACTGCAAACCTGCAGCTGATCGCATTTGCATATCAGACTTGGCAAATCTGATGCACAGCTGAAGTATGTGTGGACTAAGGTAATTCCTGCCTTAAGGCACCACTCAGTACCACCCTCTGAAATGTCTACTTTTACAAAATAAATGCTAAGTGCAGGCCCAGGGTTTTTCACTGCACAAGCAGTGCAACACAGTGATAAAGGTAAGAAAGTTGTGCAGTGAACTGGAAAGCTGGTAAGCCAAATTACACTGCAAGATGCTAATATAGGGAAATGAATACAGAAAGTATCACAATGTGTAAACATATCAACAAATGCTCTGCTGTACTGTGAATTTTCTGTACCTGTTTTCCCTTTCAGTTCCTACTACTGTGACCCGTGTCCCACACTAACTTTTTGACCCACTGGCCAAGGTGACTCATAGAAGAAAAAAAATCCACCGGCCATGCATATTTTTTACGAGCCAAAATAATAAACTGTCTTCTTGTTTCACATGTACATTTGTTTCAGCACATTTCACTGAAATAATGGGATTATTATGTTAAATAAAAACTCAGAGACCAGAGCAAAATTTAAAGCACAGTATTGTACACATATTGATAAGCAGTTAATCAATTCAAGCCTGAACACTAGACTTGGGCGGTATCTGTTTTTTCACAACTTCCTGACATTTCACCATATGGGCTAGGCTACTATACATATATGGCAGTATTTGTGTAAAAAAAAAAAAAAACAAAAGAACAGCAGTGCTTTGTCGCTAAAATAAGATAGCTGGTCCACCTTAAAGGTCAGACCATCTTAACTGAGCCCGGGCCTTTGTTGCTGCAGCAGACAAGCAAGACTTGGGAACTTAGCTCGGGTCTTTAAGAGTTGTAGCGTTAATTCACCGACAAACTGTACACACACTGCACTGCTACATTCACAAGCTATAACGTTACCGCTAACTTCATACGTTCTCACTCGAACGCACACAACATTAGGCAAACGGTGTGTATGTGTCAAACTCTAAAAGGTGGTGGAAACTTTCAGAGTAACTGAACATAGTTTCAAAGTCAAAGAGTTTCCTCTTTGGCTGTTGCTCTTTCAAAATGAAAAGGCGGGAAAAGTCCTTTATTCAAATGAGCCCATCCAGTGTGATGCGTCCAACTAACAAAACTTGGATCAAGCTGTTAAATTAGACAATCCAGTTCTAAAATGAAACCAGATTCAGCAGTGGCATAGCCTATTTCTCACTTGAAATGTTTTCAGAAAATAACAGAAAGTTTATGAGCAGGCTGCCATGTTGTTTCCTGTTTGAGATGGCAAACTGAAAAACAGGGACCAATCGTGAATTCAATGAGAGGGTACATCACCGCTTGATCGGCCAGCTCAGTGGAGCAGCATGTCCCCTAGTGTCCTCGCTGGACCTGGTGGACATGTACTGCTGGATTCAACATTACAGACATGACCACTGGCTATTTACTGTATGTAACAATAACAATTTCGCCATAAATTCACAGAGCCATCTACTTGGTTTGTTTATTGCGTGACTATTTTGGTACAAATGTTTACCTGTCAGTGTGGTGGATAGGCTTCAGAAACTTACCTGCAGCTTCTCTACTTCACACCAGTCCAAATTAATACTAATAATAAGTATGACAGCACAAACCAAATTCTGTTTAGAGGAGTTTATCCTCACAGTGTTAAAGCAAATCATCAACCTCCCTCTTGTTTACACGTTTATAAAATGATCTATAAACTATCTATAAAGTAAAAAAGAAAAAGAAAAATGCATTCTTACCAAGCGTCTTCTTTCCTCTTCAACAGTGGTCAGCAGCTGGGAGAACTCTTTGAATGACTGGGCTGAAATACAAAGAAACGTCATTCCTACAGCACCATAATAAAGGTGACATACTGCAAGTTTGGTCAATGAAAGCATCAGCACGTATAACACATCTTGTACAATATGTTCACTATTGACCAAGTACACAGTGATGCACTGTGTTGTTGTATTCTGATGATAAAAAATATATATTTGAACACAGTGCCTCAGTTGTTAAAGCATCAGATGTTCCTGGCACCCCACAAGCACTGTAGCACGGTGCTAAAATGTTTATTTGCGCTGCAGCTTCGGAGCTTTCAGTACAGCAGATTTTAGAACCTAATAAAATCATGCAGCTGTCCAATTTAAAACCAAGACTTGCAGTAAAAAAACAATACTTCAATTGAATGGAACCCACTGATTGCTTCCCTTTATTTTCCTCTCCTGCAATATACTGTCACAATGTAGTGCAGTGACTGATGTGGTCGAGATATGTTCACACCATCTGGACTATACCTCCGTAGCTTATACTACGTTCTGCGGGAACAGATGAATTCAGCATACAATACATTGACTCTTATCTGCCAGAGAAGTGGGCCTTGATGGCTTCACACCTTCATTAAATAGAGGGCAAGATACAGTGTGGCCTGTTGGTCAGCCCTCGAGTCACCCCGCCTGTGTCCCGCCATTTAGCAGCGGTCGAGCTGCGCTGCTTGCCAACACAGTAACATCATTATCAGCTGCGACGGCCTGGCATGGGGAGCCATGCATCATCTTAGACATTTTGGTCCATTTACACACCAAAGCTTTTAAAGACCAGGGAGCAATGATTTTGTGCCAGTGATCGTGCAGGCCGGCTGGCCTCCTATTAACGCCACCAGCTCCTTTATCAATGGCACAAAGTCTCAGGGGGTAAAGGGCACAGCTGGAGCCGCTGATGGGACAAGATTAGACTCCGAAGAAAGGAAATGGGAGTCAAAGTGAGGTTACAGCTTGCATATCATTCACTGGTAAATGGAGGAAAGGCAATAGACCTGATGAATCACTGAATGAAATCAAATTTACTACCTCAAGGGTGGGCGAATAAGGCAGCTTATACTGTATGAAAATAAAAAGACATTTACTATACATGTTACAAGAAGATTTTCATATAATTCTGTGGATTTAAATGGTGCCTTTCTACTTGATATTTAAGTTTTTAGACCTAGATCTATATCTTTTCTGACATGTTCCACCCCCGAAGGCTCTTGTTGAAGCAGCGCTTGGAGACAGGAAAGGATTGACCTTCTTGGAGAAGGTCACGTAACTTTTCTAAAAAATCTAAATTTCTATAGCTACATCAATCTTTTGGCCCCATTGATTCCTGGATAACCGGCGTGGAATGTGAATGTCACTGCAGGAATCATAGAGAGAAATCAATAAAAGGTCACGGTGAACACGTCTGGCAGCACATACAGGATCTCGATGTCATGTGGGGAAGTTGGGAGCATCAAAGTGAACTATACCAATACTGCAGCAAGATCACGGCTGGCATTCAGACAAGGGTCTGGCTATGTCATCTATCTCAGAAAGCTGAGTTTCATTGATGACTAGATTGATTTCATTTTTTGCTTCAAATAGTAATCATGACCTTTTCTCTCTGAGATGGTGAGTGAACACGGTAGTATAGAGTTTGAGGAAATCAGTTCTCTTTAAGAGGACATTCTAACTGGACTGTGTTATTCAGCATGCAAGCAATCTGAGTTTGTGTGTTGTGGATGCAAGGAATTTTAAATTTTGCAGAATATGACATGGTGTTTAGTGTTATTTCCATCTATATAAAACAGTAAATGCGACATTATGTCATAACTAATGGGATAATTATAATTATCGCCACCTATGGGCAGCAGCTGGCTGTCAGCTGTTCAGCACCTACCTGCTTAACCAAAACGACCAAAGAGTCCCGGGAGACTGGCATCATTTTCCACACATCAGTATAGAGTAGATGAGAAATTGATTTTTAATTTATGGGTCAACTAAAACTACAATTGGGTAGTGAACTAGTGAACTTAACTCAACGGACAACGGACCAGCTGAGTTCTAAGTCAAAGTTATTGCTGATTGCTAGCTAGTTAATGTTTAGTAATGTTACAACAAAATTATTAATATTATCAACATTAAAGCTGATTCCATGCCAATCGAGTGTAAACAACATGTTCATGACAAGGAGACCCGCTCGCTTCGATTTCATGATATTTTTAAGTCAAATGCAGCAAGTCACAACTAACCCAGAGTTAGTCACCTTGAATCCTTCAATAATTCATCATATATTAACACCACTTGTTGTCACCTTACATGATTTTCCTTTCAGTAAAGGCAAATAACATATAATCCATGTCTTGATCTGGTAGATTAAAGTAATCTAGTCGGAAAAAGGAGATTTGTGCTTCAGCAGTTCAGGTCAAGCTTGCAATTTTGCAGCATTCCTGCGATTTCTCTGCATTATCATCATTAAGTTAATGTTACCTTACCTTGATACGAGAATGAAAGACAATTGTGACGGGTCAATCAGGCGTTCTGCTGAAGGCATTAACCTTTCCAAACAAAACTTACTTGATCAACTAAAACAACTCCTCTTTTACAGCAAACCTCTTTAACCTCTCCTCTCCTCTCAGCATCAATAATTGTAATTCATAATACTGAATCTATCTAGGATTTCTACAGAAGATATATTGCTTAATGTAGAATATTAGTCATTCAGACTACCAAAGACAGTTTTTATAATATGTTAAATTAAGTTCAGGCAAAATTGAAAAAAATAAAATTCTGCAATATAACTGCACAATTACAAGATTATCTTCATGAGTGAAAGCATGATTTGTTCTCGAGGAGCTATAGTAATCATAATTCTACCAAAGTCTTGTGTTTTTTTTTGGTTAATTTTAGACAGACATGGTTGTCTTACACTCAAACAGTATTGGTGTATTGGTAGAAAAATACAATGACTATAAGGACACCATAAGCCTCTTTCATAGGTTCTAATCACAGCAAGTTTAAAACTGGACCCAGGTCACCTGGATGCCATGTATTTCCATCCTGGAATGGTCAGTCATTAGAAAAACATCTACTGTTTTATATCTATGGTTATTTCAATTTCATTTTTTAATGTCGTGTTATTTCAGTGTTATTTGTGTCAATGTTGCCTCCACAGTGGTCTTTACTTAAGTCCTCCCATGTGAGTTTACTACTGTCTGCATTACACAGTCAATAAAATGCTTCCAAACAGATGCCCATGGCTCTGTCATCTGAGCCACAGACGCAGCCAAACTACTGGTTTCTATTGCGCCAGTGGTTTGCACTGTAAATACTGAGCAGCTCCAGCTACATAACAGGTGGGCAGCTAAAATATCCATTGTTCAAACTGAGATCAACAGTGTTCTTGATTGAAGGCCAGGGAAGGGGTATATTGTCTCAAATTAAAGCATGCTTGATTCTAATGAGGCCTGGATTTGGCTGTGGATTTTCCAATAAGTATAATTGGTCTGCTTCTGCACCCCTGTCTATCATACTGCCTCTCCAGCTTTGGGAGAAAAAGGAAAGCAGGACTATTCATTATGCATTCACATGGACATTACAGCCTCATGGAGAGGAGGTCGATATCCCGTCTAGCCCTCACAGATGGACAGTAATTCAGCATTCTCCAGCGCCACGAGCAAAGGACTCAAGCTGGGGATAATGAGCAGTACAAAAAAAAAAAAAGGGAGTAGAGGCCAGACTGGGAGTCCTGCCCATTAGAGCCTCAGAGGCCCTCTGCACAGCTGCTTTCATATTCCTGTTGGAGGCTAGGAGGTTTGCACCTCCATTAATCTCTGACACTGATCACCATTAGTCTCTCTGATCTTTTATAGGTTTGAAAAGATACAGGGGAAGCATCATAAGCAAATCAATAGCATTAATTATACATGCACCACAGACAACTTTCAGATCTATACTCAAAGCCAAATCCCATTCCAAGAAGTTGCAGAGTATGCTTAATATTGTCCGACTCTGATGAAGCTTTCCCTTTTTCTATTTGTTTTTCACTGCTGTTAAATTGCACAGATATAATAATATCATACTTTGAGCACTTGAGGACATTAGCTCTTATGATACGTGTCTGCACAACAGTCAGTTGAGTTCAAGTATCTCCCAGGAGAATCCTAACGGAAATGGAAGACACGCTTCTGATTGACGTGATTTGATTAAAGCTGGACATACAATGTACAATTTTAGAAATGTTGTGTACTTCCTACTCCTACTGTACGGGTAGATCGTTTGCGATCATTGCAATCAGCGTTCACGCATACAGTGAAAAACACATGGCCTTTTGACCGTTCTGGCTGTTGACAGTTGTCCATAAAGATTAGCTTGAAAGCTCAGAGGCAGGTAAAGTTTGTTTGCTAGCAGAGGCCTGGATGGGCCACGGTGGTAACAAGGCAGGACTCAGGAGTCACAGGAGTTAATCGGTCCCCCACTGTACGCTGCACAACAAGCAATGCCTGACGAAGCTGTAATACGGTCCGGCTCTGAAACGAGTCGTGCGGATCATAATTCGCGCCAGAAACCAAACCAAACTTACCAATGTTCACCTCGTCATCCGTCTCTGCGTCACCAATGCACTCAAACTGGAACTCCTGCAGGGACTGGGAGAACTTCTGGACGGCAGCAGAAAGATCTGGGAGATCAGAACGTCTGAGCATCAGAATAAAACACTGCATAAATAAATCACTGAAAACAATTATCAAAACTGGCAGCAGGGTGATAAGAAAGAGGAAATAAAAGCTCAATATTACAACTACAGCACCAATATAGTGGAACTCATTGCTTGACAACTTCAGGGAGCAGCAGAGCGAAATAATGCACTTGCATGATCTGCTGACTGCCCAATTCCATGCCCACTGACATTCATACAATAGCACTTCTGTGAGTGACTGCAGTATCTGTTGAATTTACTTTTTACTCGTACATTGATCATAATACCGAGATCTGTCCAGAGAAATTAAGCCCAGCTGAGCTGCCTAACCTTTGTGTCAAAAATGATATAGTACACATGGAGAGTTAAAATCTTTAGAAAAATCCCAACTTTGGCTACTCTCGCTGCTCGATACAAATTTATGGTGTTTACTGAATTCCAGGTGTTTAGTTGTGATAAAGTGCTGTCCTACTTTTATCACAGTGACATTTGACTTTTTGTTTTCCAGCTTTCCAGCTGCCTTTTAGTCAAACATTCAGTGGTGATGTCAGTGAAAACATCTGTATCTCTCTGGTCTCTGTATTTTTCCAATTGCATATTTGCATTTGAGTTAACTTTTTTATGACTTTAAATAACACTATAGCTTCTTTAACAATAGTACAGGACTATCGACTAGGAATTCACCGATAGCGAACATCAGGCTGATAGTGTTGGATCGTGACAGGAACAATCTATTTAATTCAACTAAATAGATTGTCAATGTTTATATACGACACTGTATACTTGAATTTAATTCCTGTTTAAGTTTTGATCAATGCGCTGCATTAAAAAGGGTTACCCTTGAATTGTAATTCCTGTCAATTTTGAAGATTTTTTTTTACTGTTGCTGATGTACGATTTACTAT
Organism: Pterois miles; assembly: GCA_947000775.1. NCBI lineage: Eukaryota > Metazoa > Chordata > Actinopteri > Perciformes > Scorpaenidae > Pterois > Pterois miles. Next base: position 2,942,503 of record CAMQGK010000550.1, on the reverse strand, counting down.
TTTAATTAATGACAATTTCACAAATTCATATTTCTGTATATATTTGGTGCAGTTTGTTCTATAAAGATAAGAAAGCAATGATTAAGTCAGGTACACAGCTTATTAATTATACACAGGTACTGGATCGGTACTCAGTGTCAGCCAGTACTCAAAGCTGGTATCGGTATCACTATTGGAACTGAAAATGTCAGATTGATGCATCCATACTTTCAACTTTGTTTGGGAGATTTTTTTTGGTCCAGCAGTCTGGTGTGTTAAATGGCTCTAAATACCCATGAGTCTTAGCAATCATTGTGGAGAGGAAGCAAACTAAAAGGTGTAAATCTGTGCAAGCACATCCGCAAAGCTTCTACAAAGTGCTGCAGCGCTGACAAATTTTTGTAGACCAACCAGGAAGAAAAAGCCAATGGGATTTTACCCATTGAGTTTTGGATTATTGCATAAAATAAACTCTGTGGCAAACAAATGTTTATGATACTTACAGGTTCTGTTCAGCAAGATAATCTCCACAAATCATACCACCTTTATGATGTTTGAACATTAATGAAATCACCAGAAGTAAAAAGCTAACATTATAGGCTATAAATGAACGACACCACGGTCACATGAACGCGAGTATACACAACGAGGCCGTAAAGGCACAGGAGTCAGCGTGATGACGTTGAAGGCTTCAAGATTCACAAGTGGGATATTTACTGATGCATTTTATATTATAGAGCAAAACATTAAAATCTCTTCAGCTTGTGTTGCCCACAGACCTCATTTCAGACATCTAACTAAAATATTAAAAAAAAAAACCCTGTAGACTTCCAGATGAGGGAACTGAAAGTGCTAAAATGCTGACTCATTTCCCGGTTTAAGGCCATCAGAAACAAATGCTGAATTGATCCAAATATGACCCCAAATCAGAAAGAGAATGAATTCAAACTGTTTAATCGATTTAACAAGTTCTATACAAAGATCGACCTCTACGTTCCTCCTGCTGTTAGATCCCTGGGAGTTGTAGTTGACCTCTAAAGTGTATGCGTACACCGTCTGACTAATTAGCAATGAGTCAGAATTGACCAACAACCACTGCAATTTAATTCAAAAGTTAGAGAGGCTTTAACAGCCTCTCACCTAAACTGAAAAAAACTAAAACTGATGATTAGCTTTTGCATTTCATGAACTCTGCCCACCCAACACAAAACCTCCCAGTCCACTCCTCTATTACTCACAGACTAACAACAAAATGGGCTAATAAATGTCAGGCTCCTCTCCTGACCCATATTTAGCAGTATGCGCCCGTTCTCTCAGCTTAAACAGTTAAACATTTATGGTGATAACTATGTGTTTCATATTGTAGAGTTGTAATGCTAATTATCTCTGTGAACATTTTTCAAAGTTTATCTGTTATCAGAAACTTAAACTCCCCAATTAGCCAACAAAAAGGCATAACCGATGAACTGCTTGACGACTGCTTTTTAGGGTTTTAGAGTTCTCCTCTCTGAAATACCAGCATGAATATGCTCGACAAAAAAACTTTGTAATTTGATGCAGAAGAGCTGATTCTGTTTTTTTTTGTTTTAATTATTGAACATGTTTGTATAATGGCATGAATTTTGAGTTATAATGGGGAAAAAGCTTTTTAACAACTACTGTACAAGACAGGACAACACTGCTCTTCTTAGAGAGTCAATAAAATACATATTGTAACCTAAAATATGAGTGAACATAGACCTATAACAGTATCCAATGATCTGTATACTAGAAATTAGGCACATGAGGGGTGAGAGGATCTGATTTCAGTTAGATTTACAAGAAAATCAAACATGCTGGGAGGAAATCGAAGCATTTAAGCTGCTTTTTAAACGAAGAGGCAGAGTAACTGCAGTGCTGACTGAGTGCATGAATCACTTCTGATTTGATTTTTTTTATTAGGAAGCTGATTTCAATTTGTTTCATACCACAGTTACATAAAGGTTAGTGTGTGGGTCTGCTGTGTTAGCGCTGTGAGTATATTCTTGCTGAGGTGGAGCTAACCTATGTTTACAAGTACTTTAAAGAGTGGGGTGAAGCTTCAGCACATAATGGAGGCTTTTAACGTTTCATAATTCAGCTGAATTTATAATTAAAGGCAAAGATGGAGATTCTAAAATACTCTGACATTTTAGTTGTCAGCCCACACAGTTTGAAATGTACACACTTTTCTCATATCCAGTGACTCATTAATTGCTTCTCTCCTTTCTTCCCTCACCGACAGTCAAGTCTTCACTTCAAAGACATGTGAACCTAAAATAATCCTGCCTGGAAAGTAAGAAAATGCACACCGTAATATACACTGCATACTGCCAGCACTCAAGCATGTGTTTCATGTGACAGAGGACTTGTGATACAGCGTAAAAAGGAGGTTGAGGTTGTTATAAACTGTAATACAGTAACTCAGTTTTAAAGTTTCATAGGTTTGTAATGTTGATTACTGTATGGATATGTACGGTTATGCTTTTCATACTCTGTATGTGCTTCATATCTTGGTATTATACACTAAAAGGCAAAAAAATCTAATTTCATGCACTGATCAGTTTTGAGATTTTGGGCTTCCATAAAAGGTCTTCTTTCAGACAAGTGGGAAGAAAACATCCAAAATACATATTAAGAAAACTTATAATACAAAAAATATATGTGCTTTAGTATAATTAATCAACTGGGGATGTTTTTTAGTGATATATATTAGGTAAAATATGCACTATTCACATATAGTGTTTTGCTAAATGTATCTGATTTAACAAATAAAAATGGGGTTTTTCTCATTGTCTGAACCAGATATCTCCACTTCAGTAGCTCACCCATACACCAGACTTCCCGGTTTTATTCCTATCTATATTCTGAACGTCTTCACAGAGGGCTTAGTTCATATATCATTCATAGCCTGATCTATACAACAGTTTAATCCTAAAAACATGGCAAAAATGGATTATTCTTTATGGCTATCCAGATATCCAAATCCTTTGAGTCCAATGTCAACAAAATTAAACAATAGTTTTGAGTGTGGCTTTATCCAATGTTCAGGTTTCTGTTCTGGAAATATAAGCATGTATTTGATAAGATAATGTCTCACTTGTACAATATACATTTTCAGAAACAAAAATAATTGGCTTAATGCAAGAAATCAACTGGGAAAGTTTCATGGTGATATCTATTAGTTAAATTTGCTACTCTATTCACCTGGGGTGTCTCCACCTATGCTTGAGCTCCTTAATATGGGTAGAAATGAGAGAGTTTGTGACGCGGCATCCATGTTGAGATCAGCTGAAGACATACCACGCACCGTCCACCAGCCAGAGCACAGCCAACAGGAACGCTCTCTCTCTCAGCCACGAGGAGCCGCAGAAGTCTAGTTTCCTCTCAGTACACTTCAATTACAATATTCTGAAAGGTTATTATGGTATTTTTGTCCATTGATGCCTAAAACATTCTGCCTATTGCAGGTTGCAGTAAGGCTGCAGGCAAAGAAAAGTATGACGTATAACAAAAATAAAAGCAGTAATATTATTGGCAGTACCCAGCCAAACATAAAACTTTTCAATGAATAAAAACTATGATTTAATCAATATTTAATTGATTACCTTTATCAACTATAATAATGACGAGTGAAAGTAAAAGCAGTAAAATTATCAGCCTTCAGATTTCCAGAGTTTTCTACAACTTGTCTGTTTGAGGTAACGTTTGAAAGTCCATAATGGATATTGTGTTGAAACCCATACGGCTCCTACTGTGACAACAATGGTTTATCTAACAGGCATCCTCAAGTACAAACCAGCCTTAAAAGCCCACAAAAATCAATGCTCTCATCTCCACAGGAACATAAATTGCTTGGAAAGCCTGATAAAAACAGAATCGCGAGAGAATTGTCAATGAATATCTTTTTCTTTACCAAAGAGCAAGCGCTGCCGTATTGTATTTCAGTGTATTTTAGTTACTGGTTGGAACAGAATAACATAACAAGACTTTTACTCAATGAGACCGCAGATTGAAAGGCTCTTAAAGACATCTACACTATACTGAACGAGTTTGTCTGACCACTCCACTAAATGTTGTGCAGTCTGCCCTGAGTGCTACTGAGGGGAACTTTTCCACAAGATGTACTGTGCCAGTGGTGTGGTCCTATCATTCCTGCTTTGACTCAAAAGCTGCTGATTTGAAATCAATAGCTAGCTGTAGTTGCCTGAATATGCTCGCAGGGCCATCAATAATTGATGATCTTTTAGCTCTGATGTTCAGAAAAACAAAGATTTTCTTACCGTCAACTGAATTCCTTATAGCCACTAAAAACTCAGGCCATGAGTAACGTATTTCACTGATTATCAGAAGTTACAGTAAGGCTGGGCGATATGGCCAATATCATCATGTATCACCATGTAGGTCATTTCATAGCTCAATACAGATATACAGTATATCACTATATAGCATGTTTGTTGGTAATTCAATAAATAAATAGTCGATATGAGATAATCACATGGTAAAGCCTATTTTTATTGTCCTATGTGAATTATGTGAACTTGAGTGCAAAATGAATATATGAGTTTTAAGTAAAATTATAGAAAAAAAAATAACCCTAGCCTATGTTGCAATAGAAACAATACAGACAAATGTACAAAACATTTATTTATTGTTTTGATAATATATTGTGTATATACTTCAGATTGCCTGTGGTCAGTGGTTTACTTCTTTAATCAAATACTTCCTGATTTTAAGTTACTACAATGACTTTTAACTGGTTATGAAACAAATACTGATGCCTCTACATGACCTACATAAGTAAACAAGACCCTCCATGAGAATACTGGCATTTCTACATAGTTATACTTAATGGTGGTTATCGGGTCCAATTCCCCGCAAAATCAGACAAGATGATTTACGGCACGCAGTTTCACTAGAAACTGCTTTAGCTCAGACTCCAGCGGGGCCTCCGGCAGCGACCAGCCTGCCGCTGATAGACCCAGATTACGGTGACGTCTTTGACCTGCAGTGAAGCTCCAGGGGGAGGCAGGAGCAGAGCTTCACCTCGCTGGGAGCCAACACCGACACCCCGCTGCTGGAGGCCCGGGCCGTATTGCTCGGCCCGCAGAAGGGAAGGGAGACACAGGAGAACCAGAACCAGGACTAAGCGGGGGAGACCCTGCTGCAGTAAAATGAGGGGTTTTCTAAAGGGAATCTGGTACATACTGCTACTTTTGTCCATAGGGACCGCCAAAATCAACACAAAATTAAAGTTCCTCATAGTAACTAAAAAAAAAAAATTAATATTGTAATTCAGTCTTGTGTTAAGACAACATTTAACATCTGAGAAGCTTGGCTCCTTTTGTTAAATGAAAAAACATTTTGTTGCAGAAACACATTCATATGATATCTGCTACTGTACTTGGTGGTGCATTCTGGGCTCCATACCATTTCAACAAAGGAAAAATGATAATTATTTTAGATTCATCATGACCATTTTACAGCTACAGCTCCCACTGGGCTTTGACAGCACTTCTGCATCAAGGACTCATGGGACATGTGGTTCAGACAGCTGCTGGAGCAGAAGCTATAGCCCAGAAGTGGGACAGTATGCTGGTTCTCTATTCCTGTGTAACAAAATACTACATTACCCACAAGCATTTGCTAGTTACTCACTCACCTCACCAAAAATAGCAATGGAACTGATGATGAGCAGTTAATGGCACCTAAAATAACACATTATCATCGCTATCAGTCCAGTTCACCATTTGTTGTTATAGTTATAATAGTTATGCCTCTTGAATAAATACAGTAATAGGCTTAAAGTTCTTACTTTCCTACAGTAAAAGCCGAATAACTTTAGAAGTATCCAAATATTGATTTAGTTTTGCATCTTAACTAATGCACCTCACTAGTCTAAGCACAATGTAGGACATCAGACACGGCAAACATTAGCAGAGCTTAAGGAAACCCTCTTGGCGCTATACCTCAATGTGAACATATGCCTGAATAAATGTTTACCATATTTTAATTAGGCCAAAGCTAAAAAAAAAAAGCCCTGGCATAACAATTTAGTGTTTTTTTTCTATTTTTATGCATTATTTACGAAGTTTGGGAATCACCACAAGTGATTTTGGCTCTCTGCTCATTAGTGGGTAGCTGACTGCAGAAAATATTGCTCAAGCAGTTACAAAGAAACCAGCTCACTTGAAGTGATCACAACACCTAGTAGCAAAGATAAATGGAAAAGGGATCAGTATAAGGGAAGATAAATGAACAGCTTAAATTTTTTCACCTTAGGCAAGCAGTAAAGGAATGATCGGTGTGTCATGCTGTGGGGGTTGTGGAAACAATGCAGGCGAAGACCCTCTGCTCTCAGGCTTTTATCAGTTTAAATGTTGATGCTAATAGTTGGTATTCTGCATCCAAGTCCACTGATGAATGAAGTGTTTATTCATCAGCTTATTAACTGAGCAAATCAAATTATAGTAAACTAAATGACATGAAAGGAATGTGCATTAAAAATGCAACTATACCATGAAGTACTCAAGTTTTCATGATCCTGGTGCTCTGTGTAGGTTTGTCATTACTGGCCATATTGCAATGATTAGAGTAAATAACACATCACAGCACAGCTGATATAGATGATGCAACACAGGGACTTACAGCAGTGGACCAGATAAGCTGCCATTTTCAAAGAAAAGGAATAAAAGGCAGACAAAGAGGCACCTTCATCGGCTGTGCAGGAAGAAGAGACTTCACAGATATTTCATCTCTTCTGACAGAAGCAGGAATTTGGTGCGTTCCACTTTGAGCCTGTGTGGTGAAGAAGAGCTCTTCCGCAGAGCTGAGTAATAAAAGGAAAGAAGTGCAACTTTGATGAGGTCTGAATCTGAAGATGTTATTTGCCACATGAAGTGCAACTCTGAAATAAGAGAAGAAAGAGCTATTGCAGCACGAGTCACAGAGGTAAAAGGAAGAAAACGACCTATTTTAGAAATTATATTTATACCACCACCTTAAAATAGTACCTTCTAATTATATTACACTCAGGCTCAGCAAATATTTCATCTTACGGTGCATGCAATTTTCAACAAAACACGTAATTGACCTGTGCTAATGGTTCTTCACACACTGCACAAAGATGTGACAGAAAGAACAACAGTTGTGGTGAACATCCGCCTATCCAGGGTTTAATCAAAGAGCAGAGCGCTCACCACCCAGCCACGACGTCATATGACCGGATGGAGCAGCTACTCCAGTTAGTGCCCAGCGTGTGAGATATGAGAGAGGACTATGGCTGTCAGTCACCTCACAGCAGAGCACCCTGGGTGCATCCCTTTATCTTGTCTCCACGGCAACCACATACTACCAAATTCCATCGGCTGACAACCCCCGACAAAACACAGACAACACTGCAGGAAAGTCTGCAGTTTCCTCCCCAACAGCTGATGCGCATGCTTACTTCTGTTAAGACAATAATTATCATCTAACATTTGTATAGTATTAAGTATCTGTATAATACAGACAAAATATTGAGATTTGTCTATCATTTCCCAGACATACTGGTATCTAATGATATTTGGCTATTTTAGCTAAAAATAAACTCCTGCTTTAATACACATTTTCTTGCCTCAGTGCATAATCATGTAACAAATAAATACATCAATTTAATCAAATTTGGTGTTACATATAAAAATGCAATGGTACTGGAAAAACATCAGTAGCATCACAGAACACTGCCTACCCTAAGCATACTTTACCACATACGTATAATCATAATGCAGTATTTTATTCTATGTTTGTGTGGTATTATTCTGAAAACTTCAATATCTCCAAAATGCACTTCAAAATTAAAGCTGGTCCAATTAGCAGCATTTGTCTTTTAATTGCTTCATGTTTCAGTGAGAAAATGCCTCCAAGGACACCAAGGCGTTTAGACCTAAATTGGAAGGGCATTAGTTATAAAAACAGCTAAAAAAAATAATATAATAGTCTCAAAAATCACACTGCCAAAGAGAGACAAACTGCACTAAAAAAGAGAAGCTTGAAATAAACCAACAGTGATATGACAAATGCAGCGTTTCCATTCAATTGTTAAGTGAACTCTCGAAATGTTGCAAAAAAGAAATGTAAATTAGGCACATCCATCAACTGTCTGACCAAACTAGGCTGTTGCCCAATTTATTTGTTCCAGACTGCAGCACCATAGGCTACGCATGACCGTAATCCACCAGTAAAGATAGTGGAAGAAATATAGGTTGTGAACCGGAAACACACCAAGGCATTTGGGCCTAAATTGCAAAGACATTGGTCATAAAAACGGACAGACGACTAAAATAGTCACACTGCCAGAGAGAGACAAACTGCACTAACAAAGAGCAGGCGTAAAGCTTGAGATAAACCAATAGTGATATGGCAAATGCAGAAACAGTAGTCGTGTTTCCATTCAGTTTTCAAGCGAGCTTCTGAAATGACGCATAAAAGAAATGCTAATTAGCTTAGGAGACAATAAAATCGGCTAGTTTGGCTAAATGAAATAGTTTCAATCTAAATCAAGTAGAAAATAGAGGTATATATCGGATATTGCAATAGAACCTAAATATATCTTGATATTATTTATAAGCCATATCGCTCACCTAGTTTCCATACAGCTTTTCTAACGTGGTACTACAACGTGCATAAAAATATGCACATGGAAACACGGCTAGTAACTCCGACGTCATTTTCAGCAAAATTTTCATGTCATTCTGTGACGAGACAGACACTTCGGCTGCAAGTATTTAAAACAGGAAATATTTCAAAAATGTCCTGTTGACTGGCACGTGTTGAGGCATGCTAGGGACATCAGTGGACCGCACTTCCAACAGTGTTATGTGACTACACACTCCTTCAGAGCACTAATTACTGAGCAGCATCCCTGTTGTGCTTTCCCACCTACGAATATTCTTTGGGGTTTAACTGAAGTGCTTTAACACAAATTAGAGCAGAAAAGCTTTTAAAAACTCAGAAGCAACATTCTGCACAATAAAGACGTCCTCTTCGGCTGTTGCTAAACAGCTACACATTTACACTGAGAATGTGCTCAAGGTTTTTTCCTGTTTAATATTCACAAGGCGCATGCTAAAACGTAACTATACATATTTGTATTTTATTGAGTCAAACAAACGAAAACAAAGGCTGCAACAATGCACTCCTTTTGTGCAGACAGTTCACTGTGCATCACCATCGTGTTGAGAGACACTTTATCTTGTCAGTGAGACGCTGCTGATTTCAGATGAGAAGGTCTTCAAAGGGGAACGCCTCTATGCGCCCGGCTTAATGAGAAACACAGACGTCTCTTTGATGCAACAGTAGGGTGCATTGTGCCGCTTTGATTCCATTCGGAGGGATTGTAACAGGGGAGCGGCCCTTCAGGTAAGGGCTCCTCTACCTGCTTACCCTTACGTTCGCCTGTCAGTCGCCCAGCAGGGGAGGGATGATAGCTGTACGAGTGGGACCGACCAGTCGGGACCTGGTACTCCCACAGCATACCCAACGTTTCCCACAGCCAACCACTGCCTGAAACACAGCCTTATCTAAGAACTGCACACTCACTGCTGTAGAGGCAAGCAGTAACTTTAAGTAGAGCAGTTGGTCAACCAGCGAGCTAATTCTTAACTGACAGGAAGCTCTTAATGGCTGAATAAAACATGAAAGGCAGAGATTAGAGAACGGTCCCTGGAGAGTCGTGATACAGCCTGTATACAGTATATGTTACTATTAAAATGACTGTTGGTGATGCCCTGAAAATAGTTTTCACAGCACTGATTTCCAAAGCAAGACAGGAAGTCTGGGCGGTGTAACGACATGTTAGGGATTAACTAAGCAAATCAAACAAAGTATGCCTCTGGCATTTTGATGAAATAAACATAACCAGTAATCTATAATGACTAGGGCTGTCAATCGAAAAAAAAACATTTAATCATACTCAATTGCATGATTGCTCATAGTTAATTAATTAATTGCCAAATAATCGCACATTTTGTCAAGTATTTAATACTTTCATCAACATGGGAGTGGGTAAATATATGTAATATCTATATATACATTACAGCATTTAGCATAAAAAATATGCTCAAATCATAACATGGCAAACTGCAGCCCAACAGGCAACAACAGCATGGGAGTCGCTAGTCGCGCGAGTAGTTAGTATAGTCAGTCTCACAGTCTCGAGTTGTCAACGTCACTGATAAACGATTCGTTAATCAGTGAAGTCAACCACAATGTGGTTGTTTTGCGTAAACCTAACTTCCAGAGAAGATGTAAGTTTATTCTGACACTATGCAGGTAACAAGCGTGTATTGACACACCGTCCCTGATCCGTCCAAAAGAAACAAGACGGGTACGCTGTGCATCAGTCGCCAATGCTGAGGGGCACTGACCAAGCCGTGGTGTTAGACTAGTTGGGAGTGAGAATGGGTTGGCAGAATATACTTCTGCATTGTTTTCATCCATGTTTAAAACTATTGAAAAAATGGAAGACGCTGACATTGGGTCTTTGATATGATGCTGATGCAATGCTACAGCCTATTCTTAAGCTCCAAAGAAAAGATCAGAGTTATTAGCCCTGCAGTTCAGTTGAAATGGGAAAAAAAAGCAGCCAGGCCAGCCTCCACCATTCATCACCAAGTCTGCAGCCTTTAGACTGAGTTGAGAGATTTTCTTTCAGAAGACACACAGACAACACATCTGACAGAGATGAACTTGCCTCTGAAAAGAAAAACCACTCAGAGAGAAATAAGCAAAATTTCACTTTTGTAGTATCTGGCATTGGGCTTTTCACACATAGTTTCACAAAACATTTTGACAGCTCTTACCAGGTACAATTAGTGGAGAACATATTTCAAAATAAGACAATTAAAAATAAAAAAGAGGTGTGCAAAACTAATTTAAACCACCCACTGTCTAAACACTTCCTGATAAAACTTGGCAGCCCATGGGGCCAGGCGCTGGAGACTTTCTAAGGTGCCATCCAAACTCTGAGTTTAGCATCTGCGTAGGCTACATGCAAATTTGCCATCTCTTGCCACACAATCTTAAAATGTATAGCACACTTGTACTGTTACCCAGCCAAGCCAGCAGGAGTTGTTTTTAACAGGTAGTCTTCACAAATCATGTGTTGTTTACTAAAGCAAAATTACTGCAAGACGATCTAGTTATTTCATCTTAATATACTAACACTGCATTTTTGGGAAACACTTAGCTCAAATAAAAGGAGCACTTCTTCATAGTGAAAAATAAATGTTGTGGAGGAGAAATACAAATGCATCACCTTATCCTTTTTCAGTGTGAAGGAGCGACAGAAAGCGCCAGCGTTTCAATGCCCGGCTACTGTGAGCGCGAGAATGCCGTGCTCGGTGTGACAATCACTTTGACTGACAGAGCAACAACAGAGCACTTCAGAACAGACCTCAAATCTGGAGTCTAACACATTTCCCTGCACAGTCTGAGGGGAAGCAGCTTTTAGGAATACAACGTCTAATCCTTTTATCAAAATCTGTCCACAAAAATACCCGAGTCCCTTGCAGTGCTGCGTGAGCCGGCGCTGCTGCTTACCGCTTCACTCAGCTTTATTGCTAAACAAGTCACATAATGCACTCCTGTATTTCATTTCCATTACATGAGTTCAAATTCATCAAAGTAGTCAAAACAGCAGCAATACATTATAAATGGCATAATCCTGCGACGCGCAGCCTGCTTTGCAGTTACAGTCCTACTGACGCACACAGACAACACACACCCACACACACCGAAGCAGAATGATGTCCGGCCAAATGGTATCTGAGGGAAGATGGGGGATGGTTACACAAGCATGTTTACAGGACACTTCCTGTGGCTGAGCCTTGGGAGCATCATCTGTCCTCAGACAAACAAACACTCAGCGTTCCCAAAGCTGAAAGCCATTGTGAACTCACTTTAAACAATAAAAAGGCCTACATGTCATGTCGTCATTTAATAAAAGAACAGCCACTAATAATAGTTAACTTACATTAAATACCTCAAAATGACGCAGGCACAGTTGGATAAAGATGCTGTTTACAGACTTGCTAAATACTGCAGGTCTTTTTTATAATAACACCCATGCGTGTCAGCCATTCATTAGTGCATGTATTCCTGGGAGGAAGCATCACTCTAGCTGGTGAGCAGGCGTGGGCATGGGGTGGTGGCACAGGCTCACAGACAGCTAACATAATAATGGGCTGTCTTCTAGTTTAGACTGAGCTAATCTGGCTGCATTCTTTATAGCTTATGGAAAATTACATGCTTACTCTGATTCATGAAACTTGAAGAACAACCTCCTTTTAAAAAAAAAAAAAAGTTTTAATAACTGTGAAGAGAAAAAAGTTTTTAAATAGGGACTGCATGAAACTTTTTACACGTATATATCATTTTTTATTGCCAATGTGTGAACTTAAATGTGAGACCTTCTGCAACTTTCTGGGTTTCCTCGATCAGCTTGCTTTTACTGTGAAAACCCCAGGCCTGTTGTTTTCTGGGAAAATCCAACATATGTGACTTCATGTGACTTAGCTAACGTTCGGTTCGGAATGGAGTCCACAACTCAGACTCCAACACTAACTCCACGGAAGCACAAAAAAACAATGTTATACGTAGCGAATCCTGTCTTGCAAAACAGGATTGTGACCGACGTCGGAGGAAGACGAGTGTTGTGGGAGAATAGCAGAACCAGTGCGTGGAAAGTGAGGGATGAAGCAAGAGAGAGAGAGAGGCGGCGAGTGTGTGAGACGAGGAGCAGAATAGAGTTTAGCTTTGAGGATATCAGTGAATGTACACTGGCAGTTGCAATTTATAAAGAAATAACTGTTGCAGCTCCTCAAGACCAACACAGGTTTTCCGTGTCTTGTTTCCCAGCTGCTGGGTGACGTGGGGTCAAACTCCAGAGTAACGCTATCGATTACAGCCCAGGAGACCAAAACTACGGTGTCTCTACTGTGCTTTCTGAATGTGTAATACACCTTAAACTTTAAATTATTTCAGTTTTACAGAAAATGTATGCTGCAGGCCTTAACAGCAGATACCTAGAGGAAGGGCAGTGATGCACAAAGTACATGTCCAACCTGCTACCGCTATGAGCGAGGAACAAGCAGCGGGCTCGTTATTTTACAAATTGTACAAATTACGTGTGGACACAAGCCATCGCCCCCACCGGGACCTGCACCGGTGCTTTGCAAACACATTTATCTATGACAGTAAAATGTGATCCATACTGCATATGTTCTATAGCTATAATGTAACATGCCACACAATAGCGTTTGGCTTGGCAGTGCCGCTTGGAACGGCTCAATCTTTCTGCTAGCGACTCAGTTAAAACCGGTCTGTAGAAAATACAGATGGAGCTACTGTGACATCACCCGTGGCCCTCTGAAAGGATGTTGTAAAGCTTTTCCTCTAAATCAATTGGCCTGCTATACAGCAGCCGCTCTCCGTCAGGACCCGAGCTCATACATAAGCCAGCTAACTGTATGCTGCAGGCTCAGTGTGAAATGACAAAAGCCAAGTAAACAAGTGGTTGTTAAAAAAAAAAAAAAAAAAAAAGAAATCTAGCGAGCTAAACAGTCTCAAATATTTTTCTAGGAGCTGGCCAGTGGATCCACAGTTAAAATGCTAATGAATGTTGGATTTACAGCACATGACAGGTGGTGAGAAAGTAAACTGTAAATGGGATGCCCGTGGTGCTCTGCATGTGTTTGATGTGAGTGATAAACATGATGAGCTGTTCTGATATTCTGAACCATGATGGATGATGTGCAGGGGAAAATGATTCCTCTGCCATGTCCTTATTTTGTATATATAAATCTTGTTTGTTCAAATTGTCAGTTCATTCCATGGTTATGTGTGGAATAATTCGCTAACATGAACCGTGAATATCATTTAACCAGCTGCTGGCTGTAGCTTCATATTGATCATATAGACATGAGAATGGTATCGATCAGAGATGCACTGACCGGTTGAATCCGACCGACTGTCAGCTGATCGGCCAATCAGTCTCATGTATACTTTTTGCTGTTAAAATACACACGTGCCACATGATGGTTTTATGCTGCATGCACACAAAGCGGCACAGTACAGTACAGTACACAGTACAGTACAGTACACAGTACAGTACAGTACACAGTACAGACACACATCACTGACATGTGGAAGCTCTTCAGCGTGAGTGAAGAAGACAAAGTAAGGCTGCACGATTATTGGCTCAATGATAATCACGATTATTCTGATCAATATCGAGATGCACTAATCTTGCTGGCTAACACGTAATAGTCAGTTAACGAGGGTTGGTTATCAGTTAAATTTCTTTTTCAAAACTAACATCCCTAATCATGATTATTAATTGATTTTAGAGACAAAATTCATATAAAAGACACAAAAGTCACATTTAAATAAACGGAGCGCTACTTCCATGTTGTGCCACATTCCAGCCATTAAAAACTCGAAATGTTAAAGCTATAGTGGTTATTTACCTAAAAACACACAATTCAACTGATTAAGAAATAAATGACTGTATTTTAATTTAAATATTTGCTTTGATTAAAATTTAAAATCTTAGAAATAGTTCTAATTATATATTATAAGCTGCTTAGCGCTACTGTAGTGTTAGAAAGGTCGTAATTCACTCTCTAATATCTATTTTATATTGCTGTAAAAACTCTCTCTCAAACAACTGGATATATTCAAGTTTCTTGCCAAAAACTACATCATAATAGCGTTAAATTTAACATCGCCTAATACGCATGTTTACTGAGTAGAGCTTGACACACCATAATTTAACCCAGTTTAAAGTGTCTGATTAAGTTAATTGTTCCAGATGTTTTAAGGTTGTTCCTCCATGGCTAATTTTGGACTTGCAGTTGTGACTGTCTGTGTCTGTGACATTACTGACTGTACCACTGTGTGCCGACATAAAACCATCATGTGTGTCTGACTGGCAAAAAACTGGATTTACGAGACTGCTGGAAATCAAGTGGCTTCGATTGGTTGCTCATAGGCAGTTCATCTCCAGCTGTTAGTTTAGGAAGCGCTTGATTTACGTAGCAGATCTCTACGAGCGGAGCATTTTAAACGTCAATACTGGAGTCGATGTTCATGTTCATTTCATTGTGGGAAGCCAAAATCATGACTGCAGTCAATATTTGATTAATTGTGCAGCCCTAACATAAACAATATGAACACACAATTGACTTTCAATTTTACAAGAAAGTAAAGTTACAAAAACGTTGGTGTATGCCGTTAATGCAGAATCTGGAAAAATCAGAACCGGCAGGTTTTATTTATCCATTTATTTTTTTTTCTTCTCCTTGTTAAATTGGCATTAGCCAAATAAATTGCACCAGGTGCATCTCGAGTACCGATCTTCTACATTTAACTCTCTGTGAGGAAGAGAATAAGCATATCTCCCAGAATATTAAACTATTTGTGTAAAGCGCTTCCACATTTGCTCATTTCGTCGTCATGACTGTTGCTTAGTCTCAACAAAAACAAACTTGACATTAAGGTTTTTACCTAAACCTGCAAGTGTGTGTGTTGTCTGTGTGCGTCAGTCGGACTGTGACTGCAAAGCAGGCTCCGCATCGCAGGATTATGCCATTTATAATGTATTGCTGCATATGGGTCAGCTAATTACAGTGCACCAGCTGACATTTTGGGGTTCCCATATTACCAACATTGCCTCACCATTTGAATGTAAGCAGATAGATTTCAAGTATACAACTTTAGCCTCCAAGGATGCCTGGCTACCTGCCCAAGATCTCTCTAGACAAACTCAGTTTCCACATCTAAAATGTACCATTGTGAGCCTTGTATGTGTGGCTTCTCCCATCCTATTCACTGAGGGATAATTAGCACCTTTAGTGTATTCAATTACTGCAGTCAAGCAGAGGAATTAGTAAAAGTCAGCAGTTGTTATTTACACCAGGTGTGAATAGTCAGTGCCAGCCACAGATAGTAGCAAAGCTATTTACAGCATCTGCTGATAGATGTTGCTCACACCTGGAACACAGAACCACACCAACAAATAACTGCATTCTAAATGTGATGGGATTCGGGAAAAAAATCCTCATCATGAGCATTAATGCATACATTATAACAGAGATATGACCAAGACTGCAATGTTTGTATCAGCATGTTTTCGGGCTGCACAATTAATCAAATATTACTCATGATCAGTAACGTCACAACACATGTCGGTGTCAAAGTATAGTAAGTAAAGTAAAATATAAAGCCGCAATATGTCACAACTGCAAGTCCAAACTAAGCCGTGGAGGAACAACATTAAAACATCTGAAAACATCCCAGTTCTAGCATGACCTCCATACTCACCGGACATGTCACCCATTGAGCATGTTTGCATGCTCTGGTGAAAAGATAAAACTGCACATTTTAGGGTGGACTATTACTGTGACCAGTCTAAGACACACCTGGGCAACAATAATGCTGTCTAGTCAGCATCTTGATATGCCACACCTGTGAGGTGGATGGAGAAGTGCTCAGGTACACAGATTTAGACAAATTTGTGAACAATATTTGAGGCCTTTTGTTAGATCTTTGACTGCAGCGTATAAAAAATGAGGGAGAAAAAAAAGCGCTGCATTTATATTTATGTTCAGTATAACAACATGGAAGTAAAACCAGCGCTCTGTTTATTTAAACATGAAATTGCAACAAAAATATTTTGTCTCTAAAATTTGTGAATAATCATGATTAGCATTTTGGCCATAACCATGCAGCCCGACCATATTTACATATACAGGAGGCAACAACTGGTGAATTGTACTTTCTTTAGTACTTCACTACTTCAGCCATGCACAACCAAGAGTCTCTACAATTCGGGCCAAAGCTCGATTTCTAGCCTACTAAATTGTCTTTAAACAGACAGTACAACATCCAGTATACGTGTAGGCTCGACTATACACACGCAGTAATGTAGCTAACATGTACATAACATGTATTAGATACTGGGATAGTAAAAGTGGTTTCAGTAATGTGTAGGACCATTTTACAGGTTATGTATTAACATAAAAGTCAACCTTGGTTCAACGGGCCTCATTCACACAGACAGCACATGCGAAAGCAGATGAATTATGGTATACTATTCAATTTTGAAACATGAGATGATTACTATAAAAAAAAAAGGGTCCATTAAAGGTCTTCCGGTAATGTCACCACTGATGGCGGGTCATAAAGGGTCATAAACCTCTGTGGCGTCCTACGTTTAAGACCATCAATAATTTACTTCCGTCTCCTCGCTTCCTGCGCTCTCACTCCGCCCCCGACTGAAACTGGGCTTTCCAGTTTAAAGGACTGTTCCACTCATCTCTAGACACAAGACAAATATAACCCCAAATTCCTTCCTTTGACTGGTTGAACTGTGGCCAAGTTTTGGGATCATTTACTGTGATAATTTACACACTAAGGTTCATCGCCAGTTGATTTACATTCCTCTATTTTTACTTGAAATTTTTCAAGAGACCAAAGAGCTGAGACATGGATGGTGGGATCCAGCGAGGTCTTAACTATACAGTTTTTCTGCATCAATAAACCAATCAAAAGCAATAAAAGTCTCAATTCACTTCCCACCATCTTATATGCATAGTACAACCTGGAGTGTTAAGGGCTTATTTAGTATTGGTCCTTTGACATCCTGCTACTGAGGATCTGCCATGAATAAATCATTCAGTGGGGTATTCCTGTCCACTTGTGGTGCCCTGCCCACTGACAGAACAGCTTTCCTGCAGAAAAGTATGAAATGGGTTTGGCCTTCAGCTGCCCTCAGAAATAGTCGATTGTTACAGCAGTAAGGCACGATGATCCAAATGTTAAGTGCTCCTCCTCACTGTTTTTGTTGACATCAAATAAACCCATAGAGACATGGAGCTGACAGAGTGTTAACAAAACCCAGTATCTGACTAAAACAAGCTATCGCTATGTTAAATGTCACTTTGGTAAACCAATGTGGCTAAATAAAGTAAAGGAACTGCATTCATGCATATCATTGTCCCATTTTTAAAGCTCTAAATGCAAGATTGGGAATATTATATCATGTGCAATTATATCATCTGCTCTACTATAGCAACTGGACAATTATATTTTTTTTTGGACATATTTTAGCTCTACTTTTCTATTATGTATATATTATTTTATTTATTTGTACTAATACTTTTTTAAAATCTATGCTTCTTGTTTATTACACTATCCACTTTGCTGCTGTAACGTAAATTTCTCCACTGTGGGACTAATAAAGGAATATCTTAACTTATTTCTATTGCCTCCACACAGCTCTCTACATGGCAAAATCTGAGTCTGTGGCTTGTAGTTAACGGTGCTAACAGCATGCGAATAACAGCAACAGTGCTGACAGAGTTAACAGTTTTAACCTGGACGGGAACCGGAAAGTGGATGCTACGCTTCCGCAATGGTGCGTTGGTCGCGACGGCGTTATCAGCTTCAACCGCCGCATGACAGCCGTGCAGAATGGCGGCTGTGAGCTAGCCAGTGGGGCACGCTCAAATGCATGAACATGCTCGCTAAAAGCGTGTGCGGCCGACCTGGAAATGTCAGCAAAGCACAGATTTCTGACTACAACATGAACAGCGGGAGAACGACTTCATTCTCTACTCAGGAATTACTGAGTATTACTCCTCTATATCGTCACATAGGAAATAGCTGATGCTTTTTTAATTCTCTGGATATCATATAGAGCACCTTTAAAATGACTCTGATTAGTCCAGGAGAGCTGATTATACCCAAAAACATAATTTCTAGGGACATGAGCTCATTTCTTTTTGTTCTTTGCTTTATTACAAATCAGCTCAGTGCTCACTACACCAATAGGCCCCTACAGTATACAAAAAACCCATCTTGGGCTTGACTTTCTCCCCCACAGTATGGTAACTATACTCCAACATGCCTGAATATTGCTGGTGTAAAAACAATCAAGGTGTGCAAACAGTCACAAACACATACAGACTAATAATGTACAGCATATTAGAACTAATAAAATGCAAACAAATGATGCTTTAAAGGAACAGTGTGTAGGATTTGGCAGGATTTGGCAATACCACTCTACCATCTTCTCTATTTCTAAGACTGCAGTAACATGAACTGCCAATTGCAAAACCGTGGTAACGCTGTTCACCTCGCTCAGAGGTCATCTTTACCATGATAACACTACTTTAGGAGCCACGGCGCTCTCTCCTAAGGTGGACCAGCTTTTCTAATTTCTAATTAGTATTTCTTTTAACTGTTTAACTTCTAGCATTAATTGGTTAAAATGCTTAATGTTGGTTAGCGGTTAAACGGTTAATTATTAACATCCCTAGTGTCAAGCATGGACACGCTCTCTGTGTAGATATGAAGGTGGCACTGTAAGCTAACACAATAATTCTTAGTCCCAAGTTATTATATGCTAGTGAAAACAGTCATGATTATTATTATTATTATTATTATTATTATTACATTTCTGCTAACAGATTCTCTGAGATGCTACACACTGTTTCTTTCAGTATATCCACACCTAGGTGGTATTTTAGCATCAACGGCTGAGTAACTCCCTCAGCCAAAACCTGTTCAGCACATGTACTGCATAAAAATGGTGCCGAAAAGAGTAAAAGCTTTAAAAAGATGATGCTTTCTCATAGTAAAGGTTGACAGGACCACGCAAAGTTGAACTGTAAAAAAAAAAAAAATGTCATTCAACTGCTATAATACACTGCTGTGGCCTTCCCATACTCCTCCAAGCCAGCTATTTTCCATATTTATTTGGCGTATATTTCTAATCTTTCTCCATTTCACAGACGCACTAGTGACGTGAACAGACCAAACTCCCATCCCTTCGGGGACGCAGCAGAACAGGAAGTCCACTTTAATCATGGTAGAGGAATGAGAGGACAGTGACCCCCATGATGACAAAGCGCATGCATCCTCATCCAGACAGCCATGCAGCTCTCTTCCCACAGGTGACCACAAAGCCTCTGCGGGTGAAAGCACCTTTCATTAACAGACACAAGCAAAATCCACCTCAGCACTAATGATCTCCACATGCCTGGCTGTGGCCTTATGATCAGCTATCAGAGCCCAGTAAAACCCTCCACACCAGAGAGCTGTGACTGGTATTTACCTGTGCATGCATGCAGAGGCAGACAAAAGGCAAACAAATGTCATGGAATTACAACAACCTACTAATGAATTATGTGTGGATTTTGTACATATTTAAACCCTTTCATCAGCAATATTTCCTCATGGGAGACCAGAGACCGTTCAGACTAACACAGTCGACTTAAATAAACTGTTATGAAAGCATCTCTTAATTACAAGTCGCCCGTGGCTCCCCGGTAGCTCTTGCAGTAGAGGCTGATGTGCGGACCGGGCGCAGGGGGACAGGACTACTCACTCCGGAGCGCACTGATGAGCATGTTCCCATCCTTGATCAGCTCCTTGATGAACTTATTCGTCCGCTCCAGCTCAATTTCATGGCACTTGAGACGCTCTCTGAAATCCGGACTATCCAGGAAAGAGTCACTGAACTCCAGCGTGGGGAGTCCCATTGTAACGTTGCAGCTTTTCAAGCTTAACTCGGTGTATAAAAGTGTTTGGTTTGCATCACGTAGCGCCGCTGTGGTCGAGCCGCCTCACTCTCCAACTTCCCCCAAAAGTTTTCCTGCTCCGCTCGGCTCCGCTCGGCTCCGCTCGGCTCGGCTCGACTCCGCTCAGTCCCTCACTTCCGCTTTAGTTTCTCCGTTTTTGTTTTTTTTTTTTTCAGCTACCTATCGTAAAATAGTGGCGGTGTGACTCCTGCTGGTTAGTTTAGGACAGTTTAAAACTGTTTCTGTAGACCAACAGCCTCAAACATTCAGGGACTAGATTTTATAAACCTGCCTTGTTTAAAATGAAAATACTGTACAAACAGGCTACATTTCACATAAATACGAGCAGAACTGGCCCCAAAATAAAACATATGCAGACTATAGTCCCTTCTCCACACGGGTTTATATTAATTAGGTTATTATGGGTTTATAAGTAGGTTAGACCCGAATTAAAGCAGGGCTGGTTTTTGGGGTTCCTAAACATAATCCCCCCTGTGGATTTTACACACACACAAAAAAAAATAATCACTTAAAGAGAGAAAATAGCCCACATTACTGGGGTGAAATAACATTTTGACTTGTCACAGCAGAGATGTAAATAATAAAATTAAAGTCTCTCTCACTGACCAATCAAATATAATAGAGCCATTATTAGCGTTATCAGTACCTGTAATTTTCCTACCACCACTACTTCTACTAATACTACTACTACTACAAGTTAAAAAGTCTGCTGTGAGAAGAAAATATTGAGTTCAGTCAAAGAACGTATATTGCTAAGAAGTGAAATTGTGACGTACAAAAGTATAAGTAAATAATTTTTGATTTATTGTTATATTTAATGTCTGTACCGATGTGGTCTGTGCTGAACAATTAAAATCTAAATATGCATAGTATTTATTACGTATTTATTAAACTTTTTTTTCCGCTTCCCAGAGGAGAATAAAAGTGAGCGATGGACAAATATAATCTAGAAAAATCCAGCACTTGTGAGATTTTGAGAGCAAACTCAAACATTTAATGTCAAAGTCCTCCAGAATGGATGTCCAGCAGACCACAGACCATGGATGTATAAGAGACTGGGACCTGTGCTTAGCCCTGGGTGTTAATAGGAAGTAGTCTACAGCAATATTAACTTCTGTTAAGAAGAAGAAGATAGTCCTTTATTAGTCCCACTAGGGGAAATTCAATTTTTTCACTCTGTTGTTAACTTATACACGGTACATGCAGACCCGAACACACACATGCACAAACATGCAACAATGGAGAGATGTCAGAGTGATGGGGCTGCTCCTGACAAGCGCCCCGAGCAGTTGGGGGTTTGGTGCCTTGCTCAGGGGCACCTCGGCAGTGCCCAAGAGGTAAACTGGCACCTCTCCAGCCACCAGTTCACACTCAGTTCTTGGTCCATCTCGGGACTTGAACCGGTGACCCTCCGGTTCCCAAGCCAACTCCCTACAGACTGAGCTACTGCCGCCCCCAATGTTGTGCTACTAGCTGGTGGCCGATAGCCGGTTGTTTGGGAACAGAAACGCTGATACATCAACCAAGGTACAGGCTTACAGCATACAGCCCATGGGTGTAATGTAAGATTATAAAAGTGATGAATTACAGCCAATACATCTGTTATTACAGCTGCACACAGCAAGTAACCAGGGCGGTGCAGTCCTCATTATTTCAAGGAAAATAACTCAGGATTCAGCTATTAGTTCATTTTACAACTTTTACGACATAATGATCACAAATAATAATAAAAAAATACGTCTTTGATTTACGCCTCTCAAAGTCTTGTTATACATCCAAGGCCACACACTCACTGGCATTTTCAGCCCAAAATGGTGGTAGCACTGTTATTTAAAAAAATGTATCTTTGCTTCTATGCCCTTTGCTTCACTTTCATACTAATTTTCTGACAAAATAGCGTCCACACTGCTCAGACTGTTGCTTATGTCTCAGGCCACCTTTGAGTCAGGGAAACATTTTCCAGCATCAGTATGCTGCTGCCATGTGTACACTGATTTGATGAAGCTTTTCAAAATATTTCAGACCTGCCAAATGGGCTATTATAAATTTCCTGCAGCAATACAGCAAACCACTGAATTCTGTTATAGGCTTTAACACAAATTCACAATATTTATTCTTGTTCACCATCTCTCACTGCTCCAATTAAACATTATTTTTGCTATATTACCCTTTATTACATCTTCATCTTATTATTATACTGTCTGAGCTGTGAGTCAGCCAGATTTTTGGCTAAATGATGCCAGTGGGCTTACTTTACCAAAGCAATGAACTGTGTGCTGTGTAGAAATTATGGGTGACAATGCATCATACTGGAATTAGTGAGGGTTTGAGGAGAGGGGTCTGAATTAATACCTTGGTAAATGGATGTAATTAAACTAGAGCCTAATTGGAGTCAGATGAATTTGTCACATTCTCTTCATGCAACAGGGAAGGAGATGATAACGATGTCACACTCCAAATGAGTATTTTTGGTGGGCTCTGTCACCACATTGCAAGTCTTTTGGGCTCCATTTATGGTGCTTAAAGCACCAGGGGTGCTGAAGAGGCTTTATCTTTTGAGCAAAGTATAAAAAACAGACTCCACAGAGAGGCGGATGTTGCAGCACGGGCTAGAACCAACACTCACAAATGAAAACGCATTAATAATTGAATGCGTTGCTATCAAGAGCACACCGTAAGCTCTGTGGGTGTGGATGGGCTTTTGCTCAGTGTGCTTTAGAAGGTAGCCTTGTACCCGTCTCTTCCTCAGTGACTAACTAGCAATCTAATAACCTAATAAGACCTGCTCTGACTGGAGGTAGCAGAGAGATAAATCATCAGAGACAGATAACCTTCCTGCGCAGTGTCATGTCACTGCTTGTTAGTGTGTGTTAGCATCATATTCCAGCAATGGCCAGCTGCCCTATGCTCATACATTTCCAAAACAATGAATTATTGTTATCTGTATGTATTTATTTTTTATCAATGTATTGTACTCATAAACTACATGAAAGTCATGCCAAGATGCTTCATCTGGCCAGGTGCAAATAATTTACACCAGGAATATTTTGTCAGAGCTTTGTCAAGCATGCCTCCTGCTGCACCTAGGGAGCACAATGACATTATAAATCTGCCAAAACACGGGGGGCTTAAAAGGTTGCTTCCTTTGTGTCCTATGACTGAATGAGACAAGTCTACCACTCCAAAATGTTGATGTCCAACTGAGAATATATTACGCAAATATGACGTTTCCTAAGGTGTGAGAGAGAGGGCCACGGTGACCTAATACAGGAGATTCTCAGTGAAAACCATGCAGCAAGAGTTTTGCACGCAACTGATGAACAGTACATAGTCGGTTTCCATATTTAAAGCTGCAATTGGTAGCTTTGAGCAAATATGACATCTGAATCAACTATCAGATTATCCATCTATGGGATGCATCGATATCGGATCAGATATCGGGCCGACACTGACTCCATGACAAGGGGGCCGATCTTTTCAATTCAACGTTTATATATTATATACATACATTATACAGTATACGGGAATTTTATTTCCTCTAAGTTTTGATCAATTTGTTGCAGCATTAAAAAGGTGCAAAAATTAATTTTAATTCCTTTTGAGGATTTTATTTTATCCATCCATCCACCCCCGTTGGGGGGGCCCCCCGCCCCGTTGGGGGGGGGGGGGGGCCGGGGGGGGGGTCGGGGGGGGGGGGGGGACCACTAGACACCATCCTCCCCCCCCCCCCCGGATTTGAGGAATCCATTACCCACACCTTTCTTTGGTGGTGGGGGGAGGCCGGGGTCCGGGGAAACCCCCCCCTTACACGGGGAGAACATGCAAACTCCAC
This sequence comes from Pterois miles, assembly GCA_947000775.1. Classification (NCBI taxonomy): domain Eukaryota; kingdom Metazoa; phylum Chordata; class Actinopteri; order Perciformes; family Scorpaenidae; genus Pterois; species Pterois miles. The sequence continues at coordinate 2,918,029 of CAMQGK010000550.1, read as the reverse complement.
ACAGAAGAGCCGCAAGTGGAATAACCTGCAATTCCTTTTGCGGAGGCGACAGCGCTAACCACTACACCACCGTGCAGCCCCGATTTTATTTTATCTTTTATTTATTTATTTATTTATTTTTGCCAACTTGTTGTACAGTTTATTATTTTAGCAATACATAACACTTATGTTACATCATCTATGTATATATTTGTTTCATTTTATTTTTCAAAGTTAGGAAAGCGATGATAAAATCAAGCCTGATGTTACCTTGCACATATAATAATGAAACTCACAAACTCACAAACTCCAATCAAACTGTCAGCACCGATCAAATATCAATGAAGGTTTTCTTACTGTAATGCCCATTGATGAGAAGGTGTGTTGAAAACAGTCAAGCAAAAACCAAGCACCGGCCTTTCTCATTTTACAGCTAAACAGTACACTAAAATATGTTTCTGAAAACATTTGAGGCAAGAAAATAGGCATTACAGTAACAGAACATTAATTCAAATTTGATCTGTGCTGCTTACTTTGACAGTTTGATAGGAGTTTGAAAGCTGCTGTAGAGAATCCTCGACTCTGATTGGCAGTTTCCTTCGGTGCTGTGAAATCATGCAAATGACATTAGGAGCACCGGAGGACACAGGGGAACATGATTGTTTTCACAGATTATGTCTCATGTTCTACTGTCAGGATACAGAGACAGTTTTTTAAAAATATAACTTTCAATCACATTTGCTCAAAGTAAACAACTGCAGCGTTAAGGTCAAACTGGCTGACCTACTGCCTGATGAAATAACCCATCAACCTATTCCTCTGCCTCTTCTTGGTTATTATTTCTATGGATGCAGTGACTGTAAAATTCTATACAAATTAAATCTAACAAATGTATGAAACAAACTTTAGTTTAACCTTGTTTCATGTGATAAATAACAGCTTCAAAAACCATTTAGCCTGCATACAGTTACCTACTTAATGAATTTATTTTTCAATACATAGCCCAAAAAAAACATTGTGTGAAACATAAATTAAATGTAATTAAATCAGCAGCTAACGACACAACATTTTTAATTAATGCAACACAACAGGTAAACATTGGCCAGTGCACATCAGTAAATGTCATCTTAATTTCCGATAGGCCAATTACAGTCAACTAGATAAAAATCAGCCAATATTGATGTATTTCACCACTGATTTTAGTAGCTACAGCATAGAGGTTTGACTCTGTGTTACCCTGTTTTCGGATTTTGCAACAGACCTCAAATGCCTCAGTTGTGGCAGGAGTGAGCTCCAGTCAAACAGCTGTGTGAGGACGTAGAAGTGGAACAAAGACTGGCCTCTGGCTGCACCTGAGGAATCGGCGTCTTTTTCCTTACACATTCGCAGTGATGAAATCTTAAGTCTGCTAATGAAACCCAATGAGAAACCCTGATTATTTGGAGGTGGAACACTGTTGTGGTCACCGCTAAAATCATTTTAAATTTGCACGTAACAAAGTCTTGCTGGGGATATGTGATTACTGCAGCTGGGATAATGCCCTTGTATGCACTGTTCATCCGTTTGGTGGGCTAGACTGTGGGAAAAGCAACGGCTCAGTGATCAGGTAATTCTCCGAAAATAAAACTGAATATGTGATGCCTTCCAGCAGTATGCTGTTTTTGGAATAATTATGCAGGAAAGTACTGTATAGTTTAAAATATAGCCCTAACAACACACCAGTTGAGAATTATGGACAAGCAGTTAGCTGTATGAAGCATGGCAAATTGTAATCTAAAATAGCTGCCTGTAGAGACTTTGAGGGGAATTTGGTTTAATTAAGATGATACTCTATAGAGAGCTGTGTCCCTGTATTCCTCTCTCACACATTCATATTAGTCATGCAAACAGGAGTCTACTGAGAAGCAGTGTCTTTCTCTGTGACTGCACCTATGGAGACCAAACAAGAAATATAAAGAGACTGCCCGGGAGCACACACAAAATGCTTGCACCACACAGGCCTTTTGCACACACTAAGTGAGTGAGACATCTTGCACAATATCTGGGGGAGTAAATTAGATATGAGACACACATCTTCCCACGTCCTCAGTCTCGTTCTTACTGCATTAAACAGGGCCACTCTGGCCTCGCCTGATGGAGAATGAGCAGCTGAAATGGAAAAAAAAAGAGGCCTGGATTTCACCGCAGATATCAATAATCCATGTAGAATAGGCATCGATTAGCTCCGCTATGAGTTATACGCAAGTCAGGCAGCTTCTGATTAGATTTCCTCTGATATCACTGCATCACACAGCGAGGCAGTCAGTGCATGTGAGGAGATGTCTGGTCTCCTGGTGGGTGGGGGGCGATAGGGGGGTTGTTTCTTCCCAACATGCCTCTGTCAATTCTAGCCCTCGCGCCATCATTCTGCAGCAGCAGCCCTCAGGGGTGCAGTTTGTTACATCGACAGCGAGCAAAGCAACGCGATACATTAGCGGACACCCTGTTGCTCAGAGTTAATTGTCGTGTGCGCTCTGCAACACTGAACTGGGTTATTGGGTGAAAGATGATGACTGTGATATGGACTATGAAAAAAAATCCTACTCAATGCAATTTTCCATCTGAAAGTGCAGAGGTGATAGAGTTTAAGATGTTACCCTCGACATGTGTATTACCGGCCAAGATGCAGCCAACAGTCCTGACTATGCCAGAGGAATTATTACCAGGATCACACAAGATTCAACAGCACCTATTTGGCATTATTTCAGATTTAAACCCCAAGCTACAAGTGAACCATAATGTTGATGAGGCCATCGCCATGAAGAGGATGAGAAACATGAAACCCCTCAGCAAAGGCTCTACCAGAGGAGCCAGACACACAGCCATTCAACCTTTAATTTAAACACACTACACATATTGACCATCATATTTTCTTTAAAAATGTCTGTTGTACTCAGTAACGCTGGTGTTGTCACAAGTTTAACCGGTGGGAACAGTTCCTCACCGTCACATCCCTACAGAAACGGTTAGTTGCGCCCTGAATGAATGTGTGTGAATGTGAATGTGTTACAATCATATCAAAGTTTCTATTGGCTCAAAGCTAATGTGGGAGGTACAAATGGTCACCATCTATAGATATGTACCTTTTAATGATGCAGCACAATTTTATAATTTATAGCAAATTATTTTGTGGACCCCCTGACAGTGCGACGGACCTCTGGGGGTCCCTGGACTGCACTTTGAGAATCACTGGGGTAGCAGCATATCAGATAATCCAAGGCAATAGTGTCCTGTTAATTATGCATTTAAGACAAACGGATGTGTCATATAAACAGACAGGATCAGATAACTAGACTTCCTGTGATGGCAATTACCTCTAAACAATATGAGCTGTTTTCCCCAATTAACAGTTGACATTACATTTTAAATTTGCATTTAACACTGACACTTCATTTAAAATCAGGTATTAAATCAGGTATTAAGGTAATTGCGCAGTTTCCAGGTGGTACTCAGCTTAGTTCCAGAGGAGAGCTTTTGAGAACAAGACCTGTCACCGTTTTCCCAGCTCATGATTAATGACCCTAATTTAGTAGTTTTTTTTAATCCAATCATGCTCTGACATTTCCTATCAGATGAGTCCTTCCTCATTCTGTCCATTGTTTACCTCCTGACACTGCAATCTGCCAAAGTGGAAAGTGGCAGGCTCTCGTTTAGGACATGTCCAGATGACGTTTGAGCGGTTATGCGCGATTACCTCCTCTTAACACAAAGAGGCGTCTCTAAAGGATTGCGAGTGTCCACAGGGATTCCATTTATTGCTTTTTACCACACAGTGAAAATTGGGATGGTAAGCATTTTTTAAGCTTGAAATGCCACAGCTCCATGAGTTGAGTCTGGTGTCAGGTAAAGGACACATCCTTTCAGAAAATGCTAGGAGGTAGAGAGCAAATGCAATCCAGAGCACATGAAAGTCTTGTCTGCGTCTCTGCAGCTGCAGCTTTTGCCTTACAAATCTCCTCAGAGCCCATACAGTAAGAAGGCTTGTCCTCGGGAGCGAAGAGGTTTTACTTTTTGCCTCATTGACCTTCATCAGGTGATACCTGTCCGGGCAGACCCCAGGCACAAATTTAAAAGCCTGGATGATCTATTACAAGAGATGCTCCACCAGCATTGTAAGCAAACAGTTTGTGTGCTTCGCTGGGACTTTGGCTTTAATTTGGAGCAGCACACATTAAAAAAGAGGCCTCTCTAAACCGCAGAGCACCATCGACCCAACAAACTACTACTAGGCACCTCCATCTCTTGGCCCCACACTGTGAGGTTGTTTTGGTACATCGCCAATCATTGCACTGAAAGTGAAAAACTGTGGGACAGAGCGCAGTGCTTAAGAGAGTAGAGTCACTTCACTAGAGAAGAGCCTTTGTTCTTATTTTAAAACCAGATGTGGGATGCAGGTTAGCAATGTAAGTGCTGGCAGCTGCTTTTGATTTCCTCCAAATCGCAGAAAAGACTTTCAATCCTTTTTAGCTCAAAGACAAATATTTCACATCAAATACATCGTTGAAAAATGGATGATTCACTTCGCTTTATGGCTCAGCAAACAGGTTATATCCACCCCACCCTTTGACCATGAAACAAAAATTATGTTTGGAAGAAAGAAAAAAGCCAAATTGATCGTGGGAGTAATCTGCTAAATAGGATTTAATCAATACATTTTTCCTAATAGTCAAAGTAGGTTTTTTAGTTTGCTGTCCAGATTGGATTATGTTCACCTCTTTACTCAGAAAAATATGAAATCACACAGCTCTTTGGAGCAGTTTTTATCATGCTGGTTCATTAATTTTAAAAATGACCATTTCAAACAACCGTGCAATAGCTGGTGTAATTCATTGGGCAATTTGTTTTAACCATCTGGGAGTTCATAGCAAAGGATCCAGTCAATATCTTAGTCCCAAACACAAAACAACAGATTGCATGTAAAACTGGATCACTCTCTCTGGCAGCTTACTCCATCTGGACACCGTGCTTTTGACCAGACATCCATTTTGAGTGCCATTTTGGTTGGAAATGATGCCATGGCATTTTTTTCCTCATCAAATACAGGGCTTAGTAGCTTTTGTAAAAATCATTTGATATTGAGAGAAGTTTGATAAAGTTGGGGGAGAAACTTTCTGCCCTCCAAAAAGGAATCCAATCTGGGATTTTATGTCACATAATAATAACAACAAATAATGTTATTTATATAGCAATTTTCAAGGTTAAGCACAGTGTTTACCAGATTAAAAGATTTATAGAGTAAAAAATATGAAAGCCATATTAGCCTCCACTGTGACATGCACAAATAAGACTACATATCAAGCAGCACTGAGTCATACATTAACAGATGGAGGTGCAAGTGCAAAATAAAAGAAATCACTTTATATACAATTAAGTAAGATGTGTATAAGAGAAATAAGCTTGAGGGAGCATTTACATAAAGGACATATTAAAGCATAAAAGAAATAAGACGCAAATACGAGAGGTGATCTCAAATAAGGCAGATAAAGTGTCAATAAAAGAACAAACTGTTGAATTTAAAATGGACAAAAATGCAAAATATATGGAAGGGCAAAGATACTAACATGATGATACTAAAACAAGCACAATTTAAATATGTAATGACAGTAAAGCTAAAATAAACCCCCACAAAATATCAATATAATATATAATAATTAGGGCTGTAAATTGATTAAAATGTTTAATTCTGATTAATTGCATAATTGGCCAGAGTTAATTGTGATTAATTGCAAATTAATTACACACTGTTGATCTGTTAAAAATTAGTATTTGATACTCTTATCAACATGGATGTGGTCAGATATTTTATGCTACTTTATTCAAACATACAGTATGTATACATTTATTATTGGACATCAGTGAACAACAATGACAAAAACAATGACAAATATTGTTCAGAAACCTTCACAGGTACATTTAGCATAAAGAAATAGGCTTAAACCATGGCGTGGCAGACCTGCCCCAAACGGCATATAATTATCATGAAGTGTGTAAAGGGCAGAACCCATTTTCATTCATATACCTTGAGGTCAGAGGTCAAGGGACCCCTCTGAAAATGGCCATGCCAGTTCTTCCTCACCAAAATTTAGCGTAACTTGGTAGCACTATTCAATGTTCTTTCCAACAAGTTAGCATGACATGGTTGGTACCACTGGAGTCCTTAGATGTTCATATGTTTCATATGATACCACATATAGTGAGTGGGCCCCCAGCAGGCTGTCAGGGCGTTAAGGGGTTAACATGTTTTTGGGACTGGTTTTCATAGTTAGTTACCTAATTGTGTCTAGAGGAGAACCTCTAGTATGTTGTTTTTTGTGTTGTACAGTTTGTATTTCATTTTTTTTGCAGGGTATGCATTTCTATTAAAAGCATTATTGCTAAAACTGATCAGAAAATCTATTTTTAGCAAGAAACAAAAATATCCAACAGGGCAGTCACAGTTATAAATTGTGGGTGATCAAATAAAGCAACCTCAAAGGATGTTTATAAAGAGTCCTGTTCGGTTCTTTGCTGAGCGAGGCTTTCGTTGACTGGTTTATTAGTATTCCTCCTGCAGACCTGAGAAAGCTGTTGAGACGCTCTTGATCAGATAAATCAGTATTAAGGGTTTTCATCAGAGAGAGAATTACACAGGTCCTCCGATGCTTCAGTCTTTTCCTCGGGGATGCTGAATTATAATTTTACAGTCTTCAAAAAGTTTTCCAATCATCTTCCCTTCTCATGGTTAAATTTAAGGCCCATTAATTTTATGTCACCTGAAGTTTCTCTATCCAATATATATTCTTCTGCTGACAGAAAGAAAGGGACCAAAGACATTAACTTCCACAGAGCATGCTAAAGGAGAAATCAAGCAAACAATTCACCCGGATTTCAAAATTGCACCATACTGCAAGCACCCAGAGGCATAGAAGGGGTATTAGGTTTCTTTGGGAAGCAATATACGCACATGAAGTAAGTGAGCAAATACATGTAGTAACACCGGGTGGCTGCTGAAACTTTGAGCAAAGGCAAAATTATTTCATAAGGGGAGACACCCCAGGTCTTATTTCACACTAGTGGAAAGGAAACATTTATTTTTCTACACTTCGTCTATTGCATCTGTAGATTTCCCCAAAAATTAGCTTTAGAGAATGCTCACCCGCATATTTAAACATTTTATTTCAGCAAACTTGTAATATCTAAAAAATGTCTTAATGAGATTCAGATTTTCATATATTTTTGCATGAATTTGAGCATATATTATATATTATATTGTAGAGCTGTGTACTGGCATGAATCTGGCAATACAACATGTTTCAGCCCTTGTATATTGTAGGTGTGCATCACATTCAGCAACTCACACAAAAGCAATCTAGGCCATTGGTGATAAAACAAAAAGTAGTTTGGAGCTCAGGCTCAGACTGGAGCTCAACTGGTCTATTTCATGTGTGAAAAAAAAAATATTAGTGAGTTGAGAAAAGCTCCCTCAGAAGAGATCAGCTTTTCTTGCAGGAGAATGCGGTTGGCAGGAAAGGCTTAATAACTACGTAGCCTCCAATTTTAAAGGCACACAAGTACATGCTTCCACTGCTCGTGATTGACTGATAAAAGCTTTGTTTGCTCTTTCTGGGATCCCTATAGCTTTGAGCCAGGTAATTGAAATGGAAAAAAAAAAGTCGTGTGGGTCATACCTGAAAAGGAGCCCACATAACTAAAAGCAATATGTGGCTGAAAGGAACATCAGTCACCAGTGTTTTTCTGTTCAACACATTAATATAGCCTACGCCTCCATGCTTATAATGCATTCAAATTAACTTAAGATTTCCACAGTCCATCAGCGTGGTGCATAGAACATCATCTGACAGGTTAAATGCTGCCACAGGGCAGAAAGAAAGGCTAAATCCTGAACACTGGCACAGATGAGAGACAACAAATCCATAACACTACCGGCCTCATCAGCAGTTACATAATCCTGAATGGGCTGAATAGACGGATGCCTCACACACCACGAGCCATACTGCATCACAGCTGTGCCTTTCAATCAAGCTACTTTTGTAATGACACCCTAAAACAAGGAGTTTAATGGCAGGTAGTTACGCTTTCCAAGTGGCTAATTGTGCTAATACAAAAACAGTTACTGATAATAATAATAATAATTACAACAACAACAAAAAAAAGTAAAAGATACAGAATTTTAACCATATTTTTTTAAAAGCGGTGTAAAGGAAAGATTTGTTTCTAAACATATTAAAAATGATGGAAAATAGTTGTCTGTGAACATTGTAGTACTGGATTGTGGAGTTCTTGCCAGTTTTTTGTTCAGGATTTTTTGGGCGGGGCTGATGGCTCGTTAATGCAATAGATTCATCCTTAGCATGACCCCACTCGTCTTTAGAAATCTGGTCCCGCTATGGGGACTCTCTCAGACCAAGCCGCCCTAACCCGCTGAGCCACCTGTTGGGCTGCATTCCCAAACAACCCGACTCCAAGAAGACCAGACCCCGGCACGACTGGGCTGTTATCGTCCCCACACCGTCCGTGGGTTGAGCCTCCATCAGAAGGACTTCTTCTTGTGGTCTTCTGCACGGTACATTTCCCCAATCCACCTGTCGGACAAGGATTTGGCTCTGGCCTCTTCTTTTTTTCACTAGTACTGAGGGAATCCTGACAGGTTGCACTTTTCTCGCTTTTGGCTGAGGTTTAAAAGCTAATTTTAAATAACTGCCAATTTTTGTAATCATTCAAATTTGGCTAAGTTAGTAATATTTTTCTGTGGAGTGACAAACCCAGAATGCTTATTTATTTTGCTTTACACAGACTTTAAAGATCTCTAGCCACCACTAAAACCCCCATGAGGCTATTTATTTAGGATGGCTTTTAATACCCAGCAGCATGGTGACATATTTATCTTATTTTATTATTTTACTTTGCTCTGTTTTATTGCTTTAACCCTTTTAACTCAGTTTGAGAGGCTTGTTTTTAATTGTCTTGTACTGTTTTATTTTGTCTTAATTCTTTTATGCATTTTAATTTTATTTTGACTTGACTTTGGTCAACGACTTTGTTTTAAAGCGCTTCATAAATAGAGTTGTATTGTATTGTATTCTTACATCCTTAACAAAAAATATACTATGTTGACAGAAGAACGGTCATCACTGTGACAATCACAGGTACACTGAAAACAGGATACAGCCCCGCTGCTCAGGCTTGCTCCCAATTTGTTCCACACTTACAGTATTAAAACAAAAAATCCCCCTGCAGCCCAAAAAGCTATTCTCCATAGACTTCCACTATCAAAGAGACTGTAACACTGTTGACCGGACACATCTTTAACAACCCAATCATTGAAATTACTCTAAAACATATAATCTAAATCATATTCATGAATTCTTTTTTGTTCCTGAAATTGGTGAGAGGACTCTAAATCACTCATAAAATTGTCTCTTACCTTAAGATAGGAGCAAAAATAAGAAACCATTGGTGAATCCCAGATATCAGCGGGTACTAACAAAATAAGAACAAATTGTGGATTGAACAAAAACAGAGGAAATGCATTATTGGTAAAATAAATAGTTTAAAAGTTTGTAATATTCCAAGCTTGATTTTACTATAAAAGCAGACTGATGGATGAAGATGTTATGAAATTACCATGTCCATTATCTACATTTCATAAGCATTACTTCATACAGTATGGTAATATTTATCACTTTTAAGTGGCAGTAGGCTGTATATTTTTGGCATCATTGGGGAAAAAAATCCATAATTAACATTTCAACAATCTTTTTGAGAGAAAACTAGCCATCTGGATCTCCTTTGGTTTTGTTTCCAGGCTTTGAAAATATTGTTTTTTGGCTTATATGACAAATGCAGATGTAAATGCACTTCAGATGGTTAAAGCCTGATTCAACGGCAGAACATCCTGTAGGAAAATTTCTTATTCCAGCATTGCCAACAACTGTATAGACTGCAAAACAACCCAAAGAAAGGAGACGGATGTTTCAAAAAGAGAGTCTGACAATGTCGGTGAAGCGTTTCAGAGATGGAGGGAAAATGTTGCTAATAGTTCTGCCTTCTCTTTACGTTCGGTGACAAGACGTCCCGGTTTGTCCAGGACTGTCCCTGTTTGTCCAGGACTGTCCCTGTTTGTCCAGGACTGTCCCTGTTTGTCCAGGACTGTCCCTGTTTCAAGCTGGGTGTCTCGAGTCCTGATATACATCTGTAAAACACTCAAAAGTCCCGGTTCTCAACAGTCAGTAACAAATTGTCCCAGTTTTCACTACAGTTAAAATAATAACAATAATTAGACGTTTGTCATGTTCCACTAATTAATTAATTTGTATGCATAAGATAAGTGTGTGTGAGCTAGCCTCATGGTTACCATAGCTACAGCAGTGGCTCAGGGAAAGCATTATTTTCTCTCCATCTCTAACAGTTTAGCCTTCTGCGCTGTGGTGCAGCCATGACGGCTACGTTTTGCAGAAGACAAAACTATTAGCAGCATTTTTTCTCCATCTCTGAAACACCTTGCTGATGTTGTAGCTCACTATTGAACGCTCAGCTCACAGTTTGTCATCTCAAAGTGTAATCATCAATCATGCAATTTTGAGCCACTAACTGCCGGCGGCAGTAGCTCAGTCTGTAGGGAGTTGGCTTGGGAATCGGAGGGCACTGGTTCAAGTCCCGACATGACCAAGAACTGAGTGTGAACTGGTAGCTGGAGAGGTGCCAGTTTACCTCTTGGGCACTGCCGAGGTGCCCCTGAGCAAGGCAAAAAACCACCAACTGCTTGGGGCGCTTGTCAGGAGCAGCCCCATCACTCTGACATCTCTCCATTTGATGCATGTATATGGGTCCTGTTTGTGCATGTGTGTGTCCCGGGTCTGCATGTACCGTGTATATGTAAAAAACAACAGAGTGTAAAAATTGAATTTCCCCAAGTGGGACGAATAAAGGACTATCTTCTTCTTCTTCTTCTTCTTAAACTGCAGTTCCCCAGCTTTAAGTAAATCCACTGGTTTTTTTTTATGTGGAGATTAAGGGTTTTTTTGTCCAACAACATTTGTGATTTTGTACATTAGTTGAATCTGTTTGCTATCCAAGCAGGCATAGCTTTAGTAAACTCGGCTTAGTGCCATATTATGGGCCCAGCCATTTTTGCAATGGTGTCCAAAACATTTTCCAAAAATGGACAAACAAGACCACATTTCTCATCACAGTCTTCACAGTGCAGCAGATGCTGTTAACAAATGTCAAGTTACTATTTTCACTCTCACAAACATTATGCTAAACACTGAAAAATAAGGCACTCTGCCTACATGCGAGCGCCAGGTCAGGACTAATGGCAGTCTTAAACGTCTGTAAAGACAGCTTCAAAATTGTCATCCTTCATCAGAATGTCCTTACACAGCACAACGCTGGTATAAGCAATGGGGAGTGGAGACCGCAGTTGACAGAAACTCAATAATCCAAGGTCAGGGCATTTAACAGACAAAGACAAAAGGCTTATCTAGCCACTTTTCGTTTGCCTCACATCACCAGAAATGCTAGTCAAACCAAACGAGTGACCGCTCCCACTTTAAAGATCTATGCTAATCTAAAAGGTTGTGTTGAGCTCGCCAAGTTGGTTGTTGTTACGGTTTCAGGCTTTATGAGCACGTCAGGACTAAAATGCCCAAAACAATTAAGACAAACCACATGTGATTTATTGTGCTGAGGATGGCTTGATAAAACAGTTCAACATTTTGCTGTTTACATAAGAAATACTGTTCACAAACCATGTTAACAATACCTCACTTTCAACTCATTTATCATTTTCTTGAAAGCAGATTATACTCTTTGCTTTCATGTGTCATATACGGTGTATCTAACATCTGAGTTATTGTGTGTGTGTGTGTGTGTGTGTGTGTGTGTGTGTGTGTGTGTGTGTGTGTGTGTGTGTGTGTGTGTGGCGGGGGGTGGGGTGGGGGGCGTCTGATATTCGGATGCTCAGGTGTGACAAATCCCCCTGTGAATTTGTGGTAAAACAGCTGCAGATTATATAAACAGGCTCTGTATCAGAGAGGGATGATACAGCTGAAGGATACAAAACAATCAAGTGATATGATTTATACGGATACTATTTACCACTTCTGGACATCATGATACGGGTCTCTTTCAACAGATGTCGGCTATTGTTTTTGGCAATAACAATGTGTTCTACTTAGGGCTGTCAGTCGCATTAATTAATCATGTGGTTGTCCGTAGTTAATGTTTTTCTTTTTTTCAAAAGTACCTTCAAGGGAGATAAAAAGATAAACAAACAAAGGAGTGGGCAAATAAATTTTCTTTATGCAAATACAGTTATTATTGGAAATCAGTTAACATCACAAAACAATGTGATTATTCACACACTTTCAATCTGTATTTAGCATAAAAGAAAAGCCCCCTTTTTTTTTTTTTTTTTTTTTTCCTTTTTTTTTAAAAAGTTTTTTAAAAAGGGGAGGTCCCATAAAACTATTTTCACTCACATACCTAGGTCAAGGGAGACCCCTTTAATTTAAAGTATTTTTTTTTTTTTTTTTTTTTTTTTTTTCTTTTTTTTTTTTTTTTTTTTTGTATTTTTTTTTCTTTTTTTTTTTTTTTTTTTTTTTTTTTTTTTTTTTTTTTTTTTTTCTCTTTTTTTTTTTTTTTTATTAAATTTTTTTTTTTAAATTACTCTGTGTATGCAGACACATTGATCTGCCTCTGTGTTTTCATTCTTTCCTCTTTCTCATACATTTGTCTCAGGAATGTCACCAACCCAAAACGGGAAAAAGACAACCCAGCAGAAAGGGGCTGCAGACAGAACCAATTTTTCTTCAACCAACAGAGCAGACGATATCTGGGAGGCTAATACCCCCCCTCCCCCCACGCCCCTCCTCCCGCGGGCGAATACAGATATTTTCCCCCAGTGTGAGAAAAATATTTTTTTTTGAACATTAAAGCATGTGAAAGTGACAAATGAAATGAAGGGGAGAAACCCCTTTAACCCTTAGCATGTGTATTCTATTTTTTAGTGCTATTTTTCCCTTTTCTTTATTTCACAGCTCTCGTGTTTTACAAGTTTTCTATGAATCTCCACTTGACCCAGAAAAACAAAAAGCCGGCGAGCACAAGACCACGGGTAGCACAGGGTTCATTAGATGCACCACGAATGAAAACAAGAGGATTTCAACAGGGCCCAGTGGAAATGCTACGCATGTCATAACATTATGCTAGAGCTGCAAAGTTACTGCACAGTTTCTCAGCACTCCAAACTTCGGGGGCGTCAGAGCGTTTCCTGTTTCGGTGTCTGGAGGAAAGCAGTTGAAATATCAGCATGCAGTTAGGACTCAGGAATCAGCTACCTGAAGATGCATCTCATTTAATGAAGAATTCACCCTATCATGTAGAATGTCATTCTTTTTTTTTCTCTCCTCTTTTTTCTCTCATTTTCCTCTTTCTTCTTCTTCTTCTAGTTCTTTTCTTATAGTATTAAACAGGACATATCAAGCTCAATTTCAATTTCATACTATAGACTGTGCAAAAATGACAATTTATAACCCCCCAAAAGTGAAGCCACAACATCTTGACACCCCCTGGTGGCCGGCTGCAGTATAGGTCACAAGTCCCACCGCCTCCATGTTAGTGGACGGGACAGGGACAAACAAAAAGAAAGAACACAACAAAAATTTTTCCCAAAGATGGTTTCTGCACTTTAGGTAGTTCTTATACACTATTATTTCATTTTTTTTTTTCTAATCAGTTTGGTTTTAATTAGGACTGTCAATCGATTCAAATATTTATTGGCAACTAATTGCATGATTGTCCAAGTTAGAGATAATCAATTATTCTCAAATTATTTTTAAATTTTTTTTTTTTTTAAAATTTTCTTTAAAGGGAGATTTTTCAAGTATTCAAGTACTCTGTCTTACTAACATGGGAGTGGATAAATATGCAGCTTTATGCAAATGTATGTATGTATGTCTATACTGAATTTTTTATTGGAAATCAATAACCAACACAAATCAATGACAAATATTGTCCAGAAACCCTCACAGGTACAGCATTTAGCATAAAAAAATGCTCAAATCATAACATGGCAAACTGCAGCCCAACAGGCAACAACAGCTGTCAGTGTGTCAGAGTGCTGACTTGACTATGACTTGATCCAAACTGCATGTGATTATCATCAAGTGGGCATGTCTGTAAAGGGGAGACTCGTGGGTACCCATAGAACCCATTTACATTCACATATCTTGAGGTCAGAGGTCAAGGGATCGATTTTAAAATGGCCATGACAGTTTTTTCTCTCCAAAATTTAGCACAATTTTTGAGCGTTATTTAGCCTCTTTCATGACAAGCTAGTATGACGTGGTTGGTTTTCTAGTTTCATATCATGCCAGTATTTTGAGCATGTTACAATCTTCAGATTGATTGGCAGCTGTGACTCTCATTGACAAGCTGTGGCTGTGCTTGATTCATTCACTACGATCACTGCAGCGCAGACTTCGGCTGCGAGACATGTCGTCCATCTTTATATACAGTCCATAGGCTACATGTATTTTGGGTTTCTACTAGAACATGTTTACATGCTTTAATGGTCAAAAAAACACATATTTCTCATCTTGTCCCTCTGAATATAGCTGTATTAACCCTTCTTGTGCCAGCTTCCTTTTAAGGTCCCCTCCTGAAAAAAGCCCAGTCTGCTCTGATTGGCTTATGAGTAAAATATAGTGCACCTTTGCAAAGGTAGTTGTCAAACTGTGGACGCTATATGCTGATGAGTCTGTGACAGAGGAAGGGGAGCTAAATCTAAATAGCTTCTTGAATCACATGTTTTCTGATCTAGGCAGCCCACAAAAACTGACTGGGTTGTTTTATTTCACAAAAAAGTGACTTTTCATGATATGTCCCTTCAAAGTCACTCTCATTTCAAGCATGCATTGTGCAAAAACACAAAAAAAGCTTCTAGAAATATAGCTGTCACTGCTGTCTGAAAAATGACTCATAAACATAGTGTTCGTGCCAGAGGATCAAGGCGTCGGGGGCAGTCTGGGGGGAGACCACTTGAGCTGCGGCTTACATGTACAAACTGCGGATTGAAAACTGAGGGCTACGTGTCATTGTTTTCACACACGGCCTGATCTGAGGCTTCTAGTGGTCCTGCCATTGTTTGAGTACCCACAAAGGCAGCTTTTGTGTGGAAATGCTAAACTGAGATTAGCTCCAGAAGTCTAACAGGCTACACGGCGCCTCAGAAGAGTGCGCTGTAATCACACAGTCGCTCCGATGGCGTGGAAAGCCCTGTAACTGAACCACTTCAAACAAACTGTACAGCTGCTGTGAACGAAACCCAAAGGAAATTTCTGAAGATTATCCACCAATTGCACGAGTTAAGACATCCAACAGGATATTCAGAAATCCATTTTACATTGATTTTGTGCCAGTTGTACAATACAGTAAACATATCAGTGGCTCTATTGATTTCAGTGGTTCCGTTTCTGTAGGGCAAACAGCCGTCTTGATATCAAGCACGTTCATGCAAAATCTCTATTTTACTCTTAACCTCCACAATCCTCAACATGAGCTGAAAAATGGCATGTTATAGCAGCACTTTATTACAGCCATCTATCAGTACATGAGGTTGTCATTGGTGCTGTCATGCAGTGCCTTTACAATAATTTCAATTGTACTGCAGTATCAGATCATTTCGATTTTACTAACAGAAAGCGGATATCCATAAATCACTTTTCTTTGTGCAATTGTTTTCTCCCAACCCTGATAAGAATTCTGGGCTGTTAAAATGGATAAATGGTCTCAACAATATGCTTATCTTCTCATGTGCAGCATCAAGCATGTGCACATGGCCATTTTAAAATGAGAGGCATCTCATTTACTGCAAGGGGTTCACACGCTGTGATGTGTGGAGACGATAGCTCCGACAGCACCCACTATTATTTGATGATTTATTGTAATTCTCCCAGTATGGGCATCTGCTTTGTTTTCAGATCTTTACTTTGCAGCTCTCTCCTGTCGTGTATTTTTGCCTATGCTTTGTCACAACCATAAAGGAGCTGTCGAACATGCTGATTTGTCTCAGAGACAACGTGAATCAAGGAGCCTTATCGACGGTAAAGACCTTGATGTCCAGTCCACCTGAACAGACCATCTGTGGCCCATCCCAGCTGTTTATAGTGCATTTTCAGTGTTAATTTGTATTGCTTTCCTCTGCACAGGAAAACTATTCCGACTAATCTGCAATCCAGGGAAACCCGATCCGCACATGTGACATACTGGTCTGAAAGAAGGGGGAAGTGCCCTGCTCTTGAGAGCAATTTCCTCATTTGAGCTTTAAGTCAATAAGGTCAAACATAAGACATTAATCACCAGAGGTTAAAAAAAAAAAGCGAAAACCCCTGTGTCTCAGTACAAAAGAGAAGTGGCTCAACAAGCTCTATGAGGGTGAACCTAGATTTTTCCACCCTACAGCTCATTAAATCAGAATTGAATTTTTTTTTTCAGTCGCCTGTGTTGCAGATCTGTATTCACCTCGGGTGATAAACCTCTTCTGGCTACCAATTAAGGGAAAACATTTACATGCACAGCCCAATTTAAATGCACCACCATCAGAGTAGACATGCTCAATCACCTCCGAGTCTGTCTCATTCATCATGATCTTTCTTACAGCTGCAAGCTCCTCGTATATCGACTCTGCAAGCACGTGTGTGTGTACCTGTTTTCAATCAACAGTCCGGAGCTCGACTGCGACTACACCTGGGGTTGCTGTTGGGCTCTGATGGTACAAAAGCATCATACAGGGAGGACGTACCGACAGCACTTTGTGGAAGACATCACAGAACGATTTAAGCCGCGAGCATATTGGCAGTCTGTACGGTATTGACGCCACCATTGATTCTACAAGTATCTTTGTTGTATCCACCCTTTAGATGCTGGTTGCCTACAGGGCATTTGAGGTGTACACCGACATGACCTGCTGTAGCCACCATACTGTGAAGTATTCCTGTGGTCAAAGAGAACGACATTTGCAGTCAGAGCTGCTGACTTAAAATGTCAAAATTGCATTTTTTTTCTCTCACTTACCCCTGTTGCAGTATTGTACGAATGTGTATTAGGGCCATTGTAGGTAAAAACTAAATATTTACAGAGCCAGGGGAGGAGGGAGCTATGCTGAAAAAACTATGAATTTCCAAGATTAAAGTCATAAATTCATAAGAAAAAAAATTGAACATTCTCTGAGATTAAAGAGGCAAACACAATTTTTTGAGATTATAAAGTCATACATTCATGAGAATAAAACTACACTACACACTAAAAATGTGCAGTGGAGAGCAAAATGGTAGTAATGAAAAATAATGTTTTTTTTGTTATGGAAGCATCAGTTTGCAAGGTTGGATCAGCATCATCACACCGCATACGGCACCGTTTCACATTGCAGTAACTTGAGCTTCCGACTGCAAAATATATTATATTGTAGCGGATTCTCCATCCATCCATTGTCATCCACTTATTCCAGATAAGCGGATGACAATGGAACCGGGGGGTGGGTGCTACGCTTCTGGGAAGCGTATCAGCTTTAACCGCCATATGAGAGCATCGCAGAGTGGCGGCCGTGAGCGAGCCAGCGGGGCGTACTGACATGCACTAACAGCACATCGGGTCAGCCCGGCTATGTCACCGAAGCTAAAAGCAGCCTGTAAACAATACATAAACAACAAACTACAGGTGATCAGGATTCTTCTTTTGTTTCTTTGTGTAAACTGAACCTCTAAACAATGATTTAATTATCAATTATGATGATGATAATGTACAGCATTTATCTGTGACAATGGTTAAATGTGTCAACATTTCACATTCTGCTGCGAGTTAAAGCACACATAACACAATCAGTTCACAACCTGGATATTTCCGAAACTGAAAACATCTCACAGCGGACCTTTCGACACCTATTAAAACAATAATCTTCCACTGTGTATTCACTGCGATGACTTTTCCACCTGTATATGGCATGTTTCACACAACAACATAATATGGAGAGTTATTTTATCTGTTTCTTGTGTCTTAATGTCTATCGTGTGGAACTCAATGTATATGCACATACTCCTTTTTTCCATCCTTATGGTAATATGGTTTCCCTCTTGTTAGCATTTACAGACCTTGTCAGTAACATAATACAATAGCGCATCCATCTTTTTACAATAAATACAAGCTCCAAGGAATCTTCGGAGCTAATTGAAAACACTGTGAATAGAGTGAATAGACGCTGTTATTCCTTCTGTTTTTAACTGCGATCAGACTTAATGAGTGGTTTGTGCTGTATACGTTCCATGCGGGTTGTCAGATAATACATTTTGATTTCATGCATCGTGAAACAGAGTGCTTCACTGAATTATTTGAGATGCCCTTTCGGCAACATCCTTACCAAAACACTTCAATTCAGTGTTAGAATCATAGTCAGACAGTACTGTTGCTATTTTAGGAAATGGCACAGCTGTTGTTACTTTGCACATCGCAAACTCCATTTAAAATCAGCCGCATTTCAGTCAAACTAAAATAAGAGAAGTGCTACGTTGCCGGTGTGAAAGGGCGTCAACTCTCAGACATGGAAATTGTCAGATCTCTTCTACTTCAGAGTCTGAAATGGGCAAATATGGGGCTTTCTGATAATCCAGCCAATTTAAACTTGGAGAAGAACAGTGAAAAGGAGCAGGGAGACGAGAGGAGTGTGGCCTCTTTGCTGTTTTATTACTTAGTTTCACTTTGAGGGAACTGTCAGATTGCTTCAGCTGATCCAGGTTTTACTGTGGCCTGCCACCCAGGGAATCTTTAAATCAGGTAATATGTCAGCCCTATGAAAGGTTCGCTGCACCTGGCTTTACTGTAAAGTAGGCAATGAAGCTGTAAAAGGCCAAGCAATGAACTGGATGCTCCCTTGCACAGCCAGGCTCCAGACTCAGGATAAACCCAGCATTTACCTTTCTCTTCTTGGTCCGTGGAAGAGGGAGGGCGGGAGCTGCAGCGAGGTCTTAGCGACAGGTCACGATGGTTCAATCCGGGAAGAAGCCAGTGCATTAAGGGAACTGATGAGACTTTGATTCATCCAAATCTAAAAGCAATGAATAAAACATTAGGTATTACCTTCAGCTCCACTTGTTATTAAGATCTTAAAAAAAAAACTGAAAATACCCAAGATGAAGGAAACTGAAGGTGGGCTGCTTCAGTATAATTTACAGACAACAGGAAACCTGTTGCTTGTGAATTTGTCAACTTAAACCACCTATCCAGCTGTACAACATCTCAGGTACACTATTGAAGAATGACCCAGCAAGTCTTATTTTTAGTTGGAAAATCATTAGCTTTAAAAAGTGCAGACGGGTAAATCCACCAGGCCGCCAAGACATAATTAGATGTGGCCATCTGCAGGCACCCTGCATTCCCTGATTGGTGACAAATGTCACAAACTTATGTGACATTCTGCTGATTTACTTGTGTTTTTTTTTTCCCACAGATGCTTAACCTTCTCACATTGTGTTAAAAAAATGGAAAGGTTATCTTTCTTTCCTATTTAAGAAATAACTTCCATGATATCGGAGCTTCGGCCTAAAAACTGCAATAAAATAATTGCTGCGTCTTCTTTTAGGGAAAGTTAAATGTCACTCAGCTGTGAGCCCGGGTCTCAGGATGGCAATGCTGGTCAGTCAGTCCAACCATTTGGTCCAGGCATATTGGATGAGCTACTATAAAATTTGGTAGATGTACATTTATGCTCCTCAGTGGAATCTTTATGACATTTCATTTAAGGTCATCAGCAGGTAAAAACCTCCAGTTGTCCAGCGCTTCAAAGCTTCAGTAGGCAGAATATGTTTGGCATCACTGGGCAAAAATCCCATAATAACCTCTCAGCATGGTGTAATTCAAGTTCTCTGAGAGAAAACTGGACTTCTTCACCTCATCTTGGCTCTGTTTTCAGGCTTTAGAAAATCTAGCCCGTGACAGAAGATCACAGGTCATTTCAGACAGAGCATTCCTATTGGCTGTACTCCAGCTGGTGGGCGGTGCTTGGTATTTCCTCAACTCATCTCAATATGGCTGCCGGGTCACAAATTTTTTCATTTTACAACTAATCAGTAACTACAAGATGTTTCTGAAAAGGTTTTATGTGTGAAATAATCATTACAGTAACAGAATATTGATTCATATTTGATCGGCGCTGCCTAGTTTGACCGTTTGATCGGAGTTCCCAAATGACTGACAGCTGCTCAGAGATGCCTACAGTGCATGAAATCTGGCAGATGCCATTAGGAGCACCAGAGGACACATTTTTTTTCAGGTTACCTGTCTCATGCACTACTATCAGATATAGTGACCATGTCCAACGTTCTCCCCATGTCAGCATGGGTTTTCTCCGTGTTCTCCAGCTTCCTCCCACAGTCCACAGATGGTTGTCTGTCTCTATGTGCCCTGCGATGGACTGGCGACCTATCCAGGGTGAACCCCGCCTTCGCCCAATGCCAGCTGGGATCGGTTCTAGTCCCCCCAGCGACCCCTAACGGGATAAGCGGCTGCAGATGGATGGACGGAGGAAATCATATTCGCTCCATTTCTGCCCACTGCTACTTTAAGATGGACTGTGGAGTCCTCTTGTAAACATTATTCATCAAAGCTCATTGTGTGTGTCCTTGGGGTGAAACAAATGTGTTGAATGGATTTCCTTCCTCATAAAACATTTGCAAAGATAATTTTTGAAAAATATGTTTTGGTGCATGTCAAAGTTTCTTGACAAAGGAACTTCAAACCACTCTATAAAGCTACTCGGTAAAAAACACTACAGGTTAACCTTTACTTTCATTACAAAATACTTCTAATGGCTGAATTCCCATCAGCCCCAGCTGTATTTTCTGACTAATGTTAACATTTTAATGTCTGAGTCAGCGTCAGAGTCGGTCCTGGCAATTTTCAGAGTCAAGCCCCACAGTGGAGATGAACAACAACCCACAGACCAATAATAAAACAGTCTCACCACCATCAGAGCAAAGTGACTTCAGCTGCAGCCAAACACACTGCACACACACAACATGCTCTTCTCTCCGGCCAAGACTAATATAGCAGACGTCTGAAGCTGAGTCGGTGAAGGTACTAGGCTCAGTCCTGTAGTTCCAATTACATTTTTCTTTTTACGATTTTCATTTTATCAAAAAGTGTACACACAGTTCACACAACCACATGCACACATTCATTCAAAACTATACAAAAAATGGTCACCAAATGGCACACACATGATTCACACATATCCTCACTGGTGAGTAGACAATCAGCCAATCAGGTGTGTGGTCTGCTGGTGATCCATGGGTCTGGCTTTTTGAATGGTAGTGTTTTGAAATGGTAAATAAGTGCCTTTATGTCTGATTTATGTGTCGTATGTAGAGAACTGTGTACAGTGAGCTGCAAAAACTGTCATGCTGCAAAGCAGAAAATGTGTTTAGGCTGAATGTGTGGAGACTGTCAGAGCGTCAGTTTCTACCTCAACAGCCGGTAGGTGAAGTGCAGTCAGAGGATTGTTGATGGTTAGGCTGCATGATATCCAGCTCTGTGGGAGTGCCAGGGTTAGCTAAACTAGTCTGATGGTTAATAGTGTCAGATGGTGGACCTCCTCCTCCTCCCTGGTGAGCAGTGTTCAAAAGGCCTGCTGAGGCATCCATTAGTGGGCGTGTCTGAAAGCAAGAGGTTCCTTAAAGTGGTAGATCCCCACAACAACCATCAATGCTTAGCTAACCATCTGAAAATTAAATACTAGGATTAGCATGTTATCATTTCATCCATCCATCCATCGTCAACCGCTTATCCCGTTAGGGGTCGCGGGGGGGGCTGGAGCCGATCCCAGCAGGCATTGGGCGAAGGCAGGGTACACCCTGGACACATCCACACCTACGGGCAATTTAGAGTCATCAATTAACCTAAACAGCATGTCTTTGGATGGTGGGAGGAAGCCGGAGTACCTGGAGAGAACCCATGCTTACACGGGGAGAACATGCAAACTCCACACAGAAGAGTCCCAAGCCGGAATCGAACCTGCGACCCTCTTGCTGTGAGGCGAGAGTGCTAACCGCGACACCACCCTGCAGCCCCATGTCATCATTTCAGTTGAATTTAACTGGAACTCATGGAGTTATTTTTGTGTCTTATAGAAAAGGTTTAAGAGAAAAACTTCCCACGCTGTAATAAAAAAAAAAGATTAATAAAACAAAACTAACAACACTGCAATAAAAAATGTTTTATTGCAAGTAAAAAAAAAAGTGTTCAAAATGTAATAAAGCAAATCCCAAATTTTTGTTTGTGAATCCAAAAGTTTTGTTAACAAATCCAGAAGTTTTGTTGACAAATGCAAAACTTTTGTTTGCAAATCCAAACATTTTGTTTGCAAATCCGAAAGTTGTGTGCTGTTGAGCTGCAATGTCGTGGGCGGGACCTACGCTGAAAGATGTAAGACGCGTCTCGATTGGCTAGTGTCAATTAGAGTGATGGCAACATCCCCTGTTAGTAAACACACAGCACATCGCAAATGTAACACAAACTAACACAACTTTGTTAAACACAAATAGTGTTAATTGTTAACAGAAGCTACATACACAACATCACACAGGCTAATAGGCAGCCCGGGCAACTACGGCCATTTTGAGTCCCAGCAATTACATTTTGGATTTATGTTAAAGTTTGCTGTGCGATGCTTGATAAATATATACACAGTGTTATTACCCATCTCAACATAAAAAAATTTTACTAAATAATGTGATTTAATAAAATTTCTGAAGCATTTTAAAGTCTAAACATCACTTTTCTTCATGTCCCACAACTCTAGTTTTAATGTTGCGATACATAAAATGAGCTAATTCAGTTATAATAGGACATGATTTCAAATGGAATTGCTTCATATACAGATTACTTACACATATCAAAATAATTTTAGTGTTGCTTACAAATCATTTATATGATTTTTTTTTATTATCTAATGTGCCGATCCATTCTTCTGAGTCCTTAACGCAACACTGAACAAATACCAGAGTAAAAGTTTTATTCAAAGCCAGATATGGAAATCTCAATCTGTCATAAAAAACAACATATTTTATGTATTTTGTGTATGAAAACTGACATCTGTGGTTGATTTTCAAGATGGAAAAAAAAAATCATGAAATACCCTATTTAAAAAATGTTTTTATATCGATAGTTACAGTGATGCACAAAATGAATTTAAACATCTTAATAATATTATAAAAATTGAAACGCAAAACAAAATTATTGTATTGTTGTGGTGAGGGTATTTGATGAAAACCGTAAAAAATAAATGTCATGGATTAAAATCTTCACGATTAAATGTAATTAAAATTAAAATCCATAGTTGTTTTCTTTATTTGACTTTTTTTGTTCATTTGGGAGAGTCAGAAGTGACCATAGTTGCAGAAACGCCCTTGTATTTTTTAACACAACTCATTAAACAAAAGAAATCGACATGGACCAGTTCAAACGTAATATTCTTGCCATTACAAAGGTGGAAGTTATGTTTAATTAATTAATTCATGGCTTTAACTTTCCGTCTTCTCCATGGACTATAAACCTCCATCTAGTTTACTAACAGCGGACGTTGCCACGCTGTCGTTCTGACTGAGAAGTAGTAGTAGTAGTAGTAGTAGTAGTTTGTGCCCACGACATTCAGCTCAACAGCTCGCTAAACATTTGTAATCAGTAATTTATTTTTTGCAATAAAACATTTTTGATTGCATGTCTATAGTTTTGCTCTCAAAGCAAATGTTAAATGTGTTCAAATGCACATTTACTCTTCACTGCCCTCCCTATGTGACTAATAAATAAATAAATCTTCTCATGCACATCACCGCCCCTTAGACTAGCACCATCATCAGGTCCAAATTGTAATTTCTTCTGCACATTTATGCTTCCATCAGGATTTTGGTGACCTTGACCTCTACTCTACTGCCACCATTGAGAGAAATCTTGGCCACCTGTTCAGTTATCTACGGTACAATACTGATGGTGAAAGTTACGGTGAACTAGGGGGATTATAAGGTCTTGGCAGAGGTCTACTCTGAGCTGACTGCGTTCTTGCTTGACCTTTAAATCTCCGTACGCAGCCCTCTTCCTCCCATATATGCTGCACTTAGATTATCCCCAGATTTACAACTCTATCCCATTATATTTCCTCACACAATGGGTCTGGAGAAAAGTAGCTTGGATCTCCTAATTGAATCACCACCTTCACCAATCTGCAGGGATTTGGCTGGATTCCAAGAGCTGTATAAACAGATCACCATACGTGACTTTTACTTACTGAAAGGTTTTATGCCTGCAGTAGAAATTGTTGGAAATGTGTTTTTTAGTAGCATGACCCACCACATCATTTTACAAATATTTGCAATTAGACATCATGCGGTTCACCGACATATTGGTGTAGTTTGGTATTCCTTAGCTTTGCACCAAAAGGGGCTTTCTGAGGCTTATAGTCACAGCATTGTTTATCTCATCAGAAACTCGGAGAAAATAGAGCAGTACAGTGCATCCTGTTACTACATTTCTGTGTTATATTTGGCAAATGTTTGGGAGTAGAGAAACACAAGGCCTGATCTACAAGGGGTGGAAAGTTTAATCAACAGGATTTGTCTTCTTTTCTTCTCTTAAACGTGCCTCCCTAATGAGGCCTCTCAGCAGGGTGCTTTAAGTCTTCGTTTCTTATGAGGGAGGGCTCACGGTATATCAAATTAGCTGGTGTTTCTTAAGAAGTTCCCCTCTAATAGTACACCATCTGCCATCACAGGCAAGAGCATTTGTTTGGAAAAAAAAAATACATTTAACCAAGTTCTCGTGCATCTTGAGTTTAACTTTATGTTTGATGGAGGCTGTGATTTAAATTCCTGGCTTTAATAAAAACAGCCTTGCATGCAAATGTGCTGATACTGTAGCAACTTATTGGGACTAAATAATGTAGTTCTGGGCTTTTTTTGTGATTAATTGTCCACAGCTAATCATGATTAATCGCAAATTAATTACACATTTTTAATCTGTTTAAAACGTACCGTAAAGGGAGATTTGTCAAGTATTTAATACTCTTATCAACATGGGAGTGGGCAAATGTGCTGCTTTATGCAAATGTATGTATATATTTATTATTGGAAATCAGCTAACAACACAAAACAATGACAGATATTGTCCAGAAATCCTCACAGGTTCTGCATTTAGCATGAAAAATATGTTCAAATCATAACATGGGAAACTGCAGCCCAACAGTAACAACAGCCGTCAGTGTGTCAGTGTGCTGACTTGACTATGACTTAATCCAAACTGCATGCGATTATCATAAAGTGGGAATATCATAAAGGGGAGACTTGTGGGTACCCAGAGAATCCATTTACATTCACAGATCTTGAAGTCAGACGCCAAGGGACCCCTCTTTCACCGCCCAAATTTAGCTTAGGTTTAGAGCATTATTTAGCCTCCTTCACAACAAGCTTGTATGTCATGGTTGACATGGTCGGTACCGGTGGATTCCTGAGGTTTTCTAGTTGATCGCAGTATCTTCAGCTTCTGGAGCTGAAAAAGTAGGGTAGAACTACAGTTTTTGTTTTTAGTTACAGAAAAAGATTGAGGATTCACCAAAAACAGTAAGATTTTTTTTCCCAAACAAGTTTTCGTTGATGTCGATGGGAAACATCGAGAGGTCACGAGAATCACTTCACTAGGCTTTGTTATGATGAGACAGTGGCAGATGTTAGTGATTGGGGTTTGCTGTGGTGAAACTACAATGCTCTGAAGATGGACTACAAAAAGAGCACGTTTACCCCCCATACATTCATACATCCAAACAGTGATGGCTGCTTCACTGTGTGAAAGAGACGCTGCAGGTCCTTCTGCTGCTGGAACACTAACATATAAGAAGAAGAAGAAGATCAACCTTTATTAGTGCCACAGTGGGGAAATTCAATTTACACTCTGTTTAACTTATACATGGTACATGCACACAAACACAAACACACATGCATTAATGGAGAGATGTCAGAGTGAGGGGGCTGCTCCAGACAAGCGCCCCGAGCAGTTGGGGGTTTGGTGCCTTGCTCAGGGGCACCTCGGCAGTGCCCAAGAGGTAAACTGGCACCTCTCCAGCTACCAGTTCACACTCAGTTTTTGGTCCATGTCGGGACTTGAACCAGTGACCCTCCGGTTCCCAAGCCAACTCCCTACAGACTGAGCTACTGCCGCCCCCACCGGTGAAAAATATCACTTCATTATCAAGATTGGAGCTGTAATAAATAAATATGACAATTACTGAGTTAACTGTTTGAGTTATAGAGAAGGGGTGTATGTGTATGTGTAGGCTGTACTTCTTCCTACTCCTTTTCGAACATAACGTAATATATGTTGATTATATGTTTATTGATTGTTTGCTGTTTGTTAACTGTTCATTTTAGTTGGATTCTTGTTTTGTATTTTACTAGTATTAATTAATTATCCCACTTAGCATATGACTCTATGAAAATAATATGCAAGATAAGCATATCGTTTGTTTTCATGAATGGCAGAATACATCGATTTAGATGTTGTGAACGCAAGGCTTTGTGGGACGGCATTACCTCCTTTCCTCTGGAAAAGGACGGTCCAGTGTATCCTATGCTGAAGGTGATAAGAAAGGAAGCAGTGAACAACCTTTCCTTAACATTCAGAGGATTCGACCAGCTCTGATCATCGCTGCTACTCAGATACTTCGGATGAATATCCATACTTTGCTAAACTGCACAGTTACCTTGGATGGATGGACTGGCCAACCAACTGCTATCATTGTTTGGGAACTAGTGGAGCAAAAAGGAGAATAAAAGTCATACAGTGTGTTGCTGATGGTACAGAGTACTTTCTACAATCAAACAAACCCCTCAAAAAATGAATGAGTCCTTTATGTCCAGCAAATCTCAACAGTACAACACATTGTGCACTGTGGCTTCCTGACGGCACAGCTGGTTTTAGAGGTCAAAAGACAACTCCAATTATAACTTCAATAATTACTGAACTGGTGCAATACAATGCTGGATGTTGACTCTCTCTGCAAAGCTGCTCCTTTAATCCCTCTGTTCACAGTCTTCGACAGAACATGGCACACTTCCCTAATTCTCATTCTCCGCCATCCCTGCCGCTGCCGGGGGGGAGGACCGAAATCCAGACATCACAGAAAACCTCCTACAGCAAACACAAATTAGCTAGCTGTATCAGATGTCCCGACGGTTATAGTTTTACTTTTTCTGAAACAAAAAGCACAGAATGTCTTCACCGCAGCAACGATATAACGAAGGAATAACTCGGTTGATATCTCACTCAGAAAGCAATCTCATCTGGAGAATGTTTCATTATCACAGAAGGTTTCACATCACACACAGGCTTCAATTATACCGTATGACTATTACCAAGACATACATTGGTAGAAAAGTATGAATTCAGAACAGTTAATTAAACCTTATTGAGGAAAACTGCAGGCAAAATTGAATTAGGGGGAAACGACGGATATAGTTTTGAATTCAATGGAAACTGTGAGTGTGACTCAAACACATCGACACACTACCGACAATCTTTAAGACACTTTCCATATTCAATCCCTGTCTTCCTTATGTGGTAATGAACTGACAAATCCTTTAAAAACTTTGCCACATTTAACCTGCAGTAGGCAGAATATTTTTGGCATCATTGGACAAAAAAAATCGCATTAACCTTTCAGCATATTGTAATAAAAAGTATGCTGAGAGAAAGCTAGACTTCTGCACCTCCTCATGGCTCTGTTTTCAGGTTTTACAAAATCTCACCCATGAGAGGAGACTCTGACCAATCACAGGTCATTTCAGAGAGCGAGAGCGTTCCTATTGGCTGTTCATTCAACAGAGGCAGCTGCCAATCGCTCGCAAACTCCGATCAAACTGTCAAACTAGGCAGCGCTGATCAAATATGAATTAATATTCTGTTACTGTAAGGCCTTTTTCTCACATGAAATGTTTCAGAAACATCCTGTAGTTACTGTTTACTTGTAAAATGATACAGTTTGCGCCGACTGGTGGGGGCTTGATATTTCTGACCTCAATATGGCCACCAAGTCCAAAAGTTTCTCTTTTATGGCTAAACAGTAAGAAGTTTCTGAAAACATTTCATATGAGAAGTGTCATTTATTGTATCAGCTGTAAAAAAACAACAACCAACAATTGCATCCTAAAACTGTGTGATCTAACAGTTTTGGTAAACTCATTTCCTGTGCAAACAGAAACATCCAATGCAAGATGGGAAATTACAGGTTGCACAGAAAGTCTCTGACGATGAGATAACAGTATAGCTCTCAGTGTAGAGTATAGCTCTCCTGTTGGAGGGCTCTACTCTTCTGACAATTTCAGGACGGGAATTAAACTGTGACCCAAGTCGCAGCTCAGCTCTCAATCACAGAGCGCATCCTTCAACAACAATGCCACTGAGACAATTTAATACTTGACTTTGTAAGTTTTAAAAGGCTAAAGGATGCTTGTAGATGGAGGGAGACAGGCGTAGCATCAACTGATACTTGCTGGAGTTTCATATTTGAAGGTTTCTTTTGGTGTTTGGGTTTCAGAGAGAGAGGAGTCAGAATGAGGAGGGGAGGGAGGAGATAAACTTTACATACCACGGTGTCCCCTGAATATTTGCTGCAACAGCATTGGATTATAAATAAAGTATATGAGCATATGTCCTTCTCCTGTCATCCGTCCATCCCGTTGCGTCCTTGGAGCAGAGCTGTTGAATCCTTCAGCTTCAGGGTTGCTGTTAGATTATGTGTGCTGCTAACCCTATCAAGGAAAGAGGGTTATTACATTTCAGTGTGGCGGTACTGATGTGACAGCACCCCCCCAAATCAGTGATATAACACGGTCTCACAGCAGTTTGTGAAACAGTCACAAAAGCTATTTGATTCGTGTACATAGACACGAATTTCCCTTTTTGTCGTGGCGCTCAGCATGACTTTCAACAACTCTTTTTTTTGCGTATTCCTATAAATGTCGAGCACCGCGTGAAACACATGTCAATTTCCACTCCAGTCTTTTCAAAATAAAACTACTTAGCTTTAGGAACAGATCGACTTGGTTAGGCTTAGGCAACAAAACTACTCAGTTAAGTTTAGGAAAAGATGGTTTGGGTTAAAATAACTCTGGAAGTGCTGTAACTTAAGTCCGGAAATTATGTGACAAATAACTCAGCTTTGACTTCTGGTTTCACTCGGGACAAAAACAGCTGTCTCGAGGGCAAAAGTCCTGTGTTTTTTGTGGCATTCACTGCTATCTTTACTTCTCGATTCACAATTGCGTGAATTACATACGAAATGATTTCGTTCTGACCATCACACAAAAATTCATGTCTATGTATACGATCGGTACCTTAAATTTTGTGACTATTTCACAAACTGCTGTGCGACTGGGTTGAATGATAACAGCGATTAAAGGTACAGTGTGTAGGATTTGGCGGCATCTAGAGGTGTGGTTGCAGATTGAAGTCCTCCTTCGCTCGCTCCACCCTTTCTAAGACTGCAAAACGGTGGTAAGGCCGTTCGCCTCACCACTTTAGGAGCTACGGAAGTCACACGGTGACTGGTTTTGCAATGGTGGCCTTCACGTTATGTGAAAACATGAAGTGCTCTTACTAGAGCCAGTGATTGGTTTGTCTGTTCTGGGCTACTGTAGAAACATGCATGACATGAAGGGCTCATCCTAAGCCAGTGGTTCCAAAACGTTTTCCCCCTTTGGAGGAAGACATATTCACACAAAGTATTTCCATTGGATTGCTGCTTGACCGCCCCGTTACAGATGTGCGTGGGTGAGAAAAGGCGACTGACAAAAAAATACAGGATGAAGCAGAATATTTCGTCAGATAAAAATTAGGGCTGTCAATCAATTAAAATATTTAACTATTGCATTATAGTTAATCATGATTAATTGCTAATTAATCAAGGAAATAAACTCATTTTTGGCCTTAAAATAAGTATATAAACTAAGTAAAACATGCACAGTAACAATGTAACATTAGTACAGAAAACATATCACATGTCACTAAAAAACACTTTACAAACGTCACTAATGTAACTTCCAAAACAAAAAACAGGTAATCACCAGTCTCCTGGTTTGAAGTCCTGTGTTTGTTGGACCCGTCCACCTCCCCTCTCAGTCTTTCTCACAGGAGTACACCAGTATATCAGTATCGGAATGTGTCCAAAACTGCCCAAAATCAGGATCAGGTATCTCAGTGCATTTTTTTCTGTTCAAAATGTACCTCACAGAGATGTGTCAGGTATTTAATACTTTTATCAACATGGGAGTGGGCAAATATGCTCCTTTAAATGTATTTATATATTGTATTTATTATTGGAAATCAATTAACAACAAAAAACTATGACAAATATTGTCCAGAAACCCTCAAAAGTACTGCATTTAGCATAAAAATTTGCTCAATCGCATGTCAGTAAAGGGGAGACTAAAGGGTACCCACAGAACCCATTTTCATTCATATATGAGGTCACAGGTCAAGAGACCCCTTTAAAAATGGCTATGATAGTTTTTCCAAAATCTAGCATAAATTTGGAGTGTTATTTATCCTCCTATTTATTTGCAACACGCTAGTATGACATGGCTGGTACCAATGGATTCTTGAGGTTTT
The DNA here is from genome assembly GCA_947000775.1 of Pterois miles. Classification (NCBI taxonomy): domain Eukaryota; kingdom Metazoa; phylum Chordata; class Actinopteri; order Perciformes; family Scorpaenidae; genus Pterois; species Pterois miles. Next base: position 2,887,312 of record CAMQGK010000550.1, on the reverse strand, counting down.
CCTGTTTGATATGATGCCAGTATCTTCCCTCTAGCTTTAAAACTGAGCCCACTACAGCCTCCAAAATACTCACTACTTTAACTCAGCCCTAATAAAAACATGCAGTGAATTTTGGAAATACAGTCTTGTTTGACTTGAAGCATTGTTTTTCTTTTTGTAAAATATCTGTCCATGCTGTAAACCCACACACTACCTGTCTGAATGAACACCACTGCTACCAAGAGGCGATTTGTTTACTGCCGTGCCGTGAAAACGAATCTGCCGTCAAAACATTTATTGCATCACATTTTCCCCGGTCATGTGTGCCCCTCGGTTTAAGAACCACTGCTCTATGCTAACGAAAACAACAGTTATTAGTTTCAGGTGATTATATACTAATGAACATAGTTATGAATGTTGTATTATTTCTGCTGATAGATCCCCTGAAATGTTAAACTCTGTTCCTTGAATGAAAATCTATTTTTCTTGTAATTGCTAGTAGGGTAATCTAAACTGTAAAACCGACTCTTTGTTGAACTCCAGCTGAATATATTACCCCTAAAATGATCTAAGATAACATACTGTAGAAAAATAAAAACTACAGTATATCCCAGCGCACACTCACGTGCACCACGCACACACAGGCACTGACATTAACCTAGGGGGAGTTCACGTTTTAATTGCTGACACTATAGCTTCTGGCTCTCTGAACCAAATGGGTCCCCTTGCAGGATACATAATCCATTATCATAAATCAGATGCGCCAACTCAGACAGGTGCTGCATGAATAATTAAAGGTCGGTACATTAGCACTTGCGTGGCGGTATGTGTTTGAGCGGACGTCACTGAACAGGCTAAAAGCACTGCAAAAACCCCCTCCATCCACATTAAACAGCTTAATGCTTTGCACTACAGACGGAAACGATGTACAAGTTAGAGAGGAGAACAACCTGAACGCAACCAAAACAGAGAGGGCTGAGAGGAGAGGGTTATCCACGGGATAGACAGCGCTCGGAGCGGTGTTCGTCCTCTGTCTTGCTGTGTGGTCCTACAGCGGATCTCTTGTGGTTGAGCTAGTACCCTTGTCTGAACCAGAGCGGTTGAGGTTGCTCTGAATCAGTAATGGAGAGTCCAGGGACCTGGAGGCAGTGCGAGCAAAAGGTCTGCACAAGCAAGCAGGTTTTAAGACTCCAGATCTCCATTCTAACATTAATTACACTTGAGGCAAATTCATTTGGATTTCTGCCCAGTGAGAGATACGCTTTTTACCGCAGACAAGGTAAGAGAGGAGCCCGAGAGGAGGAGAGCTGCTCTTGATGCTGCCCTGTTTGGCTCTGCAGTGGTTCTTTTTATCACTCAAAGTTTCGCGGCCACGTGTGTGGAATTCAATCAGCCCGTATTTTACATAATACTTGCTGGAGAAAGAGCAGAACTGTCACATAGACCAGCAGCGATTACAGATGAAATACACAACGGACGTGTCACGGTGAGTTTGTAGTGTAGGGGGATATTTTAGAAGTGCTGACTGTCACTTAGATGATCAACAATTTTTGTTATCCATTCATTGTTTGTTATTAATCAAGCAAATAAACACTGTTACTCTCCAACTTCTCAAATGTGGGAATCTGATGTCACCTTGGGCTTTGCAAAAAATTATATAGACAAAGGAATTGGCTTAGGGATGCACCGATACCGGACTGGATATACGGCCGATACTTACTCAGCGGGATGAATACTGGTGACAGGGCTGTCAATTTATAAAAATAGTTAATCACAGTTATTTGCAAATTAATCACCTGCTTTTCTTTTTTTTTATTTTTACTACTTCTAGTGCTTTTCTGTAGGACGTAATAAACAGGACATATCAAGCTCATTTTCAAGTTCATACTGTAGACTGAGTATAAAGATGGACAATATGATAACTCCCCAAAAGTGAAGCCACAACATCTCGACACCCCCTGGTGGCCGGCTGCAGTATAGGTCACAAGTCCCACCACCTCCATGTTAGTGGACGGGACATGGGAACTAAAAAACAACAAATAAATTTTCCTCAGAGATCATTTTAGATCTTATCAAACTGAGTACCCGTATCAACATGGGAGTGGGCAAATATGCTGCTTTATGCAAACATATGTATATATGTATTAATGGAAATCAATTAAAAACACAAAACAATGAGACGTATTGTCCAGACACCCTCACACGTACTGTATTTAGCATAAATATGCTCAAATCATCACTCAAGCACAACAGACAACAGCTATCAGTGTGTCAGTGTGCTGACTTGCTCCAAACGGCATGTGATTATCATAAAGTGTCTGTCTGTCTATCTTGAGGTCAGAGGTCAAGGTACCCTTTTGAAAATGGCCATGCTAGTTTTATGACATGGTTGGTATCAATCGATTCCTCTAGTTTCATATGACGCCAGTATCTTCACTCCAGCTTTAACAGCCCACTACAACCTAAAAATGAGAACTTGTGTTAATGCATTAAAGAAATTGATGGCGTTAAAATGAATTTGCATTAACTAGTTTATATACTATGCTACACATTATACAGTACACTGTAATTTTAACTCCTGTTTAAGTTTTGACCAATTTGTGGCTCCACTAAAAAGGTTTACACTTGAATTGTAATTCCTGTTACTTTTGAAGATTTTTTTACCAACTTGTGGTGTACGATTTACGATTTTTAATTATAAAAAACAATTAAATACATTTATACTGGATCTATGTATTTATCGGTCACATTTTGTTTTATAAAGTTAGGAAAGCAATGTTTAAGTAAGGCCTGATGTCGCCTCACATATGAAAGAATGATCCCAATCACTTCCACACAGTGAGGCATACAGCTGATTAATTAAACACTGGTAACAGATCAATACTCGGTATCGGCCGATACCCAAAGCCCAGGTATTGCTACTGGGACTGAAAAAGTCAGATTGGTGCATCTCTAGCTTGTCTACTTCCTGTCAGCAGGTGTCATTCCCGTACACTGCAACAGGAAATGTTTGTGTGAAATGGTCTACAGACAAAACGATGACTCACCAACGCACAGATCAATAATGAAAATAGTTATTTGTAGCCCTATAGGGTACTGTCAGGAATATTTTGTTAGAAAATACAAACGACAACCATTTAAAAAATATACATCACATTTATTTGTACCGACACCAAGAGTCCGTACAGTCGTCTTTGTCTATTGATGTGTGTTTCCTATCTCCATACATCCAACAGTCAACGAACTGTATCACCGAGCATTGCTGAATCACTACCAAAAAACAGAGAGTTTGACATAGCTGACACACACCACTGTGTTTTTTTTCTCTAAAGGTAACACAATGTACAAAAAGCAAGTCTGGAAATAGTAAGATTCTTGGTTCCATAAAAAACTGTTTCCTCCTCAATGTGTGAATAAGAAAACAATGCACTTATCTCTACTGAGCTTCTGCTGCGTCGCTTGTTAGGCAGCCAAGGGGTAAATTGACGCAGATAAGTAATGAAAAGAAACAGGCCGGCTGATCCCTGTATTACTACCACAGCAGCTTTCGAGGAATTGTTCATGCTCTGAAGAGCCCCGGAGCTGTAGGAGCCGTCTGGAAGTGGTTTAGATGCCAGTCAATGAGAGGAACACATGATGTTAAAGTCAATGATTAAACAAATCTTTCCACACAATGTACACTACAGTACAACACTATCGCGATCTTGGAAAGAACTGTGCAAATCAAAATGTCCAGGGCCTCAAAAAGAAACTGGGAACTTAAAAAAGGATGAACTCTGAAGAGCTGCATGATAGCTGGCAGACTCGACCCCCGTTGGCAGGCCTCGGGCCCTTTGGGGTGGGTAAGGCCAAAGCAAGCAGGCAGTCAGAGGGAATGAGGGAGCGAAAGACTGGTGGCTCCCTCTGTGGAAGTAAGGACGGCACTGTGGCCTCACCAGGAAACTGAAGGCACCAGAAGAACCAGGAGCGGCGCTGTCCACGTCAGGCCCTGCAGCAGGCAGTGCACCGAGCACTGGTTGTTTTTTGCTCGAACACCTAAGAAAAGGGAGAAAGAAGAGTCAGTACCGAGGAGGACGAAGGAGCTAAACAAAACTGCATTAATGTTTAATTAGGGCTGCCAATCGATTAAAATATTTCATCATGATTAATCACACGACTGTCCATAGGTAATCAGGTCTAAGCACAAATTATTCACATTTTTTCAAAATATTTTTTATCCGTATTTATGTACCTTAAAGGACGATTTGTCAAGTATTTAATACTCTTATCAACATGGGACTGGACAAATATACTGCTTTATGCAAATGTATGTACTGGAAATCAATTATCAACACAAAATAACGACACATATTGTCCAGAAACCCTCACAGGTACTGCAATTAGCATAAATATGCTCAAATCATAACACGGTGAACTACAGCCCAACAGGCAACAACAGCTGTTAGTGTGCTGACTTGACTGACTGTGATTATCATAAAGTTGGCATGTCTGTAAAGGGGAGACTCGTGAATACCCATAGAACCCATTTACATTCACATATCTTGAGTTCAGAGGTCACGGGGCCCCTTTGAAAATGATCATGATCGTTTTTTCTCACTAAAGTTTATGGGGTTATTTTGCCTCCTATGCCGGGCTGGTTGGTACCGATTCCTTAAGTTCTAGTTTCTAATGATACCAGCTTTTTGGGGGCGGCAGTAGCTCAGTCTGTAAGGACTTGGGTTAGGACGCGGACGTCACGGGTTCAAGACCCCCCATGGACCAAGACCAACTGGTTGCTGGAGAGGTGCCAGTTTACCTCTTGGGCACTGCCGAGGTGCCCCTGAGCAAGGCACCGAACCCCCAACTGCTCTGGGCGCTTGTCAGGAGCAGCCCCATCACTCTGACATCTCTCCATTGACGCATGTATATGTACTGTGTGAACAACAGAGTGTAAAACTGAATTTCCCCACTGTGGGACTAATAAAGGAATATCTTTCTTTCTTTCTTTCTTTAAAACTGAGGCCCCTACGACGTAAAAATCTCAAGTTGTGTTAATGAGTTAAAGAAATTCGGCGTTGTGTTAACATGTTATTATCGCGTTCACTTTGACAGCCCTATTTTTTATGCTAATGCTGATCTTGAATGAACTGGTCTTATGGAGTCTGGAGTTGGGAAGAAATTTGTTTGCTAAAGAAAAACGGACGGTGAAGGAAAACAGAGATGAGGAAGAAAACAGCAAATCCACTGCCCTGAAGAGCTGGCTGGTGCTGTGTCTCACACGGGACCACAAAGTTTCTGTTCGTCCTGTTGCTTAGAAGTTAATTGGCTATGCAAGAGTAGGAAGGTTTGTGTGGGCGAGGTAATTAAAACAGTATTAGCCAAAGAAAACTTGGCTCGCACAGCAGCTGTGGTGACTCAATTAAGGGCAGAACATAAGATCGCTGCGACGAGCAAACAGCCTGTGCATTGAGATTAGATGTCATGTAATGGTGTGTGTGTGGGTGGCTGAGAGGGGATAGGTGACTGACTGGCTTACAGCTTACCGGAGGAGGTGACCACTCGAACTTGGGAGCTGACAGCTCCCTCTCCCCCTTCGCTGAGGGCGCGCACCTCAATGATATAGGTGCCTCCCTCTGGCAGTGACAGCATGGTGGAAGGGTTAATGGTTCTGGTCACCTGGTTGTGGCCTCTGCCCTCCTGTTTGAGTAACACCTGCAGGACATGTGCACATAGCCATTTTAGATTTACATACAGTTCAATTATAATTCTGCTGTTAAACAGTAATAGAGTAACAACATGGAACCCAATAGTAAAAATATATTTTATGCATAGACATGATACATATAGGCAGAGATGTTCCGATACCAGTGTTTCCTTCCCAATACAGATTCTGATACCTGAGTACCGATCCAATAACAGTATGAAAAACAACATATCTAGTTATTATTTAACAGCTGTTTCCTATTGACCATGTATGGATGTGATATGATTACTATCTGTGCTGTATGGCTTGATTCTGGTGAAACCCTTCGTGAAACAATGAACAAATACATAAAGAGAATGAAAGCAACAGATCTTGGCAACACTAGTACCACCCCTCGAAACAGAAGCCTTACATACTATACATATCGCTGTTTTACTTGATGGATACTCCACTGTGAAACGCTGCCAAATGGCTCACATTTTCCTCGGTCTGACTACCATCATCAAAGACCGCTCCGGCAAACCGTCTTTCTGAACTGTTGCCCTCTTGCAGGCGTTACAGGTCGGCCAAAACGTGCACCTCCAGATTCGGAGACAGTTTCTTTCCCAAGGCCATTTGCACACTGAACACAACACCCCCGAGAAATTCATTATCATTTCACTCATGCTACTATCCAGCCAGCACTTTCCAAATGTGCAATACTGATTATTTATTCATGTTCTTAGTTTGATATGAATATTGTTTGAATTTGCACCAATAGAGTGGCACTTCTAATTTTGTTGTATGCAGAGTCAATCTGATTCTGGGTCAGTCACATGACAAACTACCTGCAACCAGTTCCTCTTGGTGGCAGCCATGATACATCTAGGGCTACTGTTTTGAAGCAATGAAAGACTGATTTACGGTTAACCAAGTTGACTTTTTACTGGGTTAATAACTTACGGTATCAGATCAGTGCATAGACTGGTGTACTCGCCGATACCCGATCCTGAATTTTGCGCAGTATCGGATGAATTTCCGACACCGGTATCGAACAATTCTACATGTAGGTGAGTTGCAGTTGGAGCAATGTCAGGTTGGATGGGCATGAAAACTGTCCCCCATCATAATCAGCGATGCAAAAGATGAGCAACATTGTTAGTAAATATCTGGTTGTTTAAAGCTCTATACAGAATTCAGAGCATATCTAGTGCCTCTGCACGGCTCTCAACATGGCGACAACTGAGCCAGCGGCTAACAGTGATAGCAGTGAACCCGAGGGGGAACCAGAGGGTGGGCACTACGCAGCTGGTGGGGCACAACAGAGGGGCTCACATGCACTACAATGCACGAGTGTTCGGCCCGACTATGACACATAGAGGGTGAGGGACTTCATCGGGTATACATTACCCCTTAGATCTTTACATAGCTAATAGTTGTTTGCATATGAATGCTCTGAAGTCCATACAAAGAACCTTTAAATACAAAGTCAAAGTAACAAGACTGTGTGTGCACGCAAATGTTAGGAGAGACGAGTCAGCTGTGATCACTGAGGGGCATTTCACTTAAAAATGTCAATCACTGAGCTTAATTTTGTTGTGCATGCTGATCCGGTGAGCTAAAGCTACTGTTTACACTTCAGAGGAGCCTCATAATATATTCAGCAGTTTAAATTGATTCACTTTTCAGATTCTGAGTCAATGTTAGATAGATTCAAAAATGTTTGTGTGAGATTTTGTTTACGACTGTTAAGATAAAAGGCTCTAAATACTACCATGGGTAGTATTTCGAGCTTGCTGTCATACAGTCAGCAGTAAAAGCATGATCTCTCAGAAACAGTGAAAATAATTGAAACTAAAGGCCATAATAACCTATAGCATTCTTTCTATTTATAGTGATAAAAATACTTGCTTCTCCTCCCAATTATAAATCTATAGTCTTTGTATGTTTTATGTGTCTTAATGTTATGAAAATGAAGAAACATGACAAGAGATTGATCATTACCATGTACCCGATGACATCAGATTCGTTGTCTTTTGCCTTCACTGGGTCCCAGTTCAAAGACACGTTGTTACCTTCTTGAATCCACATGAGGTTGCTCGGAGGCTGAGCGGGAGCTGAGGAGAGAACGCACCACTCAGTTCAAACAGACTTTTAAAGGTCCAGTATGCAGGATCTGGCGCCATTGGCTGGCTGAGGTTGCAGATAGCCACCAAATTAACTACGATGGCTGATGGATCTAGAGCCAGTGTTTGGTTTGTCTGTACTGGGCTGCTGTAGAAACATGGCATCTAGGGATACACTGATCCAAATTTTTCAGTCCCGATAGCCAAACCTGGGCTTTGGGTATCAGTTGATACCGAGTACTGTTTAATTAATAAGCTGTATGCCTCACTGTGTGGAGGTGACTGGGATCATTCTGTTATGTGCAAGGAAATATCAGGCTTGACTTTAACATCACTTTCTTAACTTTGTTTAAATTGAAATTGTACACCAACAAAAAAATCAGCATGTAATGCATACAGTATATAAACATAGAACTGAATTTAACAGATCAGCTTCACTGTCACCAATATCCGATCTATTTGAGTCAGTATCAGCCTGATACCCGATCCGGTACCACTGCAGCCCTAATGGCGCCTGCTCTATGAAGAGGACCAGCTCCCTATGTAGATATGAACTACCGCTGTCAATCAATTTAAACATTTAATCATGATTAATTATATGATTGTCCACATATTTTTCATCTGTTCAGAATGTACCGTATCCCTGAGAGACCCTCTGGATTGTGGGCGATCCCAACTGACTTTACTGTCTTTCAGAGGCTCGAGCCAGTTCAGTTTTAGGACTTGAGTGAAGCTACATATAACATATGACTCTACTGGTACCATGCCATGCTAACATGTTGGGAAGGAGGCTAAATAACACTCCAAGGTTGGTCAAACTGCAGCCCAACTGACGACAACAGCTGTCAATGTGTCAGTGTGCTGACTTGACTATGACTTGCTCCAAACTGCATGTTATGATCATAAAGGGGGCATGTCTGTAAAGGGGAGACTCCTCGACCAAGACCTAAGTTTGGACTGTTATTTAGGCTCCTTCATGACAAGCTAGTATAGCTTGATACCAGTGGGTTCTTTAGGTTTTTCTAGTTTCATATCATGCCAGTATCTTCACGCTTTAAACATGAGCCCGCTACAGCCTAAAAATTGCAAGTTGCATTAATGTGTGAAAGAAATTAGTGGCGTTGACAAAGTTGTGTCAACGCTTTATTATCGCGTTAACTTTCACTGCCCCAAAATAAACAGCTTTTCTAATGTAACTAAAACACAAGTCTTAGTTTCAGGCGATAACACACTAAAGAAAACATATTTATTCATATAATATTCCATTCGTGCCAATAAATCCCCACACTGTTCCTTTAAACTGAGTTTCAGCCAACTAGGTCAATTACTATCCTTTTTACAAGGGGATGCAGAGTGAACTTAACAGGTAGCCTCTATTCCATATATAGTGTTACATGATGACATGTGTTGTACTCACGGGCTTTCCTGGTGTTGGCAGTGACAGCAGCAGTGGCAGGACCCTGGCCGATGCTGTTGAAGCCTTTTACAGTGATGAGATACAGACTGTTGCCCTCTAGTCCTGTCAAGACCATGGACGTTTCGTTTTTCACAGTTCTTTGCTTTTTCCCCGACTCTTCCTGCTCCATGTCTTTCCAGTAGCTGACCTGTTTACATGAAATGGATGACTTTGAAAAAATGCTGTTCTCAAAACCTCAACCCAGGTATACACATACTGGTGCAAAATGTCAGATACTGCAGGCAAATGTTCATCTGTGCACACAAAGCACACAATTGACAAAGCACCTCGTATCCTCTCGGCCTTCCGGGACCAGGACTGGGCGGTTTCCAAGTGACCCTAATTTCCGATGAAGAAATGCTGTACGCTTTCACATCAGATGGTGCTTCCCTCGGCTCTGTGAAACAAGTTAAAATGGTGAGGGTCATAAAATGCTGAAAAGCATTTCCTCTGCACGTTTTAAAAATTAATGCAGCCACAAATGTGAACACACCCCCCTCGGCAGAGTGGATGACGACAACTTTGCTGAACGGCCCATCTCCCTTGTTGTTGTACACGCCGACCTTCACTTCAAACGGGGTGAGGGGAGGGAAGGTCTCGTCTCTGTACTTGTACGTCGTAGAGTCCGCTGAAGTCACCATCTTCTCCTTCCAGCCTCTGGTTCCGTTGGCACGAAATGCAACGATATAGCCAAAGCCCTCGCCATTTTGGAACTCCTCAGACACAGGCTGTAAATATCGGAAAGAAGGAAACAATCATCACTGAGATTGAATGCAAACTACGACTGTCAAAGATATCGTGATAATAATACATTGACATTTGATGGCGCTAATTTCTTTAATGCAATAAGGTAACTTGCAATTTTTAGGTTGTAGCAGCCTCAGTTTTAAAGCTAGAGTGACCATATCATAGAAACTAGAAAAACGTCCAGGAGTCCAGTGGTACCAACCATGTCATACTAGCTTATCAAGAAGGAGCCTAAATAACACTCCAAACTTATGCTGAATTTTGCGAGCAAAAACTGGCATGGTCATTTACAAAAGGGTCCCTTGACCTCTGACCTCACAATTCATGAATGTAAATGGATTCTATGGGTACCCACAAGTCTCAATGCCCACTTTATGATAATCACAGTCAGTTTGGATCAAGTCATAGTCAAGTCAGCACACTGACACACTGACAGCTGTTTGCCATGTTATGATTTAACATATTTTTTTATGCTAAATGCAGTACATGTGAGGGTTTCTGGACAATATCTGTCATTGTTTTGTGTTGTTTGTATATATATACACACACACATACATACAATACACTTGCATAAAGCAGCATGTTTGCATATTCTCCCATGTTAACAGTGTTAAATACTTAGACAAATCTCCCTTTAACTTACATTTTGAACACATAAAAAAATGGACAGTTGTGATTAATAACGATTAAATAAAGTAATCAAATGAGCAGCCCTAGTGCAAATCTTTAATAGCACAAGCATGATGCCGTGTGACTGAAGGTGCCTTATTTGTACAGTTTCTCATTTAAAAGCCTCCTCAGTGCAAGCAAGGCTCTCATTGAACAAAACGTGACTTTTCCCTCTTTGGTCGTCTCATATAACCAGCTTTCAATTTCCGACCCATTTACTGTTACTGTCTGCCAGTGTTAATAAAGATGCAGCCAGTCCTGAGTAATGGAAACAAATCATATCTGGCTCACTTGTGCCCATTATGTAGCTATTTATCTTTCCATGTCTGACAGGAGGATTTTTGGGACACAGGGTTTTGTTTGCTGGCTTCAATGCTTATCTGTGGTTTTCCTGAAGTGGTGAAACTGGGGGCTGTCTTCCACAGCTGCTCCGCACTTAATCAAATCAAATGCCAATTCATTAAGTGAGCTAGAATTTAATTAAAATGTGAGCTGCAGGGATTTAATCTTTGGTTAAATTTAATAAATGACAAACACCTGTACACCTGTTTTTGGCAACAAAATCTCTGCACTCCGTAATGTGTTGATTTGCATGGGCTTCAAAGTGATATTGTCCCCTAAAGGCATCACCCAAATTAGCCATCTCGTCTACAGAGGGACTGGCGGTGGATGGAGATGTAGTTCACATTTCATTCAATCACCGTGACTGCCTAATTACAGGGATGATCAGTGGAAATGAATTAGCTTCCATCAAAGTTATTATCAGAGCTGGCAGTGCTTTTAAAGACGTGCCAAGGAATATGGGTCTTTAAAAGAACAGCATGTACAAATTAGGTAGTTAAAGTCTAGAAACACTCGCGGGTTTGGGAATTGAGACAGTCACAGATAAGTGTGGCCACAGTGTGAGGGCTGATGTAACTGAGGTAAGTCTTGTGGATGAAATTGAGGGGCCTGCTGGGCTCAGTGACGACGACTGTGGGGGCATCACTAATGGTCTTCCCAATGGCTCCCCGAGAAAAAAAAAAAACAGTCTCTCACCGTCGGCTCTAATGAGACGGCTGAATGAAGCTGCAGAGACTGTTTAGTCATTCATCCTGCTTAATAACCCTGCCCACCATGGCCGTCCAGGCTCTGACAACTCTCCACAGATGATTGGAGAGGCAGAACTGCCATGCGCTCGCATGCCTGGACTGCCAAAAAGGGCTAACATCTCTGCTCCGTCTCCTTTAATATCCATCTCCATTGATCACTGACGAAGTCCTGATTTATTTCCAAGAGCATTTAGCAAAAACGAGAAGAAATAGAGCAGAGCTAAAACGACTTAAAATGGCAAGTACCAAAAGGAGGACGCTGCATCTGAAGTTAATGGTCTCAGCATTGTCCTGTGACACTGGGAAACTGACATACTTATTGATAGATGACTGATCATACATCAGAACAGCAATATGTCATCCACAGTAGGCTCTCATGGCCACACCAATGTGGACAATATGTGTCCTTCATAGACGGTAACAGAGTAAACAGAAGAAGCTGAAACAAACTTCTACTTTAAACAAACAACAAGAGTTGCTGTGGAGTTGGTTGCACCAACAGTAAATCCAAAAATACTGATCTACAATTTGCTACCGTGCCGTGTCCTAAAAATATATATAACTGAGGGGCTTCATGGGTCGAAGCTATAGACCAGATCTGCACGGCGTCATCGCTGATGCTGCGCTCCAATGTGGGGAAAAGAAACTCGCTGCCACAGCCGAGGCGTGTGATACATGAATATTCACTGTCAGTGTGGTAAATGGCTAAATGATGGTGGTGACAGTAACTACCATGACTAGCTACTGTTAGCCTGAGACGGAAGCTAATGCATTAATACATCAGACCGGCAAACTGTCATCCAGAGCAGAATCACCTGACCACATCCTTTATGGGAGAAAACAGTCCTGTCTCCCTCATAGACATTAACAGAGTAAACAGAAGAGTTGAAGCATGTCACCAAACTTCTACTTTAAACAGATAATAGTAATAACACTATGCCAGAGAGTTGCTGTATAGTTAGTTGCACCAACAATAAATACAAAAATGCCAAAAATGCCAGAAATGCCTCGGGGCTGCAAGCTTGAGACCAGACCAGCATGGCGTCATCTCCAAGGCTGTGCTCCCTTCTGGTGGAAAGAAACTCGCTGTCACAGGAGAGAAAATGATGAAAAGATGTTGTGTAGAAGGTTAACTGAAGCTTTCACACTAGCTATGTTTACATGCAGCAAATTCCTCCAATCTGATCTGAACCTTGGTTTATCTGAAATTCCACATCCACTGTTTACAAGGACACTAAATAAAATGATCCGATCATGATGTGCGTATACGTGCACCAAGCGTTTAATCAGAATAAACCCTTTGGGTATGCGCAGAGTTGTCTAATTTTCCAGAAACAGTAGAAGAAGAAGCTGTACTTCTGCCTGTGTTGCAAACAAACGCCGCGTTGTCTGTCATGCTTCACGCTTCACGCTGACGTAGCACACATGCGCAGAGGAGATAACTTTACCCCAACCAGGAAGACATGATCCCAGTGGGTGTGTACATGGACGCCCATCAGGAACAACGATCGGCATAAACCACCTCTCTCATTCGGAATGAAATTTCTTTCCGATTGGGCCGTATCGGACCAGAATCTTCCGATTGACGTGTTTACATGAAGCAATTTTAATCTGATTGGGCCTTTATTCTGATTATTTGTATCCATGTAAACATAGCTACTGAAATTTGAGGCACATATGATACGTGAATAAATCAGTGTGATAAAGGGCTAAATGATGCCGGTGACAGTAACTAGCATGGCTAGCTAACATGAGCTTGAATGGAAGGATGCTGCGGTATTACAATCACACATTAACGTTAATGTAAGCAGCATCAGACTGTCGTTTCCAGCTAAATCTCAGACTATAGATTTAACAGTTGGCTATTAACAGGCTGGGTATTTACAGATGACATTAGTCAAACGGGATTCAATCAAATACGTAGAGATGTCTGGATATGAAATATCTGCTGACTGTGTTGGACAGGGGAAGACTGAAGGGACACGATGGCAATCAACCTTAATTTATTAAGGTATCACAAATGCTCACCTATGAATACATACAAATTTGTCAAAATTATAAACCAAATACAAATTGCACTGACGTCTATGGGATCCCTGACTTTCTATCCCCCAAAATGTGGCGTGGCCTTGACTTTTTGTACCCTGATGTATTCTACCCTGCAATAAGCAGAGAGAAAATGCTGTCTTCCAAGAAGCACTTCAATTTTTCACAATTGTACACTCTGCACTTAAAAAGTGATTTGATCTGCGAAAATGCCTGAATAAAAACAAACGAGCTGACTAAATAATGCTCACACATTATGAGGCACTTGTTGAGGAAACAAATTGTTCCAATTATGGAGGTTTGTAACTGAAGAGCTGCAGCTATGCAGTTTCTTGAGACTCATCAAGAGAATCCTTAAGAAAGTTGTTTCACTGCTTTTGCAATGACTCAAATTCATGCATGTCTTGAGATGACTCTGTATTTGGGTTTTATGTCCAACCGAGCACCAAACGTGGCTTTGTGTAACTTTAAGCATCTCTTGCTTGTTCCTCCTGCATGGGGTCCTGCATTTATTTATAAGGAGTTCGTCATTGTGTTCTACTAGCTACTCTAATGACACTCTTTATATAGCATAACTCTCATTTATAAACAGGAAATAGTCTACCACAAAACACCATCCCATCTGGAATGGACATTATCCCCCATAATGTGTCACTGAGGGGCACTTCTCCTCATGTGAAGGTTATCTTCCCAGTGGCAGTTGGGCTCCCATACTTAATAACTACAAGAATAACTGTCAGTTGCTTCCACATCTGTTCACTGTTCCCCTGTTAATATATCCTTCAACTGATCTCAATTGCAAATTTTCAGTGTTGCTCATAGTAATTCTGCACATGCTGTACCCTGAACCTGGCTGAGAGCCAAGCTGTCCACTTGGAAACAGTCCGCACTAATATCCTAATATTACTTGGTGTGGAGAGTTATTGAGTTTCATACAACCGTTGTCAAGGCTGGAAATTACAAACAGATATTCATAAACACCCCTGGATTTATTGGGAACGAATCTGAGACTCAAGGTTAATCATCGCTGCGCCTCTCTCTGGTGGGACCGAATTTAAAATTCACAACATCTTAATCACTGCCGCTCTGTGTAATACACAGCCCAGCTGGCCTTCTTTGAGCTCTGTCAGCAAATTCGGCAATTGTGACCAAGACGTGCCCTCAAACTCTGAGACCCTGGATGGTTAAACACATTTACAACAGAATAAAGTGGGACCCTGTTTAAAATGAGCTGTGATACCAGGGTTGTACTATTGTTCATGATGAAGCAGGAGTTTTTGCTCTGCTTGTAATGACAATCTGCAAAACTACCAACTCAGACACACTGTCTTTCAATCATAAAATGAGGAGGACAGACAGGACAACACCGTGCATGTGCTGGAAATATGTCTGTAAACTGCAATCATAAATAATCTATAACTCATTATTTCAAGTCAGTGTATAATCAACATTGTTTTTGTTGTTTTCGTTGGGGCCTCAACAGTACACCGTAGCCTCTAATGCTTGCGTTGTATTCTTTGCTGCTGCCGTGCCTTTATTTCCCTTGGGACTAATAGAGTTAAATCTTTATCTCAGCCATGTGCTTCCTCTTTACAATGACGGCTTCAACCTCTGAGCTTGTGGAAAAGCATCCTGCCCTAGTGGACAAAAAGCACTTTCCTGTCTGGTTTTTGACGCATTTCTTCCAGACTCAACGTGTTCAAACAATGTGGAATTAAAATTAAGTGAAAGCAACGTGAGAAAACAGAAAGTCATGTAGAAAACTGCAGCAGATGGCTCAACCACGTCTTCCCTCTCAAATGGAAAAAAAAAAGGTCACTTTGCCCTAATGATGGGCGCTCACCTGAGTCCACCTCACAGCTCAGAAGATCCTCTCTCCTGGCATCAGAGAGCTGTGAAGACTACAACCTCCACCTTCGTGTTATCCCACTGGATATAATGTGCATCTCTCTCGCCCTTTTCTATCAGTGGGGTCACAGCTTCCTGGGAGTTCACAGCATCCACACCTGGGTTATTTTACCTTTGTTTCTACAGCGGTGGTGCTGCTGACTCTGGCGAAATAGTGACGTTTCAGTATGAAACAACTGTGTGCTCCAGTTATAAGCTGCATGTACGTTTTTCTAAATATAAAACAATAATTTAGCAATACATTAAAACTATACGAAGTGGATGTAATCACTGTGACGCCATCCATTGGTTTGTGGACTGCTGTTTTGAAGCCTCGAGTTCGGTATCTTGACCGTCTCCATCTTTGTTTTTTGGAACCAGAAGTGAAACCAGAAGGTGGAGCTTAATGTTAAATGTTACAATTAACTTTAATGACCTGAAAAACACGCTGTGAAAGAATTAAATACGGAAGACGAAAACACGTACGGCCCCCAGACAGGACAACACCGTGGTAGTGACCCGTCCAGCTTTATGGTCTACCTGACTCTAAATGGGACCATAATAAATGGGACTTGAAACTCATGAGTGAGACCATAAATCCATGTTTACAATGTTAACTGAGGTGATAAATCTCATAGACTTTTATATAATCATGCTCCTTTTTGCAACCAGAGTCACCGTCCCCTGCTGGCTATACAACAGAATGCTAATTTAAGGCACATATGAATTGACTTCACTTTTCAGACTTTTCCATCTGATTAAGACATTAAGACAATGAAGCGCTGGCTAAAGCCTAATTCAGTCACAGCATACAGTTACTACTTAAATTTAGACCAAAGCTTGTATCTCAACCACCCAGCTGTGCTCAATGCAACAATTTAGACAGTTTCTAGTCTGAGATTTCCATTATAAATATACTGTTTATGGACTATTATTTATGGACTCTTTGTCCATACAAACATTTTTCTTTCCCGTTGGGAGTAACTATAAGAGTAACTGTTTTTGGGGTTTGTTTGCTGCTGACACACTACACACACACACACACTACGATTTTAGAGCTGAGATGAGTTAAAACCACAAAAACATAAATTCGGAAAAACCACACCAGTCAATGTCTATTTGGAAATTTGATCCATAACCTTATAACAACCATAATTTATAAATGATAATTTTTAAACTTAGTTCATGGTTAATTAAATGATAATTAATGTTTGCTAATTATTATTAACACTATTACTGAAATGTTTTATTTAATGCTATTTTTCATTTGTGTAATATAAAATAATTGTATCATAGCTGATAAGAGATGATAACAATTGCATTCTGATTACATTACTACATCTGTTAAGTTTATTATTGCACACATAACATTTATATATTATATTTTAGTATATTACCAAATGATTTGTAAACCTTTCAGAAACTGATTGTAAAACATCTATAAACATTACACAGATAGATGTATTAACTATCTAAATAAACTAAATCTAAATAATGATTATAGATGCTAGTATCTATAGTATCTAGTAATCACTTAAAGTATTATAATCACCGGTTGCAACTTTATAATAGCAATCCAAATAATGTTTACAGCTGGTTTTACAAACAATTTCAAACCTTGAAGAAGATGGGCTACGGCAGCAGAAGACCACACGGTGCCACTCCTGTCAGCTAAGAACAGGAAACTGAGACTAAAACACACAGGCTCACCAAACAACAGACGACTGGAAAAACGTTGCCTGGTCTGAGTCTCGATTTCAGCTGCGACATTCAGATGTCAGGTTCAGGATTTGGCGTAAACAACATGAAAGCATGGATCCATCCTGCCTTATATCAACGTTCAGGCTGCTGACGGTGGTGTAATGGTGTGAAGGATATTTTCTTGGCACACTTTAAGCCCCTTAGTACCACTTGAGCATCATTTAAATGCCACAGCCTACCTGAGTATTATTGGTGACCATGTCCATCCCTTTATGACCACAGTGTACCATCTTCTGATGGCTACTTCCAGCAGGATAATGCACCAAGTCACAAAGCTCATATCATCTCAAACTGGTTTCTTGAACATGACAATGAGTTCACTGTACTCCACTGGCCTCCACAGTCACCAGATATCAATCCAACAGAGCACCTTCGGGATGTGGTTGAACGGGAGATTTAAATTATGGATGTGCAGCCAACAAATATGCAGCAACAGCGTGATGCTATCATGTCAATATGGACCAAAATCTGAGGAGTGTTTCCAACACCTTGTTGAAAGTATGCCACGAAGAATTAAAGCAGTTTTGAAGGCAAAACGGGGTCCAACCTTTTACTAGCAAGGTGGACCTAATTATGTGATCAATGAATGTATATTGTAAAATTTTATATTATACATTTGATATAATGTGCAATAATTTATCAACAGGATAGAAGTTGTCTGAGCTCAGATGAACCTGGAACACTCAACTCTGCTTTAAATACTTCAGTAAATCCCTCCGTACATCTGTCTTCCTGCCTTCAAGAACATCTCCACACTCTTGTCATCACGCTCCCACTTGAGCATCTGAAACTTTCCTCTATATTTTAATTAGATTCCACTTTGATGGTTCTGGGAATAAAACTGCAAGCAAACACGGGTTCCCGGCACACACTGAGCGAAACGTCATATCTCACCTCAAGTGAATGCAACTGACTGTAAACTAATGCAATCATCTGTATATCTTAAAATCATTAAAGCGTTTCCTTGAAGCTTAGGAACCACAAGGACTCGCGTCGTCCATCAACCATGCTTTATCCCCCTTAATAATGCCTGACAAGTATTCCCAGGCAACAAAAAGTGAAGGTTTTTAATGAATGGCACATGCAGTAACAACCTCTACATGATTATTAAGTCACATTCACATGCAGGATTTATTACTTGGTGACAGTTAAACTCCTAAGGGAACATTGGCAGAGCTGTTTAAAGGGAACCTGGCTTGTTTTCACTCCTGGATTATAATACTGATTCTCAACCTGCAGGTTCACAAATGCTCTTAGCAGCGGGTGGGTGATCATGAATTCCCTTTACATACACATTAATTAGCATATTTTTTGTTGAGTAACATTTTTTTTAAACTTAAATGACAAATATTTCCAAACTATAGGTTTCGGCTCATATTAAATCATGTAAAAATCATAAAAGTAATCATCATTCTGTGCCTGGTATGCCCGGGGTTTTCAATACGAGCAGGCACTGCTCTGTTTCAGGGGGTCACAAGCAGGAAAGGTTGAGAAACACTGGCTTACTGGATCAACATGTTCAATTTATAAAAAATAAACTCATAAATCACATAATGCAAACTCAGCACTTATGTGTATAATGTTCTGTATATATTACCTCTGTTCAGTCTGGCCCGCAGGACTTCGACGTGAATATTATTACCACCATTGTGATGCTACAGATGACTGTAAAGCTGCTTCAAAGGTGGGTGAGTTTATTTGTTTCAGATTACAGGGACTGTGAACTACACGGCACAAAGGGATTTTGTTAAGCACAAGGTTAAGGACAGAGGTGACTCCATGACATATTGAGTCTGGGTAAAGCAAAAATAAATATGTGTTTAAAGTTTGTCACACCACAGAAAACTGCTATTAATGAACACAGCCAAAGTATATAAAATAAGGTTTTAATACTCATGAAAAAACAATAAGCAGTAGGGTGGAGACACTAGGGGTATGTCCAGTGCTCTGAAATCCTTCCCAATCGTGAGGGTTGATTACATGTACAGTATATATGACACTTGATGTTGGCCATCCCTCTGCAGCACACTACTTTTGCTGAATCATAACGTGCCTGCTTTAAACAAACTACATACAACAGGAAAATGCAGAGATTATTTTAAAGTGAGAGTAGACTAAATAAAAGCTTCCATTTCATTCAACAAATATCTGAGTTTGCTTAACGGAAACACTGGACCCGCTTTGACATTTGCGTTTTTGCACATATGTTGTCACGCTTGTGCTACAGAGGCAGTTTGACGGAGGACCTTACCTCCCACGAGATGACCAGTTCGTGCCTGCGGCCGTTCCCTCCGCTTACGTTCGCCGGTGCCACTGACGGGACTGTGTGAAACAGAAAGGTTAACAATGCGTCACTGACCCAGCATTGTAAAAACTCACTTCAACATGTTTTTGAAAGAAAGAAAAGCTGAAAATACAGAAAAAAATACTTTTCTCTTCATAGCTCATGTCTTTAAGGGTCAAACCTCAGTTTATGACCACATAAGTTTGAGCTAAACTTGGATTATATTAATGAATAATGATAAAAAATGCATTTTTTTGAGGCAACAGATCATCACTGAAAATAAAACACTGTTTAGTGATGTGATAAATTCATTGCTGAAGTAAACAAACCTTTAACAGCATCAGAAAACATTAAAAACTCAGTTACTGTTCGGTGTTTGTACCTGCATTAAAATACCTGTCAGCGATAGTAGATTCCTGTGCTGTGTTTGGGAGTTTGCACTCTTTTGTTGACATTTGGATCACAGATTACAACTTTAAGGCTGATTTATCACAACTCAGTGCAGAAACAGTAATTAGTCCGTTATTTATGATGAAGAGATACGACAGATTAAATAAGCCACTTCCAAATGACCACTGACCTTTGTAATTATTACATTTCATAGATGAGAAGGAATAGTTAGCAAAGCGGCACGCCTGTTCCAGACTGCCTCAGTCAATTTCCCCATAAATAGTGTATTCTGCTGTGTTTTTGCCTCGGGCATTAAAGGACAGGCTGCTTTAGCAAACACACTAAATTAATGTTACTTCCCACCTTTGCTCAATTAAAACTGAGTATATTAACAGTGGGAATATACCGCTGTCATGAAATGTCATATAGAGGCACCAGCCTCTGTAAGCTCTATGGCTACAATAAGTCTTCATTATATTATTTAAGTTTCTGGACTCTGGCTTATTGCTTCCAGAGTGGTTTAATGGCTTAATGACTTACCTGCTTCTTTAGTCCTAACTCCTCTTGAAGGTGCACTGGGATCTCCGGTCCCGATCGCATTGCTGGCCACTACCCTGAACTCGTATTCCACCCAGGGGTTGAGCTCCACAGCCATGGCTGACTCCATGTCCCCTGTCACTGGGTCTGGGTCTGCAGACAACAGTGATCTGTATGTATTTATTTAATCAGGACAAGGACAACACGGTGTGCAAGTTCCTGGACTTCTGTTCACATTATGTCAAGACATAAAGTACACTGCTTTAAGTGCAGATTTACAGCTTTAAAGGAGTAGTCCGGATGTTTTGAAGTGGGGTTATATGAGGTAATTATCCATAGTCTGTATATTACATAAAGCCCCCAGTTTGGAGAAACAGATTAGACAGAGTTACTGCACAAAGTAGAGTATTGTACTGCTGTGGACAAGGCCGACAGCAAAGCTTAGTGTATTTTAGCCACTAACAAATCATTTGAAGTGTCGAATATTTTCTTCTGTTTACCTTTCTGTGACAGTTATACAGTCTTTGTATCTGATAGGGAACTGAAGCCATCATCTGTGCTCTCACCAATGCAACCAGACTCTTTCACTGGAAAAAAAAAAAATAGTAATTTTACCTCGCAGAACACAAGAGTTGCTGGTTTACTGCTGCCTCCATCAGGTAGTTTGTTTGTGTCATTGACTTTGGTTAGTTAAAGCTAAAGTCTGGTGGCTTTGGCAAGAGCATAGCTGGATAAAACAGCTTCAGCTCCTATTCGGAAACGGCTGTGTCAAGGCAAGATAAAGCAGTGAAAATATTCTAAATATAGCATACACTTGATATACTTGACATGATATTGATTTCTTTTTAGGTGAGCATTTCTTTAAGGAGGCAAAAATATGTTTTGCTGCCAGCAGCAGTTGGTACTCCTGTCTGTTTCTACAAACTGGGCGTGCCGACCGTCATCTACTGTAGGTAATAAACATCTATGGGTAAGTACCTCATATAACCCCACTTCAAAACACCCAAACTATCCCTTTAAGTGTGTTTGAGAGTGTTCAGATCCATATCGAGTGAAGAGTGGAGGAATCATAGACATTTAAATACAAAGTCTGCAGCAGGACAATGGTGCTTAGCACACACAAGGGAGTTTTTTTCATTTTATGGCTGAACATTTGAAAGTTCTGTGCTGGCCAAGGCAGTCACCTGACCTCAATCAATCTACCGAGCAGGTGTTTCAGTGCTTAAGGCCAGACTGAAACAAGCAATAAGGGAAGATGGCTGGCAGAGCATCACAATTGTCTGCTGATGTCTGTGGGCTGTAGCTTACAGACAGTCATTAACTGCCTAGGATTAAATATGATGACTTTGTATGATGACTTTAAGACTGTCCAATTACTTTCTGTTCCCAACACAAGGGGACAACAGCTCCAATGTTCACACCAGTGTGTGAAAGCTGTGAGTTGGCACTTTCACCTCATAGCCATTGTTTCATTTCAAATCCAATATGCTTGAGCACAGAGCCAGAGAGATAATATATACCCATTGTTTTCGTTGTTAAATACCGCCATTCCTCCACATGCACTGACTTGGCATAATGTTACACCAGGTGGTGACGATGCACAATTTACTTTAAACCTGGTATGATGATCTTTTGATGCCTGAACAACAGCCTGAACAACAGCTTACTCGCAGCTTTAGAGCACATTAGGAAGTAGAACTCATTACATAGAGGGAAGCTGATTTCAATCAATTTTCACAGTATCTACAGAGGACTTAGAGAGCTATGTAATTATAAATCACATCCTGTGACTGAAAAAAGTCTAGATTTATGAATGCGCTTTGAACAGAATTACAAGCAGGTAACAACTAATCTGGTTTCTTCAGAGCTGCAATAATCAAGCTCTGTCAATATTGAATCTGCAGCAACAAACAAACATTGACTGAAAGCATATCTGTGTCACAAGTGAACCAGAGGTCTCTCTACGCTAACTAAGGCAACTTTCGGGTGAAGCTGAGGAGCTTACGCTCTTATCATCCGAAGCAGCTCACGATGAGACCACTCTGTCGAGCACGGCGCTCTTCAAACATGAGCTGATAACTCTGTTTGCAAGGAGTGGGAGCTAAAAGCCCGATCCCCTTCATGCTAATCGTAACAAGTTCAACACTGACAATACATCATAGACTCCTAATTATGCTTTATCGAATTAAATGTGGGTTGAACAGACATGATGTGAGAGGAGAGTATACAAAGTGTGATTTATATATCTGTGGGGATGAATCATTATCGCACCTTAAACTCTGCTATTATTATCACACGGCATATTAAGATGGATTACACACAATGCTTAGCAAGCCTTCATCCTTTAACACTAAGTGATAGTAATTGATGGTTTTCCTGTCAAGGTACAGAAAAAAAAAGAAGCTAATTCATTTTTAAGCAGTGAAAGTGCATCTATAGTAAATGAACACGGATACGTCGTATAATTCGAGCCCAAAAGGTTAATTTCCCACTAACTGCTGGAGTGACACTGAATAATATTCAAAGCCATGACATTTGATTTCTGCTCAAATGACTTTTCGCTAAGCTCTTCTGAACAACAGCCAAGTTCAAACATAAAATGACAGCTAGGAGGAGAACTGCATTTCAACTTCTTAGACAGGCATCTGAGAAAAAAGTTTGTTCCATAGCAACAGTGTAAGCCGCTTGATCCACTACTCTCTGGATTTAAAGGGGACATATCATTAAAAACACTTTTTCAGTGCTTGCGCACATACATTTGGGTATCTGGAGTTCCTACCAACCCACAAACTGTGATATAAGACAACCCAGTCTGTTTTTGTGGGCTGCCTAGATTAGAAATCATGTGACTCACAAAGTCATTCAGATTTGGTTCCCCTTCCTATGTCACATGCAGGCTCATTAGAATATATCGCCCACGGCTTTCAGACGAGTTTCAGACACATGGTGAATACAGGTATGCAAGAGAAAAATAATGTTTTATGAACATTTAAGCACATAAACATATTCTACTGGAAACTAGGGGTGTCAATCAATCTAACTATTTAATCACAAATTAATCACATTTTTTTATCTGTTCAAAAAAGCACCTTAAAGGAAGATTTGTCAAGAATTTAATAATCTTATCAACATGTGGACAAATATGCCGCTTTAAGCAAACATAAGTATATATCTATTATTGGAAATCAATTAACTACACAAAACATTGGCAAATGTCCAGAAACCCACACAGGTTCTGCATCTAGCATGAAAAATAAATCATAACATGGCAAACTGCAGCCCAGCAGGCAACAACAGCTGTCAGTGTGTCAGTGTGCTGACTTGACTATGATTTGCCCCAAACTGCATGTGATTATCATAAAGTGGGCGTGTCTGTAAAGGGGAGACTCGTGGGTACTTACAGAACCATTCACATATTTGAGGTCAAGAGTCAAGAGACCCCTCTGAAGATAGTCCTTTATTAGTCCCACTAGGGGAAATTCAATTTTTTCACTCTGTTGTTAACTTATACACGGTACATGCAGACCCGAACACACACATGCACAAACATGCAACAATTGGAGAGATGTCAGAGTGAGGGGGCTGCTCCTGACAAGCGCCCCGAGCAGTTGGGGGTTTGGTGCCTTGCTCAGGGGCACCTCGGCAGTGCCCAAGAGGTAAACTGGCACCTCTCCAGCCACCAGTTCACACTCAGTTCTTGGTCCATGTCGGGACTTGAACCGGTGACCCTCCGGTTCCCAAGCCAACTCCCTACAGACTGAGCTACTGCCGCCCCAATGGCCAAAAATGGCCAGGCTAGTTTTTCTTCACCAAAATTTAAAAGTTTGTAGAGTGATTAAGCCTCATGACAAGCTAGTATGACATAATTGGTACCAGTGGTACAGTATATTCACTCTAGCTTTAAAACTGAGCCCACTACAACTTTAAAATTGCAAATTGTGTTCATGCGTTAAAGAATTAAATGAATATACATAAATGTGTATTAGTTAAATTTGACAGCCGTAATAGATACCCAGAATACAAGTATGATACAAAGTCTGATTCTGTTAATATATAAATGTCCCTTGCCACAACGTTTTTTAAATAATGTCTCTTGAAACCAGTAACCATGCTTTACTGGGCTGATTTGTAATCTCCGTCCATGACTTTGGGCAGGATTAAGGCCTTTGTATACGGCCCCACGTTATCCTCACAGATCTAGAGGCTGCAATTTGCTCCTTATTGATTACCTGTTTTGACAGTTTGCCAGCCTAATGAAAATGGGCTGCGGGCCTGTAAATTATAGGTGCTGATAGGGCTGTGGTTATCCAGGCCACGAGTCCAGGAGAGGGTGGCCGTGGTATCGGTGATCTCCTCCACTATCACCACTCCAGGGGGTCCAGGAGGACCTAGTGGAAACAGAGTTAGGAGACAGATTAAATACAGCGTTGAACGGCTCACGACACAAGCGAAGAACAAAAACAATCTGTGCTGCTGTTCTAAGCTGGCCCACATTGTGATGTCTTACTGTAATCATCATGCACTGTGCATATGGTGACAACATCAATTCTCTGTAGTAATCTTTGCTCAAACAAACAACAAACATGACATACTGAACTGAACCGGACTGAAAACGATCTGCTGCCAACAGTTTGCTGCTGATTCAGGGATACTGAAGCTTTCTTTTTGGGGGTTTGGTGGCAGCTTTCTAGTTCTGCTGAGCATGACTGTGTGGTAGACCTTCCTGTGTGTAATACAGCTCAACATATGTTTACCTCAGTCTTCAGAAGTAAATGTAATCTGCAAGAGCAGCAAACGTCTAAGGACTCTAGGGGGAACAGCTGTAAATGAAAAGCTGGCAGCTGGTACACTCAATAAAAACCAATGTACTGTGTCCCCAAAAAGTACCCATTAGAAGGTTGTACTGAAAGGTGCATTTGCATTTTGAGACATTAGGATGCATTTTGTGTCACTATGGGAAGAGTGCCCTCTTTTTAGTGCGTCCAACACCATCCTGCACTGTATTAGTACTGTAATGTTAAACATTAAATACATCAAATACTATACTAGAGATGGGTTATATGGCAGAAGTTAATATTACATTATATTTCTGTGATAAAGATATTTTGAATGACTTGGCAAAATAATCTAAAATAATTGAATTAAAAAAATGCAGTGTAAATTGAAGTGCAAAATGCTGCCAATTTTTCAGGAAAATCTAACATGTAAAACAATTTTTTTTCTGTCATAATTTACCTGGAATCATGAATTCTGTGCTAGTAAAATTAATCGCAGAACGCCTCTATATTCAGTCATTAAACAAGACAAAATTTCCTGTCACATCATTTCAAAAGAAAGGATATGAAAAGTAGGCTGGTTACTGTAGTCGGTGTTACACGTTGGTCGGGCCCCCATCGTTGCTTTGCTTTTTTTTTTTTTTTTTTTTTACAGAAATAAAACCCATTTAGTTCATTTTGGTGTATCAGCGCCATGTTATCAATACAATGTTGAATGACGGACACTACAAACTGACAGCGAATGCATCTGCTCCATACGGCGCCTCAACACAGAGTAGCAGGTGTCATATTTCACACATGGGATGAGAGAGTTGACAGACAAGACGATGTGAAGCGAAAAGCATTTAGCAGTATCCATCCATCCATCTTCAATTGCTTATACGTTAGGGGCCGCGGGGGGGCTGGAGCCGATCCCAGCTGGCATTTGGTGAAGATGGGGTACACCGCGGACAGGTTGCCAGTCCACCGCACATAGAGACAGGCGACCATTCACGCTCACATTCACATCTATGGGCAATTTAGAGTCAACAGTTAACCTAAACTGCACGTCTTTGGACTGTGGGAGGAAGCCAGAGAACCCCATGAAAACCGACGCTAACAGAGGTAGAACATGCAAACTCCACACAACTGGATTCAAACCTGCGACCCTTTTGCTGTGAGGCTACAGTGCAACCACTGCACCACCGTGCAGCCTGCATTTGTCAGTATGTTGATTAATCCAGTGCTATACGGGAACCATAAAATTAATCAAGCCCTTGCCATACGGATGACGGGGCGGTCATAACGGGGTGGAAACCTGCGGCCCTGCAGCGAAAGCTGGACAGACACACCACCGCCCGTTTATTACCTGGTGGAAACATTTCCTCACTACGTCATAGTCTTAAAGCTGCAGTCAGTAACATTAAGCAAATATGATAAAACGTTATTTTGATAAAATGGTCACTGCATCCTGGCAGTTGTGCATGAGACAGGTTATCTGTGAAAAAAAATCATGTTCCTCTGTGTCCTTCTAGTGCTCCTAATGGTGTTTCAGCACGCCAGAAGGAAAATAACCAATCAGAGCTGAGCTTTTAATCACTGCTCGCAAACTTTGAACTAGGCAGTGCTGATCAAATTAAGGAGTTACTGTAGTGCCTATTTCTGGCCTTAGATGTTTTTTCTTGTAGTGTACTGTTTTCTCATTTTACAGCTAAACAGTACATTAAAAGATTTTTCTGAAAACATTTAAGGGGAGAAATATTCATTACAGTAACAGAATATTGATTCATATTTGATGAGCACTGCCTACTTTGACCGTTTGGTTGGAGATTGCGAGGTTAGCGAGCAGTTACTGACAGCTGCTTAGAGACTCCTCAACTCTGATTGGCTGTTTTCCTTTGGCACGGTGAAATCTTGCAGATGCCATTACAAGCTCAGGAGGACACAGAGGAACATAATGACATATATAAAAATAACTTTTTCTCATTTTTGCTTTGAAACATGACCAGGAGCTGCGTGGACAATAATCGTTACAGTACTATCAGCAACAATCACAAACAGCCACAGAATCTGATCACTGGACATTTCAGCCATTTCATCCGTTTTACAGCGCATATTAAACCTGTTCATGCACACAGACCGTCTGTCCAGCCATTCTCACAGTGACCATAAAAAATTAGTCAAGATCAAAAAGTCAAAAGAGGGGAAGCAATGTGGGGGTATTCACTGTGCAATCGTCTCCACCAGGAGCAAATTTCTAATGTCTGATGTAATAAACTTCCCAAAGCTGCTGCACTTAACAGTAACAAATTGGAGCCAATCTTCTGGAGTAGATTCACAGAAAACATTAACATTCTTTCAGCGTGGTGACTGTCATCGTGTCCGTTTCCACTAGACTAAACTTGCCAAGAATAATTCAGTATAACAAGCAAATTCTGATTCAGGATAGTGACTCAGTTTGGGCGGTTGGGGGCTGAGTCACTGCCTCCACTAAAGAGTGTACAAGACATCACAGTGTACTGGTGCAGTGACACATAACAGGCTCACCTCGAACAAGAAGTTCAGCCTCCGCAAATACAGTGTCAGCGCTGGTCTGGGCCCGGCACCCATACTTTCCAGCGTGCTTCAACAAAATGCTCCTAATCATTAGATCCACTGTGGAGGACTGCTGCAATTGGGAAAGAAAAGAATAAAAAAATACAAAGTTAGGTATTAAGCAAGCTTAAAGGTGCTTGCCATGAAAAAGTGTGATTCCTTTACAGCTTGTAGAGGCTCATGTGGCTTGAGAGATTCCTATTTAATTCAGGTGCTTGCTTGCTGCTACATTCCTCAGCTAGCCGTATTTCCTCTCGGCTGAAATGAGAAACGCCTAAGGCAAGGCTGGGAATAATTCGTGGTCCACAGGCAGCTGTTTAGCACGAAATCTGATTAAAATTACAAACCACGCATCAGCCGGGAATCTGTTGTGCCTGTAAAAGATTGTCACTGCAAATACGGTCTCTCCTGAGCATGGGTAGTGGCAGAAGACACATCAGGACAGATGTGCCTTTAACTTCCACAGATATTAAAGGAATAGTCACATAAAGCGGACTCCCTGATCTCTTTCAAAATTGTTTTCAACTTCATTTTATGGTTTAGTCACTAATGATTTTTTCTGTATAATGGAGAGGGAACAAGATGATACTGTGGAGGAAAAAGGAGGAAGAGGAGGAGGAAGATGACAAAGAAGACAAGTACAGACGGTCCACCATCATTAAACATTTAAGGCATTAGCATGTTCTTTCTGCCTCAAACTCACCACCTCGGACACCAAGTCACTACCTTGGTGAGCTAAACTGCTACTTCACTCTATGACTTCATTCATTCGTCAATCACCAGGGTTACACGTGAAGGCAGATTTCAAGCTAGTGTCAAAAACTCAGTTTACAAGACAAAATTCAGAGCATTTGCATACTTCATCTAGACAATACAGAGCAGTCTGTAAATTATTTTCATAAAAATTGATTGCTCTGTTTGTGAGGAACTGTTGTTTACAATGCTTGATTTCCATTGACTGCAAGGACATTTAATTCAAAATATGATACTATAATAATAAAAAAGGTATTTTTGAGATAAAATTCTGAAATTTACTACCCTACATCTACCACGACCTCCAAATGTTGGCACATTGGAGCTATATTTAGTGAGGATTTCAGTAGCTGTGCATAGTGCTGTTTACACTAAAAGATTTTGATACACAGTGGGATCAATTTTTGATATTTCAAGAATTCGAAAAAGTTTGTTTGTAGAGGACAGTAAGAAGATGCAGCACTGCAAATTTAGTGTCAATTGAGAAAAAAAGTAGGATAAGATACAGTAGTTTTCATTAGTTTTACAATTTTTGAGGAAAAACTGAGTGATGGATGAAGGAAGTTTAGCATAGGACCAGACATTTGTGCAACGTTTGGTGTATTTTCATGCATGGGAATGCAGATGTGCTTGGAGGAGGAGGACGATGGAGAAGAAGGTTAAAAATGGCGTGGTTAACAATGAAGCCATGATGTTCTAGGGAGGCAAAGGTTAAATGCCTCATTGTTTGTATAGACCCCCCCCTCGGGAGGATTTATTTGACTTCTTCCAGAGGATCCTTGACCTTGTATCTCTCGACCTATTCTAGATGACTAAAGTCAGGCAGACAGGAGGAATGGGTTTGACCTGACTATTACTGTATGTAGCCATTCTGAATGGATGTTTAACAAAGCCATACATGCTACATGTCTACAAAAGCAATAATGCACATTAACAGGAATAATCGCATAATTTCCTTTTGTTTATTTCTCTGTCCCATTTCTGTCATCGAGTCAGCCGCTATTTGTTTTCATTTTCACAAAAAGAAACAATTTCACAGGTGCAATTCAAAACAATAGACTGGACTCTGACACACATGATGATGTGATTCAGTGCAGGTCTCTGATGATGGTCTGATCTATAGCGGAACAGATTCTTTTTGCAGATGGAACAAATGTTTGGTGCAATGAGTACTTTAAAATCATTACATAAAAGGTGCACATGCAAACAACAACATCATTTTGACTTCAACATGTTAATGTGGAAGGTCAACGAATTTGGGCAAGGAGTTAATTAAATGATAAACAGCAGCCATCTGTTTTCACTACGCAGGCGAACAATTATACAGAGAGCTACAATGCGTGACAGATGGACAGACAGACAGGGAGATAGATAGATAAATAGATGGGACCATAACCAATATGATAAATTTACTCTTAGTCTTACTTTTGCTCTTACTCTTGCTCTTACTGTTTGGATGTATTCAAAGTGACCGCCATCCTGTTGAAAGTTGATCGGCCTCTGGTTAAAGAACCACTGGAAGGCCACATCCAGCGATGTGTCATGTGTCGCCTTGCAGCTCAGCACCACGCTCTCCCCCACGGTCACTTCCACTCTGCTCGGACTCAGCTCCACACGCATGGCCTCTGGAAGCACAAAGCTGCTACACTGTCACCTCAGGCTAACCAAAAGCTAGCGTCAAGCAGCTGCATTCGACTGTGGCATCACTGCCGGAGCGATCACGAGAAGCCGAGCTAACTAACTTGGGCAAAAAAACACTCACCTTTCGTCGGATAAATATCCCGATTGGCTCTGATCTAGACTGCGTGCAGTGCATCTATGAGGCTGGGGCCTTTAACGCTGTGTCCTTGTAATATGACTCCTGATTGTGAGAGCCCTTTGCTTCACGGTTGAGCAAGCACAATAAATTTCCTGGCACCCAAGCAAAGGTGGGGAGGAAAAATGACATTGGGGACTGTTTACTGGTGGCCGACTTGTGCTAATTTGGCAGAAAATAAAGGCCCCCAGGGCATCACTTACCTTTTACCCACAGCATGGCAGTCATCTCCGCTGAGCCCAGCTGATTCTCCGCCCGGCACACATAGTTCCCCTCATCTGCTCGGCTGGAGTTAACAATTCTCAGAGTATTGTTCCGTAACAACATAATCCTGTGAGAAAGGACACAAAAATCAATACTGGTATGAGAAACAAATGCACGTGCGAACAGTTGCTCTACAAGTTTAGGCATCAGGCTATGTGTTTGTGGTTGTGTCAGGTTACAGGAATAGAGATATTCACTCGGGATGACATAAAATGAACTGCTCGGATATTCTTGAAATAATCACCCACTAGAGATTTCAGAGGAAAATATAGAATAAATCAGTGTTTACAGCTAGCAAATGATTCTTACTGAGTTGAAGGACAAAAAGCATCTGACAGTAAGTTGTTTGTGTTACGACAAAGCTCAGAGGGCTGAGCAATGTGAAGTCAAGAACAGCGTTTGCATTTGTGTAACCTTCAACAAAAGAACATGAAAATAAACCCTTTTCAGTAAAAGATCAATCAGCAATTTAAATGTGCTAATGAATCTGATTTGCAGATAGCACTGTGTAGCCCCGTCTTGGACAGGATTAAACACAGATGCTATTTAAGATAAGGATTAAGGTAATAGGGACACATTTTCAGTACGAGGAAAAAACGTATTGATGTCAACAACAAAGGAACACCTCTGACTTTCAGTTAAGGTACAATGATGAACTATATCTGATCTTGTGATCTTTGAAAGGCACAATGCATCAGACTGGCACAAGCAGATACTATGCAAAAAAAAAAAAAAAAAAAAAAAAATCAAGGCCACGCCCCCTTTTGGGAAGATCCCACAGATTTCAATGCAATTTCATGTATGTAATTTTGACAGTCATATGCATTGATCTTTCATTATGCAAACAAGTTTGTCATTATGTCTGATAATTATTTTGCTCTCTTGCCTGAACCGGAGAGTTCGTGATACCTTAATAAATGAAGGTTGATCGCTGCCATGTCTCCCCCATACAACATGGTGGCCGGATATTTCTTATCCAGACATCTCTACATATTTGATTGAATCCCTTTTGGCTAAGTGTTGTCTGTAAAAACCAGCCTGTTAATAGCCAACTGTTTGACCTATAGGCTGAGATTTAGTTGAAGACGACAGTCTGATGCTGCTATAACATTTATGCATGACTGTATTACTGCAGCAGCCTCCCACTCACGCTAACGTTAGCTAGCCATGCTAGTCACAGTCACCAACATCATTTGGCCATTTACCGCACTGACAGTGAATAATCACATATCGTATGAGCTTCAAATCTCTGAGTGAAAGCCTCAGTTATCCTGCTACACAACAGCTTTTCATCATTTTCTCTCCTGTGACAGGGAGTTTCTTTCCCCTCTATAACTTGGAGCCAACGCCCCTCTATCACATCTTTTTAAGACATGGCAGGGGAACAAATGTGAGATCAGCATATGTGAATTTATTGTTGGTGTAACCAACTACACAGCAACTCTTGGGCACAGCATTATTACTATTAGCGGTTTGTTTCCTCTGTTTACTCTGTTACCGTCTATGAGGAACGCATGATTGTGTGTGGTCATGAGAGCCTACTCTGGATGACGTGTTCATCATCTGATGTACAGGCTGCCATCTGAGTAACTGCAGTATCATTTAAAACTAATCATTACGAAATTCCAAAACCCAATTTGTGGAGAACACTACACAACATGAAATAAAAACAGTTATGATATTTTGCTCCTCTGCATCAATATACCCATAAATCTAAATAAACGCCGCTTTCTTCATGCGCACTGTTCGTGGATCCACCTGACGAACTCTTAATACTGCTGCATTCAATGAATCCAAAGCAAAAAGCTGTCAAACTGAGATGTGCATATCAGCGAGCTGTCCTCCTGGGAAACACAAGTGTAATAGAGAGAAGAAAAAACACAACACCACGTCTGCATTCGTAAGCAGCCCCTTATCCAGCTGAAGGACACTTGCAATATGGTATTAACATTTCACGCTGAGTTGTAAATAACAGCTGCAGAATTAGGTGCTTGACATCAGATGGTACAGGATGTAAAAACACTGAGTCACAAAACAGTATAGTACAGGGAGCGACGTCGAGCCACTGCGCTCCCCTCAACACCAAATACTCACTGCTGCTGTTATATGTATATATATGTATATATATATATATTAGAACTTACATTATTTATTGCACATTTTTATATTATAATTTATATTATCAAATCCACATTTTTATATTACAATTTACATTATATAATTCACATTTTTAGGTTATAATTTACATTCTTTAATGCAATTTTTGTAATATGTACATATCTATCACTGTATATATCAGTTGTACTGGCTGGACATACAGTATATAGACATCTTCACATGTACATATTGTACATAATCATCCAGTCCATGTATATCCAACTAGTATTTATTTCTTTGAACTATTTGTATTGTTTACAACTTCTATGACACTTGACTTGTATATAGACATTAGATTTTTACTGTTGTCTTCTTATTTTATTGTTGGTTATTGTTGTTCCTAGTTGTTATTTCTATTCTTTGTAAGTACATTGAGAGAGCTGCAGAAAGCTGGAGTGAATTTCCACGTATGCGTATACTTGGCACAATAAACCTGATTCTGATTCTCAGTGGCCTGTGTGAACCCCTTGAATTCAGAATCTACTATAATTTGATTTCAGCAGTGCCTACAGAGGTGGGGATGAATATTTTTTTTTTAGAAAATCAGTTTCATCCAAAAGTCAAACAATGAAAATGATGGGGGGCGTGTGAGGCGCTCGTCTTTTAATCTAATTTGTGTTGTTTGACATTTATATTTACGACACTAAGCTCTCTCATCACAGGCAAGGTGATTGAAATTGGCAAAGAGAAACTCACTAAGGCGTGACAAAATCTTAAGACAATTTTGATGCAATCTGCAGCCAGGAGACATTTTTCAAATTAGGGAGGGAATTCACATCCGACAAGGACACAGAGGCAGAAAGGACAGGATGGGGACTGCTGGGTATACAGAATATGCAAATAAATTCAACCTTAGGCCATTTAAGGGAAACATTAGAAGATGACAGCACATCTACATTGCATTCGGAAATATATACAGTCCCCAAAAGTATTGGAACAGCGATGCCAATTCCTTTATTTTTGCTATACACTGAAAACATTTGGGTTTAACATCAAAAGATGACACAATATATCAGTATTTCAGCTTCTATTTCCAGATATTTACATCTAGATATGTTAACATGTGACTGACAGGTGTTTTTTGTTGCCCAGATGTGTCCTATTACACTGATTATTCAATACAATACAACAACAATGAATAGTTCTGAATGTCTACTCTCAGTTTCAGCTTTGGGTTTTACCTGTGCAGACTGCATTTATAGTTAACAAGGGGAAATCAACATGGAGACCAGAGAGCTGTCTATGGGAGAAAAGCTGAGAGAAGATGGAAAATGAATCACACAAACACTGACTATAGCCAGTGCAACCGTTTGGAACGTCCTGAAGAAGAAAGAAACCACTGATGTACTGAGCAACAGACATCGAACTGGTAGACCGAGGAAAACATCAGCAGCTGATGACAGATGTTTCAGCAGTTGATGACAAAAACATTGTGAAGGCAACTGTCAGAGACATCAGCAACAACCTGCAGAGGGCAGGAGTGAAGGAATCACAGTCCACCGTTCACAGAAGACTTCAGGAACTAAAGGACAGAGGCTGCACCAGAAGATGACAACCACTCATTAGCAATAAGAAGAGGAAGGACAGATTGGACCAAAAAGTACAGAGATGAGGCTCAACAGTTCTGGACTGATGAGACAAAGATGAACCTTTACCAAAGTGATGGAAAGGCTGATGTGTGGAGAAAGAAAGGATCTGGTCATGATCCCAAACACAGCAGCTCAACTGTGAAACACGTTGGAGGTAAAGTCATGGTTGGGCTGCATGGCTTCTTCTGGGACGGATCATTGATCTTCACTGATGATGGAACACATGATGGCAGCAGCAACATGAACTCAGAAGTCTACAGAAACATTTTGTCTGACAATCTAAAGAGAGATGCAACCAAACTGATCAGGAGATCCTTCATCATGCAGCAAGACAACGACCCAAAACACCCAGAGAACAACCGAGGAGTTCATCAGGGGAAAGAAGAGGAAGGTTTTAGACCGGCCAAGTCAACCTGCAGACTTAAACCCTACTGAGCAGCATTTTACCTGCTAAAGAGGAGACTGAAGGGAGAAACTCCCTGAAACAACAGCTGAATGAGGCTGCAGTGAAAACCTGGAGAAGCATTACTAAAGAAGAATGGAAAAGTTTGGTGGTGTCAGTAGGTCGCAGGCTTGATGCACATACATAAACATTTCATAATTTTTTATAAAAAAATACCAAATTATGCACTGTCTGACTCTTAAACAAAGAGTCTGTGGGCTTCAACTGAGTCTGCCACACACTTTCAAACTAATGGGATTAATACTTTCTGTTTAAGAGACAAAAGCCCTGAACATTAGCGGAAATCCATGTTAATTACAAACCTTCATTAAGTCAGCACAGCTGTCAATGCCAGATAAACGTGAAGCTGTTTCGATTCCCCTCCTTCTGTTGGTCCAAGAATAGAATGTCTCTCCATCCATAAACTCTTTACTTTACTATAGGCAATGGCAGAAAATCCTTGCAGGAGTCACCCTGGCCGCGACCTGAAAAGGCACGGCTCTTGTTTATTTCAGATAGGAATCACCCTTTCACAAGGTTGATCTCCAGTGGAGCAGTGACTCCGTAAACACTGTGATATCCAGTTCATTAAGTCACCGTGCAGCAGTACCGGTAAGTTGCATCAAACATCCTATTAGAGTGTCAAACTCTTAATTGGATTTGTGTCTAATAAAAGCACCTTGTATACAGCTTCAGTTACTGAATATGAAAATTCTTTGAGCTCATGAATAAAACAGACCACCTGGTGTACATATTATGGTTGTCAATCAATTATAATATTTAATTGCGATTAATCCCGATTGTCCAAAGTTAATTGCATTTTTTCTGTTCAAAATGTACCTTAAAGGGAGATTTGTCAATTTTGTGATACTCTTATCAACATGGGAGTGGGCAAATATGCTGCTTTATGCAAATGTAAGTATATTTTATTATTAATATTACTATTAATGGTAATCAATTAACAACACAAAACAATGACAAATATTGCCTGGAACGTTCCCAGGTACGGCATTTAGCATAAAAAAATATGCTCAAATCATAACATGGCAAACTGCAGCCCAACAGGCAACAACAGCTGTCAGTGTGTCAGAGTGCTGACTTGACTATGACTTGCCCCAAACTGCATGTGATTATCATAAAGTGTCTGTAAAAGGGAGACTCGTGGGTACCCATAGAACCCATTTTCATTCGCATATCTGGAGGTCAGAGGTCAAGGGACTCCTTTGAAAATGACAGTTTGTCCTTGTTTAGAGTTGGGAGCATTATTTAGCTTCCTTTTCGACAAGCTAGTATGACATGGTTGTTTTCTAGTTAGGTTTTCTAGTTTCATATAATGCCAGGATCTTTACTCATTAGCATTAAAAGCCTCCTACAACCTAAAAACAGCAAGCTGCATTAATGCCTTGAAGCAAATAGTGGAGTTAAAGCTAATTTCCTTAATGCGTTGTTATTGCGTTAGCTAGTATGACGTGTTGCCTTCAAATTAGTGGCAAACGGGATTTGCATATTATTATCGCGTTAACTAAAACTGAGCATGCTACAACCTAAAATCAAAGAAATTAGTGGTAAAACAAATTTGTGTTAAGCCATTATTATGGTGTTAACTTTGACAGCCCTAGTACATATAATGTAGAGTATAATGACAACACTTCATAATGAATGATGAAGTGACTGAGGGGATAAATGAACTGCTTTGCCAATACTGTGTATGAACCATTTTCTGCTCTCTTAAGACATGACACATTTATCTGAAGTCAGATAAAAACAAGATCAAGGTGTTCGGACAGCTATGAATCTCTCTGCAGTGTTCGGCAACAACACACACACGAAAAAAAAAAAAAAAAAAGATTGCGAGGGTTTGACAAATACCTCAAAGACTTTATCAGATCCAGACAAGCCAGGGTCATTAATCACCATTTTAGGGCAACACACTCGCTAACTTATCCCCATCCATCAGTTCTACTGAAGCCAGCTCTGTTATAGACAATACACATCCAAAATTAGCTCAGAGGACCATTTTTCTTTCATTTGCACCAACCTCTGAAATTAGCATGTTAAACTAACTCGTGAACACTGTTTCTGTTCACCTGTTAGAGGCGTGAAGATCTGTCGCTGCCTGTTTGAACGAGCAACACACTGAGAAACTGATTATCAACTGGCTGCCCTCGCTGCGAGGCTGCCGAACAGACAGCTGAATCTTGGCTGATAAACAAAGGTCCTGTTCTCTCGCTCAAAACTCGGGACGCTCGGCAGTGACTGATAATTTCAGCGGTGTCGCTCAGTTTGATTGATGGACCCTCGGCCCGCTCTGCCCCCCTCTAGGTGCAAAACGGAGAGATGTTTCTCATAAAAGATGATGCATCAAACTGCATGCGAATTCCAAATGCAATTGTGCGCTCTAAATTGTCAGCAACCCGGAGAAGGAGGTGGGGCTGAGGATGTCTCCAGAGCTTTGCCAGTACCTAAGGTGTTTTATTCCAATAGTGACACTTAATTTCAGTTACAGTAATGAAACTGTGATGTGTTACAACAAGACATGTATACAATCCCTGAAGGGCCTGAGCCGGAACGATAACGGCTGAAGTTACGCCTTGAAATTATGATGAAAAACAACACGGAGATATTGGGGGAGACAAACTTTTCATGGATTCATACATATTTTACAGGGCAATTAACTTTGTCTCATAATATTCTATTCTCTAAACTGTGCAGAGGAAATAAATTAGACACTATTTATAACACAGAGCACCAGTAAATCTACCAGCGTCTGCAAAGAAAATATCCCAGTGATAGCAGCAGAAATGAATCCTTCCTGAAACTTTAAAATAGTTTAAGGGTGTCATTCCAGACACCGAACCACACCTCCACCATTGCTTCTGTTTTATGGATGCACATTAAAGAGCTCAAGGCGGATCGTTACTTTAGTGACATTTCATGGTACAGAATGATTTAGTCTGAGTTTTACATGTTTCTCTTACTTTTCAATATCACAAATTGTACCAGGACAGAGGCTTGGATGTTATGACGATATACTGTACCATTATAAAGATTTGTTTAACAGTGGAAACTTGGTACACCGTTTCTACTGAGGCATCTATCTATCTCTTTAATACCTCTGGATATATTAGGCCATTGCCTAAAGAAAAGCTTTATGGCACCAGTGTGATGAAGTACATCAGATATTAAATTTGCTGGTTTTGCCAAAAGTAATAATTTCAATCTGGATATTTTGTCTATAGTTGTTACTGTGATAAAAGTTACTATAAGAAACTTTTAACTGATTACAAAACAGTCTCAAAGTAATAGTAACGCCTCTATATGACCTGCATAAGTACGCAAGACAATCAGAGGGAAGAGCAGTTATTCTTAAAGGAATAGTCTGGGTGTTTTGAAGTGGTATATCAGTGTATGAGGTATTTATCCATCAGTATCAGTTAAAGTGTAAGTTATATTTAGTATATTTTCACTGGTTTACCTCGCTACCAGACAGCTATATAGTCTATATGTCGGACAAGAGACTGAAGCCGTTATCAATGCTCTCGCCAAAGCAGCCAGACTCCACTGAAAAAAACAGTAATTTTATGTTGCAGTACACAGGGGTTGCTGGTCTGCTGCTGCCTCGATTGGTTAGTCTGTTTGTGTTATTGTGTGGCGTTGGTTAGTTTCCTGTTTTTTTTAATGGAGTCTGGTGGCTTTGGTGAGAACACAGATGGATACAACAGCTCCAGTTCCCCGTCGAAAGGGGAACTGGACGGCAAGGTAAAAATATTCTAAATATAGCATATACTTTTTTTAAGGTGAGCCTTTCTTTTAGGGGTTAAACTGTCATTTTACTGCCTTCCCGTCCCAGCCGTATGGTAACTCCTCTGTTTCTCCAAGCTGGGGTCGTGCCGATCGTCATCTACTGTAGGTAATACAATGACTGTGGATAAGTACCTCATACAACCGCATTTCAAAACACCCAAACTACCCTTTAATGCTTGTCATCAGTGCCACCATGTCCGATTCCAGTAAAATCTGACAAAATCATGCAGGTTCAGCAGGAAATCCTTTAGCTCAAACTCAAGCGGGGCCTCCGGCAGCAACCAGCCTGCTGCTCTATAAGAGGTTTTCTAAAGGGACTCAAAAACACCACCTCCAAAATCAACAAAAATGAAG
Source organism: Pterois miles (assembly GCA_947000775.1). Taxonomy (NCBI): domain Eukaryota; kingdom Metazoa; phylum Chordata; class Actinopteri; order Perciformes; family Scorpaenidae; genus Pterois; species Pterois miles. Next base: position 2,848,149 of record CAMQGK010000550.1, on the reverse strand, counting down.
GTTCCTCGAAGTAGCTTTAAATAAATAAATAAATAAATAAATACACGCACACACACATATATATATATATATATATATATATATATATGCAGTATGTTGCTGTGAACTCAGTGTGTTGTTATGAACATGTTGTGTTGGAAAAATAAGAGCCCGCCTAAGGCTGGGCTATGATTTGGTACATTGACCTTAAGTCTGTGGACCCAGGTGCAAACACCTGCGCTACTGAGGCGTCCTTGAGCAGAACACTGGATCCCTGTCAGCTTTGAGGCCCTCGCCAGCTGCTTTTAAATGCAGAAAACTCAATAAATGTTTCATTATTTCATCTAACAAAGCATTTTCACTGACAAAATACAGAAAGCTACTTCTATTTGAGAGTGAAACATGATGCCTCAAAAGAGCAGCGGTACCTTCTACTTTGCTGTATCCTTCGGTCTCCTCTCTTCCATGTTATCCTCGGTTTGGGCGATGCTTTGGGTTTGCACTCTAGTGATATATCTTTTCCAAGTGTGGCAATGACACGTACGGGATTGTGGACAAAGACAGGAGCCGACGCTGTGTAAGACAGACACACAACATTGAAACATTTAAAAAGAAAAACAGAAATAATGTAGTCGGATGTCGTATTATTTCCACGTTTTGGCTCATGTCAAAACAAGCATGTTAAATTGAACTGAATCCCTTGTGTTATCAGATATTATGTTGAGTGTTTTATTTGGAAGATATGTACAATCATTGATCTATCTTTAGATCAAACACTGAATCAAATGACTCCTGATAAAAGAGCTTATTGTGAAGATGAATCACTTTCTTTTGTCACACAAAGACAAACTAAAAGTTTTCAGCACAGTGCCTATTCTATCATAAGCTAATTGTCTTTCTGTTTCTGTTGAACGCAATCTGAACACAACCTGACCAGATTCAGTTTCTGTGTGTTTGTCTTTCTGCCCCCTAGTGCAGTGATTCTCAAAGTGGAGTCCAGGGACCGCCAGGGGTCCGTGGCACTGTCAGGGGGTCCTCAAAATAATCTGCTATAAATCATAGATTGAGCTGTATAAGCAAGGCCATAGAGAGACGTCACAACCCTTCTGGTGGACCTTATTTCAGAAAAAATATGAACGTAGTCAGCAGGGAGAGATAAATATATATGTTTTTTTGATCCTGTCTGAATTGCAGCAAGAATCACACATATGATGTTTGTCACTTTGAAAGATACTTCTGCAAGTCAAGAAACTCTCAGCTTGTTGTAAAACTATAGTATCAGAAAATATGTAATTAGAAAGACGACACACCCAGTGACGTCTCTCTCTGGCTGAAGCTATGATGCCTATTGTGTTTCGTACTGGGATGAACTCACACCAGCAGTGGGTGTCGCTCGTTCTTTCTCTTCTCAACTGATAAAAAGACCTGGAGTCGCCGGATGAAACTCATCAGGTAAGATGTTTCATTTATGCGTGTTCGTTAGCTAACTAGTGTTGTTGACGAGAGATGTAGTTCACTGAGATGTTTCTCACTAAACTAAACGATACTATGACAAACTGAGACTTTCTTGACTTGGAAAATTCTGTTTTAAATTGACAAACATTATTTGTGTGATTCATGCCGCAGTTCAGATGGGATCAAAAAAAATATTCATCTCTCTCCATTGACTAGCGTTCATATTTTTTTCTGAAATATGGGTCACCAGAAGGGCCGGGACTTCAGTTCTCTAGTGTGTCCATGTTAACTTTGGGCCAACAGAAACTCTGATGTGACACACAGCAAGAAATACAGCACTTACTGAAAGTCAGCTTTAGACTGGTAGACTTTTTATTTAATTATCTGGATTCATTAGGACTATGCCAGTCTTGCTACTATTCATTTTCTAAAAGCTTAAAAAAACCCAGTAAAAACAGTATGTTTGAAGTGTATTTGAATAAAATCACCCTCTGTTTAAAGGCATATACCGTAAGTGCTATTAACATTCAATGACAATGCAAATTTCCCCTCTGTTGGACAAATAAAGGATTATCTCATCTTATGTATGTTATCAGGATTCAAATTGAAATGTGTTTCTGTTTATCACAATGAAACAGGTTTGAAGAATTTAGGCTGAAACGTTTTAAAATACTAATAGTTCCAATGACATCTAAGAGAAAAAACGGTAGCAAGCTGTTTTTGCTTGATCGATGTTGTGATTTTGAGGGCGACCTTGGAAAAAGTCCTCCCCTGTAAGGAGTTCCTGGCCCCAAAGGTTTAACAACTCCTGGCTTAGCGGTAAACCAAACTTTAACTGTACTTTTAATTAATAGCGTGGTGGTTAAAATGTAATGCATTAATAAATGTGATACTCATAACACGTCTTCATCTGTGGCATTTCAAAGTAATTATTCAAAAAAGGCTAGAGGGTTTAGACTGACACATCATGACTCAAAATGCTTGAAAATGCTAATTTGATTCAAAGTACAGTAATAACTACATTTTCTACATGAGGTAGTACAAAGAATGCTTCTATACAAACAATGGCTTTTATACACAGTACTGTATAATGTACCATACTTTGTCTTAATTCAGTGCTAATTCAGTATCCATCCAATTCTATAATTATACAGTGTGTTATGTCAACTAAATACTTCATACAGTAATGTTAATGTTGACTGGTTGGATGATCTGTACTGCTTTTATGATTATGGTTAACCCATATTTAACCAGGCTGCCTGAGTGAATAATAAGTACATATATATGTATGTTTTAATGGCTTGCTCAAGAGAATGAATTAAGCACTAATGGCCTAAATAAGGCTTCAGGCACTGAAGCTGATGTGGTACTGGTATACAGCTGTATTACACATCAAGGCCATCTACAGGCTGCAAGGCTCTGTCAGCTGTGATTATTCAAATCCTGAATGATGCTTTAAAGGTGACATTACACACAATGACAATTCAATCCCATCTGTAGCTACAGGCTGACCCCTCTCCCTGTAACACTTGCGTCTTTGAGGCTGAGTGGTTGCCTGAGTGGCAGAGGTCTCTCTAGACAAGCCAAGCAGCAGAAAACAGAGCAGTTGCTGTGTGTATTTGTTTTAATCAAAATAAGAGCAGGCCTGCAGCTGGTGGCAGCGGTACCCTTATTGCTTCACCCGCCACCCTCCCAGAAGAGCAGGATCTGGGACAAGATCACAGGCATGACGGCAGCCGCTGCCCCTGTGTAGCCTCCAGTGATCGCTCATCTGCAGGCCGTTATTAGCCATGTAATCTGTCCTGATAGTGTTTGCTTGTGGACATCTCCACGGAGCACAGGTCACTGGGAAGACATGCCTGGGGGGTGTAGTTATGAAAACATTCATCACCAGCTTCCAAACATCATCATTGTGACTGTGACTCCGAGGAAGGCAAAGGCACTTCCTCATCAGCTCACATAAAGCTGATTAAAATCTAAACCTTCTCACTCTTGCAGACAACGCTGTGAATCTAAATCAGCTATAAAGTGGTTGTTTTACAGCGATTTAAACTGATGGGATTAGGGAGAAACATTTTATAGATCTTCCACAAAATATACCAAAATATAATATACCATTCGCAAAGATTTTTAAAATGCCACAGATTCCCCTTCAAAAAAGGGCACCCCACGCTGACAGTAAATCAAGCTGTCCCTCTGGGAAACATGAAAGGGGAATGGGTGTCACCAGATGTGTCCCAGTATAGAAGATGACAAGGAGAAAATAGTGCATCAACGCAGAAGAGAGCCATTCAGTACGACTGTAATGTTTTTAGCCTGAAGCCTTACATGTAACACTTTCCTTGGCTTTTAGTGTCCTTACATTTTCAAGTACATGTGCCTCCTGTTTTGCCATTTACAAAAAAGGATACAAATACTATACAATCAGTGGCGGATAGGGTATTCAGATCCTTTACTTAAATAAAAGTACTAACAAAAAAAGTCCTGCATTTAAAATGTTACTTACCGTATTTTTCACACTATAAAGCGCACATCAAATCCTTTAATTTTCTCAAAAATCGACAATGTGCCTTATAATCCTTCGCGCCTTATGTATCAATTCTGGTTGTGTGTACTGACCTCGAACCAATTCTATGTGGTACAGGGCGCTCAAAAATCTGTCAAAATGTTACTTTACGACTTTGGTAAGCTACGAAGCCACACCGCTGGATGGATTGTCGGATAATGACGAGAGGGATTCGGGCGTGCTTGATGCCGAACTCGCCCAACTGTTTAACTCAGACACTGATGAAGGATTTGATGGATTTGTGGAAGAGGAGTGAACTGAAAAGTGAGTGTATTGTTATTAGAATTGAATAAAGTTTGACTTATCTGACTGTTTTGTTTCGCTTAATGCGGCTTATAATCTGGTGCGCCTTATGTATGAGAATAGACATGTTCATTGACAGTGCGCCTTATAGTGCGAAAAATATGAGTATGTATGTAAGTATAATATAAAAGAAAATTCAGTGTTCAAAGTAGGTCTGTCAATTAAAATATTTAATGACTGACATGATTGTCCATAGTTAATATTGATTCATTGCAAATTAAACATTTTTATTTGTTCAAAATTTACCTTAAAGGGACATTTGTCAAGTGTTTAATGCTCTTATCAACATGAGAGTGGGCAAATATGTTTGCTTTATGCAAATGTATGTACATATTTATTAACGGAAATCAATTAATAACACAAAACAAATCAGGGATAATGTACAGCGAGCTGGTCATGGTTGTGAAATAATACCTGATAGGGCGATGAGGCATGCGAAGGGGTCTTGCATCACCATGAAAGGGTTTATTTCTAAACAGTGACCCGCTAGCTGTACATTATTATGCTTATTACATAGCATACCATTGTGAATTTCCCCACTGTGGGACTAATAAAGGAATATCTTATCTTATCTTATCTTAGCCTCTGACTTAAGAAATAAATAATTTGACATAAAAAAGGTCCCTTAATGTGGTTCAAACTAATTTGCGGCAACGCATTATTATCACATTAACTAAAGGTGAAAAGAAAAAATGCCCCTGTGACTCTTATACTGTAACATTAGCTATTATATCATTAGATATATTAAATAATCAAAAAGGAAAAGCAGTATATGGTCACAGTTGTAAAGCTGGAACCATGAAATGATTTTGCTTAAAAATTGAATCAATCAAAATACGTAGTTGGCACTTAATTTTGTGTCAATCTATTAATCAGTTAATCAACTACTCGATTCAGCTGTACTGGTACATTTCCATATGTTTGTTAAGTATCTAAAGCCATACTTGCCAACTTTGCCAAACCTCAAAAATAGGGAGGATTTCAAAACCAAAAGAAAAATACGAGTTTGCTTTTAAAGAAGAAAAATAACAAAACAATAAGTAGCTAGTTCAATAGGCCTACTTTTAATTTTACTTTTAATTCTCAGGGAAGAAAAGTGAACAATTTGCCCCTCTGACATGAGTCTCTGATATAAACTAGGCTAATAATCATCAGCTTTCATTCATTTGTTGCCCCAGCTTGAGTATTTCTTTCTCTAAGTACTCTCCATTTCCTTCTCCTTCTCTCACTGAAGGTGACAACGGCGCCACTGCGCTCTGAAACTTGTTATTTCCAATTGTTTGCGCCACGCCACGGCAGCTTTGCTGTGATGTGTGGGGAGCGCTGCTCAAGCTCAAACCGCGCTGTTGTCGCACGCAGCTCGAACAGGGGACACAAAAAGGTGTGAAAAAGTGCTAAAAATCAGGATGAATGTGGGAGAATTGTGACCCCGGGAGGAAACCGGGAGAGGGGAATGAAAACGGGAGGGTTGGCAAGTATGTCTAAAAGCTGTCAGATAGAGTAGTGGAGTAAACAGTACATTTTCCTCTGAAATGTAGTGAAGTAGAGGTATAATGTGGCATGAAAAGAAAAGTACCTCAAGTAAAGCACTTATACAAGTATTACTTCAGCAAATGTACTTAGTGACTTTCCACCACTGTTGGTAATTATAATTGATTACTAACTAATAATAGCAAACACTGACTAATAAATACTTGATGAAAGTCAGGTCCAAAGTGAAGGTTTGTTTTATCTAAGTAATGAGGATTGTGAAGTCGGCTTTGCTTTGATGACAAACGATAGAGGGGAGATAAGACTCTAATGGAGTCATTAAACTCCATCAAAGAAACCATTGATGTCTCTCTTTTAGTGTTTGCTCCCATTAGTGTAAATCTATACCTACAAGTCATTGCTTTTCATTCTCCTCAGACATAACGAAAGAACTGTTCCAGACTCTCCTCAAGTTGATGTGGGCAGACACCTCATTGAATATAACCATAAGGATCCTTCTTTTATTCATGCCGTCCACTGCCTGGGTTAAATCAGAGACCATTGATTGGCAATCAGCACATCTCACAGTTCAGCGTTCCCCACTTGCATTTCAAGCTCACCCGCTACCTTATTCAGATGCCAATACTCAGTCTGCAATTCTAATCTTTGAAGAGTATGAAGAAATACGCTTGGCTGAAATGAATGGTTGACTCATAAAAATGACAAATATTTCCTTTATAGCTGTGTTTTGGCTAATCTAAATTATAAGGTATATTTACCTAATATCTTGAGTTCGGCATTAGAGTAGATGGCCCCGTATTTATTTGCTGCGACACACTGGTACATTCCTGAGTCCGTCTGCTGTACTTTGTGAATGGTCAGTTCTCCATTCACTATCTCGACTCGACCCTGAAACAAGAAGAAAGTATTACAGATTATCATATCTAAACATAAACATACTATACATAATAATGCCGCATATGGTGGGAATGTAGTTTCATGAGAATAATTCAGATGTTTCATGGTGTAATCAACAAAAGGAGAGGGTGCCGTGTGGTAAGGTAAGTACCTGGGATGTCAAGGGCAAACCATTACGGAGCCAGTGATAGGTGGGCCGGGGCCTCCCCATGGCCTTGCACTCCCATTGGAGCTTCTCTCCACTATCCATCTGAGTATCATTAATCATTCTGACCCACTGAGGGAGAGCTTGAAGATAGAAAAAAAAAAAGACTTAGAATAAGTACTATATCCTTGAAACACACACAAGGCTCAAGTATGGTCACCTGTACTTACAGGAGAAGAAACAGACATAAACAAGCACACTGTCAACATATGACGTAAGAAGAAAGTACAAGGAAGCACAAATAAGGCTAGTATGTAAAATGTTAGCCCCTGTCTATTGTGTGCTGCCTTTTTATATCGTACATTTTGTTTTTTTTTAATCTACCCTTGACTCTGACTTTCATTACTTCTATACTTTTGCACTGCCCTTAACAGAGCAGTATCCAGTAATAAGACGTCTTCTTTTTCCGATCCTCTGTCATGCTTCTTAAACCTAAACAACCGAATGGAAATGCACAACTATTCTAAAGAGACGCTGGTTCACGAGCCCGTTTTCACTGCTGACTTGTCACATAGTGAAGCATCGAGGCAGCCTTCAGTGTCTGTATGAGACGCACTGGGTTTACACCAACTCTGACATAAACCCACGTGCATCATTATTAGACGGTCAGAGCAACTGATGTAGTATAAAGAGATAGAAAGTCTGCATATGGCGGGTAGGAGTGGAGGTTGGGTGGGTCAAACAAACACAGGGCTTTCACCCAGGAGGCCGCTGTTTGTGCTCCATGTGAAACTCAGTCAATTTTGATTTATGTTACTGTAGTTTTGTCATGTAGCAACAAGTAGCTTTGTTGCGGAGGTAAACCTAAAGTTTATTTTGAAAAGTCTGTATGCATGAACAAGTGGAAACTGAACGTTTCCTCTCAGCAAGGAAGTTTATTTTGAAAAAATACTACGTATGTAACAAGCGGGAACAAATGTGCTGTCTCTGACACGTTCACAACTGATGCTAGGTGGGTAATTAGAGCATCACAGTGTGAGGCGTAGGGCCACTGACCAAGTGTCTATTTGACGAGGTGGGAGTGAGAATGTGTTGCTTAAACATCCACGGTTAGCTTCCGAGACCAGGATTGTGTATATACAGTAGGGGTGTAACGATGCATCGATCTGGGTCGATGTATCAATTCAATGATCCAATGTCATTGATGCAAAGTGATGGGGGGCACTAACTAGCAACCGGACCTTGAACAACAGGGAGTCTATCTTTATTTAAAAGAACAGATGTTTTTCATTTAAATGTCTGGAAAAATCCAGTAATAAAAGAGTTAAATCATATATTTGTTGCTTTTTGCGAGTTGAAATAAATGTAATTTTGTTAAATGGGCATTATGATATTGTCTTATATTGATCGCAGGTCCCCGAATTCAATCAAATCATACTGTTGCAGACATTGTGATATTACCAAATACTATATTGTTGTTCAGAGAATCAAAACAATATCGTCTTGTGATTAAACTGATGATTTACACTGTTTCCAGCACACTTCTAGTCAGGATCAACAAGTACAACCAACCAGAGAAACACTTTGTGAGAGGAGCAGCCCATTCAGTAAGTTTGATTAAATTATTAATATTCTTTAGAATATTGTCAGAAAATGCAGTGGAGATTTGCACTGATGGGGAGTTGCACTGTTGTCATTGTCCTCTCCAAGCGTGGATCACATTTATGTGTTTATGTATCATACTGGTGAGCATTTTCTCCTTCCACCGCATGGCTAGCCCATGGCATAGGAAAACTAGGCAGCTGCCTGTCCTGGGGGCTCCTTAACCATGAAACTTACTTTTCTTTTTTTTTCTTCACTCTCTAGGTTTGCTTGTGTTTCCAAGTCTGCATCCACATTCTGCAAAGCATCGGTCACAACTCAAGATCTAAGCACTGCATGGGCTATGTGTACTTCCTTTTCATCTTGTAGTCTCTTTCCATCTACTGGGTCTTATACTGCGTATGGTGGTGCATATTTTGTAATTCCTGTACATGGACAATAATACAGTTTACATGGACCTTTTACTGGGGCTGGCACATTCTGCCTGTCTTGGGTAGGGGAAGGAATATCAAGCAGTTAGTCACTAACCAAAGCCTGTTGTCCCTTTTATTAAAATCTCTTTTAAATTAGACTTTTTTTGCTCTAATAACAACACTCAAATGAGATATTTATAAATGCATATGGTGACGTCAGTTGTTGCATGTTGTAATAAAGTTGTAATACTGAGCAAAACCTGTGTATAAAATATCAAAATAACGTGCGACCATGCAGACTAAATTTGTAAATTTGATAATGACATGATGTTACATATACATATGTGATAATTAGTATAAATCAGGAGATATGTAGATATGTAAAGCTTTAATTATACACAGAGCTCAGAAACAATACTGGTTGTGACACCCAACACCGCCACATAGATATCTGACATACTTGTTTTTCTTTGTTTTCTTTTAACTATAATTAGAAAAAAAATAATTTGATCCTGATTAGCTTATAGTGTATACACACCTTACAAGACCAAACAATGTGCATTACACAGTGGTGTATTTCTTGTACAGTGTGTGAAGAAAGGAGGCAACCTCGCCACTGAGCTGCCTCTCCTACCGTCACATGCCAAGCACGTTCCTTGCTTTTCTTTGCATATGGCACCTTCACTAGAATGGTGTTTTTTGTGTGTGTGGTTTGATTGAATGATTAAGGTCGGGGGAGGTCTCCTTCACAATGCAAGTTCAAACTTCCAGCTGACCTGTGTAAATTACATTTAGCGTGAGGCTGCTACAAATTAGCTCCCTATTCTCCTTGTGATGTCAACAGAATAGAGGTTGCCAAGAAGTGCAAGGCCTTGGAAATGTGTCCTAGCAAGGCTGAGGCAGTCCATTATCTTGGTCCTGTGCACATGGCACAGATGGAGGGAAATGGAGGACATACACCCTCATAGATAAGTCTACAGTATGATAATGGGGAAAAAGGTAGTAATTCAGCACAATTACTACACCTCGCAGTGGTTTGAAAACTAAAAACTGTTCTTTAAGTAAGTCTGTCCTGAAACTGATATCTAATAACTGGAACACAATGTTTTTGGTTTCTAGACCTACATTTGGTAAAATGAGTAATCATTAGGGGTGTCAGAAAATACCGATACACGAGTATCATGATATTATGTTGAGCGATACTATATCAATTCTCCAAAACAACTATCAATATTTAATTAACCTCTTAAAAATCCGATGGCCAACCAGTTTGTAGTGGGAATTCATTGATACCAACTTGCTAAACTGGCTAAATAGCGCTCTAAAGTTACGCTAAATCTTGGCGAGGAAAAACTGACACATTTTCACAAAGGTCCCTTGACCTCTGACCTCAAGATATGTGAATAAAAATGGGTACCCACGAGTCTCCCCTTTACAGACATGCCCACTTTACGATAATCACATGTATGCACATGTTACAATATCGCAGCTTATATCACAATATATTGAATTGTTACCCCTGTATCATTATCTTGCCAATATACTGTGCAGCCCTATTAATTATAATGTATATCTGCATTAGATATAAGATGAAAACATTACAATGAGAGTATAGATCAATCAAGAAGGTTTGGTTCTAACTATTGGTATTCCCAAAAAATGCTAATTCTATAATTAGTGCGTTATCTAACATAAACAGGTTACGCCAATCTGTTAACTGAAACTTAACCGTTTTGTAGTGACAAAGTTCTGTAGAAAGCACAGACCAAAGGCACGGATGAAACAAGTAGAGAAAATGATTCCGAACCTTTTATGACGAGTCTTTGAAAAAAGACAAAGAACAACCACAACAGTCTATTAAAACAACTAGCAGTAGTTCAGGACATTCTGGAACAAAACACAGCTGACAGCTAAAAACAATCTGCTCTAAGAGAGCCACACTAAAAGAAACAGCTCATTCGTTGAGGTGATCAACACTTGTTCTTGGATTATCTGCCATGAATGTGTAATTAGTCCTTGGATTGTTCAGCACTTTCACAGGGACCGGGACTGGTTCCCAGCCTTGAATTCGACAGTAGTGTAACTGGCAGAGATTACATCATGAAAAATACTTGGACGCTGTACAGGACGACAAAAATAACTTATAGAAATGGTTGTTTATACTACTATGTGCAGACCAATAGTCCTGGAGTAGAACACATCAAAACTTGTACTCTTACGTAATGTTTGAAGGCTAACCAAAGGTCAGAGATAACCAAATAAGCAGAGAATAAGAGTGTGCTTGGACTCACTGTAGACCTGTAGATGTCCTTTGAAAGCAGTGCCTCCTCTTGGATTCTCAGCTTTGCATTCATAAGTTCCCGAGTCCTCCAGTTGTATGTTGGGAATTTCCAGCACAGCCTGGGACTTCCGAAGTCTTGCTTTTTTGGGGATGTTGCCATTTATCTTCCTCCATGTGATTGTTGGCACTGGACTGTGAGGAGAGAGGAGTGGGCTTATATACTCCACAGCACAGTGTAACATACGAAGAAGCAGCATTAACACACAGTATAGATTGTAGACTGTGAGCTGCAATGATTCAGTGCACTGTTAAAAAATAATGTTTTCTTTAAAATAAGAACATAACCATTTAAGCTTCGGTAGACAGGCATTATTGGGCAAAAACTTCATAATAACCCTTTAGTACAATGTAATCAAGTGATCCGAGAGAAAACTAGACTCCTGCACCTCCTCATGGCTGTGTTCAGACTTTAATAAATCTATGATGGGAGACTTTGACCATTCAGGTCATTTCAGGGAGAGCGTTCCTATTGAGCTTTCCTATTGGCTGAGCTCCGGCTGGTCGCGGTGCTTGGTATTTCTTTAACTGATCTCAACATGGCTGCCGGGTCACAAACTTTCTCATTTTACAGCTAAACAGTAACAACAAGTTGTTTCTGAAAACATTTCAGGTGAGAAACAGACATTACAGAAACAGATTCATAACGAGGGATTTACAGCTGCTCAGAGACAGCAAGGCGCCAGATGAGCTCTGATTGGTTGTTTTCCTCCGGTCTGTGAAATCTTGCAGATGTCATTAGGAGTACCGGAGGACACAGGGGAACATACCTGTCTCATGCTCTAGTGTCAGGATATAGTGACCATTTTATAAAATAACTTTTTAAAATTATATTTGCTCCAATTTTACCCACTGCAGCTTCAAGGGGGAGAGGTTCTATACTGTGTATTTAAGGTTTTAAACACTAGGGTTTCATTTCTGGATTGCTGTGTACAAGCGTTTGTAAATAAGTCAGGATTTTGATTTTGGTAGTAGGTAAGCTTGTTTGTAAAGAAAATTTAAGCATTTCGGAAACATTTTAATTATGGCTGTCAATGTTATTAAAAGTATAATATTAATTATTATAATTAAAATGCTTTTGGTGACTAAAACTGGCATGGTCATTTTCAAATGGGTCCCTTGACCTCTGACCTCCAGATATGTGAATGAAAATGAGTCTCCCCTTTACAGACATGCCCACTTTATGATAATCACATGCAGTCTGGATCAAGTCATAGTCAAGTCAGCACACTGACACACTGACAACTGTTGTTGGGCTGCAGTTTGTCATGTTATGACTTGAGCATATTTTTATGCTAAATACAGTACCTGTGAGGGTTTCTGGACCTTGTTTTGTGTTGATAATTGATTTACAATAATAAATATAAACATACATTTCCATGAAGCAGCATATTGGCCCACTCCCATGTTGATAAGAGTACTAAACATTTGACAAATCTACCTTTAAGGTACATTTTGACAGATTAAAAATGTGCAATTAATTTAATCGTGATTAAATATTTTAATTGATTGACAGCCCTAGAGTTTGACAACAGATTGGACAAAGGCATGTAAGCGATTGTAAAAAAGCTGTAATGTTACATACGTATCATTTAATGTGACAATAGCGTGACTATCTATGAATGGCATCATCTTATATGTTGTATAATTGGCATGTTTTAGGGCTGCACTAACTGAAGTCTCTTTGAAATTAACTATTATTCAGTATGTTGCTTCACAGTCAGTGATGTGAGGACACCTAAATGCATGCTGTAAGGTAACGAGTCAGCTATTCAAAAATACAAAGTAATAATTCAAAGCCACAGTCGACCCCAAAAAAAAAGAAATATGTGAGACTCCTGTCCAAAATGAAAGACAGTCTTTGTGAAATGCTTTGTTTAATACAAAACATGCTGAGAATCCTAATGTGAGTCCACTGCAGCCGAGAGCACTTCGGTGTCCTTGTGAATTTAGGACAGATGAAAAAAAGCTCAGGGATGTAACATTTTCATCTTGGCTAAATGATTGATGGGTTCACTGGAGGTTTGTATGGTGTCACATTTCCATCTTTCAGACACCTGTCAAATCTAGTTGTCATACAAGAGCACCGCTGACACTGAGCGCATAGTCTCTCTCTGCATACGCAGGACATCTATCACACAGATCTATAGGGTAATCCTTGAATACTCAGGGGGAGACGACATTGCTTGAACACTAATCATAAAATTCTCTGTCGTTAACTGCCTGATTTGAATCTTGTCCCTGTCCCTCTGAAACCCGGGCTCTAATGTGTGGGTCGTTTGGTACAGTAAATACATCAGGAGTGGTCAAAAGGTCAGCGATTTACATGTGGAGCACTATGAAATACTCATCATGGGGCATACAGTGATTTCTTGTTGGGCAAATAATCAAATAATTATTTTCATTATTGAATAACCTGATGATTATTTTTTATTAATGTTTTGATTAAAATATTTTTTAATTAATCATGTAATCAACAAAAAAATGTGAAAATACCCACAACAGTTTCCAAAAAGTATTTAAATAAGTTGTTTTTTTTCTGATTGTGAAAGAGGCTCAAAATTGCAAAAAGTGTACTTTTTGTGTGAGACTAGACAGAATCTAGAGAAGAATCTACCAAGGTTGTGTTTTTTAAATGGTATCAAGGTACATGAAAACATCTGTATTACTTTTAATTATTATTACAAGGCTGACAACAACATTGTCAGATGAGAGATTCATCAACAACAGCTACGCTGAAACAGCTGGTAAGCATATCTGAAATATCAGATCACTGAAACACTAAGAAATAGCTGAGTAACTTGAAGATGTGTAAAAAAGACTGCCAGGGGTGGTTAAGGCATGCCAAGTGTTTCTGTCCAAGGTGCATAGTGAGAGACGACATAGTCAGATGTGCTGTGGGCGAGAACATGTGGCTAAATGATCATTTAGATTAGATTATATACAGTACAGGATGTTGGCTTTTTTGTTGATCACTGGCAGCAATTTCTGGCAGCTGTTACTACAGCGATTCTGTCACTGAACTATTTTTCACTATTGTACCCTCTACAAAGTAAAGATAACTCAATCACTTTTAGATGCTGCCAGGAATACACACATCTCACACTCAACCAAAACATATAGAGTGGTTTACTGCAAAAGGAAACTGAATTATAAAAAACAATGGATTTCATATTGTCTATTGTTTACAGGTAGAACTGAAACATGAATAATGCAGGTTTTACAATGCCATCAACTGTCAGCATTTTGAAAGTCGTGCTATGATTGACAAAACCTTCCTCTTGGATAGAAAACGTGTGCATGTAAGAACAAGTAGGCATTAAGAAAAAGTATCTTAAGTATAGGAAAACACTTGTTAGCATTTGTAAAAAAAAAATAAAAAGTATAATCCACTGATTTTAATAACTCATACCAATCCAGTCAAATAATGTAGAAAATTAAATCACTGTTATCACTAGTATCTACCCATCTGCAGTCCAGGCAGCTATATGTACAAGTTAATAGTGTGGTGAATCAATAACAAACAGTATGGTTAGTTATAGGGGCAAAATCTGGGGCCTGAGGTAAAATCAAATATCTGTGGTCTAACATGGGTCCATTTGTTAGCACTTGGCATTTTCATTCCAATGCCCCTGTGGGGTGTAAGAACAACATACTGTATGCTAACAACAGAAATTGAATCAGTACTCATGAATACGGCATGCACTTGTTATGAACCCCTTCCTTATATGTTATTGATGGAGAATTTTGCAAGGGACCTTTGCTCCAGCTACACTCTCGACTAGCCAGAGAACAGAGCAAATCTATAGAGACCTCGAGGGGCTGGAACATGAGGGTGAATCTTCCTGAGGCCGTGGCAGGATTTCTCTTTGGAGGCTGAATAATGAGCACCGGGCCTGTACGTGTCCACAGGACAGGGGGGAGGGAAATGGGGAATAGGCTCACTCGGTTTGGAAACGACAACCCCTGTCTGCCTGTCTTTTATATGGAACTGCTGGCATTAACTCCTGAACTCTGAGGCGGAGGTCATGGCAATTTCATCTAAGTGTACAAACTGAGTATTTCATAACATAGCATTGTGAATATGAAGTATTACACACCATAGTTTATGTAAGGTGTTATAGTTTTCAATTTAAGAATGTGCCCGCAAGCTTTGCAGATTATATCTTAAATAGTATTCAACACAATTGCTGTGTCCTCATCTGGACTTGTTCCATAATAAAGGTTGGAAATTAAATCTAATACTGAAATATAGTGGAGAATTGGTGTGCTTCAGATAATTAAGATCAAGATATTATTCCACCATTTAGCTCTAAGCTTGCAGTGTTTTGGGCCCTCTAGGGAATTCAACATTATTTTTTAGGGAGGATCTAAAGCCATTTTTTACCTGTATGATATGAGCAAAAACTGCCTTTTCAAAACCACGACTCATAGTACCAAGAGGACAAAATGTGTTGTTATTAAGAGGCACTTTCTGTGGTCCTTGTGGTCCTGTATAGCTCAGTGAGGAATGTAACTGCAAGGGTTTCAAGAGTTTGATTCCCTCTGAGGTCACTGAAGCTAAAAGTACTGTAGATCTACTACTCTAAAGCAATCTGGATGAAAGCATCCACCACATGCCACATATTATATTTTAAGTGGAAAGGAGTGGGTGAATGTGTAAACCATCAAATGTACAAGGCCTTTTTAACTACACACTTCCATATGCCTTAAAATGAATGCAGCTAACAGTACTGCACTTCCCAGAGTTTCTTCTAAATCGGACTAGGAAGCCAGAGTTTTAAACCGAAACGGTGTTGTTTGAAAATCTATAGGTAGTATATCATCATATACAACTGTGATAATCTCTTATTTGAAAAAAAAAACAACAAAAAAACAAACTGGCTGAACAATAACCATTTTGCATCAGCTGGCAATAAAGAAGCAGAGCCAACATGCATGTGAGAACACCCCAATTAAATTTTCAGTTAAACACATAGTGTGATAAACCTAATAGGAAAGTGCTAACGATACCTCTCTCCAGTAAAAGTTGTACTTGGTTTTATTTATCTTTTTATATATATCAAGTAAGTTGAAACTTCAGAAGCACAGTGATGCTCCACAATAGGAAACAATGATTATCATTCTACTGAGGATGTAATTTCACAAACATACAAGTCACAAAGTCATAATTAAAGGTGCTGAATGCCAGATTGGAAGCATTTCTATGGCCTCCACAAGGCTCTCAACTGATGATGACTGAGGTGGCAGCTCGTAGCTAATGGTGCTAACAGCGCTAAATGTGCTAAATGTCATGTTGGGAGTATTTGTATTGCCTCCGCAGAGCTGCCAGCATGGCGATAGCTGACCTGACGGCTCGCAGTTAATGGTGCTAGTGCTAAAGGTACTAAATATCAGATTGGGAGCAATTCTATTGCCTTTGAGCGGCTCTCAACATGACAATGGCTGAGCTCACAGGTCACAGCTAACAATGCTAATAGCGCTAAAGGTGCTAAATGCAGATTGGGAGCATTTGTATTGCCTCCGCATGGCTGTCAACATGGCGATGGCTGAGCTGATGGCTCGCAGCTAATGGTATTAGTGCTAAAGAAGCTAAAGGCCAGATTTAGAGCATTACTGTTGCATCCACATGGCTACCAGCATGGCGACGTCCGAGCTGATGGCTCACAGCTAATGGTATTAGTGCTAAAGAAGCTAAAGGCCACATTTAGAGCATTTCTGTTGCGTCCACATGGCTACCAGCATGGCGACGTCCGAGATGATGGCTCACAGCAAACGGTGCTAGTGCTAAAGGTGCTATATGCCAGTTTGGGAGCAATACTATTCCCTTCATGCATAACAGTATTAGTGCTAAAGCTGCTAAATGCCAGATTGGGAGCATTTGCATTACCTCCGCACGGCTGCCAGCATGGTGATGGCCGAGCTAGCAGCTCGCATCTAACAGTGCTAGTGCTAAAGATGCTGAATGCCAGATTGGGAGCATTTGTTTTGCCTCTGCACAGCTCTCAACATGTTGATGGCTGAGCTTGCAGCTCACAGCTAACAATGCTAATAGCGCTAAAGGTGCTAAAAACGCTAAAGGTGCTAAATGCCAGATTGGGAGATTGAGAGCATTTGTATTGTCTCGCACAGATGCCAGCATGGTGACGGCCGAACTGGCGGCTCGCAGCTAAAGGTGCTAGTGCTAAAGATGCTAAATGTCAGATTAGGAGCATTTCTACTGCCTCTGCATGGTCCTGAACTTGGCAACAGCTGAGCTGGCATTTCGCAGCTAAATGTTGCAAACAGCGCTAACAGTGAAAACAGACAGAGCTACAATTGACAACTGACAGAGATACCAGTTTACCTGGGGTGTACCGGAAGGTGGGTGCTACGGTTCTGCTACGGCGCTGCAGGTTGGGATGGCATTAAGGGGTGTAACCGCCATATGAGAGCAGTGCAGAGCGGGAGGCAGGAGCTAGGCAGTGTGATATGTTCACATGCACTAAAAGCATGGCCGAGCAGGCCCAGTTATGTCAACAAAGCACAAAGAGAGACTTCATTCTCTACCTAGGTAGACATTACTCCACTATATCTGAACATATCAGCTAGGTGTTTGGTGCTATATTAATGGAGCTTTAAAAATCAGTCTTGCACTAAAAATTAACACGTTCAAAGGTGACTAGAATGCCAAACTATTAGACAATTTCATTTGTATTGCCTCATTGTTCTCTTTGCCCTTGACTGCGGCCTACAAAGTAGTGTCACTGGTAAATATCACAACAGACAATCACATCAAGAAGCTATGGCATTCACACACAAAGAGCTTTTCTGCCCCATCTTAGCTAGTGATGCCATCATCAATATTGATCAACAGGAGCACAAAAGCCATTTTAACTTCATTTTCAGCGCTATATAAAGACTGGCATTTCTTAATAGGGTGCATTGATAAATCATTCATCTCTATGTAAAAGGGTAAGTGACTGGCATCACTGTCTGACTGAGAGCCATCAGACACAAATTACTTCACCGAGGGAAGCACAGAGCAAGGACTGTCCTACAAGAATCCTAAAACTCCTGCTTAGATTGATAGGAAAAACTACGGTGCGTGAGATTATAATGCAGTGTCTATATATTTAGGAAATGACTCGCCATAATATGGATAATTAATTGAAATCAAGGAAAACAATTATGAGGTCCTTAGTCATCTGTAGATAAGAGACTGTTTGCACTTAAGATAGGAGTCAGCGATGAATTATTCATGCTGAGTAATTCTAAACAAAATGGAGCAGGGATGATGAAAGATTATGTTGTGCAATGAAAATGATTTTTTTTGTACAGTCAAACACCACTTCAACCTCACTTTGGAGAAGAACCCTTTGAAAATGTTATGAACTTTTGTTTGAATGAAATGGATTTGAATGAAAAAGAATACAAAAATAGATCTATTTTGATTTAAAAAAGGCAATGGCTTTGTAAACCACGGTGCCTGCAATGCTAACTTTAGTAACTGTGGTAAGTGGTTTGGCTTGACGTCTCTGTGGACTATAGTGTGTTTTCCCTCCTGGCAGACAACTATTACCAATTTCATTTTTTCAATAGACATAACCTTGGCTTTCTACATTCATAACAGACCCTGAAAGCAGCCAGGAAACACAGATACATTTGGGCTCTCAATTATGAGAACACATGGGTCCCTAGGGCTGAATTCCCTATTCAGTCTCCCCCCTTGCACTAACATGCCATCTAACAGCCGAGCTACGATGCTGCACTACTCTACACTCACTTAACATCCCGCCTGAAGACAAGATATGCTTGGTCCCCTTTCAGGTAATGGAATAATGCAATTTAAAGAAGAGAGGAAAACACAAGGAGTATTATCTAAAGGATTTGTCAGCAACGGAGCAGTGTGGTTTACTTTTGCTAGTGATTAATGTGACACTGCCGTAATAAACAACTACCTATATTTGTGCAATATGTCCTTGTTTACTTACTTCCCCAGGGCAAAGCACTCCAGCCTGACAGTGACTCCTTTGGCAGCCAGAACAGATGTAGGGAAATGCACTTCAATTTTGGGCTCATATTCACCCATGACACCTGGAAAAGGTTAAGAAAGAGGAATTGCAGATATTAGAACCAAGCAGATTGAAACCGCTACTTACCCCCTCCCTTTTTTTCCCCCATCATCTTCGTCTTTTTTTGCAATGTGCTACACAGAGACTGGGCATAGTGATATAAAAATAATAGGGAGGCTCACTTCCTATTGCCCGGTACCTGTTTTATGATAAGCAACTACTGAGGAAAAAAAAGAAGAAGAGGCAGCAAATCTAAATTTCCTGAGGATTCTTGATGCATAGGCCACTCAAGATTCACATGGTACACTGAATCACGCAGTATACAAGTGTGGGACTGCACATTATGCACACCATCTGGCATATCTTTCAACTGTCCACCTTTACTTTATACACTACTTATCACTGTAATAGGGTCAGTGATACTGATTTATCTCAAATACATAATAATAAAGCATGCACAATTAGCCAAGCTTAAGATTGCAAAATTCTGGGCCGATATCAATGTCTAAAATAATATTTGCCTGACAGCTGATGTTTCTTTATTTGGTGCTGTTATTTCTTCTGCTTTTGTGTCAGAGAAAGACAGACATATTCATTATAAAAGAATAACAGAGCTGTTTTAAAGTCATTCAGCATTTCATTACACTGTCGTTCAATGAGCACAAATCCAATCATACAAATGTATGAAACAACCTTTAACTTAACCTTCTTTCACATGAAAAATACTCTTCTTTTTAAAACAGCTGTTTCAAAGCCTTTTCAGCTGCTATACAACTACCTACTAAACGAGCAGAATGTTCCAGTACTAACAAAACAACCTGCCAAAAATATTCATTTTCCATCCATCCCTCTATTATCTGTAGCCGCTTATCCTATTCAGGGTCGTGAGGGGGCTGGAGCTGATACCAGCTGACACTCGACGGGTCGTCAGACTATCACAGGGCTGACACAGTGACAGACAACCAATCACACGCATTCACACCTACGGGACATTTAGAGTCCACAGTGAACCGAACCTGCATGTCTTTGGACTGTGGGAGGAAACCGGAGAACCTGGAGAAAACCCAAGCTAACATGGGACAACATGCAAACTTCACACAGAAGGGCCCCAAGCTGGGTTTTGAACCTGAGACCCTCGTTTTGCTGCCCAATATTCATTTTGTGAAACACAAATTAAATGTAAAAGCGATTAGAAGCATAATCAGTGTTTCTCACACCTAGACTTGCACATATATTAACAGCCACCTGAGCATATTTAGCAACCCATTCTTGTATTATTAATTTTTTTTTTTTTTTTTTTTTTTTATCCCTCTGAGCAAACAATGCCGTCCAACTAGTGGACTAGCAGTGACAGGAGCTCTGCTCTGCTGGTGCAGCCTCAGGCCTCGTTGCCTCGGCTGTCCGGGCTGGATGAGCCCACAGCAGAGCTGCAGGACCACGAAAGGGCGGCCCTGATGTCCTGCTGCACTGTTCTCACTCAGGACTGGATCCCGGTATGGGGGACAGACTGCTGCAGGGGCTGCATGACATGAAGTTCCCACTATAACGTACTGGGTGCTGTGTTACCTCTCCTTGGACTGACAGGCTTAAGGTTCATTCCCATCCACACCTCAGTGACTGTTTTCAGAAATCCTGCATGCCGTTGTTTTACTGCTTAATTTGTCACTGAACATGACAGCGTTCTTGTCCTTGAGACAATTTAATACTCCAACATGGCTGACTTTTTCCTTTCACTTAAAATTGGCACAAGGCACCCGCCGTCATTCCGAAGTCGTGTCCAGCCAGTGGCTTCTTTGCCAAATCAGCAGCTGGTTACTGTTGTCTGAGACCAACTGCAAATAACCATCACAACATTTAGTCAGTGCACAACTGATGCAACAGATAACATTGGCCAGACAGATAAACATTGGCCACTGCCAACAAGGTGAATATGAGCTGATACCGATGTTCGACCGATAACTCGGTGAGTCCTTCGTTAAATGCATGGTATATTACATTTCAATATACTTATTTTATTATTTTCATGAAGTCAAAGTCTGTTAGAAAATGCAGTCGTGGGCTAAATACTGCATAGGTAGAACATTACCATCTACTGCATGCATGATCACAAAGTCACAAGACATAATATATTGTTACGGAAAAACATACCATGATGATATACTAACAAATGCTCTCTGATGACAAAAGGGAAATGTAGTGCATTGTCCTCGAGAATTAGTGAGCCACATTGTGAAGGACACACACAAGTGATAACGTGTTATCAGTCTTGCTAAGTGCCACTATGACTAACACCTCCACTCTAAGTCATAGCCAGAGGACATGTTTTCCTTGTTTATTCATCTGTATGTTGAGGCGGCCATTTATATCCATTTGCCACAACGATGTGTCAGATGGCATTGAGCAAATTTGGAGTAACAAAGGAAAACACCTTCATCTGGAATCTAATTACTATTATCCCTCTTTTTAAATGGGAGTTTGCGATATGAATATTGCATGAGCATTTTACTCTTTACATAAGAATGTTAAATATACACGCAGTCATTGCACGTGAGCACCGCTGACGGGCACACTGCTAACCCCAGCACCTTCCTGAATTCACAACAAAACATATCAGACCATATCCAGCGCTACGCCACACCACCAGTAAGACAAATGACCGGCATGACATTTGAGAAACCATAATTACACCTCCTACATGTACCTGACACTTTTTATGTGATGAGGAGTGGGTTACTGAATTGTGGCCCGCTATGTATGGTAAAGGAGTTTTATGATATTTGTTCCAAAGAACTTTTCAATTTCAATCTCATTCTCAACATTTATAGCTCCAAAGCAGCCCTTCACATAAAATGCATTTTCAATATTTCATCGGCTCATGCCATAGTACATTCAATATCATATTCAGCCTCAGCGGCTGGACCTGATAGAAATGAAGGAAATAAAGCCCTGGCTTGGTGCACTAAAACATTAACATCCCTCATTTGTAATATAGCTCTATACTTTATGTTCCAGTTTTATTTATTAATCACATGAAAATTACATTTTTTTCTGTTGTGCTTTGCTATTCTGCGGACCAACTTTAAAGTAAAACGCCTATTCTGAAATTTACCGGGATTCCAAGTTCATAGCATGCAAAAGTGTGTAATAAGAACGCTGTTGTTGCTTGTGGCGTGTCATTTGTACACCATGTAGTCTGTACTGACTGCGGTGGAAATTCATCTGTGTAAACTCAGAGTTAGTGACGTAGAATAAAAAGGTAAAAAGACTGCTTGTGGTTGGCCGGACGGGAGGTGATGGATCCATCAAACACGGGACTTTCAACCACATTATTATCTTTTAGTGACATATTTTCTGTCCTTATGTTACATTGTTTCTGTACATACTGTGCTTTACATACATTTTTCAAAAACCTAAGTGGTTTTGCTGCATAAACCTAAGCAAGTGGTTTTATTGCCCCCTGCTGGTATTACACCTCTCTGCACAAGTTTAATATTCATACCTCAGCGGGGTAAAACGAG
The DNA here is from genome assembly GCA_947000775.1 of Pterois miles. Taxonomy (NCBI): domain Eukaryota; kingdom Metazoa; phylum Chordata; class Actinopteri; order Perciformes; family Scorpaenidae; genus Pterois; species Pterois miles. The sequence goes on along the minus strand of CAMQGK010000550.1, from coordinate 2,825,388 downwards.
ACACTGACACGCTATCATCTGGTAGACCGGCGGGTGTATTACATGCTTTAGCGCACTATCAGGTTGCTCAGAAGCACTAACGCAGTATAAATTTTTAATTCTTTGTTAAGAAAAAGGAACAAATAATACTTAACTTAAAACTTCCTAAACAGATTTTGTAAGTTTTTATGTTTTTACAAATTTAGACCTGCTATGAAAAACTCTCCATGCAATAGTAAAATTGTAATGTGTCCTAATTCCTTCTTACTTTGTCCATCTCCTTACATTTGAATTGGTCTAGCTTATTCCTGCAGCTAGGCTCCCTAATCGTGATTGGACTGTCGCACCCCTACTGTTGTATCATTGAGCAAGTTGCCCTACAGGCAATGATCCTCCATCTAAACTGCAATAGCAATGCATCCATGTTTTATACAAGGAACATTATTAACATTACACAAAATGTACCAATATAACAGTCAACCTCTGATAATGTGACTTTAAACATTGATTTTTGTTGATTTCTTCCTGGGGTTAAGGTGTTAAATAAGGAATATATCATGTTCACTATGGCTGCATGTTCTCAATAAACAATACATACAAAATACTTTTTGGAAATATAATTTTAAAAAGGACTGAAAGGAAAAAAAAACCTTTCACTTGAGATGAAGGTTTAAATGATGCTGTTCTTTACCATAACACTGGTATATACAGTATAGTACAGACCGTAAGCTGGTGCTTTCCTGATAGCAGAACGTGTACATTCAGAGTAAAGAACAATACGTTGTTTTGACGCCACTGAGCACATGTTGGCTAGTAAATGATCATCCTTACATCCAATATGGCTATGGGCCTATGGTCTTCAATAACAATTTATAGAGTAGTACAGAAAACATGCCCATATGGAGATGACACGTGCCTGTGAACATTATGCTTCACTGATATCACTGTCGCTGTGGAGAGAGAAAATGTCTCATGACAATAATAACACCATGAGTACTGCAGTCCAGCTGGAGGCTTTATGTGTGTTTGTCGTATGTAAAAACAACGGTTAACAGTAGGGCAGTCAATCAATTAAACCATTAGATTGACACTGCTGATTTTTCATGGTTGATTGCACATTTTTAATCCGTTTAAATGTACCTTAAAGGGAGATTTATCAAATATTTATCAATATGGGAGTGGGCAAATATGCTGCTTTATACAAATGCGTATATCTGTTATCAAAACAAAACAATGACAAATATTGTCCAGAAACTCACTCTCAAATATGCTAAAATCATAACATGGCAAACGGTATGACTTGCCCCAAACTGCATGTGATTATCATAAAGTGGGTATGTCTGTAAAGGGGAGAATCGTGGGTACCGACAGAACCCATTTTCATTCACATATCTTGAGGTCAAAGGTCAAAATGGCCATACCAGTTTTTCCTTGCCAAAACATTAGTGCATCTTTGGAGCATTATTTAGCGTCTTTCACAACAAGCTAGTATGACATGTTGGTACCAATGGGTCCTTTGGGTTCTCTAATTTCACATGATGCCAGTGTCTTCACTCTAGCTTTACAACTGACCCTGCAACCTCTGAAAGATCGGCAGATTTAAAGAAATTAGCCATGTTAAAATTAATTTTTGTTAATGCGTTATTATCCTGTTAACTTTGAGTTTAAGATAAGATAAGATAAGATGAACCTTTATTAATCCCCGTAGGGAAATTCAGTTTTTACTTTAATTTCACGCAGTACATATACATGTATCAATGGAGAGATGTCAGAGTGAGGGGGCTGCTCCTGACATGCGCCCCAAGCAGTTGGGGGTTTGGTGCCTTGCTCAGGGGCACCTCGGCAGTGCCCAAGAGGTAAGCTGGCACCTCTCCAGCAACCATCTTGGTCCATGTTGGGACTTGAACCGGTGACCCTCCGATTCCTAAACCAAGTTCCTACGGACTGAGCTACTGCCGGCCCCAATTAAAGCCCAATCTTAATTTTTTTGGCAAAATAAATTCAAGGTATTCACATACAAAGTAATTGATGAGTTTTAGTTATGAACAGATAACTTACAGTTGACTGCTGCTAAATAATAACTCTATTAATTGACCGGATCGGATTGATCAGTCAGCTTGAGAATGATAGCACTTTGTTATCATTGACTATTTCCATTAAAATAAGTTGATAAGAAACAATCCTATAAAAATGTTGCAGTGTTTCTTAGCAGTCAAATAATAAGAAATACTGATTATTTTACAATCTGGCATTTACAAAATTACATGATAGACAGTAAATTATCAGATTCTTTTCATTACCTAATTAATTTTGCTGTAGCATCCCTTTTTACCAACAAACAAATGCTTGTGTTCTGACTCACTGCTATTTCAAAGTTGCTGCTATCCACTGTAATATTATGCATTTGCTGCTATTTACACCAGGCAGATAAATCAAAGGCAGTGTGTTTCTGAGGTGAGCTGTATATCTGTTTAAAAAACAGTGCATTAGTGCAGGGTTCAGTGCTTAGCACTGCTCTGCTCAAGGTGGATTGCGAATTGCCGATCAATGGCCTCCAGCAGGGTATAATGGAGCCCAGATGCTTGTTTTGATTAAGAGAGTCAGGGCTGGAGCTGACAGTGGTGAGCCGCACACAGATCCAGCTTGAACTGTCTGCTGTGTAATAATCGCTCACTTTTACTGAGGCACAGATTGCAGCGTCTGATTGGTCAGACTCCAATGACTGAGGGGTGCACACAGGAACATTTGGATGTCTGCTGTGAGGTGTGCCAATGCAATTTTCAGCATTTTAGACCCAAATTCACAATACAGAAGTCTGCTGAACGCGACGAGATGTGCAGGGCGAGGAATGCCAAGGCATTTTTTGGCGTAATGGAGCTACAGCTGGAGAGATTTGATTTGGCCGTGTTGTGTTGCAGGTGAGAATGCTGTCCTTCAGCCCAGGTATCATAGCCACATTACGGATGGACATCACTTTATGGATAATGCTAAAGCTGATTCCTCTTCTATCACTAATTCTTAGAAAATTAACACGAAAAAATTAGGGCCGCCAAAGTTAACAGGATAATAATGTGTTAATGCAAATTAATTTTAACGCAACTAAATTCTTTAATGCATTAACACAATCAATATTTTAGATGGCATCAACTGAAACTAGAAAACAAACCATGTCATACTAGCTTGTCATGAAGGAGGCTAAATAATGCAACGAACTTGTGTTAAATTTTGGAGTGGCATGGCCATTTTCAAAGGGATCTCTTGACCTCTGACCTCAACATATGTGAATGAAAATGGGTTCTATGGGTACCCACAAGTCTCCCTTTACAGACATGCCCACTTTATGATAATCATATGCATTTTGGGGCAAGTCATAGTCATGTCAGCACACTGACAGCTGTTGTTGCCTGTTGGGCAGCAGTTTGCCATGCTATTTTTTGAGCATATTTTTATGCTAAATACAGTACCTGTGAGGGTTTCTGCACAATATTTGTAATTTTTTTGTGTTATTGATTTCCAATAATACATACATACACCATTTGCATAAAGCAGCATATTTGGCCACTCCCATATTGATAAGAGTATTAAATAATTGGCAAATCTCTCTTTAAGGTACATTTTGAACAGATAAAAAAATGAGCAATTAATTGTGATTGATTATTTGAATCAACTGACAGACCTAGAAACAAATCTTTCTTTATCCAACTTTAAACTACATTAAAACTCTGACAGCAGACTGACCACAAGCCTTTCTGGCATCTCAGCTATTAGGAGAAACAAACCAATTTAGCACAGTTATGTGCTAGGTATTATGTATGTCTCTGAGGGCCATTTCATATAAAGTTATGCAAATGGGGAGTAGGAATTTTGCTGGAAGGGATGTGATCCTTAAAAGGTGAATTTGTGTCGCAACATTTGGAACAAGCCTGGTTCGGAGGCACAGAGGCCCTTTCACAGCTTCACTGGGGATGTAATCTCAGTGGCTCTTTGAAACCTTGACAATGACAGGCACCTGTGTGAAGTGATGGACGTTTCTCTGTGTAGTCAGATGTAAAAGGCCTCTAAGTGAAATCCACACCTGAATCCAACAAACAGCTCCGCAGCATGGCTCCTGAGAGGCTAGTATAAAAGAGCAGAATCCCATCCACAGCAAGGGCCATTGATTCAGTTAATTTTATGCTGGAAAATGATTTCCCTGACGGCCGTGCTTCACCAAAGCACATTGTGAGCGAAGACGGCTCCCCACACTAATGTTAAAGCATTGCTCACTATCTATTTACAGTGTGTACAGAATTCATAACGCCCTCCACTAACATGAGGCTCACTGGAAAGCAGTCGGCTGACCCACTTTCATCAGCCCATCTGATTTGAAAAATTTTATCCAAATGCATTACGATACAATGAAACGCACCAGCAGAATGTAAAATAAGCTTTTAGATTTTCATCTGCGCTAAACAAGTTCAGAGGGAGAAGTAACAGATCTAAAAAAAATAAATAAATAAATGCTACGCTTTCAAACAGAGAGAGGCCTGAGATATTTTCTGCGTGGTTTATCCAATGAAATCCATTAGATTTGTCTGCCTGGGGCATTTATACAAATCAGGGCCCATCGGGTGTGAGAGGTGCTATAAATCTGAGAGCCTCACCGTCGGTTTTCAGCGTTAGAGGTGTCGGAGGGCTCAGAACCCTTGCATTCGTCACCGTGTTCTTCACCAGACAGATGTAGCTTCCTACGTCAGACGGTTGCACCTTGGAGATGTACAGGTTCCCTGTGTCCTGGGAGATGAAGCGCCGACTGTCCTCAGCAACGAATGACGGGAACTCATTAAACACCCAGCTGTAGATGATCTCTGCAGTGGAGAACATAGAGATTAGATTATTTCTGTATTCATTTTTACTTGGTCTTTATGTTAACAGTTCTCCTCCACTGTATGCACTATTTCACATCAAGCCTCAGCCTTTTAAGCTATAAATAAAAGTCTGAATAGTCAACACAGATTAATAATAGGTGGCAAACACTAGAGCTGTCACTCAATTAAAATATTTAATTGAGATTAATCACGATTGACATATTTTATCTGTTCAAAATGTGCCTTAAAAGGAGATTTGTCAAGTATTTAATACTCAACATTGGAGTGGGGAAATATGCTGCTTTATTCAAATGTATGTATATCTTTATTATTTATTATTATCAATTAACAACACAAAACAATGACATATATTGTCCAGAAACCCTCAGGTACTGTATTTAGTATAAAAATACGCTCAAATCATAACAGCTGCCAGTGTGTCAGTGTGCTGACTTGACTATGACTTGTCCCAAACTGCATGTGATTATCATAAAGTGGGCATGTCTGTAAAGGGGGGAATTGTGGGTACCCAGAGAACCCATTTACATTCACATATCTTGAGGTCAGAGGTCAAGTGACCCCTCTGAAAATGGCCATGCCAGTTTTTCCTCACAAAATTTAGCATAGGTTTGTAGCGTTATTTAGCCTCCTCAAGCCAGTATTTAGCCTCAAGCTAGTATGACATGGTTGGTAACCATGGATTCCTTCTAGTTTCATACGATGCCAGTATCTTACTCTAGTTTTTTATGGTACTACTACTCTTACCGATACTGCTTTTCGATACGGTGCTTGAACAGTACTCTCAACAGCTATTTTTGTCATTTTTTTAAGAGAAAAAAATAAACAGTAACAGTATTAACAGAATTAACATTGCTTTATTTTGTATATAAATTAACATTTGAGCAGCAACTGTAACAGCATTGGGACAACGTGGGATGAACTATGAGCTAGTCTGTAGAAAATGTTGCATTCCTCCTCCTGTATCTGATGCACTTTGGTTAGACATCTTGATATATTGCTCATGTTTCCGCCCTTACAAGCAAAGGACTTGTTTGGCAGCAAGAACTGTCTGCGATCGACTGACGATTGACGATCGACTCAAGTGAGGTATAACCACATTTCGGACCGTTTTATTCTCTCCACCATTGTCGCTAAGAGCAGCCGGAGAGACACACAATGACAACAGGCTGACGGCGAGATCTCTCCTCTGGACTGAAAAACGCATCATTGACAAATGTTTTAATCTTATTACGGACTAGAAAAATAGCTTGTGAGATCAAAGGGCAAGATAATGTTTTTGTGGCCTAAATAAATACAAAATCAATTTTCTTAATTTCTCCAATACCAATAGCAGAACTTTTAACGTCAGAGCTTATCGATACTATGGGTTTGAAAAATGTATCCCGAAGCTTGTTTAGTACCAAGTTTTGGTACGCATCCCTAAAATTAAGTTTGTGGCAAAGCATAGCAAACAGTTATCGAAGCCCCCCAGAAGTTCTCCTGGTCTCATTGTATGCAAGACTTCACTGGAATAAAAGTGAAATATAAATTAGCAGCTCTTTCACACTAAATGGCATATGAATCATTCTGCGTGTAATAAGAACTCCATTCTTGCTTTTGACATATCATTTGTCCACCATGTAGTCTGGACTGGCTGCTATGTAGACGCATCCATGTAAATATGCTCCACTCAGAGCTAAGATGTAGAATAAAAAGTGAGACAATAGAGATTTATTGTATTGTATTGTTACATTAGTGACATTTGTTCAGTGACGTTTGTGACATGTTTTTCGTACTCGTGTTACATTGTTTCTGTATGTATTTTAATCTGTTTACAGGCATATTTTAAACCTAACCGTGATATGCTCCTAAACCTAACTAAGTGGTCTTGTTGCCTAAAACTAACTATGGTTGTTACTATTGTTGTGTTGTGTGGTGTACAAATAATACACAAAAAGGCTAAAATGTATTATCATGGCATGTGGAATATCCTTGTAATGTCCTGCTATTTATACACCTTCCCATGAAAATGGGTTGATAGTTAGGATTTGCTACATACATTTCAGTACTGTATACAGTTGCATGAAAAAGGATGTGAACCCTTTGGGATTACTTGGATTTGTGCATAAATTGGTCATAAAAAATTATATGTTTTCATGTTTTTATTGAACACAACATGTAAACATTCACAGTGCAGGGTGGAAAAAGTATGTGAACCCCTAGGCTAATGACTTCTCCAAGAGCTAATTGGAGCCAGGAGTCATTCAACCTGGAGTCCAATCAATGTGATGAGATTGGAGCTGATGGTTAAAGCTGCCCTGCCCGATAAAAAACACACACCAGTTTTGAGTTAGCTGTTCTCTAGAAGCATAGCTTGATGTGAACCAGGCCTCGCACAAAAGGCACCTCTCAGTAACTGTTGACTTATATGAAGCTGGAAAGGGTTACAAAAGTCTCTCTAAAAGCCTTGATGTTCATGTGTCCACAGTAAGACAGACTGTCTACAAATGGAGAAAGTTCAGCACTGTTGCTACTCTCCCTCAGAGTGGTCGTCCTGTAAAGATGACCACAAGAGTGCAGCGCAGGATGCTCAATGAGGTGAAGAAGAATCGTGGAGGGTCAGCTAAAGACTTACAGAAATCTCTGGCACAAGAAAATAGGCCTTCTGGAGTGGCCCAGTCAGAGTCCTGACCTCAACCCCATTGAGATGCTGAGGCATGACCTCAAGAGAGCGATTCACACCACACATCCCAAGAATACTGCTGAACTGAAACAGTTTTATAAAGAGGAATGGTCCGAAACTCCTCCTGATTGTTGTGCAGGTCTGATCTGCAACTAGGAAACGTTTGGTTGAGGTTATTGCTGCCAAAGGAGGGTCAACCAGTTATTAAATCCAAAGGTTCACATACTTTTTCCATCCTGCACTGTGAATGTTTACATGTTGTGTTCAATAACAACATGAAAACATATATATTTTTTGTGCGGTATTAGTTTAAGTAGACTGTTTGACTGTTAGACTGTCTGTTGTTGTGACTTAGATAAAGATCAGAACACATTTTATGACCAATTTATGCAGAAATCCACGTAATCCCAAAGGGATTACATACTCTCTCTTGCAACTGATGTCAAATAACAAGCACGAAGAAAATGATCAACCACTAGCACAGCATTGATGATTCTCTTAATCACTGCTCAAAACCTATGAATAATAATTTAAAGAAGTAATGAGTATGGATTTGTACAGCAACAAAGGATCAGCTTGCTCATAAGCATAAAATGACTGCTAGTCTATAACAAGACTACAACATTAATACAGAGGCCCCTAAAGGTGAAAAAAGAACAATTACTCAGGGCCTTAATGAGCCTGTTATTTGCAGCGAGGTCATTTTAATTAATTGGTGATGCAATCAAAAAGGTAAAACTGGTGTATAATAAGTGAGATTCCAGGGTGGATTGGCTACAGTGAGCTAGGCTGTGTCATGTTACGCATTGTTTAATCTGACCAAAAAAGACAGGGCACAGAAAATTCAGACTTTATATCTAATAATCCTTGACAGATTATTAAGGTATTTGCATCTAGGTTGACTCGTTTATATTTTATTCATGAATAGCAGTGTGTGATAGTGTAGAATATAAACTACTGATCTACGGAAGACTTGGCAGCACAGCTGTGCTTATGTATTTAGTATTCTTTACCACGCATGCTGATGCACAAATTAAGTTGGCAAAAAAGAAAGATTACACAGTTGCTTCAAACAAAATGTGTGTTTGCAGGAAAAAAAGCCAAAATAAAAAAAAAAAAATAGAGCCAGTGATAGTTGGCAAAGTGACCCTGAATAGGAATAAGTGGGTAATAAAATGGATGGATGAAATATGACTACGATGAACATAGAGAAGAGTTTGACAGCATGCTGTTTCTGTCTAATGATCATAGTTCTACACAGCTACATACATCATTACATTAAAAAAAGATGACTGTCAAAAATGATAAATTAATCTAGTCAGTATTGCCTAACAATATTTCACAACTCTGGTCTGTCTGTTCTGGAGAAAAATGGATGGCTATATCTTCTTTAGACTACCAATGTCCACTTGGTAAATAATGAATAACTTCTGTTTCAAAGCTGCTCACATCTGAAAGATGTGCAGTCAATTCAGCACTCGATGTAACTTCAAAGTCAGTGGCTGCAATCAGGTAGAAAACCGACTCAAATACAGGGCACTGTTTCAAATATTGTATTGTCAACAGATTCACTTGCAAGGTCAGCATTGTTTCCTCAACCTTTTACCATTCATCCTACTTTTTTAGAGGGGTGAGGACGGGGAACAGGGATGTTCAGAGGTAGAGAAATCGTCAACAGTAGACGTCACACAGAAGTGGTGTACATTATCTGAAAGCTGAGAAAGACGATGAACACGAGGTGCAGTTCAGCACGTGTTCGAGTCATTAATTAATAATTAATTCGTTAATTAATAAATTGTGAAAGTGTATAAGAGCGTAGAACATGTTGACTGAAATACATATTGGCCATTCCCATGCTCTGTTTTGCCTCGTAAAATTGCTGCAGCAATTTCTGGGTTGACACCATTTGCTACAGAAATTTAGTGCTAAATTTAACATTTTTTACCAATCGAGAATTGATAAAAATGAACAATAATTCCTCTGAAGACACCAAGATATTGAGGAACACCATAGAAAAAGTCATGCTGTGCTTGGTATCAACTTTTTGAGATTTCTGCAAGAATTGCATTTTTTGGCAATAGGATGGAGAGCACTTCTGCTGTGTAAATTGCTCAGAAACCCCCTTACTGTCAATCTACCCAGGAAAGCCATCCATCCTCTGAATGCCTCTAGGTCTCTAGTTTGTGGTTGTAAAGTTTCATGAGGCTGTGATTATCCTAGAGGTCACCACAGGTCATTTTATACAATGAATCAAGTTTCAAAAAATGGTCTCAATACAATGACTGATGCTATTGATGACGATGATATCGATGATGTTGTTAATGATGATGATAATGATGACAGTTGGATTTGAAGCTGTTACACTTACTCACGTTGTTCCCTCCTATCTAGATCCTTGTCTGTGTTGTACGAACTCTCAGATGTACATCGCTTTGGATGAATACAATGAAACATGAATACAAGTGGGCTCATTGGATCCATTAGAGTCTCAGCTTTACAGTCCAATTCCAAGACTGTTTAGAGAAGTTTAACCATGTTTTACTACTCGAGAATTGATCAATAATCCCTCCAAAACACCACATTAAGACAGCAAAACCTTGAGGAACACCACAGAAAAAGCCATGCTGTGATTCTGTATCAGATTTCTGCACGAATTACATTTTTCGGAAATTGGATGGTGAGCACTTCTGTTCTGGAAACTGCTCAGAAACCCCCTTATTGTCAATCTACCTAGGAATGGTTGGTACCAATGGATTCCTTGGGCCCTCTAGTTTCATATGATACCAATATTAACACTCTAGCTTAGAAAGCCAGCCCGCAACTACCTCTGAAATACAGAATAGCGACTGGGCCTGTCGGAGTTTTAAGGGGTTAATCTAATGAGAGGACGACTTGGTAATGAGAGGGAAGCAGGAATGGATGGACATGAATGGACTGAGTCGGAAACCAGACTGTCAACTACGACACAAACTTGTCCAACTGTACAAAAATAGAGAACAAAATAATGACAACATATAGACTATAAAATAATAAACAAGGCTACAAGGAATTTGATTTATCCGACACCGGAGGTCCAAAAAGTTTGATTCAAACTACTTTAGCCTCATTAAAGTAAAAGACTATTTACCAAAGATGCACATAAAAACCGATCGCAAGCACTCAAAGCCATGAAATGGAAAATAATAAACGTTTCACATCTCAGTGATTCCAAATTATTTTCACTCATGAGACCTATCTAATTTAAGTGGCATTTTAATGTCTTTGAATCCTCCCACAACCAATTTAATCCAAACATTGTTTAACACTCCCTATACAATGTGAATTTCTATTACGACACGGTCTGACTCACCCAGGCATTCATCACACCGCCAAATGTTATGGCTGTGGCATTATTTTTTAATTATTGTTTTGCTGTTGGAGATAGTTTTTCATTTCATATCAGCGACGTTGAACAAATAAATTATAATCTCACCTGTACTGTGTATTTGAGCCTAATCTGTAAACATGAAAAATAAGCATCAAAATAACAGCTCAACAGCCTGTTGAGGCTCGCCTGCTATTTACCAATATCTAAGAGGTAAATATTAAAGCAATGTATTAATCTGCACGTGACAAAGCTGAGTGTAGTATGATTATTATGAGACCACTGTTTGTATAGATGAATATAGCAGGAACTAAACATTACAGCTGTAAACGCTAAGAGGCTCATTTTTAATAGTTTTAGCTGAAGGATCATTTAAGCTTGTAAAATATGAATAAATGTTTTCTTCCAGCAATATTAGCCAAGGTTGCCTTACCAAGGACTTAGTATCCCACTGTGGCTACACTTTAAATAGCCTACATTTTTTATCACACAAACACAGTGGAAGGGAATAGGAAACCTTCCAAAGCCTTTGAAAGCATTTTTTTTTTAAAAGTCACAGTGCTATTACAAGGCAGTAATATTCAATATACTTCAGCGATGATGGGCTTTAAGTAGCATAAGTGTCGCTTCTTATTTGTTTACCGTCTTTGGTTCATAAAAGCTGATTTGGCAACCTCTGTCACAGTTCATTTAGTGCCTTCATTCAGATGATAAAAACAACGACGCACAGATTAAATAATTAAAATGACTCACTACAGTGTTTCACTGTCACACAAGTCTTGATGTTGAGGTTATTTGATGATATCTGACATAAACTCTCATTGTTCTACATTGCATTTTTAGCGGTTGACTGATTATTTATATAACATATTCTGTATTGATCTGGTCAGTCAATCTGATACAAGCAATGCCAACATGAGGGTTACAGCGTGTCATCATGACTGAATCCTGGGTCAATTTTAGTGCTTACAGCAGCAGGACTGTAACAAACCTTAAATGACAGAAAATCACTAGTTCCATGACACTGATCTCACTCCATAATATCATATCCAATGTTTGCTTCTGATTTTATGTCAATCATTCTGTTCTCCCCCTGAGACCTGCGGGATCGTGGCAAAGACTTGCTGCCTTTCGGAGGCTCTCGTAGGTTCACTTTTAGGGCTAGTGAAGACACATATATGATAGGAAACTAGAAATCCTAAGGAATCCAGTGGTACCAACCATGTCATGGCACCACGTCAAGAATGAAGCTAAATAAGGCTCCAAAGCTGGGCTAGATTTTAGAGAGGAAAAACCAGCACGGGCCATTTTCAAAGGGGTCCCTTGACCTCTGACCACAAGATATGAGACTGCAAATGTGTTCTATGGGTACCCACGAGTCTCCCCTTTACAGACATGCCCACTTTATGATAATCACATGCAGTTTGAGCAAAAAACAACCAGCTTTTTCATGCAGTACAATGTTTTATTTTCACCTATTCAATATTTCTGTAACTGTAGTTAGTCTTCATAGTAGCCATTTCATTACAGTGAGACCATTTTTTGAAACTTGAACTCACTGTATAAAATGACCTGTGGTGACCTGTAGGTTAATCACAACCTCATGAAACTTTACAACCACAGACTAGAGACCTGGACCATCCAGAGGATGGATGGCTTTCCTGGGCAGATTGACAATAAGGGGCTTTCCGAGCAACTTACACAACAGAAGTGCTCGCCATCCAATTGCCAAAAAAATGCAATTCTTGCAGAAATCTCAAAATGTCAAAAGTTTTCCACACCAAATCACAGCATGGCTTTTTCCTATGGTGTTCCTCACGGTCTTGGTGTCTTAATGTGATATTTTAGAGGGGTTATTGATCATTTTTATCAATTCTGCAGAGGAAACAAAAATGTTAAATTTAGCATAAAATCTGTGTAACAAATGGCATCAACCCCAAAATTGCTGCAACAACTTATGAGGCCATAATAGAGCATGGGGATGGAAATAATATACTTTGATTATAATATTATATCATCATTATGATGTTTATTGCTGATTTATGACTAGAACAACTTGACACACAGTGCTGAGCAGCATCTCAAATTAATCTTGAGGTTCCCAGCTTTCAGATAATGTACACCACTCCTACTACTACTTCTACCGTTGACCTGTTATCTCCCTTAAAGATCCCGGTACCCCCTTAAAAAAGACAAAAAAATGTGGGTTACAGAGGGTTAACCATTAAAGAGAAAGCCTTGGTTGAGGTGGAATAACATGTCTGTACTGTAGTTTGATCTGTAAGTGGAGTGTGAAAAATAACATACAACATCTGCGCTGTGATTGATGGGGAACTTTAAGGATGCGAATCATCTGCACTACACATTAATCTGTCAATCATTAAGCGTGATTAATCGTTAATTATCTTTTTTTTATCAGCTATTCTGTCACTGACTGTCTGCTCGCTATCATGTCATTCAGAATGGCATCCAGAAACACTGAGCTGAAGAGCACTTAGCAAACATTCCCACGGGTGCAGTGCAGCGGTACGACGGAGCAGATGCAAACAGAAAACCTGGATGATTCATGGCTCACGTAAGAGCTTACATTAGAGGACAACTGCAGAGAGGGGTGTTCAAGAGGTGCCATTAAAGAGCAGTGCCTATGCTCTGCCTATGTGAAATAATTGCCTGTGTAACATTTCTTTTCATTTCTAATGACCCAGCAAATTTGATCTCTTAGAATCTGTGCTTCGGCTCTGCTGCCGCAATAACTTATCGCACTCATCATTTGAACAGCATGGATGGATGGAGAGGAGAACAAAAAGCTAACCATCAAAACACAATGCAACAAATAAATAAATAATGAAAACAATCATTCACCTTGGCACAGTAATAACACCATTACTTGTTGTCATCGGAATCGTGATGAATAGTGATGAGTTCATTGACAATCCCAAAGGCAGTGAAGAGAGAAAAATACTGTTTTTTTTTTCCTTCTGGAAGTCTAACATCTTACCTGGAGAGTGAGGAGGAGGGGTACACATGAGTACCACACCTTGGCCTTCACGCACAGAAACCCCACCTCTGGTCTTCCCGCTGAAAGCACCGAGATCTGGAACAGCACGCAGAGACAATCTTTCTCAGCAACACAGTAAATATAACACAGTTAACATACATAGCAGAAGTAGTGAGTTGGTGGCACAGCTTTGGTCCACTGTCGGATTCCTGATGGTGGTACTTCGGGCTTGGCTTGGTCATATGTGTTCACACTAGTGCTGTGGATTGATATTTAATCACAATTTATCACATGGCTGGCAATAATTAATTGCAATTAATCATAAACTAATTTAAAAATCAAAGAAAAAAAGAAACAAACTCAAGCCCAACAGGCAGTGTGTTGTCTTGCCCCAAACTGCATGTGATTATCATAAAGTGGGCATGTCTGTAAAGGGGAGACTGTGGGTACCCACAGAACCCATTTCATTCACATATCTGGAGGTCAGAGGTCAAAGGACCCCTTTGAATATGGCTATGCCAGTTTTACCTCACCAAAATTTTGTGGAAGTTTGGAGCGTTATTTCGCGTCTTTCGCGACAAGTTAGTGTGACCTTGTTGGTACCGATGGATTCGTTAAGTTTTCTAGTGCGTTAATGTGTTACAGAATTAGTGGCGTTACAATGAATTTGTGTTAAAGCGTTATCGTTGAGTAACTTTGACAGCCCTAGTTCACACACAGCTGGTTGATTTTCTAGCAAGATGCCCCGAACACAAATATCACAATACTTTTGACCAAATACACTCCTGATCAAAATCTTAAGACCAGTAAAAAATTGCAAAATTTACGTTTTGCACTGTTGTATCTTAAAAGTTCTAAGAAGTCAAAATCAAACAAAATGAAGCAAGAGACTAAATGTTTTAGCAGGCAATTTATTAAAAAACAATTTCACAAAATACTGTTCATCAGCTACAAAATTTAAACCATACCAAAAAACCCCTAAAACAAAATTAAAGTCTCAAAAACAACTCAGAATAGAGCCCACCATTATTTTATCACTCAAAATCGTGGCATCTTATCATGTTTCCAAACTTGAGATGTTGCTCCAAGTGGTGAATGGCTTCACGAAGGCATCCACTGTCTGAACTGATGTCCATTTTTAACTTCCCTTCCATCCATCCCCAAATTTCTCAATTATTTAATCAGGGAACATGCAGGATATCCAAAAAGTGATGTTATTCTCCTAAAAAAATCCTTTCACGGCATTTATTCAGCATTTCCTCTAAAAACCCAGTCATCACCACACAGACAGGGCCCTCAGTCATAGGGATGCCCGCTCAACATCTCCACGTAGCCAGCTCTGTTTACGCCCTCACAACCTGAGCTCCATTTTCCATTAAGGAAAAGCACCCCAGATCATATGCGCCCCCTCCGCTGTCCGTGTTAAAAACTCTCAGTGGCATCTCCTTGTCATCCAGTAGCGTTGAACCATCAGGACCATCAAGTTAAATTTTTTCTCATCAAAAAAAACTTCTTCCAACTTTAACTTCTCATTTGTGCTCCCTTCAAACCAAACGGGCAATTTTTGCGTAGAACTGGCCTTTAACGTTTTTTTTTTAACCGTTCCTTTCAATCCGTCTATGTATTGCTGCAGTCAGCACCAGAAGCCTAATTTGGATGAATCTCCCGTGTCTTACGACACCATTCGATCCTCCGGCTCAGTCCGGAGTTTTGGTCTACCACTTATTTTTTTTTCCATAAACCTCAACTTAAAAATGCAAAAACTGTCTTACTCGTCCAACCTCAGCAGCGGCACGCTGAAGCCTTCTATCACTCAACAATCCTCCACGTTCAAGCAGAGTTTCTTTCCCATCAAGCTTACAGTGTAACACAAAAATGACATGAACCAAATTTCCTTTGGCTAAACGGCAAACTTTTATCAGCTTAACACCATTCATAAATTTCTTTTCAAAAATCCCCAAAACATTTAGCCTTTTCCCATTTCTTCTTTTCATTTTAAACCACAACCCAAACAACATGCAAAATCAAATCTCAATTTTAACTGCAATTTACAAGGACCTTGATATTGTAGGATTGACTATTGGTGCCTTCACAAAATATGTACACAATGAGATTTTTGATAGATAATCATAAGAAATGTGGATATAATTATGTGTGTAAACTAGAACGGTCAGAAAATTACATTGCTTTACCATAAAACAGCTTTAGTTCCATAAATAGATAAGACAACGCTTTTACCATACGATATTCAAAATCTTAGACTGTATCTAGTCTCATATCAAAATATCAATATAATATTGATATATTGCCCAGCCCTCCTTCTCATTGCACTCCTACTGATCATCATCATCATCATCAAAAATGAGTTGTGGGTCTCTCCTTTAAATGGCACACTACCTTCTTTTGCATTTGCAGTAAATGTATTGGACGAATATCATGTACGTCAAAATTGTCCAATAAGAATTAAAGTCTACAGTCTGTGTTTGAACTGAATGAATCATAATTCAACCCACAACAGATGAATCGTTCGATTAAATCATCTGTAATACATTACTGTTTCTGAACCAAACTCTTTTTCTAACATTATTTTGAATGCACTAATATGGTAGTTTTTGTTTTCACCTAGTTGTATGTTTTCCGTGGAAGTAGAACAAAGCAAGTTTTAATCTGAAATCCCAGATCAGCAGCCTTCTAGACCCTGATACCGCCTGCCTAATTTCCAGCTGAAGCAACGCCAAAGTGTGGAAACAAAGCGACAGGCTGCTGACCCAGGGCGGGTCTATGTGTCTCCACCACTTTCATTTCATCACTTTGAGAGGCAGTGTTTACCATTACCCTGGAACCGTTGGATAATTATGCCTTGGAGCGACTTGTGAAACCTGCATTTCTTCTAAATTTTCTGGCACATTTAATAATCATCATAGTTCATGGGCTTCATTTTAAAATGTAGCACACAGTCAGTTTCCTGTCAAAACATCAGCGTAGTCTAGTCCTATTTCTATATTGGTCACTGAATTTCCAGTTGGAAAGAAAAAAAAATAATCGCAAAGCTAAAGGATAATTTGAACAATTAAAAAAAGAAAGAAGAAATAGCTCAACCATGTCACAAAAAAATAGATATGAAATGATATGTCGTGCGGTTCACTGCACCCCTTCGGTAGAATAGACCAGGAGAGTAGCCTGTCACACACCCTGGATTCACAAGCATTCATTCCGCATCACAAACCAATCTGCCACGCCGACCTCTTCTTGTGTTTAAAGACAGGCGACACTGAACAGTGCGCAACAAAACAGAAAGCTAAAATTTCTGGAGAGCAGACGACCGTAGCGTATATACCCTCTCTCTCCCAATGTTGTTCAGTGTGACATATGATTAATTAAACCTTTTACCTTAAATTGATTCCCCCCAGACTGGCCTGCCAATTCAATGTTAGAACCTCCATTCAAACTGGATGCTGCTGGTTTGTCCGCATTGTCATGTGTTCTGTTGCTGGGTCCTGATTTGCCGTCTTGGACTACTAGTGTGAACTGGTAGCTGGAGAGGTGCCAGTTTACCTCTTGGGCACTGCCGAGGTGCCCCTGAGCAAGGCACCAAACCCCCAACTGCTCGGGGCGCTTGTCAGGAGCAGCCCCATCACTCTGACACCTCTCCAATTGTTGCATGTATATGGACCTGTTTGTGCATGTGTGTGTATAAGTTAACAGAGTGTAAATTGAATTTCCCCTAGCAGGACTAATAAAGGAATATCTTCTTCTTCTTCTTCTTCTTCTTAGCCTGGTGATAATCAATCAAGTTTTTCATTTAGGTGCTGGTGCACATAATTTAAGACCCACCAAAGAGTCTAACGGGACCATCAGGTATCCATATGTGCACATATTATTAGAGCAGTCTAACGTTATGTGTTCGTAGCAGAAAAGACATTAGCGTTCAGTTGTGTTGCGTTAATTTGTCTTGTGTTATTAAATGTAGTGTGAAACACACACATGCACCTCCCTGCTAGTGAGATGAATTTGGTGCCTCTGATCAGGATTAGATATCTTATTGTGGACGCCGGTGATGTCGGTTTGGGCCTTTCATGGCTGGGGACAGGTGTACCGGGCACTGCAGCATTTTTCTTGATAAGAAAAACAATCACTAGTTCTCTTCATTTAGAATTTGTTGTGGTTGTGCTGTTGCAGGCTACAGGGCGTGGTTCGACACATACTGTACTCACACACAGACAGTTTCATTGGTTGCATCGGTGCACCTGACAGGTCTATTTAGTCGCACTCTGCAGATTTCTGGTTGCACTCTGGAGCCCTGTCAGTCCTATCGTCTGGGCCCATTTGCTATGTGACTAGTGTTGATGTATTTGTGATAACAACCTGCAACCAGAGAATGAAGAGTCACTGACTGTCACCATGTTCATTACTGATTCACCAGCAGCTGTCACCACCCTATCTTTTTGGTTGTCAGTGCGACTACTTTCTACCTCCTTGTCCCTTTTAATTTGTGGATCAGCGTTCTCTGATGTAGCTTTAATGAGCTAATAGATGACGGGTAAGCTAAACAGATGTTTCGCCTATTGAGAAAACATGGAGGGTCTGAAATGAATGAATGAGTAAATGAGTGAATAGAAAACACAAAGACAGAAACCCCAACTGTCTCAGGACTATTCACCAAGTGTTTACATCCGACTGCTGGGGCGGGAGGGCTCTCTTTTTGTGGGGGTGGGTTTGGGAACCAAGGGGTCCCCGGTTAAAATCCCCACAAGGACAAAAAAATAAGCGTGAACTGGTAGCTGGGGGGGGGCCAGTTTTCCTCTTGGGCACTGCCGGGGGGCCCCTAAATAATCGACCAAACCCCCAACTGCTCGAGGTACTTGGCTGGAGCAAACCCCTCACTCTGACATCTCTCCATTAATGCATGTATGTGTGTTTTTTAGGTCTGCATGTACCATGTATGAGTTAAACAGAGTGTAAATTGAATTTCCCCACTGTGGGACTAATAAAGGTAAATCTTCTTCTTCTCTTCTAAATAATCGACAACGCAGCTGATGTACTTGGCAGAAACCAGATACGGGCTGCACCGATACCGGACCGGATATGGGGCCAATTGAGTTGTAATTCCTGTTATTTTTAAGATTTATTAATTTTATAATAAATAAAAATTCACTAAACTTGTGTCTATGTATTTATCTGTTACATTACCTTTTAAAATTTTGCAGAACAATGTTTAAGTCAAGCCTGATGTCGCGTTACACATAAAAGAGTGATCCCAGTCACTTCCACACAGTGAGGGATACAGCTTATTAATTAAACACTGGTACTGGAGCGGTATTCAGTATGAGCTGATACCCAAAGGTATCTCTACACGACTGAAAAAGTGGGATCGGTGCATCCCTAAACCAGACGCGAGTATGTGTGTTTCTGTACATATTCCTTCCTCTTCAATTATTCAGCCAGCCTACATATGGTGGAAACATGAGTCTTCTTAGAAGGTTTGCCTAATATAATAAATAGTGAATGCAATTTTCATCTTTAAGGATTTCCATTTTGCTATTCAACTGCTTTAGCATGATAACAATTCCACCTACAGTACAGTATCTCCAGTTTAAGAGACCCATTACACTTGTGTTGAAAACATAGTAATAGGGGAGACCTTTCCTGGGAAAAATCTCCAGGCACATGGGGAAATTATACATTATAGATTTTACATTCCAGGCAGCAGCAACACTGCTTGTTGGGAATAAATAAGTTATGGTTAGCATGAGCAGTAACAGCTGCCATAACAAAAAAAAAAAAAAAAAAACCTACATAAAACTACTGTGCTGTTTGATTGTCAAGTGAGAAGTACAATGTGGAAGTAGCACAGTAATGATCACTTCACATATAAATGTAAAAATACAAACAAAGGCTCAGTGGATGTTTCAGGCATTCAGAATTAAGACATCAGTGTCTTAATTTCAGTGTCATCAATGAAGCATTCATGTGTTATGGAACCAGGAGATGATCATTTCCCTTTGCAAACTGCACTTATGTAAGTGAGTCAATATTAATGACATTTTAATCATAAGAAAACATGGCCATTAAAGTAAACTTACGTCCGCATACATATTTAAAATCGAGACATGCAGTGATCAAATTTGCAGCATGTACGGGAGCAGGTGCTCAATGCAAATTAGTTATTTCAAGATCTGTATGAATTCAATCAATGGGCATTAACTCCTGATCATCCCAGATTTGTGAAGCATTTCAGAGCGCTGTCTGTGTGTGTCTGTCTTCAAATGCTCAAGTAAAAGCATCCCATTAATTTCATTACTACTGTACTGCTCAGAGTGGCTCGATACCTGAGCCTCAGCCAGGCTCATGTCTGCAGAGAGAGAAGTCTTTGGGGAGAGAGATCAGAGGCCTCCTTTCTGCCTGCTGCCTTCAAAGTCACGGCTGAAAAACAGCCCAAGTGTGAGTTCAGCAGCTCAGAATTTCAAAAACAAAGTGAGAAAAAAAAGCATCCTACTGATACATCTTTGGAGCAGAGTACGCGACCACTGGAGTACATAACCACTGGATAGAATATGTATATATATATGATTGATTATATGATGATCAATGACTATATGCTATAGAATATGTTTTGCGCTCTGCTTACGTTTCCGCTGTGTTTAACGGTGGCGTCTGTGGTGTGATGAGGTGGATCCAAACTTGCTAAGTGAAGCAATGTAGTTCCTTTACAAAAAAAAAAAAAACACCGTATGTCCAGTTACTTTCCAATTTGTGACTTTAATCTTAAGAGTTTTTCCTTTTTAAAACAATTTAAAACTTTGGAATCTCAGATAAAATTTTTTTTTCTTGTAAATGTATGAGCTTTTGCTCCTAAATTTGCCACTTTAATCTGAGACAATAGCTACTTTTTTTTTGCTCATAAACAAACAACTTTAATCTTGGATATTTTGAAATCTTTCTCTGAATATTACACCTCTCTCCGGCTTTTGTACCTATGGCCCTGATATGCCATCGTACCCCTATGCATACACAGAAAAAAACAACAAAAAAACAAAACAGTGATAATATTAGCACCCACTTATATTTAGTTAGTATATTTAAGCTAAGAGACAAAGTCTTATAACCTCTCCACTAAGAAAATGATAATATACAATCCCTTACAGTACATAAACATTCAAGTTGGTTGGCTTAAACTCTAATATTAAACTTACTAAGCTTATTCAGCTGTACATATTAGGTCCAAATCTGACCTGAAACCTGCAGAATGTGTATGGAAACTGGCAGAGTTGCAGATCTCTAGTAATGAACAGGCTCTGCTTGAAATTACAGAAGGTACTGCTTGTTACTGGACGCACAATGTTCCCCAGCTAAAAACATTGCTACAAGGAGCCTGCTGACTGTATGTGATGAACGCAAGTCAAATAAAGTGATGTTCGATTTCAAGTCTTAACAACATACAAAGGCAGTTATTTAAAACACTCAGTTTATGAGGAAAAGAACTGAGCTAGTTAACGCGGTCGACAACTGTGTCAATGCAGGAAAATGTGCAGCGCGAACATGAAAAGGGTGGAAAAAGTTGAGCTCCACGCTGAGTGATAAATACCCACCATTTGTTATGCTGAAAGAGAGAAGGAGGGTTCTGCATCCAAATGCGTGCTGCAGGGCACCTCTCTTTGTTTCTGTGGCTCGCCTTTTGAAGAGTCCCATTTTAAAGAAATGGAGACAGACTACTAGACTATTACACTCTGATGCTGTTGAAAAATCGTGCTGCATAACTCTGACAACAGCCACACCACTGTGTCACTTCATACGCTGAACAGCCATGGATTAAATCAAAGGAAAAATAAATTTGGTCATGGTATGAAATGACTGAACATGTTTTCTGAATACAGTTCAGTGAAGTTCAAGAGGCAGCAACAACTAATGAGCTCTCATGTCAAATTAATCTTATTTAGAAAATGCATGATTTTTTTAAAAGAAGAAAATGTGTAATTCCAGCTTATATTTTAGTATTTAATTATAAAACCTCCACATTTGCATTGTTTTACCACTAAGCAGATTTGACCTGACATCTGGTTATGATTATATTTCCTATACATACATATTTGTTTGTATTAAAATCTCTATTACTAGCTGTATTTAAACTACATCCACAGTTTTTTCAGTGTTTCTTTAACAGTATGAAGAAGAAGAAGAAGAAGAAGATCTACCTTTATTAGTCCCACATTGGGGAAATTCAATTTACACTCTTTAAACTCGTACATGTACATGCAACCTGAAACACACACACATGCAACAATGGAGAGATGTCAGAGTGAGGGGCTGGTCCCGACAACGCCCCGAGCAGTTGGGGGTTTGGTGCCTTGCTCAGGGGCTCGGCAGTGCCCAAGAGGAAACTGGCACCTCTCCAGCTACCAGTTCACACTCAGTTTTTGTCCATGTCGGACTTAACCGGTGACCCTCCGTTCCCAACCAACTCCCTACAGCTAGCACTCCGCCCCCTATGATGATACTATTTGCCACCATTACACAAGGAGTCATTCATTCTCCCACACAGATATTTCTGACTGGTTGGTGAGATGTTGGATTTGTTGCTGACTCACTAGTTAAACCGAGATAGCCACACATTTATTCGGTGAGTGATATTTTAGGGCTGTGACTGCAAACCCCCAGGCCGCAAAAAAATTTGCTACCTTGCCGCACTGCAAGGAAATAATGTGATTTGGCGACAGAGAGGAGTATTAATGATATAAATTTATAGCCGATTACAGGCTATTTTTGCTGTAATACCTTGAACTTGGTGCAGCCTGTCTGTGCTGCATCTGTCCACATTACGTCCTGTCACGCCCCCAACAACGGGATACTGACTGGCCTATCTGTTAATAGGACTAGAAAATCCAATTCCGTGCTGGGGGTTGCTTGGGTGAAGCCGATGTGTGTGGCCATCGTCTCATCTGACACACCTGCCAATCAACCAAACATAATCCCGAACATACCCTCTGCTTAAAGGAACAGTGTGCAACATTTCTGGGGATCTATTAGCAGAGATGAAATATAGTATTCAGAACTATGTTTTCATTTGTGTATAATCACCTAAAACAATTTAGAAAAGAGATTTTTTTTAATGCCAGAATCAATATAATTGCTTTATTTGAGTCTATACGGAGGTAATGTGTCGTCATATCCGGTCTGTATCCGTCTTAACCAAAACAAAGCCGGACGAAGTGACTCAAAACGAGAAAGTCATGAACTGCTGATGTTACTGTGTTGCAGTAACGTGCGGTCAAGACAGCCTCTCATCTCGACAGCCTCTCATCTCGACAGTCAAATCAGCCGACACTACTGTACTGTAGAGCGCCCATGTACTGACATTTATGATAAATGCATTGAAACGACACAGATGGAGCTGACCATAGATGTAATAAGGGAACTGTATATACAAAATACATATATGGAAATAAGATTGACTGGATTGTATTCACTACAAGTATAAAACATCATATGTCCCTTATAAATTAAAATGAAAATATCACTAATATGTAAGAGAAATGTTTTTATTTTTTTATTTTTGGGTCGCTGGAAAATAATATAAGTAATATGTAGAAGTAATTCCTGACAATGACTGATATAGTGGCTGACTTCAAGACATCTCTGACTACATATATGCTGAAAATCAAACATTTTTACTACGTATATGAATTTAGATATCTTCAAAGGTAAATGTGCCTAGAAATGCAGGATTTAAAATTTTCACATTCTAGTGTTAAAAAAGTGAACAAAAATCAGAATAATTTGCAAAATTGAATCGTGATACTTGTAGAATTGCAATACTTAAAAATACGTATTGAATCGGCACCAAAGTGTCGTGATAGTGTTGAACTGGGAGATACTGTAGGTGCATGTATAATTTCCCGTGTAGCTGCTGGGAGAGTGAGTGGGATTACACACCGGAGCAGAATCCAGAAAGCAGCACACTCTGCTCCGCCTTGGCTGCAAGATGTAGATTAATATATTTATTCAGTGCCTTTTTATTGGGCATCAGCCTCATGTTTACGCACTTATTGCTGAAAAAAACAGACCTGAAGTGTGAAGCTCCTCAGGTTGCCGGTATGCCTGTGAGCCAGCTGCATTTGCGTAAACTTGACTAGACTTGCAAGTGAAACAGGTCTAATACGGCAGATATCTGACTCTACTTAGAGCACACTTTTCCTGTTTTAAGTTGGACTTTATGAACAACTGCAGTCGGCTTAGTCAAACAGATCAAGAGGAAGGTGAAGGGTACCAGCAGGAATGCAAACAAATGAACTGCACAATAAAAAGGTTCATTGCAAAACACCACACTGATTCTATCTCAAAATACTACCCTAGATATTTCAGCTACACTACTACACTACTGATATCGTCTCTATAGCCCTTTTTCCACCGCAGGAACTTTCCCCCAGAGCTAGGAACCTTTTGAGGACACACTGTGTTTTTTTACTGCATGGACCAGGGTCTAAATTAAGTTTAAGGGACACTTTCTTTCTTACTTTCTGAAAGTACCGTGACTTTCAGGGTGAAGTTGCAGGGACAACCGTTGCTGATTGGTAAAACACACACAAAGCAAGATTGTTTCACGGCGTTAACGCTCTAAAGCACAAATAAATAACCAAACTCAAACACTAAACAGATGATTCACTGTGGAGACAGATGCTCTTAGTTTCATTTTCCTCCTCTGTATTTCACTCATTACAACCACTGTGCATCAGCCGACACTATATGTGCAGCAGTAAATATAGTAACAGTGAGACTAAACTTTATATTTTTCCACCTGTTTTTACAAAAACCAGGTGGACAAACTGAACTGCATGCTGAAGGAACCTTTTAGTGACTTTAAAAGTAGCTCCAGGGACTAAAAAGTCACATGAACTTTTGGTGGAAACCCAGCTTTACAATCTGATGGATAACACTGTGTCAAGCAAATGCACAGGATTTATGCACAACTAAAATAGCTTCTCATGTCTCATCTTGAAGCTCAGACTAATAAATGGGAGCCTACATGTTACATTACTCATTTTCAGGCAAGTTACATTTTTCTTTTTCTTTTTATATTTTTTTTTAACATACAGATTTGACGCTCAAGTGGAGAGAGGGGGAGGGAAAGACCTGGACAGATGAGAGGACAGATAAGTGAACATGTTGTAGACGTGCAGATTCTGTCCCTCACAAACTAGCAGCACTTTTTTTGAAGTGCGTCTGTGCTTCACCATCTGGGCATTTCTGCCTGCCAATGTAGTCTGGCTTATGTTTAATTTAGGTCGTCTTCTGATTTTTTTATTGTGCTGATATATATGAAACTTTGCAAAAAAAATAAATCAAACAAATCAAATGAGCAAAACAAAAAAAATTGTTCCGTTGCTCTTATAAAACTCCACTCCTTTTATTCTGTGTACATAGTTTAACGCTCTTCCAGCCATTTCTTTCCTGAGTAATTCCTGTAACAACTATAAGTCCCCTTAACAACACGTGACCATGTCTGTACTACTTTCTAGCAACATTTCAGAGAGCGAGAATGGTCAGCTCCCTGTAGACATGTCAATAAGGCAATTATGGTCATTGCTCCTGAGAAAACCATAGAGAAAACCAAGGATGTATTTTCCTCCGAGCGTAGTGCCCCTGGTCTCTCTGTGTGCTGCCGTAGCCTGTGATGACGTTTTGGAGTAAGGCCAGGGGATTACTGGGGGAAGAAATGTGCTTTTTGCTCTCGTTTACCATATGAGACATGGCATTTGGCACATACCCTGTTAGCAATGCAACTCAACAGTATCAGATAGAGCCGTCGGGAACTAAACTCAGCAACAAAACCTTACTGGAGACAGTGCGGTGTTTCTTTAACCCTGGAACCAAACAGGTTTGTTTTAAGTCAGAGAGACAAAAGCTTGCAGCTAATTATTTGCTTCATATAACAGCCATGTTCTTCACCCTCTGACAGACTAAAATGTACATCTTTCCAACGGAGACATACAGTGCTGCACACTACTCTATGGACTGTATTAGTAGGCCTGTTCATGGGAACGCCATAATAATATGTTAACACAAATTTGTCTTAACGCCACTAATTCCTTTAACTTATTTTTTTACTTGGCTCTATCTGCCTAGTGTGGAGAGGAGGCCTCGCTGCTCTGGCTCAATCTACAAATCAATCACAATCACATTATATGTATTTTTTTTTGTCAAATGGACTGTCTATCTTGTATTTTCATTATGTTGTTACTCTCTACACAAAATATCTATTGCACATCTGTCCATCCTGGAAGGGGGATCCATTATTTTTTTTTTTCCCTGTTAAAGGGCTTTTTTTTTTTAGGTTTTTTTAAGCTAGCGCAAAGATACTGGTATCATATGATACTAGAAAATGGAAGGAATCCATTGATACCATACTACATGTTGTGAAATAAACTCAATAACACTCCAAACTTAAGCTAAATTCATAAATGCTAAGGTATAGTCAAGTCAGCACACTGACACACTAACAGCTGATGTTGGCTTTTGGGCTGCAGATGCAGATACATGTGTACATACATACATCATCACACATTTCTGTCCAAAATGTATCTTAAAGGAAGATTTGTAAAGTATTTAATACTCTTATCAACATGGAAGTGAGCATATATGCTGCTTTATACAAATGTATCAATTAACAACACATAACAATGTTTTCTATTGTCTAGAAACACTCACAGGCACTGCATTTAGCATAAAAAATATGCTCAATCATAACATGGCAAACTCAAGCCCCATAAAGTGGGCATGTCTGTAAAGGAGAGACTGGTGGGTACCCATAGAACCCATTTTAATTCCCATATCTTGAGGTCAGAGGTCAAGGGACTCCTTTTAATATGGCTATGCCAGTTTTTCCTCGCTGTATTTACAGCATTATTTAACCTAAAGTTAGGTTTTCTAGGTTCATATGATACAGGTATCATCATTCTAGCTTTAAACTGAGCCCACTACAACCTCCAAAAGACTGATTGCATTATTGCATTGAAGAAACTAGTAGCATTAAAACAAATTTGCATTAAAGCGTTATTACTGTGTCAACTCTGACAGGCCTATTAGCCCTGATGTAAACAGAATTGTACAAATGTTTGAATTGATATTTACTCACATGCGAACTGTAAAAGAGCTTCTCGACCTAGGACGGTCCCAAAGCTGTTCTCCGCTTTACACTGGTACTTTCCATAGTCAGTGATCTCACTTGCATTGGTAATAATGAAGTTTCCATCAATGAAGCTGTAGCGATAGTCTGCCTCTGCATCCACTTCTGTCCCATTGATGTACCACCTGAAAACAACATAAGAAGAATAGGAGATTTTAATACAATTGTGATGAATGGCACGCTAATGAGCAGTGAAAGTAGGACTGCAATTAGGAGACATATGTCACACCTGTATGTAGGTGGTGGATTCCCCCGTGCTTCACAGTGCAGCACCACTTTCTTTTCATCAGAATCCAAAGGGAAAATAACATCGTCTGGCTCATGGATAAAAACAGGCCCAAACTCTTCAATTTCTATGAGGGAAAACAAAGATAAAGACAAGGATGATTGCACTTATCACATCAGGAGCGCCACTCAGTTTTAACATCCAATTACTTTTTCTATTATTCTCCAGTTTGGTTAGTGCATATTTCCTCCCAACATTTATTATAGGAAACAAGAGAAAAGTAAGATGTGTAGATCCATACTGAGACGAAATTATAAATGAGAAATTAGACTAGAAATAACTAGCATGACATTCTGCAGCAGACAATGGATGTTTTTGACAGGTGATGACACTATGTGATATGCTGTATAACTGATCTGGTTGTTCAAGATTGGATTCTAGTGATCCTCAAAGCTATAGTCTAAATTTGTTTTCAGTGAGAAAGCCTGGAGGCTGTTGTTCTTCTACAGGACAAATAACAACTTCTCAACTTGGAAGTGATCCTTTGTGATGCTACAGCTAACCTGGCAGGACAGGAATCACGTGCAGATACTGTCACACCTTAAAGCTCAACCTTAAAGCTGTCATCCAGTAACTTTTACATCTTTTGGATGCGCTGTTATCTGCCCTGAGGAGCCAAGCGATGAGCCAACAATGCTGTTAACACTGTGTCCCAGCTTTGCAGCAATATTTCTTGGCCAGGTTCAAGTGTGAACACATTTGCCATCTCTGCGGTTTGTTTCCCACTATGGCCTAAATTCACATTTCATACTAAAGCACAGACTACATGTTCAAACAGGAATATGATACTAAGTAACTTAGTAAGTAAGATCCAGTTAGTACATTTGCACCAACATCTTATTCATCATTTCTTTTAAAGCTTCAGTAAGCAACATTTTTTTTGCATTATTGGGCAAAAGACTTCAGCTCCTCTTCATGGGTCTGTTTTAAAAAAATCTAGCTGAGTGATGGGAGACTTTTGACCAAGAGAGTGTTCCTGTTGGCTGAGCTCCAGCTGGTCAGCGGTGCTTGGTATTTCCTCAACGGATCTCAACATGGCTGCCGGGTCACAAACTTTCTCATTTTACAGCTAAACAGTAACAATAAGATGATTCAGTGCTGCCTAGTTTCACCGTTTGATCAGTTTGGGAGTGACTGATTTGTGAATTTCATATACAGAAACTGGACGGCAGACTCCAGATCAGCTCTGATTGGTTGTTTTCCTCCGGTTTGTGAAATCTTACTGTGATATTGTCGAAATCATGCTCCATTAGGATCACCGAAGGACCTGGTAGATTAACTGTCTCATGTGGTACTGTCAGGATATAGTGACCGTTTTATAAAAATAACTTTTTTTTAATTATATTTGCTCTACTTCTACCCACTGCTGCTTTAATTAACATATTTGCATCATTTAAAATAATAATTTGATCACCGTACTGCTGAAAATAGCCAATGTTTTTATTTGTTAAGATGGGAATGTTCCTTTTGTTGTCAGTCCCCCAACATTGTTTACTATCCTCCTAATAGTCTGTGGTTTTTATAACAAGCTCTACAAGCAAACTGAGAAACAAAACAAGCCTGTGGTAAAAATGCCCCCATTTGGGACTCAGACATTGGTAAATTCTGGGTGACTACTGACACTACTAGCTCTTATCTTTGGGCATTAATATTGTATTACTCATAGTGTCATGTCCTAGCGTAGTGCAGGTATAGGTATCCCAAAAGTAATATGACATTTGGAGCCCTGATGATCTGTCATTTGAGACACCGGGTGCAATCCATGTGTCATATGTAGTGTGCAAAGGGAGTGCTGCCACACTTTTGTTGTTTTTGTGCCTGGAATGTGAGGGGGGGATTGAAATAGAGTGTGATACATTTTCAGGAGCTGGTATTAACCGTGGTTATGGAAAGTGGAGAGGTACATGCACATTAGAATTAGATCAGCCTTATAAAACAGGCTTTCATGGCAGTGTTTTGAAGAACATATAAATACCCTGATGAACAGAGAGAGAGAGATCGACATGAACCATGGACGACGTCAATCAGTTTGTGATGCTGGTATGTAATAAAACATCACTGTCACAAGTGTAAATTGAAAGATGTTTACTAATAATATAATATAATATAATATAACCAATAT
Source organism: Pterois miles (assembly GCA_947000775.1). Lineage (NCBI taxonomy): Eukaryota > Metazoa > Chordata > Actinopteri > Perciformes > Scorpaenidae > Pterois > Pterois miles. Next base: position 2,795,929 of record CAMQGK010000550.1, on the reverse strand, counting down.
AATAATATAATATAATATAACCTAATATATATATATATATATATATATATATATATATATATATATATATATATATATATATATATATATATATATATACACTGTATACTGTTGACCCAACAGGACCATGATTAGATTACACAAGCAAGCAGGTCCAAGGCATAGTAACTTTATATCAAATACAAGAAAACAAAAAGATTAGGGCTGTCAAAGTTAATGCCACAATAACTCATTAATGCAAATTTGCTTAAATGCCACTAATTCCTTAAACAAAATTTTGTGATTTCTAGGTAGTGTAGTGGGCTCAGTTTTAAAGCTAGATTGAAGATACTGGCATCATATGAAATAAAAAAAAAAAAAAAAAAAAACAACTAAGGAATCCATTGGTACCAACCAAGTCATTCTACATACAACAACAACACTGTCGCAGAGGTTAAACAACACTCCAAACTCCAAAACACTAGATTTTGGCGAGGAAAAACCGGCATAGCCATTTTCAAAGGAGTTCCTTGACCTCTGACCTCAAGATATGTGAATGAAAATGGGTTCTATGGTATCCACATGCCCATTTTATGATAATCACATGCAGTTTGGGGCAAGTCACACTGTCAGACTGTGCGAGCCTGATGGCGATTAGCGTGGGTTTGTTGGTGGCGTTACAGCTGTGAACGGAAGTGTAGCAGACAGTGTGTGTACAGTTTATTCGCTGGTGAATAAATGCTACGAGGCTACAACTTCTCCGCTCAAGACCAACTTCCTGTATCTTGCAACGGCTCAGACTCTCTTACGTTTTATGCTAAATGCAGTACCTGTGAGGGTTTCTGGACAATATCTGCCATTGTTTTGTGTGCTGTTAATTGATTTCCAATAATAAATATACACTTACATTTGCATAAAGCTGCATATTTGACCAGTATTAAAGAGTACTGAATACTTGAGAAATCTCCCTTTTGTGTGATTAATTTGCGATTAATCACAATTAAATATTTTAATCGATCGACAACCCTACTGCCAAGTAATAAATCATTTAAGTTTGGTGTAATAGAATTGTGTCGCAGTAAAACTACTGTAAAAATTAACATTGGGATATCTTTTGTTTTTGCAGCATAATGCTGAATTTGTGAAATGCTATTTATTTAATACCTACAGCACAAGTATAACTACACCTAAACCATGCGGTTTCTTGATTTAAAGTGCTCCTGTTGGTGATTTGAAGCAGTTCTGCTGTAAGATCTGAGCTCTCCTCGGCACAAATGTGTCCATGCATCAATATATTTCCAGCTTGACAGTCCCTGTTGGAATCGTCTTCTGCTCCTTCGGAGTGCTCTGCTCTTTGATCTGGCCTTCTGTTAACACACAAGTGCTGCACTTATTGTAGAAGGTTTCCAGTGTATTGCATCTCACAATTTCAGACTATACAAAAGACATCTGAATCGTGTGTTCTTCAGAAGAAATCTTTCTCTGTGAGATGATTAATTAATGGAGACTATAAGCCCAGCAAACAGACCGTTGATGACGTGGTCTTTGTGGCAGCACAATACAGTTGCTGAATGTCTTAAAGTATATAGATATCTGTGCTGTGTGTCTTTACAGACGTCATTACACTGAGCATTTAGGGTGGCATTACATTTCTGGTACATAAATAATACAACAATATAAGTCACCAGTCTTGAGTACTTCTCACTATTTAAGAATGATCTGATAAACAAAAACAAAACAAAAACAGAGTCATGGCTTTTTATTTCAGGGTATGTATAATCTCACCAACCCTTTGTCAGCAATTTACTGCTCCACAGGGAAATAAAATGCTTCTGAAATAATACCCTAATCAGTGGAGGAAAATGAACTGATATTAAGTTGCAAACCTTGCTGTGCATATAAAGCAAAGCAATTCAGTGCTTGTGTTTTTCTAGTGCTAACAATTAGCTCTATACTTACTATTTATTATACAGCCCTCTGTTTATCCATCCATACAGCACATAGATGCAGCAGAACCAGTATGCTCCAACACTCTCGTGGAGTGGGTCATAATGTATAATAAAATAATTTGCATTTCAAACTAAACAGTAAGGTTTCAGGGCTCAGCGGAGAATCACAAGGGATGATACCAAGTGTCTGGGTCACAGACCACAGGCAGTCATTAACTGCGAAGACGCTGCCTTCCAGTTGCACTTTGTCACATTTTCCAATTAATTTCTTTATTCTAAAATTGGTGAATGAAGCGTAAAAAAGGGCAACAATTCCCACAATGTTCATCTGATGTGAATGTAAACACCCTCAAATTAAAGCTGAAAGTTGGCACTTTAATAAATGTTTAAGTTCATTAATTTATTTTAAATCCAGTGTGCTGGAGCACAAAGCCAAAACAACAAATATCATGGTCTTTCCCAACTATACCCTGCTTCTGTTTTACAGCTGAACCCGACCTAAAGCAGTAAATCATGTACAGTGTGGTATACAGCCGAGAGCCAAAGGAAAAGTAAGGCCACGTAAACATAACCATGGATTAGACTGGCATCATAAAGCTTAAGGAATACTTCCCCCACAAAATGATCATTTCAATATCAATTACTAGCCCCGTGTGAGCTTCAGTTCTTCAAGAAAATGTTGTTTTTCTCACATGCCTCCACGGTGAACAAAGAACCAAAAAAACAGAGAAAAGGGAAGCAAAACGTAGCCCCCGTTTACTTCACTATCTCAAGACTTTTGATTCTCCTTTCCCTCTTTTTTTCAGAGGTAAATTATTGTGGTATGAGCACGACAATGCAGTTGGAGGTGTCCAACATCGAGACAAACAGCACTGACAAAGTTAATTGTACTTCTGTTTTTAGGACACCTAGTTGCTTAATTATTGAGCTGTGGCCACCTGCAACACGTTTAATCGTTGGATGAAAAAACACAAAACAGATTTCAGGGCTTAAGGACATATGGTCTCTGTGTGAAAATAAAATACAAAGACATACACGAGCGCAGAAGTTTTTTTAAATCACTCAACTTCAGGTGCCATGGCCATCTGCCAGTCACAGAGCCAAAAAAGAAGCACTATCCCCTCTAAGGCACCAAAGGTGGATTTGTTTTTGGCATCCCTTCAATCTGCAGATCATCAATCCAGTGCAATGGTATAATGCTCCTGTCCCCACTGACAATGGAGAGACATTACTCTCACCTTGGTTATAGAGATGTAAGTCATTTTATGGCTACATAGTGATAATGCTGTCAGAGAGTAAAAAAAAAAGAGTGGCAGAGAAGGACAAGGAAAGAAATGGGGAAAGGCTGAAAGAAAATAACAAAACTTTATTGTGATTCCTATTTTCTGCCATTTTTTTAAAGGAACAATGCAATTTTTGGGGGAATCTATTGGCAGAAATGGAATAAGTATGTTTTCTTTACTAGGTAATCCATTGATAATAAAAATCATTGTGTTTTTGTTAGCTTAGAATGAGCCCTTCATATCCACATAGAGTAGTGGAGTAGTAGTAGTAGTAGTAGAAGGAACAAACCTGACAACAAACACTGGCTCTAGATCAGTTTCAGTTGGTTACTACGAGATGCCGCCAAACCCTAAACACTGCACCGTTAATGTGACTCATTAATTAAGTGTGCTAAGACTGTTTCTGCCAATTCAGCAGCTGCACTACAGATTTCCATGAATTAAATGTGCTAAACGTGTGATTGGGAGCATTTCTATTGCTTCCGCACAGCTCTCAACATGGCTAGAAGCTAATGGTGTTAGCAGTAAAAACACCAGCAACAGTGCTGACAGAGCTAACAGTGCTGGGAGGGGCGGACTGGACGGTGGGTGCTACGCTTCCACCATGGCGCCGTCGGTCGGGACGGTGTTATCAGCTGTAACCACTGTATGAGAGCTGTGCAGAGTGGTGGCTATGAGCTAGCCAGTGGGGCACGCTCACATGCACTAACATGCAAGAGCCCAGTGCTGGATCCCGTCAGACAGGCGGATTGGGGAAATGTAGCATATGGAAGACCGCTTGCTCGGTGTCACTCGGGGGGCCTGAGTCCTTCTAATCGAGGCTCAGGTCCCGTCGCGCCGGGGTCTTCTTGAAGTTAGGTTGTTTAGGAACGCAGCCAAAAGTAAGAGCTTTCCTCATCTCTGGCTGGCCCAGCTGGACGCATTCCCTCCAAGGCGGTGCGCCGCGACGAGTCGGCTTGGAAAGGCTCACGGCGAAGCTGCTTCCTGAGACAAAGTGCTTGCTTGTGTGGTTCTGGTAGGCTCTAAGACATTTGTGGCCCTGGTACTCCATCCTCTGACACTTTGTCATTTTCTTCTTTTATTTTAAGTTTACAGAAAAATAATAAATACACATAGGACATGGGATGGATTACAGTCATAGAAATAGTGCTGAATATGATTCTGCCCTACGAGGGGCAACCATAATGAGACACTTCTCTACTGACTGAGCTATGTCAGGATGACTATTATCACCTAACTGGGCTTCTCTTTAGAAGACGGGTGGGGTCAGGTCAAGGATTGCTCCACTGTGATGAGAGACCAACCTGTTCTGCACATTCTGGCATTCAGAGAAGATGCATTTGCGGGGTGGTGTTGATGAAGGTGTAGCTAACTAGCAACTGTAAGTTGAGCAGGAGCAGGAAAACGCACTGATGCTAATGCACTCTAGTTATATAGTGCTAGGGGAGCGGTTACTCTAAACTGGAGAAAATCAGTCTACAATGTTCACAGTCTTTGCAGGTTTCCAGTAACTACTTTCTGACATTTGTAATGTGTTTGAAACAAATCTCTGAATTCCCTTCACATGGCCTTTAAAGCATCAATTTGTCATTATATCCTCTAAAATTAATACAGGATACAAGTAAGTGACCCATATATGCCAGTGTTTCCGTGGTGTGTTTGAGACATTAAATCTTCCCTTTTGACAAAGATATCTATCATATATATAGTTTCTATACTGACAGGAACACAGAGAGAGCTGGATATTGCCATGATCCCACTTCAATTTCACAAAGGGCGTGACCCTGGTCGCTGCAGACCATGCACAGTGAAGATGGATAGGTGAGATTCATTTCCAGAACAAATCTAAACAGGCAGGGAGTCTGCACACATAAAGCGAGACTGTCGGCAGAGAGCAGAGAAACCAGAGTGCATTCACACCAATCAGGCTTCTTTTTCTCAACTCCGGAGTGTCCACTCGTTTAGTTTGGTTCCTTTTGGCAGCCAATGTCATCTGAACTGTGACACGCTAAGACTACCTGGAAATGCTGACATTTGATAGCAGGAACTCCTAACAAAATGAACTGAAGGCAAATCACGCTTTACACATAATCACATTCAGCTTTCTCTTTCCATTTTCTTAACTAATGACCAGCAGAGCGGGTAAATAATGCCAAAGTACACACAAGTGTTCATTATCCTTGGAAAAAGCTGCAAAATAAATATGCAGGAAGAATTGCTCTATTAATCCAATTCATAATTCCAATTCCAATAACACAACTACAAGTTCCTGGGAGTTCACTTAAACAATAAACTGAACTGGTCCAACAACTCCGAGGCCCTCTACAGGAAGGGACAGAGCAAACTATCCTTCCTGAGAAGGCTGAGGACCTTCAATGTGTGCAACAGGCTACTTCAGATGTTCTACCAGTCTGTAGTAGCCAGCTTTCTGTTCTTTACCGTGGTATGCTGGGGGGGTGGCATCAGCACCAGAGATGCCACCAAACTGAACAAACTGGTGAGGAGGGCTGGGTCTGTGGTTGGATGTGAGCTGGACAGTCTGGAGGTGGTGGCAGAGGGGAGGACCAGGAGGAAGCTGGAGTCTATTCTGAAGAACCCCTCCCACCCCCTCTATGACCAACTGGTCCAGATGAGGAGTACATTCAGCCAGAGACTGATCCCCCCTCGGCACACTACAAACCGTCTGGGTCAGTCCTTTCTGTTGGTGGCCATCAGGCTCCATAACCAAGGTCTGACCCCCATGTGACTGATCATCTGCTCCCTATTTATTCCAAATGTATATAATTACATATAATTATATAACTACATATATATATGCTGTGCATATACAATACTCACCACCTGCTGCACTTTACTTATTACTGTTACTGTTACTTATTTATTTTACTGTCAATTTTCTTCATTGCACCTTATTTCATTCACTGCACCTTCTCTTTTACTTTTTACTGTACTGTATTGTACTGTATTGTATTGTACTGTTGTTGATGCTGCTAAGACACCCGAATTTCCCTCCGGGATTAATAAAGGTTCATCTTATCTTATCTTATCTTATCTTATTAGTGACCTATTTGTGAGGTTATTTGACTGTTATGTACAGTTTGTAACTGTTAGTGTGAACTTTAACAAACCAAAATTTTCTGTTTTGCCTCAGACAAGAGCAAACAAACTGTAGGTTTGACCGCACCATTAGTTTTACCTTCACTCCTGTAGTCCTCCGGAGAGCTGAGCAGACTCAGGGCTGACAGGGGATGACTGGAGAAAGCAGGCCAGTCAGGAGTCACCAGCCCACCGCCGTGGTGTTGTCGAGGTCTGCCCCGCGAGCTGAGCACTGACGAGCTGTATGGTTTCATTCGTAACACTGCTGCATATGATATAGGCCGCGCTGCAACAGCTCTGGCAAAGTCTGGAAAAAAAAGGCGAAGAGTTACATCATATATATGTATACTGTAAGCTTTTATTGCTCACTGGTAAATCTTCATAACAACCATTGTTAATAAATAATAAATTGGTAGTTAACTGAACTTAGTTCATAGTTATTTTACTGTTAACAATCAACAGTTTATTGTTGCACACGTAGCATTTTATGTTACATTTACGTAAATGTATATAAAATGTTACGTGTGCAACAATAAACTGTTAAAATAACATGAATTACAGTATTACTTATAATTACTAAACATTATTCATTTTCATTTCGTTGTTAACATTTGCTAATGAGAAGAAATTATTTGTAATGATTAAAGAAATAAAATAAAACATCTATAAACATCACATAGATATTTGTTAATGGTTAAAAATTGGTTTGTAAACCGTCTATAAACATAAAGTTGTGACTGATGATTATAATATCTTTTTGAATGATGAAAAAAATACTTTGAAAAGCATCTATAAACATTATTCAGACAGACAGTTAATACTTTGTCAATGGTTAATAATTGGTTTCTGGTCCATCTAGCTACATAATGTTTATAGATGTTGTCCCAATGATTCTTTAAAGGTTTACGGATCATTTTGTAATCGGTATCCCACACATAATATAGCAGAGACTAACATTCTACAAGGGAGCAATCCTGCTGAACAGGAACAAAGAGTAGAGGCAGCAGGATAAAGAGGCGTCATGATTCAGAGACAGCTCTGAGTGGAATAGGTGGAAAAACCTAGAATGCATTTCCTACAGTCTGCAGATAATACATGTACTGTTGAAAAACACGGGCATAGTATCTGTGATGTATTATATTTCTGCAGAAAAATCTGCATCCAGGGAACAAGGTGTAGATTTGGAGCTTTGAAGCCTTGGTGAGCCTATATCAACTCCCCTTTAAGCCTAATATCCACTTAATGGAAAAATAATTTTCCAAATCACCACCAAGACACCTTTTGTAAAGAAGTGAAATTACCAATAAATATTCCAGTCTTTCTCTGGAGCATGGAGCATATAGAGGCACCATGTAAAGGCGCTGACGATGCCTAAGGTGAAAACATGCGCTTCTTACAAGGTACAACAGTCACTGCACACGCTGCAAATCACGTCATCCGAGTCTCAAACTGAATAAAATGGTGTAGGCGTAACAGAACAGGAGAGAAACCGCTTCCTTTAAAGTATAAGAGTCCACAGAGGTTCAAAACAATATCCTCTCTGAAATGTAAACTACAGCTGAGGCTGTCACAAGTCATTGCTGTCATCGTATTCTTCCGCGACTTACTATTGAGGGATTCGGTCCACTGTATGTAGTATAATGTGTCTTTTATGATACTCTAAATGGAACAACTCCAGATTACACACACAATTATTTCACCCATGACAGCTGATCATCAATACATATTTCCCCGAGGAACGGCACAGTACAGCTAAAACAAACAGTTGGAAATACTGACGATATGGAGCAGTTTCTGTTCGGATGCAATGCTTAAAGAAAAATGCAAATGCCTGGAAGCTTGAAGCTCAGCAAGAGTCTAATCAGAGTTCTGCAAAGAGGGGTGGGAGTGTTTTTCACTGTATGATAAAGTGCTATAAAAGAACCGAACAAAACTGAGAAATAATTATGTGCCCTTGGGGAGTTGTCAGCTGCAAAAATACTCCTATCTACAATTGGAGAGCGGGCAATTATTGTATTACATATTATGAGGAGGAGAATCTGGGACTCCGTTTGAAATTAAAGGTATTGTAAGTTTGAAAATTGATAAGCGAAGCAATTAGTAGTTGGTTGGCAGTCAGTTAAATTGTGTATCTTGTTGAGAATCTTCTCAATTGAGGCGTCAAACACATTCCCAGGGCTGATGCGCACAGTTGGCTAAACAAGGTATTGACTTCCACAATTTCCTGTGACAGCTGGGAAACTTAAAAACCATATTAATTTCAGGTAGCATTACAAACTGTAACTGCTTCTTTATTTTAGCCCGTTGGATGAATGGCAATGCCACCTAAATGTGGCTAAATCAGCACATTTATGTCTCACACACTGTGCATTTAGCATGCCATACCAGTTATCTCAATTTAAAAGATGCTGAACAGTGGGTTTGCTGAACAATTGGTTTCCTAATATCTAATTAGTTCCCATATTCAGTAATTTATGACATTTCAGAGAGATGAGATGATGAGTCAAAGCCGTGTTTTGATTTACCAGCAATTACTGGGTTTAACTCCTCTTTATTCTTGCTGCTGTTGTTCTTTTGGATGTTTTATTCATTTGTCAGCATGTACGCTTTACATTACCAACTGCTGTTACAATGATAATTTTGTTTTTTGCAGTTTTCTTTGACGATGTAAAGACTTCCTGAGCATCAGAACGCTGATCCACTCTCTGGGCTTTCACACTTTCGCACCTCTTATGCAATTCTGTTTCTAATTTTATCCCTCCCATATCATTTGGGTCCATTATGTGAGGATTTCTGAAAATCATATTAATTACAGCAAATTAAATTAGAGCAACACTAGGGTTATGGAAATGACGAGACACACTGTCAGCAGCAGGCTGGACTTTGACAGTACAGCCCAGTTTCTCTCTGACAACTGCAGTGTGGTTGAGGAAATGACAAAGGAACAGCTTAGGTGAGCGAGACATACTGCTTATTAATAAAACACTGGTATCAGATCGATACTACCCAAAGTCCAGGTATCACTATCGGTATCAGGACTGAAAAGGCCAGATTGGTACATCGCCCAGCCAAACTCTAGTGTTCTATATGATTCTGGCTGCTTCATTGTATGTTGCATACTATTGAAATGTGTTTCTAATATTCTTTCCATCCCTTTTTACCTATTATTATAGCAGTTCACAATTGCAAAAAAACATTTACCTCTACTTAACACACAGAGACACACCTACTTTACACAATAAGCCAAATAGTACGTTTCAATATTTAAAAAGTTATACATCAAAACACAGCAAAAATGCTCAATATCAAATCATTCACAGGCACGCTTTCTATCTAAGAGGAACATATATTCAATCGTAGCACAATGACTTTCAAAACACTGAGAGCTGGTGGTATTACAAAACCTAAAACACTTTTCATGTTTCAGTTCTACCTGTAAATAATAGACAATATGTGATCCATTGTTTTCATAATTCAGTTTCCTTTTACAGTAAACCACTCCACGTGTTTTAATTGAGTGTCAGATGCGTGCGTTTCTGGCATCATATTATCTAAATGTGTCAACTTTAATTTATAGAATGGACGGTGGGGAAAAAAAAAAAACCCGATGCACAGTCCTTTTGTAATCTAAGTGATCTTCAGCATTTGGCCACATGTTCTCATCCACATCTCATCTTACTGTGTCGTCTCTCACTATGCACCGTGGATGAAAACACTTGGCATGCCTTCGCTACCTCTGGCAGTCTATTCTACACAACCTACAGTAAATCAGCTATTTCTCAAGGTTTCAATGATTCAAAAGTGTTTATCAGCGGTTTCAGTGTAGCTGTTGTTGTTGTAGTAGTTCTATACTACATTTAACATTTCATTTCTGTCAAGCTGTGTGCAAGCATTTGTAAATGAAACAGGAAACATCCATAATTTTGGTACTCAGTAAGTGTGTTTGTAAAGAAAATGTAAGCATTGTAGAAATATGATGATTGACTGCATATTCTGTGGAAACAACATGAATTGTGATAACGTTATGGTCCAAAACAGACAGATGTTGTGTTAATAGTGTTTAGAGTTTTGAAAATGTGACTAAAGATTAGACAAAAGGATGTTAACGACTGTAAAAAAACAAAAAAAACAACAACATTTTTTTACCGAATCTACTGTCAGGGGATCAGTCTTATCTTAATGTCAGTGGAGGTGTTATATTGGATTATACTTGATATAGCCTAACCAAAGCCAGTAACAAATCTTGACTACAGGGTTGACCCCAACTGAAGAATCTGGTAGTTGGGGATGTCTGGATTGATTTATTGTATTTCTTATTCAATTATTTACTCATAAATTAGCAGAGAACGGGGGGCCTCCGGTTGGAATGAGGCCCAGACTATGGCGGTTGGTTGAAACACAGCACCCATAGCACAGGGCCAGCTGCCAACCTGTCCGGACAAGGCCATGCTGGGAAACCTCACCCTGAAACACTAGGGATGGAGAAACAGGGGCAAGCAAGACCGAGGCCCAAGTGGCCAGATGCTGATGGGCTTTCTGAACAATACACACCTCACGGACCCAGATTTTGGATTCAAAATGGCTATTTTTGTCAAAAGGTGACAAGTTTGCACCAGTTTTACATCATACAGAGATATTTCTGTCAATAAGAGCCTAAACGTGTTGCATACTGTTCTGTCAGATGCAGGTTTTAAAAGGTCCATTTCCTTTTGCCAGGAAAATAACATTGCGGACGGAGGCTAAACCCTGACAAATACAGAATACTGGGGAAAAAAAGCCTCTTTTGTTTGTTTGACTACTAAAGCCAACAGGCACTTTCTCTTGTCAGCTGTCACCTTCATCTGATAAAAGCAATGACCCTTGCAGATCCCACTGATCCCTATCTTTCCGAGGGCGCAAAATCAGAAACACTCATTGTTGTTGAAAGGGCTGCACCTGCTGCATTTTAGGGAGCTCTAGAGCATTGCCACCGGTGATCGTTTCAGGTCTTAACACCACCTCCGTGATAACATCACCAAAGCAGATGTGGGCCATTTTACACCTGAACAAAAGACCAAAAAGCCAAACGTTCCTGTTACATTGTCCTTCTCATCATACATATGTTAGACTGTGGCTTTACTTAAATGGAGATGACCTTTTGGAGTGCTACACAGAAATAATTGCATTAAATAAAGTCTAAGTTCTCATGAAGCATGACCAACCGAGGAGACCCGCATGGCTTTGAGACGAGGGACATGCAAACTAACTAACAGAGGTGAAGGTGAGGCTAAGGGAAGATGACATGTTTTAAGCAGCGAGAGGGGAGACCTGGGGAAATAGGGGGAAACTCATCCACTTGTGTTAAGTCATTGGTTTGCCACAGCACAGGAGACAACGTGTGAGTCTTGGGTTTGTCTGCAGCCTCTGGATGACTGTGGTGTGAAAAATTAATTAGAATAACATACAGTACGTAGGTGAGACGCTCATGGGGACTCAAGTAGACGGACATGATTAGCCACAGCCTGTAAGATTAATGAAGACCTTCACAGGGAGATTATATTGACTGAAGCTGATTATCCTTGAGACCATTTATTCAGCTGAATATCATTACAGATAGAACAATCCATACATCATATGCAACCTCACCTCACCTCCAATCACAGCGGACTACTTACTAGAACCCAGTCTTTTTTCCTGATCCTTGGTATTTTATGGAGATTGTATGAGCTGATTCAACCTTGCCAGAGTAACAAGGTCCTATAATGTATGGCATTATGTTGTCATGTCTCTGAAAGCTGCAGTAGGTAGAATTAGAGCAAATATGATTAAAACAAGTTATATTTATAAAACAGTCCTGACAGTAGCGCATGAGACAGGTAATCTGAACAAAAAAAAAAAAAAAAATCATGTTCTTAGTTTCCTCTGGTGCTCCTAGTGGCATCTGCAAGATTTCACAGAGCGGAGGAAAACAATCAGAGCCCAGCTGGACAGCTCTCAATCGTTCACAAAATCAGATCAAACGATCAAACTAGGCAGCGCTGATCAGATATGAATCAATATTCTGTTACTGTAATGTCTATTTGTTCATTTAATGTTTTCAGAAACTAAATGGGATGTATGGAAGTCGCTCCCAGCATGCACTGTTACTGATATTCAATTTTTCTTATTTAATGCCCATATTGGAGGTACAACATAATTCTACATGTGACATAACTCAGAAGCAGATGTTTTTCTAAAATATTAAGCAAATGACAACGAACTTTTGTAATTGGCTTCAGGCTACGTGGCACTTGATAGCAAGACTCCATTTCACAAACTCTGGCATCAGCACACAGGCTCATTGTATGTCCTTGTGTGCTCCGTAATGCCAAATTTAAAATCCCTGGGTGCTGATTATAGTGTTGATCGCTGCACACACCAAAGATGCTTTACTGCCAAGACTTGAATGTTGAACCCAACTTCTCAAGCTCACAGAAATCAACATTCCCATTTCTTTTGTTTTTTTCTTTTTTTTTTCATCTCGTTTCCTGGGCTCAAGTTGTGAGTGTAAGAGAGGCTGTCACAACTCTGGTTCTCCTGCCAGATGGAGGGAGTCCATTAGTCCCTGATGGTGAGACCCAAAAATAGATCCCTAAGTTTGTGTATTTGTACACACAAAGAAAATAACCTTCAGAGTTGCAACTACAGTGGAAACCGCTTATAGTGATCACATCTGTTTGGGTCAAATTGATCACTATAAGCACATGATTACTATGCTGTTGGCCATCATTTCTTTTCTTCTTTCTAAATTTAATGCAAGAATACAAAGTAACGAAACGGCCTCCCTGCTAATTCTTCTGCCTTTTCCCTCACCAAAGGTGAACCATTGCTGTTTTAAGCTGGCTTTGCAATGCATGCATGCTACACGCAGAATGGCATCCCTTAGCCGGGGCTCCTCGCTTGCTCACCCAATAGTGGTATAGAGGGAGTCAGGTTTGCATTTGGGGGCACTATGTCACAAGGCATTATCAATACACTTGACGAGGGCGGTATGATTTCAATGTGCACGCAGACTCAGCTTTCCAGCCAGAGAGCAGACAGTCTATCAAGGGAGTAAAGTAAAAAAACAAAACAAAAATTCAATAACGTCAGTCTAATGTAGATTTAAAACAATTAAAGCAAACCATTACAGATGTAAAAAACAAACAAACAAAGGATTCAAGTATTGATTTGGAGGTCAAATATCACAGGAAATGTTGAAGCTTCGAACCATTCGGGTCAGCCCTAAGTGAAGTACTTAAACAGCATCTGTACAGGAATGACTGTCCCAAGCTTTTTGGTCCATATCAGCGGTTGATGACTAACTGAGACCACGATAAGCGGTTCCTACTGTACACATTATTGTTATATTATTTGGCTTAGTGAGATGATGGTAATTGTAGTTACCCTCTATTGCCTGATATCGACTTTTAACAAAGCTCCTTATTTCAATGTTTATTTTTTCAAGGTGTACAATCACAGCAATATATTCTTTGCATGGTCCAGCTCTGTGTGTAGCGCATGCAAATACTCATCCATTTCCCCATAAGCAACCACATTTCTAGTGCATGACTCCTTTGCCCTTGGTGAAAATGACTTCATGCATCACTTATACAGCACTATTACACATCTATATTCCCCGCAACCCACTTTTAATATTGAGATACCTCAGAGTTAGCTGAGAAACAGTTGAATTACCATTCCACACTTAACGCTCCAAGCAACAGTGTATTTCAATCAGACTCGGACTGGGGGGAGGAAAGAAAATGGCCCCAGCCAAGTTTTAAACATGAGAGAAATCTAATTGTGCTGCCCTCTCTGCTACTGCATGATTTAAATATCTATAGAGCGAATAAGGACTGGGCGGCGAGGACAAGTAGAGGAAAATAAAATAGAACAGGGGAACTATTGTCTTCAAAGTAAGCATTTTCAGAGTATTCACATAGAACAATAGGTCAATAATCCATTACACGCGCCAACATGTCAAAAGTGTCATAATAGACAAAGACTGCCTCACACCCCTGGGAGTGGCTGCTCATGCCTCCTGCTGCTGATAATATTGGAAACCAGTTTGAAGTGCGGCACTCTCGCTAAAACGTGACATATTTCTGACAGTTGCTCCAAAAGCATACTGAGCTCAAAGAGCTGCTTTGGGAAAACCACAACTTTTATAGATTTTCTTTGTTACCTGCGGTCCAACAGTAGTGACGAAAACAAAAACGGAGTTCGCAGATTTAACATTAAACATTGTGGATGTACTGTTGACACAACTGCTTTTGGTTGTAATTAGGGCTGTCAAAGTTAATGGGATTAGAATGCATTAACACAGTTTTGTTTTAACGTCACTAATTTACACATTAAAGCTATCAATATTTTGAAGGTTGCGGCGGCTCCTTAAAGCTAGACGACTGGTATCATCCATGCATCTGCATCCGCTTATCCATGGGGGGGCTGGAGGCGATCCCGGCTGACACTGGGAGAAGGCGGGTTACATCCTGGACACGTTGCCAGTCCAACACAGGGCATATAGAGACAGACAACCATTCACATTCACACCTACGGGCAATTTACAGTCATCAATGAACCTAACCTGCATATCTCTGGACGGACACCTGAGACCCTGAAGAAAGCTGGATTCAACGTTCTAGCAGTGAAGTGACAGTGCTAACCACTGCACCACCGTGAAACCCTACAGGTATCACAAAACTAAATCACCATAGAAATCCACTGGTACCAACCATGTCATACTATACTAGCTTGTTGGGAAGAAGGCTAAATAAAGCTCCAAACCTACAAAAACTGGCATGGTCATTTTCAAAGGCATCCCTTGACCTCTGACCTTGAGATATGTGAATGAAAATGGGTTCTATCGATACCCACGAGTCTCCCCTTTACAGACATGCCCACATCGTGAAAATCACATGTAGCTGTGGGTTTGAGTTTGCAGAACCTGTGAGGGTTTCTAGACAATATTTGTCATTGTTTTGTGTTATTAACTGATTGCCAAGAACAAATAGAGTATACGTACATTTGCATAAAGCAAGCACATTTGCCCTCTTCCATGTTGTTAACAGTATTAAGTACTTGACAAATCTCCCTTTAAGGTACATTTTGTACAGATAAAAAATGTGATTAAATTGCGATTAATCACGATTCACTGTGGACAATCATGCAATTAATCGTGATCAGCTCAACTGACAGCCCTATTTGTAACCAACAGCACAATAGCATCAGCACTGCAGACAAAATGCGCAACACTAATTTGACTGATTTGATTTCAGTTATTAATAAGGCAATGCTCAGCTGTGACTTTGTGGATGGGTGATGACAGGAAATACAAGTTCCTTCAGGAGATGTGATAAAAGTCCACTGAGAGTCATCCATCCAAAATAACCAAACAGGAATGAGCTCAGAATATTCCTCCTGAGGCAAAAGAACAAAGACAGCAAACACAAGTAAAGGCCTGTCATTGCTTGTTATAAGACGACAATATGCCTGAGGACAATACTGATGTATGGTGTGTATCTACTTTGTTTTTTTGATGCTTTGCGCATAAAATTTAATTCGTCCACGCTGTTATATGTATCTCCTGGCTCTTTCATCCAGCAAAAATACAACACTTGAAAGAAAGAAATGCAGAACAGATTTCATTAAAATGAAATTATTGCACTGGAATAGTTTTATTGCTACTGAAAATATCAAATGTTCAGGACCGAATAATGTTCAGCTCGATTAAAACTCTCATCTTTTATGCATACAGTGGCCAGATAATCTCACTTATACCTAGTTTCACCTGTACATGTGGACAAAATAGTCCTCTTAGAGGAAGTGTGTGTGGTTTTATACTAATCCAAACAAGTTCCACTGAGCACATGTTACAAATACAGAGTCTGTGCTGAAAAACATAGGTGAATATGTATTTTGTCTATCATAACTGTAAACTGCAGACAAACTAGGCCACCAATCTTGGTCATGCAAATAGAGTTTGCTAATGTGACTATAATTTAATGGTTCATCCAATGGAAATGATTTTGTGCCATCACCATTGCTGAAAGGTTAATCACTTGCAGTTCAAGAATTAGCAGATTATCATATTTGATTGAATGTAAAACATGAACAGCACTCCATTTTCCTTTCCTGTAATGCCATTCAGATACACAGTGTGCTACTTAGAAAGCTGATTTCATGAGCTTGAATTACGTTTGTCTGAAACTTGGAGCATTTGAATTGTTTGGGTTCCAGAAAATCTAGATATTTTTACCTCTGATGGCTGAAGTGGCAATTTTGGTCACATATTTCTCTCCACACGAGTATGGAATGTAAAAGTAGAAAAAAATCCCATAATAAAGCCCTTTAAGACCTTTGAGAAAGCGCCTATTTGTTTTTCTGAGATACAATTACTTCGCAAAGCAGTAAAACAACATAAGTCAATGTAGCAACAGAGGGCTGAGATACCTATAATGAACAAGCGGAGCAAATTCTGTCAACTTTATGCACCCGAGGTACCACAGAGCTAAACCCTGGGATCAAAAATCAATGGACAGAATTGACTCAACTGAGACAACTACATAAGCCACTAAGTCCCTGTTATAAACTTGATAAACTAGTTAAAGTCTTTTCTGCAATGGCTTCTTCTTCTAATGGAATGCTTAGTTTAGGGACATAACGGTAAACAAATTTCACAGTTCAGTTCAAGTTTAAGAGTCACTCTTTGGTGCGAGTTCGGTACAGCAGAAAAAAGGATAAGGACATATTTATTTGAAACAGTCGTAAGTATCAAAGAGAGGCTGAATCATCTTGCTGGGGACTGAGGTAACATTTTGCCTGCTCGCAACATTGGTAAAATATTTTCATTATAAAAATAAGGAACATTTTAAACAGTATTACGCTCTATGATAAATAGTGAACACTTTCCCAAAAAGCAACAGCTATAAAACTGAAAAGCATCTTTTATGCTATGAAACTGACATAGAATAATAAAGAATAAAAGTAGTGCATTAAGGGGAGTGTTTCAATTAGTTGCACTATGGCTATATTTAAACATTCAAAGCACTCAAACATTTATCATCCCGGTGATTGGCACATCTGGGCGATGCCGGTGAATGGGTGTTAGCAGGTGCGTTTTCCAGCTCTAAAAAGTCCATTAAGTTTTTGATGATACTCAATAATGTGAATAGCAGCATTACTGTGAGCATTAAGGTTAGAAATAAGGCCAGGATAAAGTTGGGGTGGGGTCAACAATATGGTTTGGTTGTCCAGTGCTTATAATTTCAGTGAACACATACTTTATGATGACCGAGATTTTAGAAACAATACTTTCCGCATCATGTTACAAATATCAATAACACATGTCAAATACTGATAATACTTTACAATAGGGATGCACCGATTTATCGGCCGAACATCGGTGTCATATATTCGTCGTGTTGACTGCCATCGGGCATGATGCTGACATGGTGGCGGGTGCCTTGTGCACATGTGGTTTATTTACAAATAAATAAAAAGTCGGCTGTGTGGGAAGAGAAAGATCCATGGCAACAAAACAAAAACAAAATAAAAACAAAATTGTTATTTTAAATATTGGTATCGGTGCATCCCTACTTGCCAGTACTGTGGGTCTATTCATTGTCCGGCAGCAGACATCAGTACTGTACAGTCTGTTGATTTCCCATTTCTCTGTTCATGATGTTTGCAACAACAACAGCATGTCCTGTACTGTGGCAGCTATGGCCTTTGCTGTTATTGCATATGAATCAGAGTGACACCCACGGCAGATCTGACATTTCTTAGAGACCTCTTAAATGCCTGCGTTGGTCTGAGAAACTTGCATTGCACTTTGCAGTTCTAGCACTGTACGCCGAAACTGAACATTTTCTTTCTGTTGTCATTGACTGTGTATCATTCTGGGTCATTCTTCAATCTGATTGACTTGGACTGACTGAATATTCTCTGCACATAATGTGGTCTAAACAATTTAATCCTTTTTCTACCTCGAATGCTGATCCAAAAAACGAGAACAGTTTTTCTTACACTTGGAACTTGGAGAGGATGACAGCACAGTGTGTACATGTGACAGCCAGATAATGAAGGCGTCTTAAAGTCTTTTGTTTTCCCTTGAGGAATTTAATTTTACTCTATCATGCCTTGATCTGCTTCAAGAACCGCACGGGACGCAGGCGTTGAATTGTCAGTGCTGCAATTTACTTAAGTATAATCCACCACACTGTTTTGTTTCGCTGCTGTATCTCTGCAGCCAGATGAGCCTCGCTTCTAAACAAGGTGATGGACCACAACACAGAGAGTGAGCAGGGTTGATAAAGCAATCTCTTATGGAATTTAAGTTTATTGTTTAGTCAGTGAGGTCCATTGCTGGTGAGGATATCTTTAAAAGATATCCTCAGGTATGTGTCATACATCCCCACGGCTCTCTAGAATCACTCTTACAAACTCCACGGGGACACAAGATGTACACTTTAAAGACAACTGTTTAAAATGCTTACGATTAGACTACAACAACATCCCGAGCGCTTATGCAAACACTGGACCGTCTTCCCTTTAGTGTACATTTAGAAACGAATATGCACAGTACGATATGCATCACACTATAGTCCTGAACTGACTTTCACACCGACAGCCTTCATACACTAGTCTGAAGGCTACAGAAGCCTAACACTGCTCTGCATCTTGGAACAGTATAAATGCAATATAATATTAATAAGTAAGGTTTTATTTTAATGTTTAATCACAATAAAATGAGAATCAATATCGATATTATAAGAATGTTTTTACTGCATTGTTGCATTTTGTTGTCAAATCTATGTAAGAAAATCGCCAATTACTACCATTAGAGAAAAAAAAGAAAAATTTATTTATTTTTTCAGGGGGAAATTATATTTTCTTTTTTTTATATTATTTTATTTTATATAAAAAAACTTACATTCATTAATGAATGGATATATGAGGGGGGGGGTCTTTATGCCCCCCCGCCCGTGGGGGGGTTGGTTTTCTCTTTGGGGCCTCCGCTGGGGCCAGAGGGGGTGTTGTGTCTCCTCTCCTCTCTTTTCTCTCTCCTTTTTTTTTCCTTTTGGGGGTTTTTTGGGGGTCCTCCGGTTCCCAAGCCAACTCCCTACAGATGAGCTATTCCGCCCCCAACTACCGCCCCCAACTACCGATTACTACTACCCACTGGTGCGATCTGCGACAGTGTACAACAAATTAGGCATCAAGTATGAGAACAAAAACACTGATTTCAGCGCAGTGGCACATTAGTTTGTGAAATAGTTACAAAATGTAATGTGTACATACACACAAATTTCACATTTTTTTCATGATGGTCAGCACAATTGATTTATATGGGCTGTAATTCCCACAATTATTAACCGGGAAGTATACAGAGCGACAAACACCAGGGATGTGGGAGGTGAATGAGTGAGTCAAAAAGCACCAGACTTCCACCTGGCGCTTTGTGTCCTGCCTAAACGTTGATATATTTGTCACATAACTTCTGTACTTAAGTTGAGAATAACTTCCAGAGTTATTTCAATCCAAACCCATATCGTTTCCTAAATCCAAGTAGCTTTGTTACTAAAGCCTAACTGAGTCGATCTATTCCTAAACCTAACTAAGTAGTTTGTTGCCTATGCCTAACCAAGCTGATCTTTTCCAAAACCTAACTAGGCCTGGAGTGGAAATTGACATGCATTGTTGCTGGATATTTGTAGGAAAACCCACAAAAACTATGTTGTTCAAAGTTGTGCTGAGCATCACAAAAAAGGGGAAATTTGTACTATTAAAATTGTTAAAATTTGGGTATTTCATATATTGTTGTGAGACTGTGTTGCCTATGTAAACTTTCTTGAATGACAAACACCAGAAATCAAATGATCAAAAACTAATCAAAGATATAACATATTCAGTCCTTGAGAAAATACTTACCTTTTGAAATGCCGATGAAAATCTGGAGACTTAGATGGAAACTAATCATTGCAATATGTACAATTTGCCCAACAAAAATAGTACTATGAAAACCAACTGTTGTCTTAACGTGAGGCCAGCATCATCAAGGTTACTGACTGAAAGAGCAGCAGTGTGACAATGTTAGAGATACCAGAGAACCAGTGTTACATTGGATAACCTTAGTTCTACTTCATACTGGCTTTGCCCTTTAAAAGACTTTACAAGCTATGGTGGAGCAAAGGTGCTAATTGCTATGACACAGCACGAAACAGCAAGCCATAAACCTGCGGCACGCACAATGCCACCATTCAAAACTCTTCTACCTTAGCTAAGGTAGGACCTTGTTATAGGAACAATATGTAGCACTGACAGCTCACGTTTAAAATGGGTCTAAATTCAGAACAATGGAGCTGTGGCCCATCCACTCCTCCAGTGTGACTGATAGTAGTTTTCGCAGTTTGACGGTTACCTTCCAGAAATGACCGTGTTAGGCTCTGCAGTAGTGGGAATCGCTTTACTAGCTGGGTGTCTCCAACACTGGCTGCCTTGACAACCAGCTGACGGACCACAGAGAGATGTTTCATGGCTTTTCAGGTCTGGTTAGAATCAAACGTTAACATCATCTCTGTTGATCGAGTTCGTTAGCTTGCTTCCATGGCTGCAGAAGGCTGCGTTTACATGCCAATTTGTTTCATATTTGGCTACGAGGTGTCGAAATGGCCGGTGGGCGGGATCACACCGGTCATAACATAAAACAGACGTTTCCGACAGGAATGGAAATTTCAAAGGAGAATATACTGGCTGTAGCGCTGTTGGAGAAGCCAGGATTTCAATTTAGTATGACTCCTTAACCTCTGATGACATTTTATGATCATTTAAGGATTTAGTACAGCAAATATATTACATAGTGCTCCTTTATTTGTAGTAATTGTTATAGCAATTTACTTATCTAAAGCAGCCAACATACATACAAAATCCCAAGTCTCTAAAAATGTCCTCCGTTTGTTCAGAATCTAACAGTCCCTTCAGACAGACTCAAAAGTTTAATAGTGTGGTTTAACGGGCAGAGTGAGGTCAGCGCTGTGCGTTTGCCTCCCAGAAACAAAGCTTGTAGAGATCCACCGAGTGTATGAACCCTCCTCTGGTGGGTTAAAAGAACCATTAAAAAGGTCAGAACCCATTAGACCGGCACATGCTCTAGACTGATCAATGGAGACTTGATCTGGAACTTAAAACTGCGCTTCACCAGTAAAGATATTGAACCAGTAAACTCGGCTCAGTGGATGGAGCAGAGCCCTGCCATGTTGAGGTGTTTGATTCCTACTGGGCCACTAAGGCACTAAAAGAGGATACGTAATCATTATTAAGTTTTTTATTCTGAAAAGTGAGGCCAGTGTGGAAGTACCTGAAATTTGCATTATTTCTAATAGGCAGCAGTGGGCGACTCCTCTGGTTGCAAAAAGAAGTCTGACTGTATAAAAGTCTATGAGAAAATCAGCCTACTTCTCACTTCATTATTACCTCAGTAAACATTGTTACCATGAGTTTAGCTAGTTTCAAGTCTACCATGGTGCTATCTGGTCTGGAAGTTCTCCGTGGTTTTGTCTTAAAACTTTAACCCTTTCACTGTGTTTTCAGTTCATGAAAAAAGTAATATTTTGTTCCTCTAAAAAAGATTTTCATCTCAATGAGTATTTTTCACCTGGTTAAATGAATGATATACTGTGTGTGTGTGTGTGTGTGTGCATATATATATATATATATATATATATATATATATATATATATATATATATTTATATATATATTTTTTTTATATATATATATATATATATATATATATATATATAAATACACATTTTCAAAAAAAAGTATGTGAACCCTTTGGGATTACTTGGATTTCTGCATAAACTGGTCATAAAATGTGTTCTGATCTTCATCTTAGTCACAATAGACAAACCCAGTCTGCTTAATACAACAGAAAAATGCTATGTTTTCATGTTTTTATTGAACACAACATGTAAACATTCACAGTGCAGGGTGGAAAAAGTATGTGAACCTTTGGATTTAATAACTGGTCGACCCTCCTTTGGCAGCAATAACCTCAACCAAACGCTTCCTGTAGTTGCAGATCAGACCTGCACAGCGGTCAGGAGGAATTTTGGACCATTCCTCTTTACAAAACTGTTTCATTTCAGCAGTATTCTTGGAATGTCTGGTGTGAATCGCTCTCTTGAGGTCATGCCACAGTATCTCAATCAGGTTGAGGTCAGGACTCTGACTGGGCCACTCCAGAAAGCCTACTGTCTTCTGTTGAAGTCATTCTGTTGTTGATTTACTTCTATGCTTTGGGTCGATGTCCTGTTGCATCACCCATCCTCGAGCTTAAGTTGGCGGACAGATGGTCTTAAGTTTTCCTGTAAATGTCTTGATAAAATTGGGAATTCATTTTTCCGTCGATGACAGCAATCCGTCCAGGCCCTGAGGTAGCAAAGCAGCCCCAAACCATGATGCCCCCTCCACCATATTTCACAGTTGGGATGAGGTTTTGATGTTTGTGTGCTGAGCCTTTGTTTTTTAGTGTTGCGTGTTACTTCCAAACAACTTAATTTCGGTTTCATCTGTCCACAGAATATTTTGCCAGTAGTGCTGTGGAACATCAGGTGCTCTTTTACAAACTTCAAACATGCCGCAGCTTTTTTTTGAGGACAGCAGTGGCTTCCTCCATGGTCTCCTCCCACAAACTGTAGGTTTGTCAACGAAATGTTAGCATATGCCACAGATTTCTGTAAGTCTCGAAGACCAGAACACATTTTATGACCAATTTATGCAGAAATACACACACACACACACACACACACACACACACACACACACACATATATATTTACATAAATAGATAGAGAGATAGATATAGAGGGTGGAGAAGATGGCAACTCAAGGCTTGAAAACTGTAGTCCACAAACCAATAGGTCACCTCAAGGTAGCCCCAATGCCTACATCCACTACTTATATAGAGACTATGTTTACAGCCACAACAGGTCTTTACTGAAAAGGTGTGAAGCCCTCTCTGAAATATCTGTGACTCAGAAGCATAGGAATACTCAATGAGCCATGGCATCTTCACTTTTACTCAGATTTAAATGTCAAATGCATCGTTTCAGAGATGTGGATTCCTTCTCTCCAGGTGTGACAAGACACAAGACACCTCTCACATCCATAAATGATTATCTCCCAGCTGTGTCACATTTGCAATTGCCAGGTCATTACAGTAGATTTACAGTATGTGGGTGTACTGCACAATTTCTTCTAAGATCAGTGCTTGACAAGATTATTCTGTGCAACTATTTTGTACTAATATTGCTTAACACTGCCTTTTGAATTTCTTACCTGAAAGGCCACTGATGACATACAGGAGGAAAAATGGTTTCCATGGTGACCCCATACTTGTTGAAGAGGGTCCCTTCTGCAAGAATGTTAGCAGGTCTGCTTCTTCATTAAAACTGTGCCTACAAACAGAAAGAAGAAACAAAAAACACAAATTTTCATCTCGTAATCACGTACATCCAGAAGAGCAGTCAATCCAAATCACTGCACTAATGTCACTAAATGAGGTCTTTGCATTGTGGATCAATAAAGACGGGTCGTAAAGGATACCCCCACTCCACTATTTCATGTAAAATAAGAAAATAGGTTAGACTTTTGTTATGACCTCAGTGTGCAAAACATGGAACAGCAGTTGTTGTTACCTCTGCAGCAATTGATGTGAAAAGTAAGAGAAGCTTGTGATGTCAACAGAGCCTGTGTATTTGTTATTATGTGCTTATTTATATATGTAGTACAAAAGCATTGCTATTCAAAACATAATTTCTCAATATTTCACATGAAAGGGATAACGTACAGTGAGTCGGTCATTGTTGTCAAATAAACCCCGACAGGCACATGTACCTTTTGCTTTGTACCATATATTTCCAAAATGAATGCATTCATCTATATTAATATTCTACAGTTACTGACGAGTCTCCCCGTTAAAGGCATGATCACTTTATGATAATCACATGCAGTTTGGATCAAGTCATAGTCAAGTCAGCACTCTGACACTCTACGCTGTTGTTGCCTGTTGGGCTGCAGTTTGTCATGTTATGATCTGAGCATATTTCCGATGCTGAATGCAGTACCTGTGAGAGTTACCAGACAATATTTGTCATTGTTTTGTGTTGTTAATTGATTTGAAAAATTGATAAATTTATTGATAAATATATCCATACATTTGCTTAATACATTTTTAACAGATAAAAAAGTGTAATTAATCGCAATACTGCAACTATGTATAAGCATGTCATTAACTTTGAATACATATTTTGATCAATTTAAGGCCTAATATAAATGCTACACTGCAATTCATTCCAAACAAAATGCAAACAACAACCTTAAGTGGAGGCTTTCATGATATTTGACACCTGAATTTAATAAAGGTTCATCTTATCTTATCTTATCTTATTTTTTCTGCTATATTCATCAATAGCACCTTTATAAGTTCAGCATCAAACCCTGACAACAGTAAAAAAACAAAACAAAAAAAAAAAAAAACACTGATATTCAGGCAAACATTTCATGTAAAACACTGCATTTAGACTTATGGATGCAATCTGATGAATTTGCAGACAATGCTAATGGGAGACATTGCTGACGTTTATAAAGAGAGTAAGATCTGCTGAAGTTTTATTCTCCCTCAATGCCATTCATCTCCAAGCAAAGAGCAGCACCTCTCCATCTGTCTAACATTTTCAGTCTCTTTGTCAATATGTTTGGATGTATGCTCCCTCTCTTTGGTTTCTCTTATCTCACTAAAAGGCTCTCTCATCTTCATTTAACTCGTCTGTCATTTAGATCATTAATGCAGCAGCACATACAACTCTTTGGGTTGTCCAGACCCAGCAGGAGTCGTCTTGCATTCATCATTTATGCCTTCTTGTCTTCACCTCACCTCATTTGCTCCCTGTTTTCCCAGAATGCACCAGTAGTAGAATTAGTGGGTTAAACAATTAATGACTTAGCAATTAGGCTATCTGTTGTTTAGAAGCAGAAAGAAACAGAGAGAAAGAAAGAGAGATAAACAAACAATTATACATTTCCTTCCTTGTACTATAAGCTGTTTGTCTTTTTGCATTTTTTTTCCACCATATTTAATCTGCCACTGTTCTCTGTAAATTTATCATGAGTAAATATTTCCTCTACACCTTTGAATAATTTAACAAACTTCTTAGTTTTCACTTTCTATGCTCACCGATGCAAAGGAGTAAATAGCTGAAGGTCTACTGTCTAGACTGCTGTCTCCTTGACAGGCTGGAGAAAACTGCTCTCCATTTTGGAAAAGGTTCTCACCCTCCTTCACCTCACTATGACCTTCCACTTGCACACGGCAGCATAAAAATAAAACATAGCTGTGCGATAGAACATGGGCGGAAGCTTATTGCATACATTAAAACACACGAGTCACCTCAGGAAAGTGTTCCATGTCCCTCCTTTTCAGCACTTTATTCTTGGCTGCATAGGTCAGCTTGTTGCCAAACAAACCCCTGGGTACGTGCTGGACTGAACAACTTCCACATCAGCTCTCAGTTGGAAACTGGAGTCAGAAGCACATCTCTTCCTACAGAGATCCACCAGCAGCTCCTTTGTTTTATCATCTCTGGCCTGGCAGGCCTGTAGTGTATTTTTACAGAACACAAGACAGAGCTCTTCCAAGAACATGTTCCCGTTCGGAGTATTGTCATAAAACTGAACATTCTGTATATTTGGTTTGGTAAGCCAGAACTATTCAGCCGCGGGTGCTATAACACACAGACATCACCTGAAAATCTGAATTTGTCTTTTTCAAGTTTGACTGTAATCCCCCCAAAAATGTCAACAAGTCCAAATGGAAACATTTCAAGTGAGGAAAATGGATGTGTACATATTACAGACATATTACAAAAGCTGACGTGACATAAAGTGGATTGAGTGGCAGGTGCAGTTTTGACAGGCGTTAAGTCAAAGACCTGCAAACTCTGAGTCTTCAAAAGGTGGCAAGATACAGAAATCAGATATGGGGTTATGTGAATTTTAGAGAAGTTAATGCACAAATGAACCCTTTGGTGGCATTTTGACAGAATAAAATGAGAAAAAAAAAAACATTATTTTGACAAACAACAGTGGTTCATTGCAAATTAATCACATTTTTTTATCAGTTCAAAATGCACAATAATCTAAAATACTGTATATGTATATATTTATTACTAGAAATAAATTAACAACACAAAACAATTACTTGTATTATCCACTAACTCACCCAGGTACTGCATTTAGCATAAAAACAAATATGCTCAAATCATAACATGGCGAACATCAGTCCAACAGGCAACAACAGTTGTATGATTTGCCCCAAACTGCATGTGATTATTATAAAGTTATCATGTCTGTAAAGGTGGTTAAATGGTAAATAGTCAATGGACCTGCATTTATACAGCGCTTGTCTGGTCTTCACTCAAAGCACTTTACACTACATGTCAGCATTCACCCATTCACACACTGATGCCATCCAAGGTGACAACTTTGCCCAAATACTAAAGACAAATACTAAATCTTCATTCACACACCAATGGCTCAGCCTGTGGGAGCAATTTGGAGTTAGGCATCTTGCTCAACGAGCAACCACCGACACAGTCACCTATATGGGTGCTATGGGTACCCAGAGGACCCATTTTCATTCACATATCTTGAGGTCAGAGGTCAAGGGACCCCTTTGAAAATGGCCATGTCAGGTTTTCCTCACCAAAATTGAAGCCTAGTATGACATGGTTGGTACCCATGGATTCCTTAGGTGTTCTACTTTCATCCGATCAGTATCTAACTTTAAAACTGAGCCCACTACAACCTAAAAACTTCAAGTTGCCTTAAAGAAATTAGTGGTCAAAACAAATTTCTGTGACTGCATTGTCACTTTAACTTTGAAAGCTCTACAAATAAGCATAACTATACACATATTATTGGATTACAATTATTGATGCATTATTGTGTTCATCACTTTAATGTTTCAACTGGTAAATGTGGATATCAATTTTATTTATTTATTTAGATATCTTATCTATTCCTTTACATACTGCTTGGTAGCTTGTGTACTCAAGAAAAAGTAATTGGGTGGGTCAAGAAACTCCATGAAGTTAGCTAACGCTAGCTAGTTGAGCTAACATTAAATATCAGGAAGGTGGTTTTAAACGATCTGCAGTGTTACTTATGCAGCGTTGTTCCGTAAAGCAGAAGCTACTGTGCCATTCCCGGCACTTTATTTGCAGGTCACGGATAATCATTATTGCGTAATTCACTGTAGCCTGAACAAATACTGTATGAGAAAAACAATGCATTTTAAATAAGAAGAAGAGATCTACCTTTATTAGTCCCACAATGGGGAAATTCAATTTACACTCTGTTAAACTCATACATGGTACATGCAGACCTGAAACACACATACATGCATTAATGGAGAGACGTCAGAGTGAGGGGGCTGCTCCTGACAGGCGCCCCGAGCAGTTGGGGGTTTGGTGCCTTGCTCAGGGGCACCTCGGCAGTGCCCAAGAGGTAAACTGGCACCTCTCCAGCTACCAGTTCACACTCAGTTTTTGGTCCATGTCGGGACTTGAACCGGTGACCCTCCGGTTCCCAAGCCAACTCCCTACAGACTGAGCTACTGCCGCCCAAAGAGTTTGCAGGTATGAAATCACTTCATCATGAATTCTTAAATGAAAGGTTAATTACAGATAAGCGCTCATACGGGTCCAAAGTAAGTAAAAGTGGACCTTTTGGAAGCTAGGTGCTTTTTTATTCTTTTTACTCTTCCACCTTTATGTTGCTGCTAACTGAGATGCTAGTGCTGCAACAAGGATACAATCCCTCACCAGACAGCTGTGTTTAGAAGTGTGTGTGTGTGTGTGTATATATATATGGATTAACAATAGAGAGCGTCCGACAATTACTGGTGGCTTTGCCATTGTGACACACGTTAACACACAAGTTAAATATTAAGTTTTGTTAATGGAAACATTACTACTCAGTCCTGTGCGGTTCAAAGACTTCTGTACATAATGTCATTTTCTTAATAATATGCTGTTTGTAGTGATTTCCAGTATAATAAATGCTGAAAAGTGCTCAATACATTTTCTGTAGTGATAAAATTGAGGTTACGTCTGACAGTATTTGTTTGGACGACAGCAAAAATCTGTGTTTCTCAAGTGGAAAAATAACTCCCCACCCCTGTCATATATTATACACTGCTATGCTATCAGTATCAAAAAAGCAAAGGAGGTATAAAATAATCTCTAATATTTAAAGTTGCAAAGGCACAAAATACAGTGTACTGCAACAGCACATCAGTTGTAAGTCATGATTACAGGAAACAGAGACTAAATGTTTAGAGAAGATGCATTATCTTGAAAATACTAATTCTTTAGTTACCTGTGACTTACAGTAACTGAGGTTTGGGATGCGGATCTCTTGTCAACTGTCAGTATTTATCAGGGAGCACAGGTCCCTGGTGTGTATCAAATAAAGTTGGTCTGCACTCAGGCAATGTAAAGTTCACCCTCCTTGACTGCTCAGTGTCTCTCAGAACTCTGCCAGACATGTCCTTTGTGGTCTCAGCTTTCACTTTCCAGTCAACCATATACTTTATACGGGGGAAAGAACTGGTAGGATTGTTTTTGATTCACAGGAGATGCGAAGCATATAGGCTTAGAGCATAATGGCATGAAAAAGTGGGCTCAATTAGGCAGCAACACCTGCCAACGAAACATGAAATAAATGACAAGCAAAGCGTGAACACAATCCACCAATTACACAGACTAAATTATTCTAATTTGAACATCATTGAAATTATATCGTGTGGCCACTGTTGTACACTTTTCACTAATGCACACAGCCTTAAACTACTGAAACTGGTCCAGGAGAAGAATCATTCGGTGTATTCAATTAATTTCATATCCGTTTCCCTGAAGGTGGAATCTCCTCTGTGTTGGTCTTTCATGAGATAGTGTTCAAAAACAGCACACTCCATCGTACAACTTTCCCAGGTTTGCTATATACTGTACGTTAGGGTGCTGTGGAGCTGGATTCGGCCTCCGCCACACTTCTGTCCAGCCCAGATGGCTATTAATGAGGGAGAGTGCAACACGGTGCACTGACGCTTCTGAATGTGATGCATACTTAGTCTCATGCCTGTGTTTCCAGAGGGCTTGTTACACATGAAACAAATGCACATATGGTTTGCCAGGCTGACGTGTGACAACCCAAGTCACAAACATCACCCGATAACCACAGTAGCTGCATTCTCATCAGTCTTGTAGTAATTTCAAGACAATACAAGACAGCAGTTATGTGCCTCTGACAGCCTTGTAGAAATCGTATCAATGATCTGTTCACCACAGTGAGCCTGTACTATGTAGTTTTACTGTAGGTACTGTCGTAGTATATGTACTAGATGTGGGAAAAAAAATGTATTCACCTATGTATTGTAATTTTTTTCTTTAAATGATTTTGAAATCATTTTTTTATGTCAGAATCCATATATTCATATATTTATTTGAGTCAACGCAGAGGTAGAAGGAGATTATGGCTTTAATAGTTGTAGTACCATATCTGTCAACCAAAACAAACTGCAGCGAACCGAAATGACCAAGTAGAAAACGGTGGACGGTCTGAATGGACACGACCTGCACCGTCACATTTTAAAGCCAAAGTGGTAAACACTACACATACAGTTAAGTATGGGAGTATAGCGCTAGACAGCCAGCCGTCACTCATCTCTGTGGTCAAATCAGCCGACGCCACGACTGCAGAGCACCATATACTGACATTTACGTTAAATGCATTCAAACGACCCTGATGGAGCCGATCATGGGTGGAGAAGAGAGAACGGAGCTGACAGTAAGAGCTAGCGATGGATTTGAAGTATAAAATATTAAATGTCCCTTTATAAATTAAAAAGAAAATACCACTAATTTATGAGGGAAATGTCTATTTGGTTTTTGAGTTACTATCTACATGCTCAAAATCAAACATTTTACTGTAATTAATTTAGATATTTAATAAGATATAAGATATACTAAGGTATAAGTAGAGTCCCTATTATTCCAAGCATTCCAAGCAACAATACCTTTCAATAATCACAGTGGATTAATAGTTTATTTGAGTACAGTCTGACTAGTCCCCACGAGTCTGACTGTAGCGTTCGAACTGATGAAGCCACTTGGATCAGGGGCGAAACGTCTTCAGAGACAAATCTAAGTCCAGTTGCCTTTGATTCAATTTTTGCCAGAATGAATATGACCTGGATGAATGAGAACATTCACAGAGTTTATTTGATCCATATTGCTGGAGCAGTGGAAGAGGCCGGTGGAAAGACAAACCATGATGATTTTGGTGAGTTTTATTTTGTTTCTGTCGAGGTTGAATGATCAATTGTTCTGCTGCTCAGCTGAACGTGCAGCACATGTTTTACTGGTACTAATGTTACTACACCGATGACAGCTATAACAAGGGAAATCAGATACTTTTTAAGACAGGATGACAGTAGCATAAATAGATTTTCAATAATTTAATGACTATTCGAAAAATCTAAATCCCCTTCAGTGTATGATTTAACTTTTCCCATGGTTTTGTTAAAAAAAAAAAATCACAATAATACTACTACTACTACTAATAATAATAATAATATTGATATTGCAATACTTGTAGAATGACAATTCTGAAAAATCACAGTACATATCAAATCAGGAGATAGGTGTATCGCCCCAGCCCTGCTATGGACCACGTTTGCTAGTACTAACATTATATGTATTACTGGGGAAATACACCAACTTGTTATGGATTATTCAACAACTAGCCAGTTTCTCTAGATGTCATGGATCTAACCTTTTTATTTTTCACCAGAGGTATCAGAGCAACAAAGGCTGAGTTAAAAAGGAGGAAAAATCAGAGGCCAGGATGACAAATGTCATACCCAGATATACCCAGATCCTGATTGTAATTATTGTTTTCACACCCTGTCATCTTACCTTGCCACTGCTCCCAATTAGATGCACCTTGTGCATCGAGGACGGTAAGTCTATCTCAGGATGAGACCAGACATTTAATCAGTGCCATTGTAGTAGACTACAGCACTTGTTACCGACAACACCCCCACCCCCCCACATTAAACTACAGCAAACACAAGTAACAAACAAAGCAAGTAAAGTCACAAAAAATATCAAAACAAACTGTCATGTCTGTGAAATTTGATTTTTTTTGTATTGTTGATTTTTAAATGTGATCTTAATTTCTTGTATAAATTGTGTATTTATATGATACATCAAGTAAATAACATGCTCAAACAAGGGGCAACGTGCTGTTAGCGTTTGGTTCTTCTAAATGCAAGCGCCTACACCCACCACGTAATTTGTGCTAATGACAATAATAAGTGGTAGGGACAAGTGATTACAGTAGTGGTAGGGATAGTAATAGCACAGTTCTAGTAGTATCTCTAATGGTGTCAATAGCAGAACAGCAGAACAAGCACCTAGCAGCAGCAGCAGCAGCAAACATCTGCTTTGTCCTCAGAAGATAATCATTCTACAAATATGAGCAAGAGGCAGCGAGTGAATGGCTCTTCACTGCTGTCTATGATACTCATCTCTGCTGCGCTTGCTCATTGATTTGAGGATATTGTGACCTGAACACTTGAAGACATGCGTGTCTTTTACAGACATTTTGTCCGTTAGCATTTGCTCTACTATATGAATATCAGACTTTCTTTATGTGCACATATAATGCATTGTCATGCCATAAATAATTGGAGGAAATATGATTCAAAAAGTTATTTCTCCAAGTTTATTTTTTTTAAAAGGTCACTATATCCTGACAGTAGTACATGAGACACACAATCTGAAAAAAAAAAAAAAAAAAAAAATCATGTTCCTCTGAGTCCTCCGGTGCTCCTTATGGCATCTGCAAGGTTTGACAGATCGGAGGAAAACAACCAATCAGAGCTGAGCTGGAGCCATGCCGCCTCTGAGCAGCTGCTGACGGTCAAACTAGGCAGCACTGATCAAATATATATCAATATTCTGTTACTTTTATTATTTTATTTCTGCCTCAAATGTTTTCAGGAACATCGTGTCGTTACTGTTTAGCTGTAAAATGAGAAAGTTTCTGACCCGGCAGCCATGTTGAGATCAGTTAAAGAAAAACCAAATACAAAGCACCGCCGACCAGCCGGAGCTCAGCCAATAGGAACGCTCTCTCTGAAATGACCTGAATGGTCAAAGTCTCCCATCATAGATTTATTAAAGTCTGAACACAGCCATGAGGAGGTGCAGGAGTCTAGTTTTCCCTCAGAACACTTGATTACAATGTACGGCAGCCATGTTGAGATCTGTTGAGGAAACACCAATCACCGCCCACCAGCCGGAGTACAGCCAATAGGAACGCTCTCTCTGAAATGACCTGAATGGTCAAAGTCTCCCATCATAGATTTATTAAAGTCTGAACACAGCCATGAGGAGGTGCAGGAGTCTAGTTTTTTCTTAGAACACTTGATTACAATGTACGGCAGCCATGTTGAGATCTGTTGAGGAAACACCAAGCACCGCCCACCAGCCGGAGTACAGCCAATAGGAACGCTCTCTCTCTGGAATTACCTGTGATTGGTCAGTCTTCCGTCACAGGCTAAACTTTTTTAAAGCCTGAAAACAGAGCCATGAGGAGGTGTAAAAGTCTTGTTTTCTCTGAGAGCATCTGCATTACAATTACAAATACAATTTTTACCAAGAAAAAATATAAGCCTACTGCCACTTAAATTGTATAGCTAACTAGTTATTCAGTATTGTAAAATGAGATAGATTTGCCTATACTCTAGGTAGACAGATCCTGAAGAAACCAGACACAAAAGCACCACATGCCAGTATAGCAGAGTTAATTTGAAGAGCCACCTTTACCTGCTTCTAAAGCTTCATTTTACAGTGAAACATGGTCCCGGACAATACATCCACATCTGATAGGGACATTTCATCTGATAGGCCAATCAACATGTCATCATGTACAAACAAAAAGCCGGAGTGCATTTGCCCTTTAAATTACTCTGCCAGCTGCAGACCAGAGTAGAGTTGTGTAACTCTTCGTCCATGGCTCTAAAGTGGGAACAAAAGCAGCCACATTTTAAGGTAACACACAAAAAGCGTTTGGCAGTCTTTGTATCAACTGCTTCCTGAGGTGAAAAATATATACAAGAATTTCAAAATGGTTTCAAAACAGTTACAATTAAGCTGTTATGGCAGTTAATCATTTAGTTTCTGTGTAATTAGAAGTAATTCATAAAATATTAGGTTTTTATGTGTGGGTGAGCGGGGTTTATTGTTATTGTACTGTAAAAGCCTTGGACTTTAATAAACATTAAACAACAAGCGCCATGTCTAAATAACTTTCAGCAGCAGCCACGCTGCAAAATTTAATTATCTATTTTACATGTCCTATCTGCCAAAGTACAGTATTTCTTAGAAAACAAAAAAGAAATTGCATTAGTAGTGCCTGTGGCTCAGAGGGTAGAGCGGGTCGTCCACCAATCTGAAGGTCGGTGGTTCGATCCCCGGTTGCTCCAGTCATGTCGATGTGTCCTTGAGCAAGACACTTAACCCCAAATTGCTCCCCATAGGTGCATCAGTGTGTGAATGAGATGAGTGAGTATTTAGATTAGATCCTGATCGGCAAAGTTGGCAGTAGCGGCCTCTGCCATCAGTGTGTGAATGTGAGTGTGAATGGGTGAATGTGACATGTAGTGTAAAGCGCTTTGAGCGGTCAGAAGACTAGAAAAGTGCCATATAAATACAAGTCCGTTTACCATTTATTAGAGCTGCACAATTAATCAACATTTTATGAAAATCGCAATATGGCACAATGCATACAATGCACATGCAATTTTCACATCATAGCAGGTGCAAAATTTGTTAAAAGCAAAATGTGTCATAATACCATTTTAGATTAAATACTGTGGTGCTGCAGAGATGTCCTGGCCTACACATCATTGCCTACACACTTAAGAAAACATTTCTGTACATATCTGGTACAGATCCCCGCAACACTCACACCGTGATAATTTTAATGTTTTTCAGTGAAAATGAGAATAATAATGTAAAAATGATCACTCCCTCTAATATTACAAATCATATCTCAACTGCAATATCAGTCAAAATAATCGTAATTACAATGTTTTTCAAAATTGTTCAGCCCAAATTGTCGACACCAGGAATACTAGCTGGTTAAACATATTATTATTATTATTTTACTGATGTACACCTTTAAATTACATATTTATATATGTTGTCTCAGCTATTGCTGCAGACAGCCGCCGCTCCTCCTGCAGCAGTGTTGCAGCTCTCTGCTCTGATCTGAACTCATCAGACTTTTGTCTATGCCGCTGCCTTTTCCTGGCCCTACCTGCTGCCACCTCCTGTTTCCTAAATAACAGGTTCAGCTCTCAGTCTGGGTCCCTCCTGTTCCACTGGATTGGTCAGCAGCACCCTGAAACTAGCTTACTAGCCAGCTAGCTGCCTAGCACATGTAACGCTCGTGACCTAGCGTGCTATGAATCGACAAAGCGGGCTAACACCAGCTAGCTCAAAGAATCAAACTTGCTATGATATTAACGTTTAAGTGATGCCAAACCAAAACTCTTTTTAGACCATAGTTGGTCTAAGATGGCATTTAATAAAAAAAAAAAAAAAGAGAATTACTGATTTCAGCTGCATTCAAAGTATGATTTGGTTATTGAAAAATGTTTTGATTATGATTTCAAGTGGCTCTTGTAATATACACCATTTTTTCAGGCAATGTTTAACCTTATAGATTAAATTCTGCTCAGTTTGGACTGTTTCACTCTGGTAATGTCCATAGCCTCCGTCCTTTCCACACTTTGCATTCATTATCTATGTTAGCAGCCGTGCAGGCGAGATTTGAGGTAGCGGGGCGTTGGCCACCCCTCATTTGCATACAGTTGAGGTCTAGGCTACTTTAAGTAAACCACAGGCATCTGACACGACTCTCCACCTCTGGAAACTCCTGAGAAACTTTTAACCTCACGTTGATCGAAAATAAAGACAGATTCAGCATCTGTGTGGCTTATTTCTTGCATAAAATATTTTCAGAAACACATTTGGTTGAACTATTTTCATGATCTGTTTAGTGGCAGCCCATCAGGCGTCCAACGCTGGGAAGCCAGGTATTACCCCCAATAAAAATCAGTGCTGGGGCTGTTATAGCTCACTTGGTAGAGCAGGCGCCCCATGTATTAAGGCTGAGTCCTTGCTGCCCTGCATGACATCCCCTCTGTCTCCCCCTTTCAACATTATTGCTGTTAATAAAAATGAGAAAAAAAAACTCTCCACAAAATATCAAAAAAGACACCTCTGTGGACAGGTACTGTGATTGCTTTCTTACTTTCAGACTACTCGACTAGTCGAAGTTAAAACTTCCCTTTAAACGTCAGAGAAATCAGTCATTAGGTACAGGAAATCCCTAATTTGCATTGCAGTTGAAAAACAGCAAAATTGCTCAGTTATTTTTGTGTTTCAGCGTATACAAGCTACTAAGCTCTTTAGGATGAGTCTCCTTATACACACTGGAGGTTTTAATCCGAGAGCAAGGGGATGAAGTTAAAACATGATAATACGGGGATTACTCTCACCAGTTTCTCTCCTTTACCCAAAACAAGCCCTTTGTTAAATGGACATATTTTCTAGATTAGCCTTTAGCTAAGCCCTGTTAAAGCCATAGCTAGCTCTAAAAAAACAACTAATAGGAGGGACCAGGTGCAGGAGGGGATCACGGTGAATGCTTTTGATTGGAATTTCGCCATTTTCAGTCCCTGGACTAACAACTTAAATTGAGATCTTGCCTCCCTCAGCACATACCAGTGGCACTACGTAGTTGCCTGCAGTAAACATCTGTACCAAATTAAAAAGGGTTAAAATAGAATTACAGCTATACTATGCAACTTTATGCTTTGAGGCAGACTGTGTATCATTTGTCCCGCTACCAGCCCCCTCAGTTGGGTCATATTCCCACTCATTCACTTGTCACTCATCTTGATGAACTGTCTGTTTATAAAAGGCATGTTTAGCCCGAGGGTGAGGTAAACAGCATATCTCAAGCCATTACAGGTGTTGAAGAAGCAGGTGGTGAATGCAGCCACTCTGCGAGCAACGTCAGTGTTCATACGTATTGTTTTTCAATGGGTCCCGCCTGCTGCACATATACGCATTTTTACCATTGTTCCCATAAGCTGTGGCCAATAGGCCAGAAAATTAAATGCAAGTAAAATAACTGAAAAGCCAATTTCAGGCAAACAGTGGGAGGTGAAATTAATGTGTTGCATAATTTAGTTGTTATAGTTTTTAATAGATTGATAAGACTTTCTCAGATCTTTGTTTTTTTCCATCATCTCAACATCCAGCATATGTCTGACTGGGGTCCAGCAAATCAATTAAATAACCAACAATCTCCATGTCAACTATTCATTATTTCTTCCTCCAACATCACCGCCTGCCTTCCAGCATTCGGATCAGAAAGACCTGAGGGGCTCCTGCTTTAATGCAAACCTCTACTAATAAAGCATGCACCTAGCAGTGTACCCAGAAAGACACATTAAACATTCAATGTCATGTTTACATGTTGCTATTGTTACAACTAGCTCTTTGTGTGAGTAATAATTAAAAGAAACTAGATCATGGTTAAGTACAGCAATGTACAGCAATTTCACAGAAAGCTCTGTTGGTTGGTATGTTCTCTGCCATATATTTTCCATAAGTAATCGAGTAATACTCCTAAAGAAACATGTGGACTAATAACAGTAAATGCTGAATATCTGAATATAAACAAACATCTTGAAGAGCATTAAGCTTGACTGGTTTTAGACAAAATTGAAAAAAGAAAATACAAATTTATTTTTATTGTTTCCAACAGAGATACCGAGCACAAGGACAAACTATATCCATCTTATTCCTAGCCCCCTCGTGTGAATTATGGACATAACTTCCTGTGCGTCATGTCACTGAATCATTATCCATGGTAACGTTACATTAATCCTGAGAGTGACTGCATAAATAAATCTAGTAAAACGTGTGTGAACACCACCTGTTACACCTCAGACGGGATAATGTGACCACAGCTCTGCCTTCTACTGTCTAATGATGGGAGGACGACCCAAAGAAGTGGCCTCAGATAACCTACACTAGCATATTTAGCTACTTTATTGACTCCGTTGCTAACAGATGGTGAAGCGATGAACAATCTGAAAAGCTCAGAGGCTGATCAGTACTTCCACAGTAACAAGGTTTAGTTTTTTTCTATGCAGATAACCATACTTAAACTATTTTTAGTCTAATGCTGCCCTGCACTCTGTGCCATAAACTGCATTACATTTTACACGGTACAGACAGTAGTAAAAGTAAGTGGCTTTCATTGAACCAGTGCTACAATTCAGTGTCCTCCTCACACCTGAAATCATACCTGACGTTCTCCTGGCACTGCCATCAGTCCTTTTATGGACCCAACGTCTCTTCTCCGCTGTTCTTTATAGCCCAACTAATGTACACCAACTATATTCTGCACACTAATGATGATCTATGTTCCATACAGTTGATATTTTTCACCGATTGCTGAATAAATGTTTCCAGATCGTGCATAAAATGTACATGGTTGCCCTCTTTCATTCCCGACCAAGCAAGAGACCTCCACCATGTGTTCCTGTGAGATTTCAGTCAGTTTGTGAGGTGCGCCCACAGTGGCTTGAGAGGGTAGATGATTAGAGCAGTGAAAATGTAGATTTCAACTTAATCTATGCTTCCCACAGTACTGTAGTCTGTATGAAATGATTATGATACTATTACAAGGTGTTAAAAATATTAACCTTGTTGAATAAATGCTTTGAAATGAATATTTTTTTTAACATTAATGGCATGCACTGACTGATTGGCACTACAGCAGCAACTCTGTGCTGTTTGCACGTAATCATGCACGCAATATTAATGTTACAGCTGCATTCTTTAATAAAAGGTAAATAAAGTTAACGTTTATTACATCAATTAAATATTTTGGCATTTGAAATTTTCATTAATCACCGTTGAAATCGTGATACGTGCTCTGCACAGAACACCGTTGAGCTTAATGAAGTTCAGTACGCAGGCGGAGGAGTTACTTTTCATCACTTTTCTCAAAAACACTTGATCCAAAAGACATTAATCGATGGAGACTGACTACCGGATAGTCCCATGGAGAATGAGCACTAAACATGCTTGTCTGGCTCAACACATTTTTAGAAAATGTAAATTTAATGTCAGTTAAATATCCTTTAAATATAAAGCAGGATTCTGTAAAATGAAGATGAATTACTTTTTAAAAGAAGCACCTTTGGTGGTTAGCCGCTATGGTTAGCCATGGGACTAACTAGCTAACTGCTACTTCGACTACCTCACCATAAATTATACGCATAATCATTTCTACAGTAACACCCATTCAGGGTTTAGCAGGATAGTTTATTATAATTACTGCAATGTTCCAAATGGTGAAAACTTGCAATCAACAAAGCAAGTTGTCACTTGTCAACAAGTGTAATGTGAACCAAATACATTCACTTATTTTTCCGCTTCCTCTGATGCGGCTCTGCTATGCATAATGCCATGCCTGTAGATGTCTGCATCTATCCCACACATACACAACTAGAAAATCTCTATTTTGTCTGAGGAAACCCAGAGGATGCAACATGTGCTTATATACGAAACAGAAAACTAACACACTAAACATCTTGGGAATATGCAGTACTACACTGTACCAGCTTCCAGACCAACTATACAGTAAGACTGATCATTAAAGGGCACATACAGTATCATACTGATTTTCAGGGTCATACTTGTATTTCGGGTTTCTACTAGAACAAAGTGTTCAGTGCTTTAATGTTCCAGAAAACCACATTATTTTTCTGTCTGAATATACCGTATTTTTTCGCACTATAGGCGCACTTAACATCCTTTAATTTTCTCAAAAATCAACAGTGCGTCTTATAATCCAGTGCTTATGTATCAATTCTGGTTGTGCTTACTGACCTCGAACCAATTTTATGTGGTACAGGGCGCTCAAAAATCTGTCAAAATGTTTTATTACGACTTTGGTAGCTACGAAGCTGCACCGCTGGATGGACTGTCGGGGCATTACGACACTCAATGACACTGTCAAAAAAAAATTGAAGAAATCTAATTCGGAGCTTGCCGTCATTCCGGGTGGATTAACTAAAGAACTCCAACTGCTAGATATTGGTGTCAACAGGTCGATCAAAGTTAAACTGCGAGCTGCGTGGGAGCGTTGGATGACAGAAGGCGAACACACCAACCAAGAAAGGGAGGCAACGCCAGGCGAGTTACTCCACTATCACGAGATGAGAGCGCCGTATGTATGAAAATAGCCACATTTATTGATAGTGCGCCTTATAATCCGGTGCGCCTTATAATCCGGTGCGCCTTATAGTGCGAAAAATACGGTACCTGTATTCACCCTCTGTCTGAAACGCTGCGTTTCAGCGCCTGTCTCTTTAAGCACTGAAAAAGTGAGCTTTTCATGATATGTCACTGATTCTGTGGTCTGAGCTGTTTTAATAACGGTAAAAACGGTAATATGAAAAACTGTTCCTGAGATTAGAGGTGGCCACAGCAAAGGCTCGGTCGACTCTGTTTTTGAGTCTAGCTCTGGGGACATCAGGGGCATCTGATTGGTGGATCTCAGTGCTCTCACTGGAGTATGAAGGTGCAATAGTCCTGTGAGATATTTGTCCCCTTTAAGACATCTCTGCTAGTCTTCAACAAGTCGACTGTGCTCCAGGGATGATCTGTAGGCAAACCAGGAAGTTAGCATCGCCCAGCGTTCCCTCGACAAAAATCTAATGGGATTTTTTCATTGTTCAGCGTGATAAACTTCACAAATGAACCCCACTTTTGTGATTTTTAAACTGTAAATGCAATCACCAGAAGTAAAATGGTAACGTTAGGCTATAAACAAACTACACCACGGTCGGCAAGTATACATGACGAGGCTGTAAAGGTGGACGAGTTGCCGTGATGACGTTTATCTCTTAAGCTTGTGTTAGCCACAGACCTGATTTCAGGTATCTAATTAAGATCCTATTCAAAACATACATTGACTTCCAGATGAGGGAACTGAAAGTGCAAAAATGCTAACTCGTTTTCGGGTTTTAGGACTATACAGTATATTGTAAAAAAATATATATATATGGTATACACTATATTGCCCAGCAGATGCTATTATGTGTGCCCCAAATTGACCTTCTGTTTATGGATTATAACAGACTATTGCTAATTATTAAGCCACATGAACTGAAAAGTCTGTCCTTGAAAAGCAGAGTGCAGTGATATCATCATCTCCGGGTAGATCCTGGCGCTGCTTCATAGACAGTGAATAATGACACAACTCCTGGGACACGACGACAGCACCCGTGGTAATTTGACTGGGACAGGGGGACATTTTCTGAATCACAGCTGAAAGCCCAACATTCAAATAAAAGTCATCAGGATGCAATATTTAAAACGAAAAATCCTCTGAGCCCACAGCAGCGCTCATTAATGCAGTCTGACTGGAGCAGCTCCAAAAAGGTCACCTGATGACGTTTCAAGTCCTGATGTTCGGCTTTACGGCCGAGGGGGGTGGGGGCAGATGTGTTTGCAGATACTGGGTTTTACTGTTTTTTTAGTAACAGTTATAGACTTTTACGGATATTCTTTGTAGGTTGTAACAACCTCCACTTTTCAACAATCAGTTACACCCTATTCGGTCTCAGTTACAGTCTGACATTGATGAGACAGATATATCAGCACGCTGCATCTGTTCCAACAAGAGCGACATGAATGTTCCTGATCAGTGTGTTATTGTCTCTGATGAGCTTTACAGGCATATGAATGGAACAATAGTAGCTATCAGCATTCCCATGAGGGATGACACCTTCCCATATGAAGCCTTTTATTTATTCAGAGCAAATCTCCACTGAGTTTGAAGACACACCGTACCCCCTTATACCAATATTCAGTCCAACTCCAGGGATGCTGTCTATTAAAACAAGGTCACTGATGGTTATCCAAATGGGTAATGAAAATCTAATTGAGGTAAACTCTTTGTTAATTATTTGGTCCTTAAGAAATACGCAATGTAATAACCATCAGTGCAATGTCCTCAAGACTCAGTGAGGTGTACTCATGTATCTGCTCACTACTACTTTTTGATGCTTAACCGTCCATTCAGCCGGAAAGGATTTCTCAAAGTTTGTGTCAAATCATGCCCCAAACCTGGTAAATTGGCGTGAAAGTGTAAACTGCAACTGAGACAATTAAGGCTATTTTCTGGTAGCCTTGTGCTAAGTCATAAAAACAAGAAAACCACATAACTTCAGCCCTAAAAAATTGTTTCTCATGCACCTTCAGACTATTTAGTGTGTATTAGTGCAGAACCAGTGTCGTCTCCCACACGGAGACTGAAGAGAAGACAACTTCTGCCCACGCTTCACTGGCACACATTCACAGAGAATGGCTAGCGGAGATAAAAATAAATAAAATGTGACTGTCACACAAAACAGGTGGAATTCCTGGAGATGAGTGCATATTTTCTAACTCTGGCCTCGCGCCTGACATTCAGCTGACTGCTACGGTTGAGGCAAACGATGTGCGAATGTTCAGAAACAGTTTCCTATTCATTATTTGAACAGTTTAGGCGTCTGTATCTCCTTTGTCACAAGAAACATCCCAGAAACTACTGACCCGATTTGACAAAACTTGCCTGAGTGATGTGTCGTATTCTTAAGAACTGGCATTTCACAAAATTGCAATGATTTGCTTAAGGGGCTCCACGGCATCATATCTTCTGTCTTGGTTGAGATGTCATCAGGATTGTTTGTAGAGATGCAAATCATCACAAGAAATGTCTCCGTACTGGCATAACCAAGTGTGGTTTTTCCTGATTTTAGAAGCAAAGTGGATGCTGCTGGTTGACAGCATTTTTTAGTTTGTTATGTTTTCAGTAAACAAAGCAGCTCCCTGTTGTATGTTAGAGGGGCATCAGCTGAAGTGAATTCATAAGATGCCAAACATTTACCTTCTTAAAAACAGAGGATTAAGCTCCCAAGATCACTGATGACACCCTCCTGCTACCTTCAGTAGATTTTTTTTTTTTAAAAAAGGCTTTTATTAATAAACTGTGATAAAGTGGTGTAGACGAAGCCATTCTGTAGAGTGGGTCTCCGGACGCACAATTATCTCTTCTGTACGTTTTCTTCATCCTTTCTACCACGCAGTATAGCTGTCTCAAGTCTCTTGCTACCACTTTTCACCCCTCAATGGTTTTAATTGTCCCGATGACCTCAATCAAAAGGCAATTACAAAAGAGAGCAGCGGCGCAGGCAATTATTGTGTTCAACATGAGACAGAGCACACCTGAATGGAAGTAGCACCTTTCACAGTGGTAAAATTACACGTGCAGCCAGTGATGGCTGTCGTGATGAAGAAGCGAGCATGAAGTATGTGCCTGAAATGCTTATGTGTCCTTAGAGAAGACGGCATATGAGAAGATACTGACACTTCAAAGCCCAATGAGCAAGGTGCTGCTGTTTGAAGTGGCACATACACAAAGTTATGTGGAAGAATTCAGGGCAAACCCAGATGAGTGGGAAAATAGGTTAAGAGGGACTGCAAGCATACAGACATTTCTACTCTCCTATTAAGTCACTGAAACTAATTTTCTCAGAATTTGGACATCCTCTGGACATTACCTTGCAGTCCACTAACTACTGATTGTGCCGATTGTCACTGCAGTAAAAATGGGGCATATTCCATAAACTTGATTATCATGAAATGCATTGTCTGGGGCTGTTAAAATCCATCATTGTTTCAAAAATCGATGCAGGGTTGCACACTGAGGCTGGAGACACTGTCACATATCATTTCCTGGACTGTAAAGCCACAGCAGTGTTCATCAGCTCTGCAGCTGTTGGGGATTATGGGAAGGGAACACTAAGGGAAATTATTTTAATGGGGGGGGAAGTAGCTCAGTCTGTAGGGAGTTGGCTTGGGAACCGGAGGGTCACCGGTTCAAGTCCCGATATGGACCAAGAACTGAGTGTGAACTGGTAGCTGGAGAGGTGCCAGTTTACTTGCCCGGAGATCCCCCGAGAAAGGCACCAAACCCCCAATCCCCGGGGGCTTGTCAGGAGCAGCCCCATCACTCTGACATCTCTCCATTGATGCATGTGCATGTGTGTGTTTCGGGTCTGCACGTACCATGTATAAGTTAACAAACAGAGTGTAAAAGTTGAATTTCCCCTCGCGAGACTAATAAGGGTGATCTTCTTTTCTTCTTTATTTGGGTATTTATGAAGAGATGGCTAAGTCCATGTATATATATATAATTATAATGCATTATAATGCTCATTGTACAATTATAGTTATCAGCACTCAGACATATTCGTAATGCTTCAAAACATTAATCATAACAAAATATAAAGTATTTATAATGACATATATGGTCAAGTATTTTTGCAAGGATCATAGTGTATTATAGCTGTGATGCATCACAATCTTTTTGTAATGCATTATGATCGCTGTTGTTATGCATTATAATGTGACTATAAGTGGTCACTGTTGCTTTAAGAAGAGTGAAAAAATACATCATTAAATCTATTCAAGAACAAGACAAACGTTGCAAAATTAATCCGTACTTTACATAAAACAATGAGCAGTAACTCGGGATGCTAATTTTGAAAAATACATTTAACCGATAACTGACTCGTTAACTGATTCTTAACCGTTGACAAAATCAGTGTGTGTCATGTAGCAATGCGCCAGCTGAATGCAGTGTATGAGCACAACAGCCCAATGAGCCTCCAGTTTGCCTGTACAGAGAGTTAGCAGCCACGGAGGTGCGTTCACTGTCCCCCGTTCACCATCAGGAAAGTTACTGTAGCAGCCAAAGTGCTGCATACACGCAGTCATTTTCCCAATAAAAGTCCATGCTGTGCGTGTGAGGTGGCGACGAGTGTGTCTTAAGGTGGACCAGCTTTTCTCCTTAAAATAATGAGCCACCGCTCTGAGATTTGTTCAGCTTCTTAATTATTAATATTTCTTTTAACCGGTTTAACAGACAGCAGTTAATTAATAACATCCCTAGCAGTAACTTCTAATCACATTATAATGCATTATAACAGTGATTGTACTGCATTATAAAAAGACTATAATGCATTACACTATGGCAATTATAATGCACTATGATCATTGCAAAAAAAAGACAATGAGTGACTTGTAATTATGAAATAATGTGA
Source organism: Pterois miles (assembly GCA_947000775.1). Lineage (NCBI taxonomy): Eukaryota > Metazoa > Chordata > Actinopteri > Perciformes > Scorpaenidae > Pterois > Pterois miles. The sequence goes on along the minus strand of CAMQGK010000550.1, from coordinate 2,751,245 downwards.
TACTTGACCTTATAAGTCAAGACCTTATGAATATGCTTCATAATGTGTTTATTGCTATAAAGCATTATGAATATGTAGGACTACTCAGAACTATTATCATACAGTGATATAAGCAGATTATTATGCATTATAAGCATGCTTATAATGCGTAATGCATTGGCGTCACAGAAGGTGTTACCAAAAAGTCTTTGGAAATGCTGGAAAATATGTAAAACTGTGCAAAGTTGAATTTAAAACAATGTCACGCCATGATATAATATCACAATGTCTCAAATTATAGTATTGTCCTAAATCAAACAGCTGATTCACGGTATACAACAACATATTCAAGCAAAAATTGCATTCCTGCAGAGTTAGACACATTTTAAAATGTCACTTGTAATGTCTCGTCATCATTCACACAGTCACTTCTTCCATCTTTGTAGACCACTAAAACTGTTTGTACCTTGCCAAGTATATATCATCAGAGAAAAAAAATTGTGATTTATACTTATGCTTTACTGCTCACCGCTCTCTTTCAAACAATGTAGTACTGATATTCTTTTCTTGAAATAACAAGGATGTCAGGTCATTTTAACGTTGAATTCACTGCAGAGGCTACCGAGGGAATTACAAAGACCTGAGGGAGAGATGGTTGCCAGGGGAGCACCATCATGAAGCCTGCTAAAGGTTGAAAAGTGGCATACAAATGATGTATCTAGCTATTTCACCATGCCTCATAAACCCAAGTTTTGTCTTTAAAATATAAGGAATGGTAAGCAGGTGAACCTTTCTTTTTTATGTACAGTAAACACATATATACAGTGCATGCTCATGTATATGGACATTTGAGGCCCATGATGCCAGAAAGTTCATGATCCCAAACTTTCCTATTATATGAAGCTTATGCTGAAGTTCAGTCAGGAAAACTCTGGTTCCGGTCTCATTCATTCACATCTATCTCTGGGTCTCTCTCATGGGCTCCTACGTCAGCTGATTGTGGGCACTTCACTCATTGCGACCAATACGATCTTGCCATATCTCCAATCACATCGTTGCTGTCAAAAGTCTAAAAACTGTTGTCCTCTCTGCTGCTGTCAGTTGCCATTGCAGCACAAACCGATGCGACCCTCCACCTCCCCATCACCTCCAGCTCATCAGAGCAAGCCTGCTCCACTTCCCTCATCGATCATCAAATCCCTTCACTACCACCATCACCAGTGTCTAGACCCGGGGGAAATACGCCTAATCCGACTATAGCATCACTTCCCCCTTACTTCGTCACGTCGGGTCTAAATCACCACAGACTTTTCACTGTGCATAACTTTGTGCACTTTGTAATAAATCATCATTCATGATTGAAATTGCGCTATTCATAGTACACCACAAGTTTGTGTGTACACAGTGTATACACAGTGAAAGTATGCTCAGCTCAAGACAAATATTAAAAGCATTGGTAAAAATAAATGATTAGATTATTGACTGATTGATTAGATGATTTAAAGCAATTAAGCACCAAAGCAGGCAGCACACAGTAATACCAGACCATGCCACTGCAAGAAGTATAAAGCCCATTTCAAAATTCAATATAAATCGTGGACAGTTTTGATTTTCAGCTCAGCCTGAATTCTTTGTCGATTTGCCTTTGTCAAGCACATTTTAATGCTCTTGATAGGAAATGTGATATTTAAATAAGCAAGTACGTGAATCTAATCTTTATCTCTACTCAAAGTCCAAAAATCCTGAAACCGATCAATAAGCCTCAGATGAAAAGTTTCTGTGCAACCGACTGTGGCTGAGTCATGCTGGTACACCCAACCCACTCCATTTTGTTGAAGCAGGCCAACGTGGTTTGCTTCCTCACTTATCTCCTCTTTAAAAGCAAACACTGGATAACAACACTCTCACCAAATACCAGGGTTTGCTCTGTTATTGTAGAGTAGGGATGCTAATTTTGAAAAGATTTCTTAACTGATAACTGACCCTCGTTAACCGATCATTAACCTTTAACCAAGATTAGTGCCTCGCATGTAGCAGTGCGTCAGCTGCAGTATATGAGCACAATAGACAACTGAGTCAACAGTTCACCGTCAGGAGAGTTACTGTAGCAGCCACCGTGCTGCGTTCACTGTCTCCAGTTCACCGTCAGGAGAGTTACTGTAGCAGCCACCATGCTGCGTTCACTGTCTCCAGTTCACCGTCAGGAGAGTTACTGTAGCAGCCACCATGCTGCGTTCACCGTCTCCAGTTCACCGTAGCAGCCATCATGCTGCGTTCACTGTCTCCAGTTCACCGTCAGGAGAGTTACTGTAGCAGCCACCATGCTGCGTTCACCGTCTCCAGTTCACCGTCAGGAGAGTTACTGTAGCAGCCACCATGCTGCGTTCACTGTCTCCAGTTCACCGTCAGGAGAGTTACTGTAGCAGCCACCATGCTGCGTTTACTGTCTCCAGTTCACCGTCAGGAGAGTTACTGTAGCAGCCACCATGCTGCGTTCACTGTCTCCAGTTCACCGTCAGGAGAGTTACTGTAGCAGCCACCATGCTGCGTTCACTGTCTCCAGTTCACCGTCAGGAGAGTTACTGTAGCAGCCACCACGCTGCGTTCACTGTAAAAAAAACGTACCTAAAGCCCTTGGTCTCCACTATTGTAAAGGGGTGATAGCCTTTCACTTTGAACTGAGTCCCAGCTATTGAAGGCGACACTCAATCACCCTCTCCTCAGTCATCCTCCCACTAGCTGCAACCATGAAGGGGCTCTGGCCTTGTCTTGGGCTTGGACCAGCAGTAGTAGAGGGGGGAGTGTGTAGGTTCATTGTAGCTGTAACTAAAGCTGGGTCCAAAGGGTGCTCTGAGCGCTCTGTGAATTTCTGCAACGACAGTTCAGCTGAAACTCTGATCATTTCAGGTGGAATTTATGAGCGCACCTGTATTTAGGCTATTTGGTTAATTGTTACTTTTAATCATTAATCCATGTTTGTAGAATTTAGTTGAATCTGTGTGGGCTCAAAGCATCCTAGTCTGAGTAGACCTAGTCTGTTGGAAAATTTCTCCACCTGTATCTGATGCACTTCAGCTAGATGTTTTGACAGACTGTTCGTGTTTCCGCCCCTACAAGCAGAAGACTTGTTGCACTTTTGGCAACGGCCATCATCCGCACTGATTGGACTGAAGCATAACTACACTTTTGTTCTCTCCTCCATTGTCGCTACGAGCAGCCGGTCTCTGTGTGGGAGAGAGACACACAAACACACAAACAGGCTGACAAAGACATCTCTCCTCTGGACTGGAAAATGCATCTTCGACAAATGTTTTAATCTTATTACAAATTAGAAACTGAGTTTGTGGCATCAAATGTGCAAGATAATGTTTATGTAACCTAAATAAACAGGAAATCAATTTTCTAAATTTCTTATTGACACCAGTACGGTCCTGAAAAGACTTGCCCCGGGACTCGTTTAGTACCCTCCACTACTGAAGAGAGGCCATGTTGTTACAGAAGTGGATGACTGCAGCTACCTTGGACAGAAACACCATCTTTACCCATCTACCCATCTTTTAAGGTAGTAGTAGTAGTAGTATAGTAGTAGTAGTAGCAGTAGTAGTAGCACTGCCCACAAGGAGGTCATAAACACTGGGTTGCAATATATACAGAAGTCGAACAGATCTAATGATCACACATTGAACAAAACTGGCAAGGAATGTACAGAAAAGGTGACATTTGTGAGCGCGGTGAACAAATGCAGCCGACAGAAAACGGTGTCACAGATGCTCTGAAGAATGAGCAGTAGAAAACCTTCAGTGCTGTGAATGACACGTGTTTACCTCCAGCAACTGCCTGATCTCACACCTGAGCTGAGCCGAGGAGCCAACTTTAGTCCGGATCATTGGATCAAATGAGCAGCTGGTGATTTGTTGGGATATGTTGTACTTTGCGCGTTCAAATTTGAGTAATTTGAGTAATTCTTAATTGTATTAGGTTGCTCCTTGATAATTTATACATACTGATTAATATATATATTTTTCAAAATTATTTTTATTTAATTAAATCAGTATTACTGGCCTTTAATTTGGTTAATTTTGACTGTTTGCCATCCCTTTGGCATTTCATCTTCCTTGCCAGACCTCATATCAACCTCATCAAGCCTTTTGTTTCACTATAAATTAAAATAAGAGCTCAGTCACAGATTTGTAAACTAGGGATGCACCGATTTGACTTTTTCAGTATCAACAGCGATACCTAGGCAATGGGTATTAGCCGATACAGAGTACTGATCTGACACCTGTGTTTAATTTAAATAAGCTGTATGCCTCACTGTGTGGAAGTGACTGGGATCATTCTTTTATGTATAAGGCGACACCAGGCTTGACTTAAACAAGATTAGTTTTGTTGCAAGGAGCAGTGCTGTCCTTAGTGCCTAATGAGCCGCCCAGCTGCAAGGAAAAGCCAGTGCACAAACAGGTGAAATCCATCATTTAACGCCAGCTGCAGTGTATAAGCTAAACAGACAACTGAATCCCCAGTTCATCCGTCCGGGAGAGTTACTGTAGCAGCCACGGTGCTGCGGGTATTGCAGCCACTTTCCCAACACTGCTGAGGTCTGCTGGTAAATGGCAGTTTGATTGACACAAGGGGCGGAGTCACACATGTTCTACAGCAACAACACTGGGCTGCCCGCTGATGCGCCTGCTTGATAATCGGCTTAATATGTTTAGACACTGGCCGATGCCGATTATGAAAAAAATGTCAAATTATCATCCCAAGTAATCAGTTGACCTCTACTTTTAATATTTCTTTTAACTGATTAGCCAATATGTTATACAGTATGAATATAATATGATATATTAAATTCTTAGTGTCAGTTAATGAATAAACAATTAATTACGAACATCGGAATTAAACTTAAAGATTGACCACATTGTCACAAATATCCAATCTACCGAGTCAGTGTCGACCCGATATCTGATCAAGTATCGATACTGGTGCATCCCTAGTAACTTTTAGAACATTTATTTATTAGGGGTACATTAACACATTGTTAGTTTAATTGAAAGATTAGAACATTTTATCAGGTAAATGTCTCCATTCAAACTCTAAACAATAAAAATCTGCACTCTGTACATGCTCACCTACTTGAGTTAAGTTAAAAACGTTCCCCAGGGAGGATGCACCACTCGCTTTTCTCTCGTTTGTCATTGAAGATCGCTACTCTTCCACTTCTCAGAGTGATGCATCTTCCTGAGGGATCTTTAGACATGTGATATTTACTAGTTTCAGGAAGATAAACTGAAGGCTCATCTGCTCTCTATCTTTCTGTTTTAACTCTAATAGTATGTTCTGATGCAACTCTAGCTTCTCCGCAAAAATACAGCTGTAAGCTGAAAACTCTGTGTTGTGCCATACTTTCTTTGGCTTTCTATGAAGTATGTAAACAAAAAGTAATTCTATCTATAGATATGTTTGTGGGTCTTGTCGATCTGATTCATTACAGTTCGAAAAAAATAATAAGTACCCCTAACCACTATTGCAATGGTGTCAATCTTGAGCAAATCTATATTTGACAGCCAATGAGCACAAGCCCTTTGACAAATACCTAAAACACAGACACCACATCCTGTGAGCAAAGTGCTAATAAATTACAGAAGTAGCAGAAAACAGTTGTATGAAAGCAAGTGTGTGCAGAAACCAGCAAATAAAGGCTGTTGGAGTTAATGTCTTCCCCACTGTGATGCTAGTGTTCCCTTAATAGAAACTACAACATTAACACTTCCTGCACCTGCTTCACAGTAAACGCCAGATTCCTGCCTACCTTCACATGAAGTGTGCTGTGCTATTTGTTGTTCTTGACATCAGGTGCTACATCTCGTTCTGAGTAGGTATGTTTTCTCCAAAACATTCTGCTGTAAAAGCAGTGAACTAAAATTGCATCAACTCTTGCTAATGTTTAACAAGTGCCATGTCACCGAACTGTATACCATCTGTATAGCTGATGACAATAAGGTAACCCTTAGGGCTGTTGAAATAACTGTAATACTGCGATACTGACAAGACTATCTCAGGGGATGGCAAGCATCCGGCGAGGATTGTTTTTTTTTCTGGTAACCGAGAGTTAAAAATGTTCGACTTTGGGTAAAATTCCACAATGAACCGTCACCTCCTACACGTAAGTGACAACAACAAAGTAATACATGCAGACCAGACGTGCTTCAGCCTTCCCTTCATCCAGAGAGTAGTCTACGTTGTGCCGACATTTTGATATTCTGTATTGTAGCAACCAGACGCAACCAAAGCGCAGCTACAAAAAATGCTCATTGCCCTTCTTTGTTCTGCATTTAACAACAAAGTATTTAATTTCATTTAAAACTATCATCTTCATCATTAAAAAAGCAACAATAAATCTGATAATAGCCAAACAATAAAGCATATTTATCTAGCACTAAAATCAGGATTAAAAAAAGGAAATTTGCAAAACATAAAGAAGTTGCAATAGTACCGCATATCGCACTGTTCAGCCAATCATTACCACCGCAGGAGAAAAAGAAGCTGCCCGAAATATCATCGACTGGACTATGTCACCCTGAATACTTCAAGTAGCCAACTCAGCTGTTTAGAGCTGTTATAAACACTTGTCTGGAGTAAACAGCAGAGACCCAAACCCGCCTCGAAGAAAAACACGTGATTAATTTTGTATTCATTCATAATAAGCATGTCAGTCGACAATAGCAATAAACACAAAAAACAAGAAAAAAAGAAAATTGCAGAGTGCTCGGCTATCGATAATTACCACTGGCCCAGTGGCCAAGGGGGGGGGGGGGCAGACAGGTCATGCAATGTGCAGTAAATTTACTGGCTCTAAAATGGCTTGTGAGGCTACATCTGCTCATGCTCAATAAATTGCTAAACCCAATTTGTAGATGTAACCTAATGAGATTTACTTTTTGCAATCGCATTATTGCTCTAATTAAAATAAAGCACATTTACGGTGACATCTAAGTCTGCCGAAGGCTACAACCCCTAAAAGCATCCAGTTATTTTAAGGTGTCGGACAATTTCTTTCCTTGTAGAATTTATACACATTCATCAATTCATTCTCACTTTAAAACAACGACAAAATGTTGCTTTGCTACAGATAGAGGCCGGCACATACTAAACAATACACACTCTCTGTGCTGGCTAAAACTTCTTTTAAGTGTTTGGATCCCCACAAACACAACTTCATAGAATGTAAAACGTCACACACAGTTGCAAGAAAAAGTATGTGGACCCTTTGGGATTTTGTGGATTTCTGCATAAATTGGTCATAAAATGTGTTCTGATCTTCATCTAAGTCACAACAGACAAACACAGTCTGCTTAAATACTGCACAAAAAACTATATGTTTATATGTTTTTACTGAGCACAACATGTAAACATTCACAGTGCAGGGTGGAAAAAGTATGTGAACCTTTGGATTTAATAACTGGGTGACCCTCCTTTGGCAGCAATAACCTCAACCAAACGTTTCCTGTAGTTGCAGATCAGACCTGCACAACGGTCAGGAGGAGTTTTGGATCATTCCTCTTTACAAAACTGTTTCAGTTCAGCAGTATTATTGGGATGTCTGGTGTGAATCGCTCTCTTGAGGTCATGCCACAGCATCACAGTTGGGTTGAGGTCAGGACTCTGACTGGGCCACTCCAGAAGGCCTATTTTCTTGTGCCAGAGATTTCTGCAAGTCTTTAGTTGACACTTTAGGATTCTTCTTCACCTCACTGAGCATCCTGCGCTGTGCTCTCATTTACTGCATATACAGAATATTTCAAGCATCTTCTTCACATCTGTGCACACACTGTACACAGTTATCATAAGGTCGGCCACCCAAGGCTGCTGCAGACGAACACATATCCCAGATTTGAGCACCCGAAGCTCAGCACTTGAATCTATCCCTGTTCACAAGAAACAGCACAACACAGGTTCTGTGTGTCACAATAGTATTGTGTGAGCTCTGACGAAAATTGAGATTTAATGAGTATGTGTTCTGGCACATGAGGAAGGCTGTCTCGGCTCTTTGTTGGATCTCTACAGCTCAGGTTAGCTCAGTTAATACACCCACTTGTGCATGAATGCTGCACTGTTAACATAAAAAAAGGACTGGCTTAAAATGAATTAATCTGAATGTAGACAACTGAGGTAAGGTACAGACAGTGCTTTATGCTGTGAAGTAATATACAGCCTAACACAAACTGGATGTGTCAGGATGTATTTGATTCATCCAGTTAGTGCCAATACAGAACAAGGGAAAGAACATTGTGTTACAAACAATAATGTAATGGAAGAGTGTGCAGCTGGGAAGCAAAGCTCCATCATGACTCAGACTACAAATTTATTTTAAATATTAATAACACAGCTATCGGTGCCTTTATGTTCAGGGTTGCCTTTCTGCTAACAGCACATATAGAGTAACTAGAATAACTTATCACATAGTAACTAGGGCTATTAACAAGGATCTGTTAATCACGGATAAAGTGTCCTTTTTATAATATTGCCTGTGTGATATGTCATAGATTTTGTTCCTTCTGTTCTATAAGGTTCTATCAATCAATCACTGTTATCATCATTAGGCTACACATGAATACAACAGGACTCATAGGATCCACAAGGGTCTCAGCTTTTCAGTCATACTCACTTTGGGGACCCCAAGCAGAAAAATTCAAATACACCATTTTAAAATAGGCAAAGTTAACACTCTTGTACTGCATGCAAAAAAACTGCATATTTTTGTGCCGAAAGCTGCATGAAATTATCATTAAGTGGCATATCTGTAAAGAGGGAACTCTTGAATACCCATATTGAACCCATTTTCATTCACATATCCTGAGGTCAGAGGTCGAGGGATCACTTTGAAAATCGCCATGATAGTTTTTTTCTCACCAAAATTTTAGTTTGGAGCGTTACTTGGCCTCTTTCGCGACCAGTATGACTGATTGGTACCAGTGGATTCTTCAGGGTATTAGGTTAGTCGCTTTAAAACCGAGCCCACTACAATCTCTGGAAAACATAATAGCGTCCAGGTCCGCCTGCAGGCCATCAGAATTTTAAGAGATTAAATCAAAATTGATACAGCATTTCAGAATCTATAGAGTATCACAAAACATAATATCGCAATACTCCATCCATCCATCCATCCATCGTCAACCGTTTCCCCTTTTTTGGGCGCGGGGGGCCGGGGCCCATCCCCCCCCGCCTTGGGGCGAGGGCAGGGTCCCCCCTGGCCAGGCCCCCAGCCCATCCCAGGGCACATAGAGACAGACAACATATAGACAGACAACCATTCACCTCACATCCACACCTATCCAATACTCTGTATTGAAATTTTCTTACACCACTAATGGCAACACTGTCAGGTATTCACTTGAGCCACTTAAATTTCAATATCAGCTTGCTTTGGAGTTTTTCTCACCCATAAGTTACAGAAATTTGTCTGAATAACGTGTATTATTTATTGTATACTGATGATATATTCCCCCACTTATCAGCCTTTCTCAAAATCTGTCAAACAATGAAATAGCAGAGGTACACACTGAGACATCCCCTGATGACATGCTGAAGGAGAGGAGAAAAAGCTAAGGCACAGATGGTCTTTTAAAAGGCCTTGCTTTGATGATATTATCTTTGTGAGTTAGCCAAGATGCTTTTAATCTTGATTAAAATTCATGCTTTGATTTATGCTGATATCTGACTGAATGCAGACAATTAAGGTAAGAAGCAGAGATGCACACTGAGTGACAGGCTGGAAAGAGGAAACCGACTATTAGATTTGTTGTGAAGTAAAGGTCACATCTAACATAGCCATGTCACCTGATTTCCCCTGTTTAAAATAAAAGGGCACAAGTTGCTACGGTAACTATAGTAACGTAAAGTAGTAAATGTGCTTTTGGAAAACCCTGCAATCTCCCGTCATCCTCTAAAAAGATTGCTTTCATAAAACCGTGATCGTGTTGTGACAGAGATCAACATTGTTAACATGTGGTCACTTTTTAAGGGCTGATAAATGGAGCAGAACAGCCACTGAAATGGAGCCGTTGGTTTTTATGTTACTTACACTCGTCCCCAGTGCAATCGGTACAGTCCCATGGCAAATCTGTGGCAATGATATATAGATCTAATTAATTCTCAGTTTATTTGAATGCAATCTCCACTGTCTGGCTCCCTCGGTGATCAAGTGCCTTCATCTCCTCTGTGGAGAATACAATGACGCTACTCGCTGGTTAACATTAGCAACTCAAAAGCAAATTTCCATTTTACATATTTTTTTTTTTTTTTACGTCCACGATTTTTTTTTTCCCCCCCCCTTTCCCCCCCCCCCCCCCCCCTTGTTTTGGTTTGGATGTTGCATGTTCTTTTCTTGGCCAGGCGTTTGTGGTTTTGGTTTCTTTTTCCTTTTTTGTGTGTGGGTCCCCCCCCCCCCCCCCCCCTTTCCCCCCCCCCCCCCCCAATTTCTTTCCTTTTTTCCTTTCCTTTGTGTTTTTTTTTTTTTTTTTTCCCCCCCCCCCCCCCCCGTGGGCCCCCCCCTTTTTTTTTTTTTGTTGTTCCCTTCCCCTTTTTTTTGGGGGGGTTGGTGTTGGTGGAGAAGTGGGGGGGGGTGGAGGGGGAGGGTCTTCGCCCCCCCCTTTTTTGTGGGGGGTTCCCTCCCCTGCTCCGTGTGTTTGGTTGTTTTCCAGGAGAAGTAAAAAAGTTTTTCCTTTCTCTTTTTCTCCGTGGTTTTGGTTTTGGGGATTTTGATGTTGGGTTTCCCCCATTTTTCCTGTATTAAATAAGGGGGCAAGGAGTACCCCCCAAGGGCCTGAGTGCTCGACCCCCCCCAGGACATTAATCCTTCATTAATTGTGATCAACAAATTATTGTTATTTGCTAAGGTAAATGTAATAAGGATGCACCAATAAAAATGTGATTAATGCAAATCTTTATCATAAAGTTATGGACTCAGACCTGAATTTCAACAGATTCAGAGCACTGCTGCTCGAGTCCTGAGCAAGACCAAGAAAGTGGATCACATCTCTTCAGTTCTGAGGACTGAGGACACTGGCTTTCTTGAATTGATGTCAATCAATTAAAGTATTTAATCGCAATTAGTGACATGACATGCTTGCTTTATGCAAATGTGTGTATATACAGTATTTATTATTGTATTTAACACAGCAGGGCACTTTAAAATCACCTCTTAAGCCAGTGCAGTATGTGGCCAAAGCATATAGTTTGTGTGAGTAAATTAAGAAATTACAGATTTTACCACAGTTAACACCTGGAACTGTAGCTCACCAACACAAGAAAGGCTCTTCAAATGATTCCTCTCTCCATATTTTAAATGTGTTTAGGCTACATCAGTGACATTTACATATAAAGTAGAGTAGAGAAACATGGGCCTGATGGTCTGACCGACCTTAAGTTGGGCCTGTATGTAACGTGCCATTAACTGCATCGCAGCAGTTGTACGGTGCCCGTATTTTCATTTAGTTCAAATGAAAACACCTTTGTTTGTTTGCAAGCAAACTCTGCAGGGCACCTTTAACAGCAATGCAGTCAACTCTCAAGACTTAAATCTTGACTGTCCGGGCTTCCAGGGCTCAACAATAAGGACTGCCCAATCGCCTGGGGCAGGTCGAGCTAGTAAATCTAGCAACTCAACTGCCCGATCGGGCGAGTGCTAAAGATGAATTAAACACACTGTGAATCTGATGATGGAAGTAGGTAAGGAGGTAGCCATGACACTTCTTTCTCATCTCTGTTGAGAGGAGGGACTGTCAAATATCAGACCGGCACACATGTTTACCTCACAAAAAGTCAAGACCCTGCACTGCTTTTGAGGGGAAAGAAAATTGAAGATCCCAAAGACTTCAATGCAACTTGACGTACGTTTGGATTGAAATTTTGACAAATTTCTCTGCATTCATCTCTTGTTAAACAAACGTTTGTTTTAAACGCATATCTAATTATTATTTCGCAATCTTGCCTGAACCTGAATGCTCGCGATACCTTAATAAGTTTTTAGGATTAGAATAGAATAGGAGTATGCTCCCATCTGAGACCCTTCCATAAGAGTTTGAAACACAACTACTTAAACCAACTAGATACAGCAGGTACTCGTGTGTCTGTTCCAGATGGTTTCAGTAGCTGATTCGTTAGAAACCTTCAGTTGTTGACCAGTTGAAAGCTGCTTGTCAAAGGCTCACACGAGACCTCAGCAAGTCAGCAGGATCATTTTAAAGCTGCTCTGTTAAGTAAAAGGATTAAAACACAAAAAAAGGTTTCTGTTACTTTAATAATGTAAGGCTGCATTTTGCTATTTCTATTTAAATATTTCCTAACGATATTGTTCCATCATCCCTTGCTGTCACATCTCCCATTACTCTCCCATTATGTTAACTATTACATTTATTGATCTACCGCACTGCTGGAAAATGAGACAATTCAGTAGCCTCTCACCCGTTGCTCACCAGTTGCTTATCTTATTGTTTCATTAAGAGCTGATCATTTTGAGAGAGACTTCACAAGGAAGGTTGAAGTTTAACTTGTGAATTCAAATGTCAATTGTGTGAAAACATGACTATGCATACTGAAATAATGGCAGAGCTACCATGACGTGGAAAAATCATTTAAAACCAGATGAATATCATTACAGCATGAGTCAAAATTTTTATAACATTATTATTTTTCAGGATCACTGCAGCTGCGATGCTACCCAGGGCTCCAGTGTGCGACCAAAAATCTGTCGGGCGTGACGAAATCATTTCAGCGGTCGCACCGGCGCGCCTGACATTTCGCAGCTGTCTCTGCATGTGTGAAACCGTGCGCCCTGTACTCGTCCTCGAGTGACATCACAACCATAAAAGATTGCACTGTCGTCAAGATAAAAGCGGCGATGCTCGTTGCACCTTACCCCGAACCTCAGTTCCCCTCATCCTCAGTCCCCAGAGAGATGCCGAGTACTGATCAGAGGTGCCAGATTCATTTCAGTAGTGGGGAAGGCAAAAAAGTTTGTCTCTGTATGTCTGTCACACTGTACATTTAATAACACCAGACACCTTTACCACTAATTTCTTCTGCTCCGATCAATCACCAGGCAGCTGATCTGCTCTGAGTGTGTCTTTCTTTCTGTCGCTACACTACACACTCGCTATGTGCATGATACATTACGCTGCTCTGCTACCAACATAATACACAAACACATGGATATGTGATGGTATCGTAGGCAGACTGCTTGGGACTAGGGCTGAATAATAAAGAAAAAAAAAATCATCATATTTGAGGCTGGTTACCAAAACCCGGTATTAAATGGGCCGTGATGCTAAAGCTGCGTCCTCTCCCTGTTCTGTGTTGGAGCTCTCCACTCACATTAGCACAAAATCAGTGATCAGCTGGTGAGAGAGGCCGCGGAGACGGGTTCACGATAACTAATGTTTCTGCAAGTGCAATAAAACTTTGCAAGTGTAAAGCCAAGATGCGTCATCATTATAGCAGTTCAACAAGCATAAACATGATGAAACAGTTAAACATGGAGGAAAGTTGGTTAGTTAGCCATGTATCTTACTTGTAAACTGATCAGCTGGCTGGGACAAAGCAGTCCTCCCTCTCTCTGGTATGTGCAGCAGTAAATCACATCACCAGAGGGAGGACAGACAGAGGACAGAGGACAGGAGGGAGGACTGATACTGACTGATGTCTGTGTTCTGTGAAATATGATTTATTTCATTAACATGTTAGATGGTTTCCAGTGAGATATTAATGGGTTTATATGGTGAGTTTGCTGTTGTAAACATTACTGTTGCTGCTCCAGAAACAACTTGTATCCTCGTTATGTTTAACATACACAGTACATATATGTATAGCTAATATACATTTCAAAATTTAGCCATATCATCATCGCAATATTAAACAAAGTTATTAGACATCGCAGATCATGCAGGCCTACTTGCGATGCAGTAAACTCATTATCGATAATGCTACAATGTGAACAACAAACCCCTGCTGAAATCGAAAGAACGAGAGTTAGTCAACGGGATGCGCCATTCACTTACATTCTGGTGCGTTCAGGCTCTAGTCAGATGAGTAGAAAAATGAGCATTGGCTGAAGGTAAACTCCTTAAAAATGGAAAAAAAAAAATGTTATCACGATGAGTTCAAATGTAATCTAGCAAAATGTAGATTTTGGCGAGACACAAAAAATCCAGTAGTTTGAAGGAGATGTTTTGACAGCAATATAATAGAGAAGGAATTATGATCTGTTTCACTTTCTAACAAAAAACAGTATGCAAATGATAATCAAGGAGTGGATGTTGAAGTATATGGGATTTATCGTTTTAATTTCGTTTTTTACTGTAGTATCAAATTGGATCTAAATTACCTACATTATGTGCTGGTGCACATAAATGAAAAAGTTCTGTGTACCAGTGCAACCAATGTAAAAAGTCAGTCTGGAGCCCTGTTACCCACAGCGAGCTGAGAGCTGATAAAGAAACTGTAAAACCAAATATCTGCATAACCCGCACAATAGGAGCTTTGAATAAAAGCTTCACAGAGCAGCTTTCCTTCCTGTAAAATGCATCACTGCTTCCATCTTATCTCAATGCCTAATGAAGCTTCCCATCATCCTAATATCTGGAGGACATTTTACCAGTTTTAAGCCCTTCATTTATAACAGCATGCATTCTGTATACTGATGTATTCCTGGAGAATATGATGCCCATTTCTCGTTTATATTACCAGTTCACATTAAGTTGTTCATTCAATTTTTGTATAATGTATCAGATCGAGATTTTCATCAGGAGTTCACTGGTGAAAAGTATGAAATCGTGAGTACAGTTACAGTATATCATAGCATAACAGAACGATACCGAGGAAATGATTCTACATCTCCCTCACTTAGGTGGAATAAATCCAGTGTTTGTCACAAGACGATGAACAGGGAGGTACTGCACAAGCACAGCTAAGCACAGCAGCCCTGTTAGTTGTATTCTGACAGATACCACCGCACACACTTCATCTCTCGGGAGAAAGAAGGCATGAGAGTGGAACGTACAGGAGCAACTCATCACGAGCCTGCAGGATGCATGACTTAGTGTTGGAAGAAAGGTGAACCACAAAACACTCCTCCCCCTGTTAATGAATAGCATTCCTGCTCTCTTTTCACAAAAATGCCCCCGGGGTTGCAAGCAATGTCGCTGTGCATCTCCACCGTGAGTTAGTGGACACAAAGATGGCCTTGACCATGAAGAAAAAACTACTGAGAAGTAGGGATGTGCACCGATACTCAATATCGATAACCAATACTGGTTAATATCATTAGATTGGATATCTGAGATTTAAATAAGTGTAATCCCATACAATCCATTTGCCTAAACTCTCTGTTAACAACTGGGCTCAGCCCCGACACACATGCTCTTCTATGTCGGTGCTACAACAGAGAAGGAAGGATAAGACGTTACCCTATGCAGTATGATTTATAATATGAAACACATTTGTCTTCATCGTGATTGTAGGTGCCGTTTTATGTTATTTGACAAACCATATGTTGCATAACGTTGCTTTACGTTACGGCGTCACTCCAAAACAAACTAAAATGGTAAACTAGAAAAGACGATGAAGGGCACACGCTACACTGCATGAAGTGTGAGACCCTTTTAATATTTTTAATGTTAACTACAGTGGCGGACTCAGATCTCTAAGTAAAAGTAGTAATACTGCAGTGTAAAATACTCGAGTAAAAGTACAAATGTGTTAGCATCAGCGTATACTTAAAGTACCAAAAGTAGAAGTACCATTATAATAATGGATTATAATCATAGATGCGTTAATGTGTTCATGGCTTTAATGGTGCAGCTGGTAAAGGTGGAGCTCATTTTAATTACTTTATATATTTTGCATAAAGTAGCACTTAGTCATGTCGTGGGCTATACATTTTTTTCCTTTAGGGGAGTACAATATTTGTTTCACAGTTTGAGCATAATTTCTTTTAGTTGCAAAGTGCATCAGTACAAACATATAATATACTGTTTACTTGTTTAAGAGAGGGAAAAAGACAGTATTGAAGAGAGTATCGGCAGATACTCATGGTTGCTTATCTGTATCAAGCCATCCCTACAGAGAAGTACTGAACATTCTTTTATGGATTCAAAAGCTGTTTTTGCTCGGAAAAACCTGACTGACATCACACGCTACACTGCAAAAAAAAAAAAAAAACATGAAGCAAATAAAATTATCCACACTTACAACCTAACAGGAACACATAACATTAAAGAATCATGTTACAGCAGGTGAAAATGAAAGTCCCAATAAAAACATATGAATGGTGCAACAACACAGGACAATGTGTGCACAATGTGTGAAACTCTTATAAGAGCCAATTAATTCTTGAAGACATAATCTGGATGGAGGATGCATGTTCTTTGTTTTAGGACAAGCTTTTACAAGAAGCTGAGAAGCAATTTCACATAAATGAGCTAGCAAAGAGGATTGTTAACCAACAGAGCCGAAAGACATTTTCATTAGGGTTAAAGATCAGAATGTAAAAAGGTAATTATACATAATCAGGTATTGTAGTAAATCATACATAAATTTTCATTGATCTCTCGAGGTGCCTTAGATTTCTGTTGATACTACGCGTGCTGGCCCAGATGTACTCTCGATGTCTTTGGAGGTTTGACTTATTAAGATACCACAGCAATAGAGAAAGACTTGTTAAGAAGGTTTGGGCTCCAATGAATTTTAAGAGGAGTAAAAAAACTAATTCTTTAGGGGATCAATGCCCTGTCTGAGGTAATGAGAAAAAGAAATAGATGCAGAGTACAAAGGGACTGGGATTGAGCTGCTCTCTCATGCCTTTACACTGAAAAAACTCGGACAAACAAACTGACTTTTTGAAGAGATGGACTACTTGGAGATTAGCTACCAAGTTCAGCTACAAACCCTCCATGTTATCCCCTTTTCCTCCCATTTACTGTCTGCCACACCTAGAATTGTTTACCAAAACAAAATGATCAAATCTCACCTTAAAACAAATCATATTTTTGACTGTCTTGAACCTGAAGGTCAAAAGTATGTCCGTGATTTCAGTTAAACTTGCATTTTGTACTATCAGCGTGATGCAGAAATAGCCTTAGACCCTGTATTTGACTGTATTTGACTGCCCTGTAACCGCAGAGCCCGTTTTTTACACCTTCATCTCGCTAATCTGTCTAGAGCATGAGATTGTTAGACGTTTGGAAGATAAAAAATCAAAGAGTGTTGTGCTTCATCATGGCCCTGGAAGATAAGGCCCTTTACTGTCACATAAAATCAGGAGCTGCCTACTGAAAAACACTCCAACCCCGGGCTATTCCCCACCATCACCATCATCACTACTCTCCCCATACCATCTCCACAAATACGTGGTGTTCACTTCGCTGACAAACTATTTCCAAAGAAGACAAATCAAACCTTACTCTGCCATCGATTTCAACACATTACTAATGGGACTAAAGTAGAAAGCTGCTTGTGTAGAGTGCTACTGTACAGCTTGTAATATTACAGGGAAAAGGTTTGGTATGTTGTCCCAATAACTGCCAAATATGAGCGCCAAATACAATATTTTCAATCGGGGTGGATGTGCTTTTCTTAATTCAAATTAGGGCTGTCAATCAACTGCCATATTTATTCACTATAAATCACGATTGTCCGTAGTTAATCGTGATTAATCGTAAATTATCTGTCCAAAATGTACCTTAAAAGGGAGATTAGTCAAGTATTTACTACTCTTATCAGCATAGGAGTGGGCAAATATGCTGCTTTATGCAAACATATGTATATATTTACTATTTTGAAATAGATTAACAACACAAAATAATGGCAAATATTGTCCAGAAATCAGGTACTGCATTTAGCATAAAAATTATGCTCAAATCATAACCTAACAGGCAACAACAGCTGTCAGTGTGTCAGTGTGTTGACTTGACTATGACTTGCCCCAAACTGCATGTGATTATCATAAAGTGGGCATGTCTGTAAAGGGGAGACTCGTGGGAACCCATAGAACCCATTTACATTCACATAGGGACCCCTTTGAAAATGGCCATGCCAGTTTTTCCTCACAAAATATTGTTTGGAGCATTATTTAGCCTCCTTCGAGGATTCGGTGTCACGGTCGTGTTAACTTGGACAGCCCTATTTCAGATATAAATCAAAACCACAATGCCTCATCCCATGTATGCAATTAATAACCTTTAACATTTTCACAACCATCATTTAAGCTTTGGCACAGAGGACACCTGCAGGTATCTGCAGAGGACTTCCTCAAAGTTAACACAATGAGGGCAGCGCAAAGACAACACATAAAGGGGCTGCATAATTAACCAACCTGAGGCTGTGGGACACATTACCTAACCAAAACAAGTTATTTCAGCCATTTAGATCAGCTGCTACCAAAGGACTTGCAGGCTGCCAAAATCAAGAGAGAAGGGCCACATATTGTTGATGCTGCTGTCATGTCACTCATCTTAATTAGATTACTGCTTAACATATGTACACATTTGTCATGGCGCAGGAATTTATTGTACAATCTGCTAGCTGCATCACCAGATCAGAGTGCCGACAAAATCGCAAGAAGATGAAGATATGAGTGTTTTCTATAAGAAGGCTCACGCAAACACTGTAATCAAATTCACTTCTTTTGTAGTTCACACATGCTGTGGTATGACAACATCAGCGTGAGACGAGATTGTCTGTTTGACTCATGCAACATCAAATCCAAGTCATTCATAACAGTGACAAGTGGAGGAGGGTGCAGAAAGTCAGTCTTTCTTACGCAGATGCTTCTAAGCAATTATATAAATTAAGTTGTCAGATGGGTCCTGAGGGATGTCTGTCTTCCAGGCTCCTCGAGTCCACAGTGGGCTTCAATTACAAAGTGCAAGCTAGGAAGGCAGCGAAGGAAGGGGTTTGCCACAGTCAAGAGAAGCAACCTTTCTGAAAAAAGAGCGTCGTTAATCTAACAAATACATGTCATCTCAAATCTTGCCAGGGAAAGATGCCCGGGACCTACATTCTTAGTCACTGTTGTGTTTTGAGAGCAAAATTACACCCTTGCATTCTCTGGACAAGGGATGAAAAAACATGTTGTTTACAGATTTTCAGGATGCCCGGCAATTTCCAGACACTTCCCAGCTTTACTTATGTGTCACCATAGAGAACAAACACAGTGCTCCGTATACTGACTCTGTACTCTTTAGACACCTTTGCTGTGTGATACCACATCACTTCAGATATACACTATTTGCTGGCATTGTATGGAAAACAGACAACAAAGACATGTTGAGTACAAAGTGCGATTTGTCCGTTTCCCCTTATTAGTCTCAGATTTGTCAGTGAAAATAGGACTCCCTTGGGTGCCATTGTCTCGATGAGATGGTTTCTATCCCCGGCATCTCTTGTCACTGCTGGTATGCATTTTTCTCAAGTGTCTCAGGGGCCTTGCCTTCACCGGGGTTGTCATTTTCAATTAGCTGTACTAATAAATCCATGTCCGTTGGCCCATGTCAATAATCATTTCATTTAAGAAGAAGGGACAGCTGTAACTTCAAGACACATTCAATTTCCATCAAGGTTAGCCAATCTACCGATTTGCATTTCCTCTTGCACCTGCCCCCAAGTGGATTTACAAACATTTTATAGCATGTATTGCAAGCAAATAACTGATTTACATACAGTAAGGATAGGGGTACACTCGGATTCGTGCCAAGTGAAACACGGCCCAGCTGTTCATTTGCTCCGTCTATTCCCCTGATATGCAGGTGAAGCTTCTTTTGATTAGGGCTGTTTCTGGAGACTTAAACTATACATCTCTTGGTGAGACGAACCATTTTCAGATGATCTCGGGAAATTAAACTAAGCGGTGGAGTGGGCTGATATGAAAATCGTTTAAGCACATTAGGTCTCATGAAATATATACCTAGATTAACATTATGGCAAATTATAGCCCATATAAACTCGCAAGCATGCCTCTAAGTTCGACTTCCATCATTAAGTCTTAATGGATGCTGTGCTGTATAACACTAACAGGAAACCATGGCAGCACTGTGACTGTGATGTAGGTTACAGGCTTTTAACAGTGATTTACTGTTACAGGCAGGGTCTGAAATCAACACCTGCCAAGCTACAAATGCAGGTAGATTTTCTGTTTGGCGACTAAATCTCAGAGGGCTATCCACCACACCGGTGAATAAACATTTGCACCAAAATATCATGTAATGGAAACTATGCTTGTTTATACTGAGAGTCTCTACTATGTGCTGCTGTGTTGGACTCTGACACACAAAACGGATGTTACGAGAACCGATGATATTACTTCAGTGATGTTACTGAAAATGTGACAGTACGTGTTTTTCTACTGTCAGAGCTGGAGACTAACGGCGTGCTGTCGTCCCAGGGACAATAAAAAATGTGTTTGGGAAGCTATAAACTCACTATCAACATCATTTCTTAAAAACAAACACTGCAGCATGGATGGGAATGAACCTTGTGTGTGCATACTGTGCCACTAGAAGCCTGTCAGTCCAACGACAGTATGTTACAATGGGAACTTCCTTCCCGCTGTGCAGCCCATGCAGCGGTCCGTCGCCCATAACCGGGATCGAGTCCCGGGTACGGGGAATACTGCAGTACGTCAGGCCACCGCGCTGTGGATCCGACATGAGAATCAGACAGGACTAACTGCTACCATTAACTAGCTCTCGTTCTGTTGATTTCAACACAGGAGGTGTCACCGATTTACATTATGGTGCATTCAGTAAAAATGAGTATTAGTCAGAGGTAAACTCTAATGTTATCATGATGCATGGTCAATGTAATCTTGTAAAATGTCCTTTTTGGCGAGAAATTTCAATAAATCCACTTTGAAGGTGTTTTCACAGCAATATAACATAGATAACAGAGAGGTAATTATGATCTGTTTAACTTCATCACAAAAACCAATATGCAAAAAGTACTACAGGAGTGGATGCTGAAGTACATGGAATTTATTGTTTTATACCTGGTGAAATGTCAGGATTGTATGAAAATATAGATACCGCCCAACCCTAGTATTCAGGCTTGAATTGATTAACTGTCAATATATTGTAAGTATATACTTCAGTATCTCAATGAAATGTACTGAATAAATGTATATGTGACACATGACAAAAACAAACATTATTTAGGCCAATAAAAAATATGCCACTGACATTGTGACCAGGTAAGAGTTAAAGATATACTAGTTACTGCTGTAAATTAGAACTAACATTTAATATTTTTTTGCATGAAAAGCACCCTTAAGGTCAACAGGATCCAGTATGTTAATTAAAGTATATTAAATACTGTACCTGCCTTTAAGGGTCAAGTATTTACTGGTTGGTGTTACTCAAACAAAACACACAAGAGAGCAGTGTAAGAAATAAAAATGTCTTTGCTGATTTGGCTAAAATTTCTTTACATCATGGCAAAATTGAATATTGATTGCGTCCATGTTGCAAATGATACAGTACAACTACAGCATGGGTGGCATAACAGTTGAAGAGAGATCTGCTCAACTCACAATACTTCAAAGAACGTAAATTGTGCTTGAAGCAGAAAAAGACTGAGTAGCCTACTTTTGTCTGTGCTTATCCCACTCTCACTTACACACAACCACATAACATGTAACTCAACCTGGGGGGGTCAGGTCCGGCCGCACGCATCACGAGAATTTTGAGCGTCACGAATCAAAGAATAGCAAAACCATATTTCTTCCTAAAATGATCACATTTTTCTCCTCTTATTGTGGACGTTTGTTTTTCTTTTTCTTGCGGTATTTCAGCCTCTACGCCACATACTGTACATAGACATGTTCTCTGATGCTGTTTACATCAGTGACATTTATATCAGCAGTAAAAATATATTTGATTTGTGTCATATTCTGGTGTGGCTTAAGCATACACACATTAGCTTATGTGTTTTTAGAGAGAGAAACTGGTCCAAATGTTCATGGTATAAATCTTTACAGGAGTCTTGAATATTGTAGTGACATACTTAGTGACTTTAAATTAGAAAGTGGCCCTAAAATAGTATGGTGCTGTTTCTTAGAGTCTCTGAATGGACCTGTGTTAAAAATGAAGAGGCGCCAAAGCAGCAGGGGATTTACTGACAGCAGACACACATTTAAAGGTATTTTCCTCTGGCAGACTCTCTGTCTCTATCTGTCACCGCTCGGCTAATTGGTGTTATTGAAAAGAACGACACAAATTTCAAGAAAAAAAAATGGGAAATACTATTCTTGATTGAACAATAAATAACACCCTTTGCTCTCTGTGCTTCATCCAAACACAACCCTGAAAAAGCCAAATCAATAAGATCAAACGAGAGTCTGTGAGCCCCCCTAAGCCACAATGCACAACCCGACTGTCACCAGCACAGTCAGATGATAGCATTATACTAAACATTCAACCGCAGCGAAGCCGCAAAATTAGAGTTGGGGAAATTTGCATATCTCTGATCAGATAATTCCTGTGGGTCTACTTGTGTGGTAAGTGGTGTGTTAGATGCCTCCTGCTCTGCTAACCTAAAGATGCACTCCCGAAACACAAAAAAAAAGGACCTGCCTCTGTCCTCGCCGGAGAGCTCTTTTCTTTCATGAAACATTTTCAAGGGTCCCTTTGAGCTGCTATCAAAAGCAGCTTGTTCTCAACACCACTTTAGTGTAAAAGTCTCTCTTTTCAAGGCTGATGATGGTTCAATGCAATACACCTTTAATTTGACCTCAAATCTTATTTTCCCAAGGCACACTACATAGCAGAAATTATTCATTTTATCACTTTGTACTGTGTGTTTGGATATCTTGACACTCAACAGCTCGATCGCCCACATGCTTCATTTTGACTCCAATCACTCTTTATGAGAAGGCAGGAAGTTATTGAAACAACATGGAGAGACAATAACCCACACTGGAGAGCAGGATGCTGTCAATAAAAAGCACAAGAACTCTGGTATCTAGCTAAATGGTATCATACAACTATTCAGCTCATTTTAAGCGGTATTAAGATTATTATCACAGCTGAACTTGTCTCTGAACAACCTACGTTCACTCATACAGCTGTAGCTGCGTTACAACATGACCAGAAACAAATGAAGTACAATACTTTACTCACGGAAATAAAAAAGTCCTCCCTGGTGTCTCTTCTTCTTTTCTCTCCCAGGTGATCCCGGTTGTGGTGACCGCCGTGGTGTCTCTCCCTCCCGACCCGAGCGACGGAATGGCAGCGGTATGAGGAATATCAAGTCCGGGGTCCTCGTCTCTGTCGCTCTATCTGGTTAGCCAGCGTAAACAGTACATCCTCAAGTGAAAAAATAGCAACAAATCGACATTATTTCTTTCGGTGGCCAGCTCTTTACCCCTCGAGCGAAAGCAAATCTCTTCTTCCACTTCGGGGAGCTTTCTGCCGGTGCTGTGCGTCGTGGTGGACGGAGCTTTGGTTTGGTGTGTTCTCAGTCAGCCTCCACCGCTGCAGCCGGCTGAGGCTCTCTGCAGCGCAGCATCCCGCCTCACTGGTGCTGAGGAAGAAAAAAAAAAAAGGTGGCCCTCTGTTAGTTATGAGGAGTGGCATCTCATCAGTTTCTGCCACTGCGTTACATTAGGCTCACCCACAATCTAGCTGTTTGTTTATTTGCAGGTTGTCATTGCGTGTGAAAGGAGTAAAACAGATGATGTTACCTGTGCTGTGTTCAAAGAGCGGCGTGAACGTGTTTCCCCAAATCTCCACTGACAGGTGCAGACATTAATGCTGACTTTGGATATTTTGACATGTCGGTTAGCCAAACGGAACACATGCGCAGCTAAAATTTCTTTAACGTTATAAACTGCATCACCCGCAGAGCTTCTTCTGTAGATATGCCCCCATTTTAGCAAGCTGTTTAAATGTTATTTATTAAACAGACTTGTTTGGCTAACGTCAAGTACGCGTTAGCTATAACTAAAACGCTGTTTAGCTAGCACTGGTGCCACCTGTTAACACTTAGCTAGCTAGCAATCATAGATTTAGCATGTTTCAGGCTAGTTAGCATTGAACCTAAACTCCTTGTTTCTATTTTGAAAATGTTTTAGTTTCAAGTTGGGTTCAATATCATTGCACGAGGAGTTAAAGCGAGATAAATTACAGACTATTTACCGTCTTTACCATTGTCCCGGTATGGCGCTGTGCTCGGTGTCACAGCGCTCCTTGACTGTAAACGAGTGTCCCTCTAGTGGTCACGGTGCGTCACTACATCCCTGTCGATTTTGGAAGTTTTATTTTGAAAATGTCCCACACTATTTACATTAGAGCTACGACCTTTAATACTTATTCCTTAGTAGGGAAAGTGGCGATGCATACGCTTACATGCCATCATATTTCTGTCAGTTCGCTTCTAATTGTGCGTTTGGTTAATTTATTTTACTGTAAAATATTTACCGGAAGTTGTTGTATGACACTATTATTTTCGAGTATTCACCGGAAGTCGTAGTACCAGACAATAGTGATTTGACAAAGATAATTATCACTGTGGTCACGAGGGCAGTAAACACTCATGATGCTAAACACAATCAGATTAACCATCATTTAATTGTCATCATGGCATCATAGCAGACACAATAGCATAATGGTATACTTCTCTTATACATAGGCTAACTCTTTCAAAATAAGACCATAGAAATAGAGAGAGGTGATTACGCAGTGTGACCACTGGGATGTGCTGAACTTTTTGTGACAAATGTGCCATTTTTCTAGTCCTCTTGGTTTGGTGTTAAATTATCAATACAAACTGGCTTTTATTAGTCTGGGGGTGACATGTAGGGGTTTATTGCCTTGTCCAAGGATTTTTTTTTTTTTGACAGGACAAGTGTCCATCGATGGTCAAAACTGGCTGTAGATCCATGCAGGCTTCACTAATCAATATGTCAATTTACTATCTCATTGAGCTTCAAAATCAGATTAGGAGAGTTTTATGACGGAAAGAATTTGTTTTGTCTTCCACTGCCATTTGTACCCTATATTGAATTATTAGTTTGTTTTGAAACCATCCACTCATGGTTGCTATGCTTTTATTTGACTCTATTTTCTAGAGACTATAACAGAAGACCAATGAGTAATGTTAGAAAAATAAAAATAAAAGAACACAATAAATAACATGAGAAAAAAATCAGTTTTTATTATTTACATTCACTGGATTATTTGATTGTGCTCTAAAAGCTATATTATAAAGTGTTATGGCACACTTTAAATGTTTTCTGTCAATTAAACAACAATTGATATATGTTTCTCTCATGCTTTTCTCACAGAAATTTTATTAATATGTTTTTTTTATTAATTGCATTTGGTCTTCTGCATTCAGAGGAAATTAAAAAGTGCATGTGTGTGATGCAGCCGCCCTCTTAACAGAACATTAATGGTACTAGACTGGAGAATATAGATTGGTTCCTTCTGTTTCATGTATCAGTTACATAGCTCACATTGCCACCCTCTGCTGTGAGTATTTGACTGACAAGACGGAGCTAACAGCCTATCTCTATCCCCCATCATTAATTAAACAGTACCCATGACTGAGTGCTCTTCCTATTGCACAATTGATCCATTCCAGTGCTTGTAGCTCTTATCAGCTCTTAGATGCCATCTTTTTTTAAGAGCAGCATCTTAAGGGTCCTTTTTACAGCTTTGCTGGTTGGCAGTGATATCGTTTGGCGAGCTTTGCTTGTGGTATGTCCAGTGAAATATACAGTATTTCAGGGGACAGGAATATTATTTCTCATGTCTGTTACCTTCAGCTTCTAAAGCTGCTGAATACTGTTTTATATTCAAAGCATTTGGTGTATTCAATTTGTCTTGCACTTTAAAACCACACAGCAGGGAACTGTTCGGTCTGTTATTGTTTCAATATGGTGAATATAGAGCATACTGTACAGTTATCTCTAATGCAGAAGTCCCCTTCTTACATGTGCAAATAAAAAAGGTGATGAAGCAGAAATTGCAAGCAGTCACATTATTAATAATTATGCTCAATCATGAACACAGCCTGTTCTGTCTCAGACACTGTATGTTGTGTATGTGATGCTTTCAGTGGGAAAAAAACAGTCTTTGCACATTCAGAGAGCAGAGTCAGTGGATGGATTTCTTCCAGTTTTTGTAGCTGATTCATCTTGCTGCTCCACCTACCGAAGGTGCAAATAAGATAAGGGAGGTGTAATTAAACTAAAGATAAACCCAGGAACATGCCGCCTAAAGCCACATGTTAAAAGCACCACTAATCACATGAATTTGTTAACCAGGCCACAGGAATAAAAAGGTAAGCCTGCTCACACTTCAGAGTCCGCTGCCAGTGAGAACAGTGTTTGTTTTGTTTGGAGTAGGGCTGTCAAAGTTGACATGATAATAATGCATTGTTGCAAATTCGCTTCAACCACACTAATTTCTTTAATGCATTAACGCAAATCACAATTTTTAGATTGTTGTTGGCTAAATCTAGAGTGAAGATACTGACATTATATGAAACTAGAAAATCTAAAGAATCCATTGCTACCATGTCATACTGTCATACTTGTTTCAAAGGAGGCCAAATAACGCTCCACATTTACACTAAAGCTGGTGAGGGAAAGGGTCCCTTGACCTCTGACCTCAAGATATGGGAATGAAAATGGGTTCTTTGGGTACCCATGAGTCTCCCCTTTACAGAAATGTGCACTTTATGATAATCACATGCAGTTTGGGACAAGTCATAGTCAAGTCAGCACACTGACACACTGACAGCTGCTGTTACCTGTTGGGCTCAAGTTTGCCATGTTATGATTTGAGCATATTGTTTATGCTAAATGCAGTACCTGCAAGGGTTTCTGGACAATATTTGTCATAGTTTTGTGTTGATAATTGGTTTCTAGTAATATATAAATTCATACATTTGCTTAAAGCAGCATATTTGCCCACTTAGATGTTCATAAGAGTATTAAATACTTCAGAAAAAGATATTAACAAAAGGTGATTAATTTGTGATCAATCACACTTAGCTATGGACAAACATTAATCATGATTAAATATGTTAATTGACTGACAGCCCTAATTTGGAGTATACTGGTAGGCTTTACTGTCATTTACTGGCTTATCACAAGGAACTAAATCTGAATGGTCTGTATACAGTATGTTCCTGCATCGCTCCCTCCCTCTCTCTTTCATCTCTTATCCCATTCGGGGTCACGGCGGGACTGGAGACAATCCCAGCTAGCATTAGGCATCCATCGCAGGGCACATCGAGACAGACAACAATTCACACTCACATTCACACCTACAGGCAATTTAGAGTTATCAATTAACCTGCATGTGTTTGGACTGTGGGAGGAGGCCAGAAAACAGAGAAAACCCACGCTCACACAGGAAGAACATCCAAACTCCACATAGAAGAGCCCCAAGCCAGATTTGAACCTGCAACCCTCTTGCTGTGAGGCAACAGTGCTAACCATTGCATCACCGTGCAGCCTGATACTGCATTTGCAATTATTTGTTGTAGCATTGGACCCAACACACTTAAATATGTTAGGCTACATATGGCAGATACACAATGGAAGTACTAACTGGAGCAAACTGGGTAAACATATCTGGCCAAACTTTGCAAAGCTCTTATGCAGATTTTATTTTATCCTTTAACTTTTTGTATGATATGGCTTTTCCTTCTTCACTTGAACTCTAGACACTAACTTGCAAACAACATAATTTTCATGCTGAACATAATTATAGCTAAGGACGGTAGTAAATGGGAAAGCTTCAACTTTCAGTGTTATAGTTTAGTGCCATTGACCATTAGTGGTCAATAAAACTGTCCTCAGAGATGCAGAAAATTACAGCATGTTGTTGGTGAGAACACATCAGCCACATGTAATTAGAGAGGTGGTGCTTTGCAGCACAGAAATTATTAGATATTAGGTCCTGACAGCACACAACAAGTGTTGACGTGATGAGTTGCATGGCAGGATGCAAGAGTTTCCAAACTGGTAGCCAAATTTTATATGACATTGGCAGGTAAATCTGTGGGCTGCTGGCAGACTAGAGGAAACCATCAGAAACAAATTTCCTCCCTGGCCCCAACACAACCCATTATTTAAATGCTATGTGGGCACACTAGTTTGGTCTTTCTCTCGTGCTGGCTGAATGGCTTGTATTGTGTATTTTTTAGCAGATCCCTGAATGGTACCGTATAAGGGTTTAAATTGCTCTCTTTTATAATTGAGATTCAAACTATCTGTTCTGACAGTAGCCAGTCCTAAGAGTTAGCGTGTCTTCTATGAATCAGCAGCAGACCTGGAACACCTGTCTGATCAGTCATACCGCTTGGCAGAACCTGTTCTTTACATAATCTCCCTTCACTCAAGTCTGTCTCTTTCTCTGTCAGTGGGGGAATAAACACTTTCACACTTCTAACGACGCAAGTATCTGACATCTGCGGCTTGCAAGGTGGTGTGTGATGTTGCAGCTGACTGAATCCTAATTTCCCAAGAAAAGGCTAAGGAGATGGCAATTCTTGGCATTTGAGCAAACACAGCACTATCCACGAACAAAACGTCTTAATTTATCTTCATTACACGCCCTGAGAGCCGTGTTGTGCTACGCTGCTCTCCACTTCACTATACTGCACACACTGCTACACCAACTTCTGATCCAATGAAATGCATGTGTATATATAGTACATTTCTGTTGGTTTATATGATATTTCCAAGTTAGAAAGTGTGTTTGCTTGTATCTGCCGACATGGCTTCCGCAGTCTACAGTCATATAAACATCAGGAAAGCAAAAAGGTAAACTAGTGCAGATGGTGGGTTACATTAACATGCTTTGCAAATTTAAGCAATTTATATTTATTGCTCAGCAGATGCTGACTATATTGAGATGGTAAATTATAATTTGTTTGGTAGACTGATTCTTTTCATTATTGGTAACACCAACATCTGCTGGGTAGGGTGCTAATGCAAGTGGCTGCATGAATTCTCTACCGAGATATGAAAGATTTAAAGTCTATCTAAAGCACCTGTGTGTGTGTGTGTGTGTGTGTGTGTGCGTATGTGTGCATGTGTAAATTACTGTGTAAATTACTGATTTTATGTGAGTTAAGGTGACCTTGAGTCATTATTATTATTATTATTATTATTAATAAAGAGCGCTATGTTTTCCCTTTAATAAAACCCTTTAATGAGGTAAAGCCAGCATGTCTTGAAAACCAGTTTGGCTCCAATCCCACAGATATATTCTGTGCCAATATTTTGAATGCAGTATGTAACATAACCAATATACAATAAATAATGAATATAGTATTTGGGCATGGAAATTCATTCTTGACCTTGAGATCAAAATAATCTCAACACAATGTTCACGTACGATCTTATTTAAGAACATTTAACTGCATCTCAGAGTCTTCATGGGACTTCCTGAAGTTACGTGGCTGGCCTGTTGGAATATCTAGGACTTACAAACCATCTGACAGCATAAGATCTGGAAGTATAGACGTCTACCTCCTGTGTTTGTTTGACCCATCCGCCCCATGCATGTATAAAGAGAACTGGATACAGTGTTGGAGGTGGGCTCTGTTCATTACTGTGAAAGTTGCTCAGTGGTGCATGATGCTAAAAAAGTTTTACTTCTGTGTATAAACCTTCTGCAGGTCATAAAGCCCAGAAAGCAAACACACTAGTATTTCCGGTCACTCCGCCTCCCAGCCCTCGGCCCAGCCTCAGTCTGGGGCTCATTCACATAGAAATAAACAGAATGGAACTGTGATTAATTTTATCAATTACACCTGCGTTATCCTGTTACAACATGTAAAAATGGCTGCAGTAAAAAGGGCCTACACTGGATGTGATGAAGGCATGGATCAAAGTTTCAGCAGCAGAGAAGGAGACTGATGGGCGGAGGCTAGCTATGTTTTCTAGGTGGTTGCTGACAAAAATGAAGTAGTGGATGTGTGGCGAGAGAGACAAAGTGGAGTTATCGATGGTGAGGCAGAAGGTGTGAGTAGTTGAGTGGTGAGGGATTCAGGGCCGATGATGATCATGTCTGATTTATCGCAGTTGAGTTTGAGGAAGTTGGCTTGCATCCATGATTTAATTTCAGTGAGGCAGTTGGTCAGGGTGTGTAGCAGTGGAGATGGATTTAATGGCAACGTAGAGCTGGACGTTATCAGTATAGCGGTGGATGTGGAGGCCGTGGTGGTGTATGATATTATCAATGGGGAGGATGAACAGGGGAGGACCAAGCACTGAACCCTGGGGGACGCTTTGGAACAACGGTACAGGAGAGGAGATGCATTTGTTGATGTTGATGAACTGTTTTCTGTTTGTGAGATATGACCTTAGCCAGGCAGGGCAGTACAGGTGATGTTAAAGGAGGATTTGTGGCGGCAGAGAAGAATTCTGTGGCTGATGGTGTCGAAAGCTGCAGTCAGGTTGAGGACAATGAAAATGCTGAGGTGACCAGCGTCTGAGAGATGAGGTGGTGTTTGAACATACATACAACATATTTACATGGCTCTCTGGCATACATTGCTTCCTTTAGATAAGTAATTATTAGAAAAAAAATACAAATGATGACTATTTTGCTCAGCTCTTCAGAGCTCTGTAACATCTTTCAGCTCATTTGTTTTTATTTTATTTTATTCTATGGCCCGCGACTTTTATTGTTTTGGTTCACTTTCACCTCTCTCATAGTGTCATTTTCACCAGCAGCATGCAGCCACAGATCACAATGAGTTGTGACCATAGTGGACATTTAGCAGCTGAAAAAAGCTATTTCCTTCAGGAGTTGGTGGAGACCAAAACTGAGCTAAAACAGAGAGAATATTTGACATTCAATCAGCAGTGTGCTTGCCTTATCAGCTTAACAGGTAGCTTTGATATTTTTCAGTCTTCTTTTCCCCAACTGTTTGTGTCTGAGTGACTAATGGGGACAACAATTTCTGAAACTGGTCCAGTATCGAAGGAGAATGCTGAAGCTACGAAACAAGCTGCAAGGGCAAGTGAGCCGCATCACATCACGTTATATCCACTTAAAGTTTTTGTTTTTTGCCACTGACATGCCATTGAATTCAAAGACCTCATCCACACCCTGGAAATCATCTAAATATTCAGCCATGGCAGTGAAAATCTTTAGATAACACTAAGTTGTGCTTTCTATACTCTCAACACAACAAACACTTGTTTCCACCGTGGATGTATTCCACTATTCCATTGTTGTCTTCTGGCAAAGCATCACTGCAAACACTTATAACAATCAGAGCCTATCATGGCAAAAACAAGTACTTTTAGTGGATGTAAATGACGGTACCAGCTTGCCCCAAAAGCATTAAATCGCAGCCTGTGAGCAGCTGCCATTTACAGCTCTCTCCTTCAATACTGGACCAGTTTCAGAAATTGTTGTCCATTTAGGCACAAACACATGGGAAAATAGGATCCAATATTAAATATAATGTATAAACTCAACGTTAAACTAAAGTTTAATTTCACCCCAGTTATTCAACAGATGATAGCTTGGTTTAATGCTAAAATCCTAACATTATATACTGTTTGTTCATGTTTAAAATGTTACTGTTTCTAATTTATGAGTGAAAATTTATCACATGTACAACAATTTTGAAGCATTAAAAAATATTTTAAAAATATATATTTAAAATGTTTAATAGATGGCAACATCCCCTGTAGTATTAAGGCATTTTAGCCGCAGAATCAAAGATTACAGCTCAAAGTTTGATGTTTGTAGTGCACCTCTCTCTCCTCACTGAGGTGTTGTCGGAGGCATCCAGCTGCCTCAGCGACCAGTAGATCCACCTGCAGGGAATGCAAGATTGTCTGCCGTCTCCCTGCAGAAATACAGAATGCGTTTGGCAGTGCTTGTGCCAGCAGAACGCTTGTATCTCAAATCGCCCCCATCAGAATCATCTAGTGTAGATAGTCACTCCGGCGCTGTCTGTGCTACTGAAATAACACACTCCGACTCCATTCAGCTGTGATTGGAAATAACAATCATAATTACCACGGCGTAATCATATCCCTCAGCAATGACTGTCACCAGAGAAATACCATTACTCTAATGCCATAACAAATCAGCTGGTTTCAAGAACAGGAGCCTGAAAAAAGACGGAGGGGAGGTTGGACTCTATAATTGGAAAGGTTCAGTATCATGTATCATGTAATTTCAAGTGCTTCTGAAAAAGCTGTGTCAGAATCCCTTCAGTTGCATCTGAAATTGAGTTTATGCCACAGTAGGTTGGAAGATATTTGTTTTGTGCCTCCATCTCAGAAGAGTCCTACCTAATTCATTAATTCTTCTAGCCATTCACACCCTCTTCATTCAGTAATTCTCAAGAAATCTACGCAGGAATGGCAAAAGAGTGTTAGTGGATGCTGACATTCACCCTCTGTCTCTACTCTTTGTGGGAGGATTCCTCATCTCTCATGTGGCGGCCCATTTGTCCTGGAGTAATTCATTACCTGTTCACTCAGTGGTGACAACACCTCAATTCCATCTGGCTCTACTGTCTCCTGGGGCTCCCGCAAGCCCTGGAATATTACGGACAGCCACCAGGAAACATATTTGCTCACCTATTACCTCAGTAACTATGTAATGATTGATTCCTTGTTGGATTATCCGTGTGTCACGGCACAGCCAAGAGCCTCTGTAATGAGAGAGGCACCGCTCACTCCACCTGTGACTCCAATCCAAATCACAGATGATACATATAGCAAAGAATATGTGACAACCACCATCGAGGTGATAGGCAGTGTTTCACAGAGGCGGCGAGTGTATTATGAGTCAAGTTGTCTCTGCTTGTGCAAAATTGGTTCTGCGCCGAGAGACTGAACAATGAAAATTGTGTCCCTACAGACAAAAAAAAAAAAAATTCCACTGAATGAGAAAACTGACCAATTTCTCCCAGGGGGTGAAGAAAAACACACAAACAAGCACAATAATTGCTGCTTTGAAATCACTCGTCATTGTCCAAATACAGCTTTTTCAAATGCATTAGGTTTTACTGCATGTAATTGTACACAGACTGACATGGACTCCTTAAAAGAGGACAATATCGAAGTCGTAATGTTTCTATTATGTAATAATAGCAGCACCAGCCCACATTGATATTTAACAGGGTTTGCAGCACTGTCATAGTCCAATTGATGGGGCCACCTCACGAGTTGTGTTGCAACCACCCACTGCAGGCTTCACCCACCCAGGGCATCACTTCAGAGGCCAGCAGCTGTGCATGACAGCTGGACACATGTTGTCCTCCTATCCCCTGCAGGAAGCTGAGGAAAGGCGTTCCGTATCCTCGAGATATGCTTTGAATCCATGCTTGATCACAATAATATCTCCCGGAAAAATTACAAGGCATGACGCTTCCTATGGTGCCAGTCACTTCGCATTTAGCTTACATTTTAGCATAGATGCTTTCATCTCGTGTGATTTCCAGTGGATTTAACAGTGGAGTAAGCTACTGATCACAAATCTGAAAATAATTATTTTAGATATGAAGAGGAGGGCGAGCATCAGGGAAGCTTTCATGCAAACATCGAGCCAAATTTTCAGATTATTGGATTGTTCCACTGTATCTATCGATCTATCTGCTGTTATCACGGTTTGTATGTAGTCTACAAGGCATCATTAGGATTTGAATGTTCCTTCCCTCCACCCCCACATTCCTTAGTCTTTTGCTCTCAGGATCATGCGTCTGGGATCTGTTCCAGCTCTGTTAAAACTGATTAATAGTGGCTTTAATTCCACAGAATGCTGACCGCAGACTCGGCAACTGTGTGTCTTGAAACATGCTCCTTCCAGTCTCATCATCAGGATGTGTGTTTTGGAGAAGTTAATGAATACGTCATTAGGAGGTGACTATGATTGATGTGTTAGAAACAAACAAGCTAGCATTGGCTGCTGCTGGGAACAGTGTGGAGGCCAGACAAACTGCAGGTAAACCAACTGCAGAATTAAGCCGACGGGGCGTTCATTCCACCATATGTGCATTGTCTTCCTGATTTCAGACTGCTCATATGTGGCTTGCTTTTAAAGGGGAGACACCCCAGGTGAATAGGATAAAAAAATGTATGATCAATTTATGCAAACGACGCATTACCTTATCAAATATGTGCTAATTTGCATACATTTCCAGAGAAGAAATCTGAACATGGGATAAAGCCTGGTTAAAAATTTGTTTCATTTTGCAAGTCAACGTGATAATAACTCATCAGCATAAAATGGTTTTAATTCTGTACTTGTGATTTTTAGGTTGAAAACCTAAGGAATCCACTGGTACCAAGCATGTCATACTAGCTTAGCGGGAAGGAGGCTAAATACTGCTCCAAACTTAAGAAAAATCTTGTCAATAAAAAACAGGCATGGCCGTTTTCAAAGGTGTCCCTTGGCCTCTGATCTCAAGATATGAGAATAAAAATGGGCTCTGTGGGTACCCACGGGTCTCCCCTTTAAAGACATGTCCACTTTATGATAATCACATGCATGGGGGCATGTTTGGGGGCAAGTCATAGTCATGTCAGCACACTGACACACTGACTGTTCTATGCTAAATGCAGTACCTGTGAGGGTTACTGGACAATATCTGTCATTGTTTTGTGTTGTTTATTGATTGGTAGTAATACATATATAAAAAACATTTGCAAAAAGCAGCATATAAAAGTCAGAGGGATGTCCTGCTCACTCTGCTGGCTAAAGGCCATACAAACATGGTTTTCTTTAGCAGCTTTATTTTTGGCATTGCAGCAAAGGTTCGAAAAAAGCATTTAGATGATGGCAGGCTTCAACCTTCCACTGGAACCTTTACTAATGAATTTCTTTCAGTGGATTGTAGCTCTTCAGGTCAGGGTGGTGAGGGGAACATGCATACTTTATCACCGCCATCTCCTAAGTTTAAATCTGACTTGGGATCAGGTCACATTTTGCCTGTGGCTCACTGAGCTGCGAACTGTCAGACAAAGCAGAAAATGAAAGAGACGCGGTAGCAGGACACAAATCTCGTGTCAGTATATTTGTGCGTGTATGAAAACATGCTTTATATTCAGTGTCGTGCTGCACGATTTGCTGTTGCATTTGTCTATTAAAAAGACACTTAGGTGATTTAAAATACCCACTAGACTGTAGGGGATCTGAAAACATTCTAGAAACGTGTCTTGTTGTTGCAAACTTGACGTTCTGCCCTCCCCAGGCTATAATACAGAAGCAAAAGGTAATAAGCTGCTCTAAAGACGGGAATTCATGCAGAGACAAGCTGTTGAAATAGCTCTAAGTTGCATTGCACCCAACCCTTCAGCGAAACAATTTCAAATGAATAAGTGCTGTGTAAAACATAAACTCATATAATTCTAGCCTAGTTTTTAAAGTGCCTTATAAAAAAGGATGCAGAGATGTTGTGAAGGAGAGCACTGCAGTCATTACAGATGATTATGTTAAAGCTGGGTGATGCAGGCTGAACATAAGGACTGTAAAGGTTGTTGCTTGCAATCCCCAAACAAATTCCTCTAACACAAACCTCTGATGTGTCCTTTCAAACGGCTCCCCTGAGCCCTGAGTGCTAATATCAGCACAGACCGGGGTTGTACTGGGCAGCCTCCAGATGTAACTGTGTGCGGAGCTGGTTGGGTGTGAAATAAGCATTGCAGTAAAAAGTCCTCGCATGTTCACAAAACCTTTTCTCAATGAGTAAAGATTTATTCAAAACTACTGGGGGTTTTTGAAATACATTTGTTCAGAATTGTATCTTGAGCCTAAAACACTTACTTACAAATGTCAGTGTACCTCCTGCTGCACCTGTGGAGCAATTAGAGCTTAAAAACTTTAATGGACTCCTCTAGGCATTATTTTAAAGGGGACATATCATGCTCATTTTCAGGTTCATATTCGTATTTTGGGTTTCTGCTACACCATGTTTACATGCTTTAATGATCAAAAAACACATTATAGTTTCTCATACTATCTGTCTGATTATATCTATGA
Source organism: Pterois miles (assembly GCA_947000775.1). NCBI lineage: Eukaryota > Metazoa > Chordata > Actinopteri > Perciformes > Scorpaenidae > Pterois > Pterois miles. The sequence continues at coordinate 2,715,246 of CAMQGK010000550.1, read as the reverse complement.
TGTCTGAAATGCTCCGTTTTAGTGCTTGTCTCTTTAATGGCTGTGACACACCGAGCCGACAGTCGTCCGTCGGATAGTTTGGGGCCATCGGTGAGCATCTGTTTCTTCGGTGTGCCCTGCACTGTCGGCTCTAGTCTGCCCATGTCAAGGCTTTTCGGCTGATTCAGCATGTTGAATCGGCAGTGGCGTCTGTCGGTGAGAGATATCACACTGATTAGCGGAAAAACATAAAAGGCATTTCTCGTTTTTCATCTTCATCTCATCTGATCATTTCAATACATGGATATTTTCACAACGACATGGCCATCTGGGATGAAGCTAAGTGGTGAGTTAGAGTGGTGTGAAAATGGTCAGCAAATGCCGCTTTATTTCATGCACTTATCATAACAACAGCTTGTGCATCCATAGTCCTCAGACTTCCAGTTTCCCTTCTTGAATGACAAATACAGACTACCGCAACCTGCTGGCATGGAGAGGTATTTCTTCTCACATAGTAGCAGAATGTATGCGCTTACAGGCTGTTGGCTATAGTCTTTGTGGGGTTTTCAAATGTAACTTGTTGGCCAAGCATGACATGACATGACATGTTTTTTTAAATAACATTTGTGATGTGATTTCCATATTGACTTTGATTTTCTATGCACTAAGGTTTTGTTACCTAAACCTAAGTGAGTGTTTTGTTGCCCCCTGCTGGTCGCCTAAAGCACCTAAATATATGCATGTCATATTCACTTCTCTGTGAGGTAAAACGTGACACTGACATGCTATCCTCTGGTGAACAGGCGGGTCTGTTACATGCTTTGGTGTGAAGTGACATAGGAAGGGGAGTGGGTTGTCTTATTTCACAGTTTGTGCGTCGGTAGGCACTCCAGATACCCAAATGTATGGACACAAACACTGAAACAGTGAGGTTTTCATGATATGTCCACTTTAAGACATAGAAAAATATTATACACTCAGCTCACTGTTTAACTATTATATCTGACACCATCAATGCTTCGCTGAATTGATAAATAAACAAGAATTTCTTGCTGGAGATGCTGTCATCGCTTCTATGTGTTTGTGTGTGTAGAAGAGTGTCAAAACCCAGGCACAGCCACTCAAGCTAAATAGGTGCTAATATATCTATTTTACACGCACGTTACATAAAGCAGAATGAATGGAGGAGAGCAATTAGCTGATTAGAGCAGAGATCCTCATCAACAGATCTTCAGATTCAGGTCCAGCATATTTGAACCTGCCTTAGCTGGTCACATCATGAAAAGAAGTTCAGAATAAACACAGAAAAAGCACATCATTAAATTTTGTTTACTTAAAGCTGGGGGAGGCAGTTTATTTTGGTGTTATTAGTCAAAACTTCCCTGATAACCTTTCAGCATACTGCAATTCAACTGGTATCCCTGGGTAGACAGTTTTCTGAAAAAAAGCAAAACAGCAGCAGACTTTGGAAATACAGCCCTCATCCTGCAGAATATTACTTACTCATTTCAAACATCATCCCAATCTTCATTTTGAACCTGATGCCGTTGTATACCGGTCATTCTGCGAGAATTACCATCCTGTTTTCTTTGCAAACGCGTGAGCCCGTAAAGCCCTTTGTGACGACATACTGTGTATCGAGGCTCATGCGAGTTATAGTATTGGCATGGTGTGTCAGAGATGGAGAGAAAATGCTGCTAATAGTTCAGCCTTCTGCTAAGCGTAATGGCTGTTCTGCAGCGGTGAGCTCACGCAGAGGGCTAAACTATTAGAGGTGGAAATAAAATAATGCTTTCCTTGAACATCTGCCGTAGTAACGGTGAGGCTAGCTCACTCTGCTTACTGCAGCCATAAACAGAAGGCAAAACTATTAACAACATTTTCTCTCCATCTCCGAAATACTTCACAGATACTTTTTGATAAGGTTGTCTTTTTGTAGGTGTTGGTTTACAGTTTATCTGCATGCTTTCACCCTCTGAAGGGACCTGCATGCCCATCTGCAACAGCCAACAGCCAACAGGAACACTCTCTCTGAAATGACCTGTCATTGGAGTCTCCTGTCACAGGATAGCTCTTTAAAGGTTTAAAACAGAGCCACGAGGAGGTGCAGAAGTCTCGTACCAATAATGCCAAAAATATTCTGCCTAACCTGCTTCAGGGGTGGCAACCGGAGGGTCACCGGTTCAAGTCCTTACACAGACCAAGTGTGGAGCATGGACTCATAGCTGGAGAGGTGCCACTTCACTTCCTAGGCACTGACGGGGTGCCCTTGAGCAAGGCAAACTGCCGCCCGCAAACTGCTCTCTGGGTGCTATATAGTAGCTGCCCACTGCTCCTGATACCAGGATGGGTCAAATGTTGAGAGTAAATTTCACTGTGGTGTGCTGTGACAAAAAACTTGTTTTACATTTACATTTATTTGGGACAGTCATTGACTGTCTCAGTGGTAGCTAGAATATATGATAGTCATTAAAATTTGTACATTTTTGCACTGTAACACAAAAACATATTGTCATAATATGAAACTATGATCAGCAGACCTGTAAACATTATGAGTGTGAGATCAGAACGTTGCTGGTTGAGGTCGGCTGCAGTCAAAGCGGAACACGTCATGTAGTTTAAATGTCTGCCTGACTCTACTAGACCCAGACAGGTGACTTGATTCAGGTCTGTGGTTTCTTCTGATCACCGCGCGGCTCCTGACCTCACTTTTGAACCTAACATGTTATTGTCCTGCTTACTTCTCTTCTGTTCAACTAGCTGAATTTACTCTCCTCCCCTTGCAATGGAAACCATCTTTATGGGCCTCAAAGGGAATTATTCACAGTCTCCTCGGGGCTCTGACAAGGTCGTGGGCTCTCTGTCTCCTTTCTCTCTTGGCTTCTGTTGTGAACCATAATTGATTAGGTTAAGCAGCAAGAGAGGGAAGGTCACGCCTGCAGCGGCTGATCTGGAGCACTCAACAGCATGCGTGGCCACAGACACATGCTCTCCATCACCCGGAGACAAGCACGGCGTGGACGGGATGAACCACACCTTTGAAATGGATCTGCTCAGACCTATTTACTGCTACTCTGGATTTAACACATTCAAAAAGATCGGATCATGTATCAGAGACAAAGACCGGGATCTGGGATTTTATCCTTCTGTAATGAAGATTTTCATTCTTGAAATGCAAACATATTAATTTTGGTATCAGCAGCCTGTCAAAGAGGAGCATCCGGTCACACATTAGTGCACAAAGGAAATCTCAAAATAAATTCAAACAAGAGCATTGTTCCTGAGATGGAATGAAGGGGATGCTGGGCTCAATTTGTGCAGCCCTGGCGCCTCTGAATCAGCTCAGCTTCATTAGTCAGACTACAATTGTTCTTGAAGGACATAAAACTCAGTGAATGGGGAGGCAGGAATGATGCGGCTACTGTAAAATCTCGGGGAAGATTTTCCTGCTTTGGAATCAGTCAGCCAACACAGCAAATCCAAAAGCAGTGGCAGGCCCAGGCTGATACTATTCAGACTGAAATATCAAAGAATGACAATGCTCACAATGTGAGAGCCATGCAGGCACAAAATGGAAGAATTCAGTCTTCAAACACAGTACATTTCCCCCCTGGAAAACATTTGTTTGACATGTTTATTTCTATTCTCTGATGATGTTTGTGATGAGATTTTGGAGATAGTACAGAGATTCACAGAAATAGTAAGATTTGTTTCAACATGAGGTGAAAGCAAAATAAAAAAGTAGAATTTTTTATGCAGACTATGGGGGTTGATCCTGGGGAGAAATTGCATTTCTTCTCCATCCTTATGGCTCATCTGTTCACACAGCGGATGAAAACAACTTCACCTTGTTCTGAAGGTAAATAAAGGATGAGAAGTCTGACTGCGTGCTTGACATCTCTCTGTTGTCTGTCTGCATAGTCAAGAGGAATAAAGCCATGGTATTTTCTATGGTGCTGTTAGACATATACCATCTGATGTTATTCACAAACAGTTTGACAAACACGCATGGTTATATTTTGCATTGGCAAGTCCACTGCAGCTGCAAATTGAAAGTAGACAAGATATATTGATTTTTGACTTTCTGACAAAACAAACCATTTAAAGCTTGGGTTGGTAATCTTCTCCAAAAACTTTTGTGTTATATTTTTTGTAAACCTATTTCACATGACGCGAGCAATAAAAAAAAATCAAATGCTCAGCTCATCATACGTACTGATGCTTGATCAGGACTCCTTGGCCTCACTTTCTTACTATGACAGTCCACTATGGTTGCAGTAAGCATGCGGTTAATGTTGTGATTTCAAACACAAACACTTTAGTATAGGTATAGGAAAAAACATCATGGTTGGATTTAAAATTACTACATTTGTAAAGTGAAAATGAAAGTTAAATGACCAGTGTGTAGGATCTGGTGGTATCTAGTAGTGAGGTGAGGAGATTGCAACCAACTGAATACTCTCCTGTGTGCCAAGTGTGGGAAATGAGTAGTGAAGCAAGAGAGAGAGAGTGTCGGCAATGGGAATGGGTAAAGTTGTCTGGCCCTAGCAGGAAAAGTTAACAGTGTTTGGTTTGTCTGTTCTAGGCAACTGAAGAAAAGATATGAAGAGCTCATTCTATGGTAACAAACACACAACGATTCTTATTATCAAGTGATTAAAGGTGATTGACTGAAGACAACATACTTAATAAAATTATATCCCATTTCTGCTGTTGAATCCCATTAATTATTACACACTGGTTGTTTAAGAACAAAGCAACACACTGTTGGTTTCACATGGAACACAAACAGCAGTCTGCTGTTTGTTGGACCATCCATCACCCCTCCCACCCATCCTCTGTGTGTTTCGCGGGCGCCATGCAACAGCTTCTGACATGTTGGGTTTGTTTACTTTTTCAGAGATCCTTTATTGATTTGTTCAAGAAGAGGATTCACTAGTGTGGAAAAAAACTGAACTGAACAAATTCAACTTCTCATTTGTTGCTTATTGCTAAATCTCTGAAAGGTTTCTTATTGAACTCTGGACTCTTTATCTCTGGTAAATGTTATTTTGATTTACATTTGATTATCTTGCACTAAACTCACCAGATTCACTTTGTTTGATCAGTCTAACAGCATCCAATCAAGTTTCAGGAGAAAACCTCTAAGGACTAATGTTATGTTACTGAGCACCAGCTGGATCCAGTTACTTTACTGTTAAAATGAAATTACATTTTAGTGAAGCGTGCATATGGCTTGGACCTGAGTTGGGACTTGACTTGGACTAGAGAGCAGAGACTTAATACTTACTTCTGACTTGCAAAACAATGACTTGGTCACCTCCAGTAGTGTAGATTCTGCCCAAGCCCAGTATTCGGGCTTGAATTAATAATCATCATAATGATGAATTATTTAAACTTCAAGCACAACTACACCTGGCCTCATTAGACCATTACAGGCAATACAAAACACACATTTTCTCACTTACTCTCTGTAGTATGTAGTCATGCAGATATTTCTGGTTTATTTAACCAAGTTTTGAAAACTTTGGGTAAATAGAACCAAAACTATCTACATTGCTAGATGGAGGCACAAAGAAAATGTGTTTTTAAAATTTTTTCTTGACAATTTGGCAGAAGCAACAGAGCAGGATTATGGGCTGTCGGTGTTGCCAACTTGCCGACTTTCTTGCTAGAATTAGCAACTCTGGCGCTAGCCAGGGGTGAAAGTAGACTGAAGTTCTTGCCGGTACAACAAGGCTACCTCAACCTTCAATGCTTGATATTGTTCTCCTCCCACCCCCAGCTTCATTCATCCCTGAACACACAATTCAATGCCTCTATGGTGTAGAAAGAAAATATTTATAAAATGATGAATGTGCTGCAGAGTAATTTTGAAATGCTGATAAAACTTTTCAAACTTTGAGTTGTTGTTCCATCTTTTTTTATCAATGAACAAAGCACAAATGCTTTATCTTGCAATAGTAATGCAAGTGAAACAGCACTGCCTCGTGTCAACAAATCCAGCTGTGATTAAGGCTCTGCCGGCGGGGATACATAGCCTTAAAGTAGGAGTACAGATGCCGTTTCCATGGTTGCCACACATAACGCCTGGCATTTACTTGTGGAGCACTTGTCTGCATGAAGAGCAAGTCAGACCCCACGGATCCAAGCGAGTACACAGGCAGAGTGTTGTTGCCTGTCTGAAAAGACCTTAATGTGCAAAAAAACTGACAAACCGAACCTGAAACAGAACCACCTTGGTGGAGGTAACTAACTGTACGCTGAAATACATTGGCTGAAAGTAACAGGTTGTATGTGGATTTGGCAGGCAGCTGCTATCCCCTCCTCCTGGTGCTGTATACCAGAACTGAATCTTTTAGTGATACAAAGAACCGGACCATACTGGCCTACTTTCACCCCTGGCACCAGTGCTGCTGGCTACTAACATTGGAAGAGTTGGCTACAATGGGCTTGGTTTTTTACGTTGGATGAGGTCTCTTACTAGTTTCTCAAAATGACCAAACCTACAATAGATGAAAAGGTCAGTTCATGCAAATTACAAAAAAATAAACAAAAACAAACACACACATATTGTCTCACTTACTCCCAGCAATATGTAGTCATGCAGATATTTCTTTTTTTTTTACCCAAGTTTTGAAAACAGAACCAAAATCTGCATTGCTAGATAGAAGCAACTAAGAAAATATGTTTTTTTTTGTTTTTTTATTTTTGAAAATGTGGTAGAAGCAACACTTAAAAAGCTGTCCCCAGAGCAGGATTATTAGGTGACTGGATATAAACTGATACAGTGGGGATGTAATATTCCACTGAATTGCAGGCATTTAACTCTTTGGTATTGTTTAAATTATTAATTGCCCATTCATCTGAATGCAGCTGCTGTTTTTAATTTACTCCGACTGACCAGGGATCATTGTGACTCAGAGTCAAGATATGTGAAATCCAGTATGAACGGCTGCATGTGAATGAGCAGCGGGGCTCTGTTATCCCTATGCAGAGTGGAGCTCGGAGAGAGGCAGCGCCAGAGCGATGATGAGTCCATCCCTGGCGAATAAATTGGGGTTGACTTTGTGAGGGCCTTGAAGGAAAGGAAAAGGAATGGAATGAGAATGTGCTGTTGCTATGCTGCAGGATGATATTCATGGAAGATGAGAAGCAAGGGTAATGTCGGGTGAGGGAGGCGGCAAAGCTTCACGGAACCTTTGCAAGGGTGAAGGGCAGATGACCCCGGGCCGCTGGCATCGCCGTGAACCAAGAGGAAGATCTTATTCAAATGCCAGCGTCAAACCGAGCTGACACTCCTCTTTTCATCAGTGACCCAAGATAGAAAAGAAAAAAAAAAAAAAATTACGTTTGCGGGACTTGCTTCATGCCATCGTGTTGTCTTTTCTAGATGCAAAACAGAAACTTGAAAAGAAGTGAAAAAAGAGATTGTAGTAATATTACTGGAGAAATTTCTTTCTTTTTTTCCGTGACAGCATTCCTCCACAGACTGTACCATCTTTTTTTTTTCCTTATTAAAGGGCAAAGCCTGATATGAATATTCATAAACCGCGTACTGTAGACCTCAGTGTTTGAATGCATTAATAAAACACAACATGTTTTTTTTAAATGAATGCAGCAGTAAAAGCGCAATAAAAGTGTATGACTTTCTGAAGGAGGTCATTAAAATTTGAGGGAATAATAAATCCTTTTAGAGAAATCGCTCTCGGAATGTAGCGACAAAGTCGAGCAATTAAATTATTTAGACCTCCCGCAGCGAGGAATGGTGCTAATTAGCATCAAACTCCTTTGCTGTGATGAGATGAGCCGGTATCACACAGGTGCAATTGTCACTCTGTTTTGTTGAATAATGAAGGAGCTGACACTTGTTTCAGGGGCTTGTTGACTTCTTGTACTGAGATCGGTGCAGGGAAGTCAGACCTGTTCTCTGAAAGGCCACATGTGCAAATATCAGTATGTCTAATCTTCACACGGCTACATTTTCAGGTGTTTGAAACCAATTCTACCTATGAAAGACAACACTGAGTGAAACAAATTAGCTGACAAACAGAGCGCTTTGTTAATGAACTGGGAATTAAGAAGCTATTAGATGGGCTATGACAGGAGGTACTCGTCCGCGCATATCTGGCTCTACCATATTTCGGCGCCTAGCGTGTTGTGAGTAATCCTGTCATGGTGCGTCTCTGGGTGTAGGAGTGTGACAGCAAAAAGGCGAGGAAGGGGGGGTTGCTGGGGGTCTGAGCACACAGCTTGTTACCCAGACATGAGGATGAGTGGCCGGCTGCACAGAGAGGAAGAGAAGCTCCCTGCCGCGGAGTGAAGGCGGAATCCACAGGGACAGCATGATGAATGAGGGAGGAGAGCTGCAGGAGGCCATAAATCAATATCTCTGCTTCCCTCCTCTCTTTTAAGGTGGATACTCCCAAACACGTCTTCTTGTCCTGTCTTATTTTAAAGATGATGGAGCAACACCCCCCGACCTAACCTCTGGGCAGCTGTTAGCCATTCCACTCCCTAAACAGCTCTTCATGCACAATATCATAGCTTTTCAGCAAAAGCAAACAAAACAAATGAAGTCACCCTCAGGGGGGTCTTCCAGGGCCAAGTGCTCTACCACTAAATGCATCGGTTGGACTCCATGAATGATTTATCAAACGGTTTGCAGCTCATTTTAGAGCTGTTGTGTCTCCCTAGCCAAGATTTGAAAACATTAATCCCATCCCCATTAAGTGTTCTTCTTTACTACAGCATATTGCTGAATAAATACACTGTCTGTAACACCTTGCCACTGCCATTATTCATACTGTGTAATATACATATTCATTTGGAGGGACAACTTCAGAATGAAAATGAGCGGTTTTGTATGCAACACTGGGTATCTGTAATTAAGAGTTTGAGGTATTTTTACCGAACAGTTAAATGGCTGGTTCCCTCCTATATTTTCAAAAAACAGATCATTTACTTTTTGCCACTTGAATACAAAATAAATGTTTTTTTTTGTACATTACAAAAGAAAAATGACATTTAAATGCCCAGTGTGTAGGATGTGGTGGTATCTAGCTGTGAGGTGAGGAGATTGCAACTAATTCAAGTCTCTCCCATGTGCTTGGGTAATGAGCAGTGAAGCAAGAGAGAGAGAGCGGCGGCAATGGGAGTGAGTAAGGTTGTCAACTGTGGCCCAAGCAGGAAAAGTTATTTGTTGTGTTGGAGAGATATGGTGGCCTATGTGAAAATGCAAATGGTCCTCTCTAGAGCCATCTGGAGCAGAGCCAGTATGTAGAGTGTGTATACATGGGAAGTGAGTGGTGAAGCAAGAGGGAGAGAGAGTGGCAAAGACAGGAACAAGTAACATTACCGACTCCAGGCCAAACAGGAAAAGCTAACAGTGTTTTGTTTGTCCATTCTGGACAACATGGCGGTACAATATGGTAGACTCCGTGGAGAGGACCCCTTTGAAAATGGCCTTGCCAGTTTTTCCTTGCTCAAATTTAGCGTAACATTGGAGCGTTATTGAGCCTCCTTTGCGACAAGCTAGTATGAAATGGATGGGGCTAATGGATTCCTTTCATTTATAGTTTCATACCAGTATCTTCACTAGCTTTAAAACTGAGGTTATTCCTGACATACATAAGAAGAAGAAGAAGAAGATAGTCCTTTATTAGTCCCACTAGGGGAAATTCAATTTTTTCACTCTGTTGTTAACTTATACACGGTACATGCAGACCCGAACACACACATGCACAAACATGCAACAATGGAGAGATGTCAGAGTGATGGGGCTGCTCCTGACAAGCGCCCCGAGCAGTTGGGGGTTTGGTGCCTTGCTCAGGGGCACCTCGGCAGTGCCCAAGAGGTAAACTGGCACCTCTCCAGCTACCAGTTCACACTCAGTTCTTGGTCCATGTCGGGACTTGAACCGGTGACCCTCTGGTTCCCAAGCCAACTCCCTACAGACTGAGCTACTGCCGCCCCCACAAAATTGTTGCATTGATGCATTATCATCACATTAACTTTGACAGCCATAGCGCAAACATGCATTGAAAAGCTTCAGCAGTCCGAGGGAGTCAAATCAAATATATGTTCAGATAAGTTGCACACTTTTTAATACAAAATTTCCCATCCTTTAATTTTCTAATGGAAAAAGGGGTAAATGAAAAATGTTGATGGCAGGAAAGAAGCAAAGAAGCAAAATAAATAAATAAATAAATAAATAAATAGATTAGCTGAATCAATTCTGAAGTTCACCTCCATCTTATCTGGTTGTTGTGGCAGAAAGGGTTAACCTCCATGCGCAGCAGGGAGGCGACCCGGATTGATTGACAGCTCATCAAAGGAGGTAACACGTCCTTGTTTTCTGACCAGCAGCAGCACACTGACCTTCTTTGGTGTAATATCAATACCACCACAGTTACATTCACTCGCCCTAGAAATCAGTGAAAATCATTCAGAAGTCCCACAACCAGTGCCTGAAATCAGAAGTACCGATACTCACCAATACTCAGCATTTCTGATTTTTATCCACATCAGTAGCCTTACTTCTTATTGCGTACAGCCAGCAATATTTTTTTCCTAGGATAGTGAAAACCATCATAACCAATCTCACTCCTCATGCCTAAACCTGATCTACCTAATCAAAGAAGGAAACGAGTGCTCGCCAATCAGAAGCAGAGAAGGGCGGGTTATATAACAACTTTGCCATCCTAGGAAAAATAAAACTGGCATACAGCCACTTTCTGGTGAGTTTAGGGGTGCACCCATAAACACTCACGTAACTGTCTCTATGTGAACACAGAGCTAGCTTAATGCTAACAGAAAACAAAACAAAACAAAACAAAAAAAAAAAAACATGATATTCCTTCTCATTATCCAATTTCATCTGTAGGCCAACAGATATCATATGTGAAGTTGATTTATTAGAGCATGTAATATAACCTTTTTTGGTCCAATTCGTTCACTGCCCGCAACATTTCACACAAAATGCGAGATACCGTGATGAGATCCTGAGGCCCGTTGTTGTGCCATTCATCCACCGCCATCACCTCATGTTGCAGCATGATAATGCACGGCCCCATGTTGAAGGATCTGTACTCAATTCCTGGAAGCTGAAAACATCCCAGTTTTTACATGACCTCCATACGTACCGGACATGTCACCCATTGAGCATGTTTGGGATGCTCTGGATCAACGTATACGACAGTGTGTTCCAGTTCCTGCCGATATCCAGCAACTTCACACAGCCATTGAAGAGGAGTGAACCAACAGTCCACAGGCCACAATCAACAACCTGATCAACTCTATGTGACGGAGATGTGTTGCACTGTGTGAGGCAAATGGTGGTCACACCAGATACTGACTGGTTTTCTGACCCCACCGATCAGTGCCTAATATTGGAAATGTAAACACAGATTTAGACAAATTTCTGAACAATATTTGAGGCCTTTTGTGTACAGAGTTGAAGCATATATATATATATATATATATATATATATATATATATATATATATATATATATATATATATAGTTAGTTGTTCTCAAATAGCATTGCCTGACGTGAACCATGCCTCACACAAAAGAGCTCTTAGAAGACCTATGATCACCAATTGTTGACTTATATGAAGCTGGAAAGGGTTACAAAAATATCTCTAAAAGCCTTGATGTTCATGTGTCCACAGTAAGACAGACTGTCTGGAGAAAGTTCAGCACTGTTGCTACTCTCCCTCAGTGTGATCGTCCTGTAAAGATGACCACAAGAGCACAGCGCAGAACGCTCAGTGAGGTGAAGAAGAATCCCAGTGTGTCAGCTAAAGACTTACAGAAATCTCTGGCACATGGTAACAGTTTTGTCGACAAATCAACAATAAGTAAAACAGAATGGAGTTCATGGGAGGAAACCACGGAGGAAGCCACTGCTGTCCAAAAAATAAAACTTAAGACCAACTGAAGCTCAGCAGAGGATGGGTGATGCAACAGGACAACGAAGCATAGAAGTAAATCAACAACAGAATGGCTTCAACAGAAGACAGTATGCTTTCTGGAGTGGCCCAGTCAGAGTCCTGACCTCAACCCGACTGAGATGCTGTGGCATGACCTCAAAAGAGAGATTCACACCAGACAACCCAAGAATATTGCTGAACTGAAACAGTTTTGTAAAGAGGAATGGTCCAAAACTCCTCCTGGCCGCTGTGCAGGTCTGATCTGCAACTACAGGAAACCTTTGGTTGAGGTTATTGCTGCCAAAGGAGGGTCAACCAGTTATTAAATCCAAAGGTTCACACACTTTTTCCACCCTGCACTGTGAATGTCCACATGTTGTGTTAAATAAAAACATGCAAACATATCATTTTTTGTTCGGTATTAGTTTAAGCAGACTGTGTTTGTCTGTTGTTGTGACTTAGATAAAGATCAGAACAGATTTTATGACCAATTTATGCAGAAATCCACATAATCCCAAAGGGATTACATACTTTTTCTTGCAACTGTATATACTGTATATATTTTAATTTGAGTGACACAGTGCTTTAAGTCAGGAAATATTTTAAAATACTGCCTCTCTAAAGCCGTTTGGCCAGCTAACCTCGAGCACAGAGCATCTGCTCTGGTGCTTCCTCCATTATTGACTCGCATGTATCAGGACTTCCCATGAGTATCGAGCAAACAGTGTGGCCTGCAGAGAGCTGTCTCTCATCATTCCCTGGCTCTTTACTCTCCTTGACAGCATCTATGGGCAAATATTTGAGTTGAGATAAGTTTCACATTACCAGGAGATCTAAATCTGTCGGAGGAAATGGCATAGCCACCTTCTTCATTTGGGAGCCGAAATTGAGCTGAAATATCCAAGCTTCACTGGCCAAGCGACCACTCTTCTGCTATGAAAACCAATGTAGCATGTCGTGTGGTGACTTTTTTTTCCAAGAATAAGGACATAATGTAGTCGGTTGATTGATTCAGTTTTTCATTTTAAAATGATTATTATCCCCATATCAACATGTGAGTTATCTCTTGGCAGAATTTTGAACACTATGTGCAGACTGTGTAACTGATGTGTCAATAACATGTCACATCTTCTCGTCTTATTGGTTCTTATGCTGCATTAACAATCACCAGAGCAGAACTATCTTTACTAGACCTGTTGGGGAAAAAAAAAAAACTAACTTGAGTCCAAGCCTCAATGGATAGTCATCTCACAGAAGCTCAAAAGTAAAAGTTTGAGCCGGCACCGAAGGAGAGAGCCAATGAAGTGAGAAGAAAACACACCCAAGGTTCAAAATGTTAATGAAGCCCGAGGTTGTTCAGGGAAGAGAAGTTTAACTTCTGACAAGGCTTAATAACTTATTAATATGAGTTTGACATGAAAAATAGCTTGACCAAAAAAAAAAAAAAAAGCCCCTCTCAGTGGTATAAGCAGGGCCGTAAAACATCAAACAGGTGTCCACAGTAAATTGATGAGATCAAATTATAAACACACAGAAAACCGTGTTCAATCTTCCATCCTTTAATATTCGAGGAACAAAGTGCATTCTTCAAGAAAACAAAATGCATGAACAGAAATGGCCTTTCATTCAACTGTTAAGAGCAAGTCTTTACAATTTGTAGCACGGGCTGTTTTATCTGATATATCAATATCGAGATTAAGCGCAGAAAAGAAAGAAAGGCATAGAAACGCAGAGCAGCAGGAGGTATACTTGTGGTTCACTGCAATCAATATACGTATCAGTGGGCTACTTCCAACTGCTGACTGACTTCAAAGACTGACTGGAGGGGGCTGCGAGCCTCACACCATGCAAATTGCGCAGTGCTGGAAATGAAGTGGAGATGTGTGAGTAACAGAGGAGACTTTTCTAAAAATGCTCTGTATTACATCTGTGTGTCTTTCTGTGCCTAAGATATTTGGATATTTTTGCATACGTGTGACTCCAAGAATTCATATTCTAATATTTTCCTCCGTGTTTGTGCTTTCTTTTCGAGATGATGCAGTGGGAGTTGAGCAAAAGTTGGATATTTGGTTGGGCCCAACTAAATCTAAATCCCCTGGGGGCCTGCAGATTATTTTTTCAGTATAATAACCTGCAGCTTTGTGGATAAATCTTCACCTTCCCAAGCTCCTCTCTCCTCTAAAGAACTCAGAGAACTGCACAATGCACTTAACTGTATGAATTGTCAATCGGTTTTATGCGCAACACAACCAATCACTGCTCTAATTGCATTTGTATAAGATCTGTATTGCATTGGCAAACAGTGCTGAACCACCCACTTCCACTTCATTGAGCAAGAGAATAGGGCCTCAGTTATGTTGGCAGAAGGGGATGAATCTGCCACTCCTTGGGAACCATCACACCTCTATTGGGCTGCAAATGTTACCACACATGCACTTATCAAAAGACCGTTTCATGATTACTTCCAAAGAGCTGTTAGCTGGATGATATCATAATATCCACATTATGTTCATGGACACAGTCCTTTTTGCTCATTCTACGGTAGAGTAAAGGGGTTGATCTTCGTTAGCAGGACCTTAACAACTTATAAAACTCCAGACCCAGCCAAAAGTAATGATTTATTTTATAATAAAATGATGAAAAAAATGAGGGCGAAAGAAGCCAAAAGAAGAGAAGAATAGGAAGGTGTTCCATTAGAGAGCTTCCAGACACTTAAATAAAATAAGGTGGAAAGAGAACAGAGTGACTTTACAAAACCAAACAAAGCCATGAAGAGAGTGCTGTTCCTGAATTCAGCATAAGTGGACACATTTTACTGTCCGACTTTGTGTCAACCTCATATCCAAAATGCCACAAACATGGTGCATGCAAAAGATGTCGCACAATCAAATAAAAATGAACCATTTTGATGTAATCTTCACAGAAGGCATGACATTTATGCACTGACAATAAAACCTCTCTACAAAGGGACAATGGATTCCATAAAATGGGACACCTTAAATTTTACCAGCTGAATTACCAACTGTTGCCACTCGAATATACAGGAATATCACTTTATATGTATTTTGGTATAAAGACCTTGCTCTTGATAGTCAACTTGTCCTGTTTTTTTTTTTTATTTTTTTTTATCTTTGTCTTAAATTTAGGACTGTCAAAGATAAAGCTGTAATAGCATGTTAATGCAAGTTAATGGCACTAACTTCTTCAACGCATTGACACAACTGGTAATTTTTAAGTTGTAGTGAGCTCAGTTTTAAAGTTTTAGAGTTAAGATACTGACATCTTACAGCATGAAATTACAAATCAACAGTAATCCTTTGATACCAACCATGTCCTCCTAGCTTGTCATGAAAGAGGCTATATAACCCTGCAAAGTTACGCTACACTCTGGCAAGGAATAACTGACATGGCCATATTCAAAGGGGTCTGTTGACCTCTGACCTCAAGATATGTGAATGAAAATGGGTTCTACGGGTACCCGGGTTCTACGGGTACAAGTCTCCTCTTTACAGACATGTTCACTTAATCCCAGTCAGTTTGGATCAAGTCATAATCAAGTCAGCACACTGACACGCTAACGGCTGTTGTTGCCTGTTGGGCTGCAGTTTGCCATGTTATGATTTCAGCATATTCTTAAATGCTAAATGCAGTTGTTAATTGATTTCCAATCATAAATATATACACATATTTGCATAAAGGAAGTATATTTGCCCACTCCCATGTTGATAAGAGAATTAAATACTTGAGGTACATTTTGAACAGATAAATAAATGTCTTCAATTTGCAATTCATCAAAATTAACAATGAACAGTCATGCAATTAATCGCAATTAAATATTGTAATTGATTGGCAGCTCTTGTTTAGTTAGCAACAGCAGTTGCAAAAGCTTCTGGACTTCCAGTGGAATGGTATAGAGCAGCATGGATGCGTGAGTTGAGAGCTACTTTACACCAGCAGTTTAAGTGAAGGACATGGTTTTAAAAAAACTGTGTGAAAAGAAAAGGGTCAGACTCTGTGAAAGTAGGATCTATTTTATTTATTTTATGTGTAAAGACAGGCAAATGCCTTTCTTTCCCCTATGAGACTGGTGTTCACACCCTGTGTGAAACCACAAGTCAAAGTTGATTTATATGTCACGTAATTTCTGGACTAAATTATGCCATTTCCAGAGTTATTTTAACCCAAACTACAATCTTTTCCTAAACCTAACCACCGTTTTTTTTTTGCACTATAAGGCGCACTGGATTATAAGACGCATTAAGTGAAACAAAATGGTCAGATAACTTAAACTTTATTCATTTAATAACTCAATCACTTCAATAGCGCTCAACATTTTTCAGTTGTAACACATGAAATACAAAACAATACACTCACTTTTCAATTCATTGCTCTTCCACAAATCCGTCAAATCCTTCATCTTCAGAGTTTGAGTTAAACAGTTGGGCGATTTTAAGTGCGCCTTATAGCACGTAAAATACAGTAAGTAGTTTTTCCCTAAGCTTTGACAAGTCGATCTATTCTTAAACCAAAGTACCAAAGTACCAAATTAAAAGCCATGCTGCACATCACAAAAAAAAGAGAAATTTGTGTCTGTGTACACACATAGATTAAATTTTGTGACTATTTCATGAACTGCTGTGAGACTGAGTTGTCTATTTTGACCATGACTACTCTGTGGGGGTGCTGCAACAATACGAAGCATATGCAAACATCAAGAGGACTTTAAAGGGGGGACGCTGACACCTCTCAAAGACTGGACATGCTAAGTGAAAACTTGTAGCACTGCAGATGAAGCAACCAGCGACCTTCGGAGTAGAGGATAGGAAGTGGAAGAAGGGGGGAGCGATGCCGGAGGCTCTACCGTCGACTAAGAAACACATCGGATCAGATCTAAAGAGGACAGCTGCAACAATTCCAGCACCGTGGATAACAACAACAACACATGGCAAATGTCAACTTCAGTTAAATGAAAAGGAGAGGGACACATTTTTAAAACATAACTTGGACATATGCAAAAGTTCAGTTTAGAATTTGCTTTGCTTTAGAGTTTTACAGGTAATTGACTTTTTTGCTCGAAAGGGATTGAAATATAACTGCTTACATGATCTAGTATGGGCAGGTTAACCCCTTATGGGCTACATCTCATTACTAGCTGTTCTTCTGCCCTTAAAACAAAGAGTCATCATATAATGAGGGTTGTTGACTACAACCTGGACCCAACTAGTTTTAAGAGAAATCAGAGACTCGTCACAAAGCTGGTGAAAAATGCATGAGAGGAAACGATGTGTGGAGGGACCTTCATCCTTTGCAGAGATTTTAGACATTATTCAGCAACACACCATTTTTAATTTATTTTTCATGCAGAAAGAGAATAAAGGGATGTCAAACTAGAGTGGCTAACCGGATGTGTCCAATCATAGCACCATTTAACTGAAGTTTTTTTGAGTTATGGACATAAAAATACAATATGGAGATTGGAACAATGAGTTGGTGCAAATCAAAGCCGACATTCAGAGTTATCTTGAGAAATAACAATGGTGAGACTGACCCATAGGACCCATAGGATGCAAAATAAGCAGTCATACATTGGTTGCATTTACAGGTGACCTTAAAAAAGAAAAAGAAAATATACAATATAAGATACTTTTAAGTAACCTAAGACAGTGGAACAAAAAATAAAGAAAAAACTGACCAAAAGACACAACAGCAAATGAAAAAAGTGAGAATGAAAAATGTTTAACAGGAAAAAGAGAAAAAAGCAGGACGTTTGAAAGGGAATTACCATGAATTAGGCCCTAAAGCTGCCACGTTATTGGTGAGAGGATTATGGAAACAACAGGCAGAAGTTATGGTCCATAAACTGCACAACCCAAAAACAAATCAACTAAAATGTGAACCAAAAGAAATTGAAAACATTTTCAGAGACTATGAGAAAGAACTCAAGCATTTGCCTCAAATCTAAATGATATTAAAATGACTCCTTCACACTCCTAAACCCTCTATGTGAAATGATATGCAATGATACCTGCAGAGAAAATCCAAAAAGCAATAGGAAAATTATAGACCCAATATCTTCATTTACTCTAGATACATCGTATTCCCT
Source organism: Pterois miles (assembly GCA_947000775.1). Classification (NCBI taxonomy): domain Eukaryota; kingdom Metazoa; phylum Chordata; class Actinopteri; order Perciformes; family Scorpaenidae; genus Pterois; species Pterois miles. The sequence continues at coordinate 2,697,226 of CAMQGK010000550.1, read as the reverse complement.
TGTTTAACAGTTTAGACAGTTAAAATGGATGGCATTTTATGGTGCCTTTAAACCAGTGAGGTCTGACTTTAGATGTAAACAGTAGGTGGAATTGGGAATCACAACCATATGCAGGTTACTCTAAAGGGTGAAATGAAACGCTGTCAGCATTTAAAGACATATAGCAACACATATAACCTCACAAATCATGACTTATTTAGATATTTACAAATGAGGGCTCATTATATTTTCATAGCCTATATCCTATAGTAAAGGTGCTTGTGCTGTTGTTCCCAGAGTTGTGTTGATCTTGTACTTCTGTTTGATGGAATCTAAAGGATTCAACATTATGGACCCTATTTTGTATGCAAAGCAGCGTACAGCACAGCTGTCATTATTAGTTTCAAACAGAGGCAGTTGTGTTAGTGGCAATTGTACTTGAGCCCATCTGTGTGGCCATGGGCGTGTTGGTCTTAAAATGAGGTGTGGTCACACACATTGTTAGCACATTGCTCTCTCGAGGCAGCAGTAAGTGATTGAACCATTGAGCAACAAAATCCTGGTCTGAAGTCCTAATGCAAGTTCACAGCACGCATACATTCTGCTTGGAGCACACATATGGAACCTTAACCCTAACCACAGCAGCTCTGATCCTCCTCAGTTAAATACGGTAGCGGCACTAGAATAATGCTTTTTTTTTATGTGAAGGAAAACACTAAATTCAGTTGGCAGGTGACAATTCAGAATATAATGGAGGCTCAGGGTTTCTGTATTGCATGACCACCATAACCAGAGAGAGCCACGCATTACGCACCGCCTCGCAGCACCCAGCTGCAAGCCAGTGTGTAATGCAGCTCCGGAGGATTCTGCTCAGCCGGTCTGAGCCCCCTGTGGGTTGCATCAGGAAGCAATACAGTTGTCATTACTTATTAATACATGTTTATGGGACAGAGGATTGGGAGATGGAAAAAGCAGGTTGTCCACTGGCCAAGAACCACATACATCTGCTTGTGCACTTTGACTTTGCACACGAGCAGATCCTGTTTCCAATTTGCCCAATCCTCCTTTTAACCCTCTAAGACCCACGATCCGAATCAACTCTACTGTCTCGCTGAGGCTGGAGCAGGTTCAGTTTTAGAGCTAGAGTGAAGGTAAACTAGAAAACCCTAAGGACTCCATTGCTACCAACCGCTTGCATGTCAGGAAGGAGGTTAAATAACACTCTGAGCTAACGAAAAACTGGCATGGCCATTTGAAAAGGGGTCCCCATCAGTCTCCCCTTCACAGATGTGGCCACTTTATGATAATTACATGCAGTTTGGTGAAAATCGATTTTTCTTAATCAATTTACGCTTATTCTACAATGATATGTTTGAATATTTCTGCATACTGAGGTCCCTAGACCATCTTTTGGGAAAAACTCTTGTGATGAGAACCCAATCATATTCATGTATGATAATGTTAGTCCCCATAATAGCCATTTCAGTGACAGCATTTTTTGAAACTTGACCTCACTGTATCAAATGAGCTGTGGTGACCTCTGGGATAATCACAGTCTCGTGTAACTTTACAGCCACAAACTAGAGACCTGGAGCATTCAGAGGATGGATGGCTTTCCCAGTTTTTCCCAGTTGAATTGACAATGAGGGGGTGTCTGAGCAGTTAATAGAAAAGAAGTGCTAACTATCCAATCGCCGGAAAATGCAATTCTTGCAGAAATCGCCAAATGTCAAAAGTTTTCGATCCCAAATCAGAGCATGTATTTTTCTATGGTGTTCCTCACGATCTTGATGTCTTAATATTTTGTAGCAATTATTGATCATTTCTATCAATTCTCAAGTTGAAACAATAGTTAAATTTAGCTCCAAATCTTTGTAACAAATGTTATCAACCCAAAAATTGCTGCAACAACTCCAGAGATGTAGATAAGCATGGAAATGGCCATCACATACTGCCATCATGACATTCTAACCTCTTACACACATCTAATTTATGACTGCTGAGCTGCATCTCAAATGAACTTTAATGTGATGAAAGATGATGTAAACCACTTTTATGTGGCATTTACTGGTGATCTGCTATCTCCCGTTGAAGACCCCCTGTACCCACTGAAAAAAAGACTAAAACTGGTCTATTGTGGGTCTCAGGGGGTTAAATAGCAATGCATCTGTTTGCAGGCATGCGTGACAAAGGGAATGGAAGATGACAGAACATGCCACCTGCAGAAGTTCTCCGATGACTCCTCCATCGTCGGCTGCATCACAGATGACAACGATGAGGAGTACAGGACCCTTGTGGAGAACTTTGTAAGGTGGTGCGACATCAACCACCTACAGCTCAATATTGGTAAGACCAAAGAGCTGGTGGTAGATTTCTGGAGGAGGAGGAAGAGCTCCCCTACTCCCATCACCATCCGTGGGGAGGAGGTGGAGGTGGTGGACAACTACAAGTTCCTGGGAGTTCACTTAAACAATAAACTGGACTGGTCCAACAACTCCGAGGCCCTCTACAGGAAGGGACAGAGCAAATTATCCTTCCTGAGAAGGCTGAGGACCTTCAACGTATGCAACAGGCTACTTCAGATGTTCTACCAGTCTGTAGTAGCCAGCTTTCTGTTCTTTGCCGTGGTATGCTGGGGGGTTGGCATCAGCACCAGAGATGCCACCAAACTGAACAAACTGGTGAGGAGGGCTGGGTCTGTGGTTGGATGTGAGCTGGACAGTCTGGAGGTGGTGGCAGAGGGGAGGACCAGGAGGAAGCTGGAGTCTATTCTGAAGAACCCCTCCCACCCCCTCTATGACCAACTGGTCCAGATGAGGAGTACATTCAGCCAGAGACTGATCCCCTTCGGCACACTACAAACCGTCTGGGTCAGTCCTTTCTGTTGGTGGCCATCAGGCTCCATAACCAAGGTCTGACCCCCATGTGACTGATCATCTGCTCCGTATTTATTCCAAATGTATATAATTACATATAATTATATAATTACATATATATATGCTGTGCATATACAATACTCACCACCTGCTGCACTTTACTTATTACTGTTACTGTTACTTATTTATTTTACTGTCAATTTTCTTCATTGCACCTTATTTCATTCACTGCACCTTCTCTTTTACTTTTTACTGTACTGTATTTATCTGTACTGTTGTTGATGCTTCTAAGACACCCGAATTTCCCTCCGGGATTAATAAAGGTTCATCTTATCTTATCTTATGACATTTGATTTAATTCCCGTTATGCCCAAAACACACCTATGATTAATTAGGAGACCAAATACAGCTCCTTTGCTCCTTATGCTTTACTTTGCACCCAGATTATACACCATCTTACTAGCAGAAGTGGAGTTGGACACACCCCTGAAATGCACTTTTGCCCTGAACTTTACACCATGCACTATTCGTAGTGCTCATGTACATAGTGTGAGCAACAGGACGCTGACTGTCGTAGACTTACGGGCCTCAGGTGTCACAGTTAACAAGCAATTTCTGTTTCTTACCTTTAAATATTTGTTTGTTATACTCTGCATGCTTTTTCTGTTTGTTTGGTGTCTTGATGTTAAATCATCAGTTGGTGGAGCAGCATGCGTTTTGATCTAACAAGCCTGTGACTTTTCATTTTTTATCGTCAACCTTTCAAGAGGGGGGTCGGTGTTTTCTGGAGGCACAGTATGTTTCATGTGAGAATAATTGCTTAGCATGAACTCTTAATGCAGCAGTGGCAGATTTGGAAATCAGAGAAGAGTGCTGCAAATGGATGAATCATGCCCTCTGTAAATACGATAAAAACAAAAACTCTTCAGTTATGAAACATCTTGAGCAGAAAAAGCAAGCCTTAAGCCGTATTGTTGGGTCAAGGCCGATAAAATGTTCTGAAATTAAAAATGTTTCCCACTTATTCTGAATCCACTGATGTGCTGTGAAATTATGCAAACTGTTAAAACATGCAGTTATGACTGCTGCAGTTTTAATGGATTTCTTAACATTTTGCACCCTCACAGCTCATGTTCAATGGTGCTGCATCAAAGCGGCTCTCTGGTTCAAAGTGGAGATAAACTATGCAGGCTCCCCAGTGTTACAGGTCCTTTTTTAGAAAACAATTCATCACGCTGGACTCACACCATCTCGATATTGCAATTAAGGAAACAAATGCATGTGTATAAACCAATAATGGCTGACACAAACAGCATCAAATTCAATAACACAAGCTGTCACATCCATCACTTCTTAGTACTTATGCTGCTTTCTTTTAGATTTGTTTTTTAAACTGGCAATAATTAGATCAGAAGTTACCAGCTGCACCTCCCCTCTTTTGCTGCAAGAAGAAATTGACACATTAAACATTAACTTAATTGCCAAGCAACTTAAAACCTTTTTTTAGCTTATTAAACAGTTGGGAAAAAAAGACACTAAGATTTGAAGAGAAAACCAATGTTGAAAATTTAAGGGGAACAACAGACATTTATAAAACACTGAAATTATTCTGGACGCTGTAATGTGATGGACAAATTTGCCCACTGGGGCCGATATCAATGTTGATACTGATCATTTCTTAAATGTGTTTTTTTTAAATCATGGTCATTTCTAGAAAAAAGAAAAAAAACTCTCAAAAATATACCCGCCATTAATAACACATCTATTACCAAAGAAAATGTAAGTACAATTAAATAAAAATGTTTGTGCCACTAAGTGAAAAATGTAAATAATCCAGTATTTTACAGAAATACTATGATTAATATTGAGCCTCTTTATAACTTGCAGGGTGGGTTGTTTCTAAATGTTTCAGGATGTTACTCATGTGATACTTTACTGTCACAAATACTGCATATTGCTGTATATTAATCTACAGGTGACAAGCATGGGTGTATAAAGAGAAGTGGATCCAGCGCTGGAGGCGGGGCCCCGTTCATTCCTGTGAAAGTAGCTCAGGTAGTTTAGGTATTATGTCAACACTGATACCATACTGTACAGTATACAGTATGTAGTCTATATGATAAACCACCTGTATTTTACCATTAAAGAGCATGTAGTGGGCCATGGAGTTGATGCCACGGTTCATTCAAACTAACCTTGAGACTCTGTCGCCTTTCCACATCAGCATCTGAAGCTGGACACTGGAGGCAGCTGAGGAGTTTTAAGACTGGCCCAGAAGCAGAGATCGAGCAGGAGGTCTGCGTGGGCGTTAGATTGTTAGTTGGATAGGACAGGAGGCCTACCTTCCTTGCACACGTGAACGTATGTACATGTAGACTTTTCCGGCAGCACATGTGAGGAAAGCCTCAGGGCCCGATGGAGTCTCACCTGCCATAATGCATCCTGCAAAGTCCTTGCTCGCCAAAAGTCAACCACTTCAGTCCCTACGGTGCCTCCCACACCTCATCATAAGTGACAATGATGCCTCATTTCCTTCCTCATAAAACATTTGCAATAAACTGATTAAAAAATCATTCAAACCTGCATTGTTTACATCCATGTTTACTGGATTGCAGTCTTCTTCTTTCCTACCTTGGCTGCATTTCTTGGCACATTACCGCCACCTGTAGATAAGAGGAATAGGGTGAAACCATTGTCTTTCCTGCATGCTTGTGTGCACACACATGTATCATTGTGAAAAAGCATTGCACCAAAGTGATACCAGTGGTCAGTCCACAGGGTCCCTTCAACAAATCATCAGCATTCAACACACAACTGCTGTAGCAGGGACTACTCTTCAAGTTAGCACTTTAATGTCCTCACTAGAACATCTTTCTCTCTTTTTTCTATTTTCATGTCCTTGGGGCAATTTCTCAGTTTCTCTGCCAGATTTTAACCTTTAAAAGGCACATCTGGCAGAGAAACAACTGGTTAATGTCACTAATGTGCGACTCTGAATTTTTCTTAAACGCATTAAGTGTCTGACTATGCTGGACTCAGCTGTCCAAGTTCTATGGTTTTATAGTAGGTGAGTGTTATCTTCTGTATTTTCTCACCTTCTGCGTAATGATGACTATATATAGGGTTGGCATGACCTTTGTCTTTTATGTGTGTGACATTTTTATTTTATTTTATTTTTTTAAGCATGTTGGAGGAGGGGATGTGAGCGCTGTAATTTACAAGATTAGTTTATGGATGAATAAATGAACCTCAAATGTTAATGGTTGAGGTGCTAAAGCTGCAACCGGGAACATCTAACAATGCAAAATATTCAGTGCAGTTCCTAATGGCCTTGTGTCCTTAAGAGATGCTCTTGTGCATCGTTGGTGAATTCAAAATGATTTAATTTCCTTCATGTGTTCTGAGAAGGATCAGCATCGTATAGGAAAACAAAGAAGTCAAGTTGCTGTTCTAAGGTCGAAGGAAAAAGTGAAATAAATCCCCCAAAATGTTTTTTTTTTTTCATAAAGCCTATGTTTCTGTGAGCAGGCAGGCCTATGAATAAATGTATACTAAAACAACAGCTGCATATGGCTCGCTCTGTAATGGGAAAGCACATTACCCCAAAACTTCTGGACCACGCGTGCCTTTTCCTTTTCCCAAATGGACCTCAGATTGAAATACAACTCTGAATCCTCACTCCAGCTCCATCCATTAGTCTGCAGTGGATTGCTTACCTCTGACATCTCAATCAAAAGTGGAGATATTGCTCAGAGAGACGGGTGGAACAGATGCTCGGGGCACGTCAGCAAATCCCCTCTTAAACAGCAATCACTCATAACATCACAGCTTTCTTAAGTCACCGGCGATAAATGTAGCTTGAAATTGCAATGTATTTTTCCCCCAATGGAGCAAGTGTTTGAAAATCAGCAACCATGAAAGTAGACGCAGACATATTATCCAGTAATGACTGACAGGCTTTATGACACATTGCTGCTTCCACGTTTCAACAAAATGTGAGTGTAGAGGACATTTTTTATGGCCCTGTAAGGAAGTGCTGAGGCATTTTCAGCCTTTTTTTGTTTTGTTTGTTGTTGTTATTTTTATTGCATAATAAATATTTAACATTTTTTGAATACAATTTGGTGGAGATTAGGCCACACGTTGTACTTACACGCTAAAGTCAATAAAATGACAGTGCAGACATGTTGATATTTACTGTAGCATGTAATGTTTCCCGTGGTCACCAACATCGTGTCCAACTACATGCTAGCACGTTAACATTGGCTAAGTGCAGCTAAGGCTGATGGGAATGTCATTATTTTTTGCAGGTAGTTCAGTCATATGTTAAAGTATCTAAATTTGACCTGATGATGGTACTGGAGGAAAAGTTACGTGATCATCCAGATCATTAGGATTCATTGTGGGGACCATGAATGTAGACCTACACTCTATTGAAAATCAATCCAAAAACATGGCACTAGAGTATCTTAGAAAATGAAAGGAATTGAAGTGCTTGAGCTCCACCTGCACCAACTGCAACATTAAAGTAATGAACACATTATTGCATCAACAATTATAATGTACAGTACAATACAATAATATAATATACATCATATACATATTTTGATGTTAATATTTATGTACTTTTACTTTTTTCTACTTTTTAAAGTTTGAAAGTTGGACTTTTACTTGTAACAGAGTATTTCTACACTGTGGTACTTCTACTTGAGTAAGAGATCTGAGTACTTCTTCCACCACTATCAGTAAGAAACCTTAAAAGTCCAATGTGTAGGATCTGGTGGTAGCTAGCGGCGATGTGAGGAGATTGCCAAGCATGTTGGAGGGCTACAGTGGCTGATGTGCAAACACAAATGTACCTCTATAGAGCCATTTGTGTATAGAGTGTGTGTGTCCGTGGAAAGTGAGTGGTGAAGTAGGAGAGAGAGAGACAGAGAGCGAATAATGTTATCGATTTAGGCCTAAGCAGAGTTTGGTTTGTCCACTCTGGGCTACTATAGAAACATGGCGGTGCAACATGGCAGACTCCATGGAGAGAGGTCTCAAGGACCCACTCCTTATGTAGATAGAAACAACTCATTTTAAAGTAATGAAAACACAACTGTTCTTATTACCATGGGGGGGTTGATGGCTGATGCTGTTTGTATTGATTGTATAGCATCTCTTGTTGCGAAAAATGAAAAAAACTCAATAAACAGATTGCTTTAAAAAAGAGATGTTTGCTGATGCGGCTGTTATGGTGAAGCAGTGGTGTCATGACATGAATTAAAGGTGCATGTTTCATTCCACTTTAAAAAAACACTATTTTTCTGTCCTTTTCATGCACATTCACTCAACCATGGTAATTTTACTGATATACTGTGGGCACCTCATGTACAAGTTCACTTGAGTAAATTTCACACTATCATAATGAGCAAAGCAGAATTTAGATGTATTGACTTTAAAGACGTGTGATTGCACAAGCTTGCGATCGCTGTGAAAAATAATAAGAATTAGTAATAATCGGTTTGGTGTCATAAATGAGGTCTAGACAGGCGTCCTTAAGAGTTCTTTAAACCCTGCAGGACTTTCAAGAGCAGTGGAAGAGCATATGCTGCCCACAGCATGTATAATGACTCCCATCAAGGCCATCAATAACCATAATGGTCACCCAGACATTTATGTTACAGTTACTGGGATGAGGAATGAGGCATTTAAGTCAGAGGGCAACCTTTGTACACACATTTTAAAAAGGTCCTGTTTTGTTTTCAGGATTTTCTTCTCAAATACCAAATGATGGCCAAGGATAACAGCAATGGCCTTTTGCAAATGACAGTAATTTTGTGAAAATGACATTTAATGAGTAAATTTAGAGACAAATACCTCGCAGGCAGACATGTAATGTAGTTAGCAACAGCAGCTCCTCTGGTTTCAAACCTTCTTACTTGAGGCTCTCCAGCTCCAAACTAACCTGATTGGAAAGATTTCAGTAATTTTTATTATTTTTTAATCATGCAGTCATTCTGAATTTAAACACTAAAGCAGCCAAACTATGCCAGCGTGAGTTGCCTCTCAGTAAAAAAATAAATAAATAATAAAATAAAATTTTAATTTCTATGTTGACCTTTGATCATATATTATCATATAAAGTTTTTCATTTTTAAAGATATGGATTTCTGAATAATCATTTGCTACTTTGGATAAATTTTCATCTACTCAGACCTTTAAAAAATGTTATATCCATATCATCTCCTTAAATTTTGAAACAACCTGTCAGACTCAATATTCATTATACTTCACATTTCTATCTAGTTTGTTCACCTAATTATCTTTTGTCACTATTAGTTCAAATCAAACCAATGTAACGTTCTTACATCAAAGATGTGTTTCGCTCTGTTCTGGCTGTGAAAATGAATTAATGTGAATAACATAGTATATGCAGCAGTACATGAATATAGATAAACTTAAGAAACCAAAATGTACATTCTCATCGATTCGTCTTCAGGAACTCTGCTGAATAAAACATGGCATTAAAAATGTGGTATATGGATGGAAATGGTTTGTTAATCGCAAACTGCAAGTTATTTTAAAATCAAACTGTTTCACTTTTAGCAGATTCATTAATGTTAACGTGTGTGGGCTGTTTTAGCTTTCTACACTTGAACAGTACTTTTAATTCATCTACACATTAAGACACAATAAAACCCACCAAAGAATGAAAAAGTATTTTTACAATTGTTCAACATGCTGCAGTTATTGAAAATGTACATCAGTTCAGATAGTAATGATATGGCCCAGATCATTAAACTCTTCCCCTGACAGCCACCAAATTAGCTACAGTATATTCAAACACCCCAACTATTCCCTCAGAGGTGAAAACATTACTTTCTGTTTGTCAAAAACTAGCACAGTGTGGCATAAACATGATACGTGTTAAGTGTTAATTAGAATGTCAAGGGTAGAAGAAAAGCTCAAGCTATAAACATCACCTCTCTGCTGTTTCTCATTAATGGCTTTTAAAACCTGTTGCTTGTGACTATCTTGTCAAATACACCGCTTTTTTTTTTAAATAACAACTTATAATTCAGGGTTCATTTTATGTTTTTCTTTCCCCAGAAATCTGAGAGTAAGAATTGTGGTTGTGTGGTTGTGGTTAACAACGTCATTCACATGCGCTTTTAAAATTACTGATATTTCATCCTGCTTTATAATATTCTTGATGTGCAATTTAAAATAGCGTTCTGTTAATCTGAATAATATTTCAGCACCAGGTATTCAGCCCAACTGCACAGCAGTTTGTGAAATAGTTGCAACATTTATGTATTGATTTCTGTACATAGATACAACATTTTTTTTTTTTTTTTGAGAGCCAGCACAAAATAAATTTGTATGTAATCCACGTAACTGTGATCTGGGATGTAAAGAGAGTCAGCAGGTCTGACTGTGATCTTCTTAAACCTAACGATGTAGTTTTTCTCAAGTAACTTCTATACTCACCACTTCCAGTGTTATTTTAACCCAAACTGCAATCTTTTCCTAAAGCTAATTTTATAGTTTGTTGCCTCATCCTAACCAAGTTGATGTTTTCATGAACCTAATTAAATAGCTTGTTGCCTAAACTTAACCAAGTCTATCTATTCCTACACCTAACAAAGTAGTCTGTTGCCTAACCAAGTCTATCTTTTCCTAAACCTAATCTAAAGTGGAAGTTGACATGTGCATCACGTGTTGCTGGACATCCATAAGAAAAACACACAAAAAATACTGCATGTTGTTGAAACAAAAAAGGGAAATTCGTGTCTCTGTACACAAATCAAATAGACTAAATTTTGTGACTATGTCACAACTGCCGTGAGACTGTGTTGAGGTGTTATAGGGTTGGTGGTGTAAACAAGGTCAGATTTCTTTCTTATGTGCCACTTAAATGTTTTCACAGACATTTTGAGCCCTTTATGAACACTTTTCATAAGTTTCCATTTCTGCAGATTTTGCCTGAGAGAATTACCCACAATTCATTGCGTGTTAGACACAGGGTTAGCAGGGGCAGCCCGGAGGCGTTTTAAAAAAAAGGTAAACAAAGAGGACTGCACATGGTTATTCAGCTTGCCATATTAAATTTACACAGAATTACTTTTACATTAAGGATTAAAGATGGTACATTAAAAACACATGGAATCGGAGGATTGCAAGCTTTGGACTGTATTACACACCTGGTTTATTCATCAGCTGTTTCTTTTCATTTTGCCTGATGATGCTGTTCTTGTAAGGCAAGAGCCTGGAAGACATTCAAATCAGGCAGGAAAAAAATTAAAAACCCACAACTGGCATCATCAAGGTATATGATATATGATATGTTACCACAAAGTGCCTTCCCATTTGAATTTTATTCTGGTCTCATACACTGTTCGTACCTAAAAAAAAGTAATGCACTGTAATCCATGTATATCCAACAAATTGAATTAACATCATCTTGAACCAGGAACTGTGAAGGGGTGGAGGTCGGGCTGGATGGGTGGGTCAAAAATACTGGACTTTCTTGCAAATGACACATGTTGCTGGAGATTTGCAGGAAAACAAATGAAAACGGGAATATGGGAATAGATTGCATATTTATACCATTTCAAGCCCTTGCAGCCTCTCACATTCAAGCATTTACCAGGTGATGTCACTTAAGTCCCTGATGGTTCAGGGTTTTGAGTTTTACACAAGCCAAACAAGAACAGTGGATGAGATGGGAGGGAGTTGAGAGGAGAAAGTTCTCCTGGAGAGAGCTGCTGGGCATGGAAGCTTTTAACACCAGCTTCATCTTACGAGCTACGTACAATGTCCTACCTTCCCCCTCTAACCTCAACCAATGGCACGGAGTAAACCCGGCGTGCCCCCTCTGTCCATCTCCTGCAAACCTCAGACACATCCTGGTTGGCTGCAAGACAAGCCTGTCGCAAGGCCGTTACACCTGGCGACACAACCTCGTCCTCAAGTGCCTACCAGCTACTCTGGAGACCAGATGGACAAAGAGCAATGCCCCGCCTCCTCCATCATTCCATCCTACATCTGTAAGACAGTTCATCCAGGAAGGTGCAAAGCCAGATCTGAGATTGTAACAACAAACGTCAGACCAGACCTGGTGCTTTCACACCATTTACATCAAAGAGCTCACTGTTCCCTGGGAGGCTGCTGTGGAGGAGGCTTTCCAAGAGCTTTAAGTACAACAAACTGGTGGCTGATGCTGAGCAACGTGGATGGAAAACCAAGGTTTGCCCAGTGGAAGTCGGGTGTAGAAGCTACCATCAGCCTACTTAATGACTTGGGAATTCGAGGCCAAGTCCAACGGCAAACCATCAAAGCCCTCTCAGGTGCAGCAGAAGAAGCAAGTCGGTGGCTCTGGGTGAAGAGGCGAGACAGCTCCTGGACCCCATAGTAACACCAGTGGCACAGAAGGGCTGAAAGCAGAGGGGGGCACACCTGGGACGCCAGACGGTGCCGATGAGCCCTCTGGAGGTGTCGTGGGCCTATCAGAGGTTCTGCAATGACGTTGTTGGTCAGGTGGCATTAAACAGCACAGTTTCATGGCAGTTTATGAAATAGCCATGAAATATAATTTCTGTCATTCATGTAAATAGACACAAATTTCCTGTTTTTTGTGACACTCAGCACAACATTCAATGTATTTTCAGGCTTTTTCCTATGAATGTCAATTTCTACACCAGTCGTATCAAAATAAAACTACTTAATTAGGTTGAGGAATAGATTGATTTGGTTGAGCTTAGGTAACAAACTACTTAGTTAGCTTCAGGAAAAGGTCACGGTTTGGGTTCTGGAAGTTCTGTAACTTAAGGAAGAAAGTTACGTGATAGATATATTTATTGAACTTTCCTTTATGGCTTCGCAAGGGACATGAACATCTCCTGCGTGAATATCCTGTTTTTTATCCCACCCATCTGCCCCGAGCCTCACCCAAATGGTATTCATTGCTCTTTATATTTCCCGGTCTACTATCACATGGATTACATACATTTTGATTTTGTGCTGGCCATCACGAAAAAAACATGAAAAGTACATGAATCAGTACATTAAATTTTATGATTATTTAACAAACTGCTGTGCAACTGGGCTTGTTTATCAGCTGTAAGTGCTGTATGAGAGCAGTGCATAGTGGCAGCCGTGAGCTAGCCAGTGGGGCACGCTCACTTACACGAACATGAACTAAAATCATGCGTTGGCCGGCCCGACGGTGTCAGCAAAGCACAGAGAAACATTCTCTAAGGTAGAGATTGCTCTCCTATATCTGTACACAGGAAATAACTATTTGCAGCTATATTCAGTAAATGCTCTGGATATTGAATTTAGCACCTTTAATATCTACTTCTTCTTCTCAAAATCAGTCGACTATCAGCATGCATGAACAGGTATAAATCAATACATTTGCTTTCATTTATAAGATTTTGTGGCCAAGAAAATGATTTTCAGAGATGTTACTTTCCAACAAAAGAGCCTCCAACAATAAGGACTGTCACTTTTTTTTCCATCCACCACAGAGAATTCAGCAGGTACATACAGTACACGACTGCCAAATTTTGACCACAATGCCTCAGTGGTGGGAGCTGGGAACAAACAGAGTAAACACCCATAGAGCGTTTATTTCTTTTACCTGTGGCCGTGGACTGTCTCCAAGCTGGGATTGTAGTTCACATATTAGCTGAGACAGAAGGTGTTTCAACTGTGAGGTTGACAGTCAAACACCAGAAGATGTCATGTGGAGTAATGCCATCATCTCTTTGTGGCGGGGCGACCACATCAGCCCTGCATCAACAGATATGAGCTTAATCACAGCTGCCAGTTCTTCATTTTCTTCTACTTTCTCTGCATGTACCTCAGCCTTTTTCTGGACAGTACATAACCTGAGCATTTGTGTTTTTCAAGGACTCAGATACGTGTTTAGAGAAGTTATTCTTGTACCTTCAGTTGGATGCCCTCCGGCTGAAGTGTTATGGTTTCTCACATTTCCATGTATCATTTCTGGACTCCTGCTGCTTGTTCACAGACATTCACCCTGCAGTGACTTTCAAATTCAGACTGCACATATAAATCACACATTTAATTTGAGAATCTCCTCAATGATTGTCTGGCGCTGATGTCAATCAGGAGATCAAAGCACCATCTCCAAATTTAAATAAGAGGATGTCACACAGAGTGAGAGAAACATGTATTTCCATGGCGTTATTGGTTTATTCTTTGCTGTCCCACCATCAAATTTTTTTATTTTTCCTTAGAGAGTAGAGTTCTCTCTTTCCTTTGTGGGACAATTGTGTCTCTCGAGGCTGCACATACTGTAGAAATCAAGTGATACTTGTATCCATCTTGGCATGTTAACATACAGTATACAGTGCAGTATAAAAAAATAGACGTGGAAATAAATTGGAAAAACTGGAGTATTCTGCTTACAGTATGTAGGATTTGGTGGCATGTAGTGGTGTGGTTGCAGATTGCGACCAACTGAGTACCCCTCTGCTCATTCCTCCCTTTCCAAGACTGCAGTAACATGAGCCGCCAAGTGCAAAACCGTGGTAACGCCACTGGCCGTGCTTACAGACCATCTTTACCATAATAACACTCCTTTAGGAGAGACTGAAGTCAAACGGCGGCTGGCGGTACCACGGTTTTGCACTCTGCAGTTCACGGCCTTCAGGTAACGTAGCCAGTGTTTGGTTTGTCCATTCTGGGCCTTTAATGCATTAACGCAACATGTTTGTGTTTAACACTTGATATGCGTTGATACCAACCAAAAACTGGCATCGCCATTTTCAAAGGGGTCCCTTGACCTCCGACTTCAATATATATGAATTTAAATGGGTTCTATGGGTATCCACGAGTCTTCCCTTTACAGACATGCCCACTTTATGATAATCAAATGAACTTTGGGGTAAGTTTGCCATGTTATAAATTGAGCATTTTTTATGCTAAATGCAGTACATGTAAGGGTTTCTGGACAATATTTGTCATGTTTTTGTGTAATTGATATATGCATACATTTGCATAAAGCAGCATATTTCCCCACTCCCTTTAATCTCCCACTAAGGTACATTTTGAACAGATAAAAATTATGTGATTAATTTGTGATTACTGTTGCAGAAGATGCTCTCCATCCTCTGTTTTTATGAAACGCAGAATCACCCCTTTCCAACTGACCATCTGAATGAATCTAACTTCATTGCTTCAGTAAATACTATATTATTTGTTCCCATTACCTGCCACCTGACCTTTATACTACCGAATATCAAAAACTTGGCAGATGTTCTATGTTGATGTTCGGACGTGCACACAGTCCGTTTTGGAGGTGCATGTGGGGGACAGTGAGGAGCTCATAGTGTGGCTCTTTACCTCTAACCGAGACCACAAAAGAGCCAGTTATGCTGAGTGCACACAGCAGAACGGAACTCTATGCCAACGTTTGGTTGTGGAGCACCGGCGCGTACAGGCAGAGAGTCGTGAGACAGAGACGTAATACTCAAAGGACACCAGGGAAAAGTGCACTTTCCTTTAATTGTGGTTTCGTGCCTAAAGCTTCAGTTCTCTGTAGGCGTTTGGGGCGCTGGTGAGGACACCAGTGGGTTTTCCTGTCTGCAGCCCTTCCTAAGCAGCATGAGG
Source organism: Pterois miles (assembly GCA_947000775.1). NCBI lineage: Eukaryota > Metazoa > Chordata > Actinopteri > Perciformes > Scorpaenidae > Pterois > Pterois miles. The sequence continues at coordinate 2,681,744 of CAMQGK010000550.1, read as the reverse complement.
AGAGCCTGTGGCAAAGAGCTGACTCTGACCTGCAGTGACAGCAGCGGCCCAACGTACAGTAGACAGGACTCGCATGCATTTTCATCATCCTTTAGAGGTTAAGGAGATAGATTCTCCTCTTAAGTCCTCTTTTCTCTTTTGATGTGATTGTTCCTGCTGCTGCTATAAATAAACTTTACTTCTTCTGAGACCTTAAACTGACTCAGCCTGTCTTTGTAGGAAAAGAAAATCCTTTATTCCTTATGTTTGAGGTCTGAAGCTGAGGTGACACGATAGCTGTTCTTAGGACAATCCCACAAGCTGAACTGTAAACACCACCAGCAAAGCTCGCCGGCTACCTAGCTAGCATGTCCAATAAGAAAAACAGCAAACACAGTGCGACTAAAGCTAATCTGCAGCCATCAGGGACATCTGCAGTGGTGAATTGAATTAGCTGTTTGGTAATATAAAGCTGCCACAGTGATTAGTGGCTTTGGCTGGCATCCTTGACTTATTTCTAAGCGATTACTCAGAACTACTCAGCAGTATTTTTCTATCTAGCATCAATAATAAAAAAGACACAAAGTAGTAAAAAATTGATAAACATTAATAACAATAATTGTCATAGTTACAGCTACTTACTCTCTACAAGTTGACCTTCAAGCTGTATTTATTGGAGATTTATTTGCGTGTCATTTTCATACACACTGCGGTAACAGCCACAGTTAGGTTTATGCAGCAAAACCACTTAGGTTTAGGAAAAATATATGTTTGGGCTTAAAATAAGTGTGTAAACTAAGTAAAATATGTTATAAATAACGTAATATAGGTATGGAAAATGTGTCATAAATGTCACTATCATAGCTTCAAAATAACTCAACAACACCAGTCTCACACAGACCTGGGGGGTGGGGGGTGGGGGCTGGAGCCGATCCCACGGTGACATGGTGACAGGTTGCCAGATTATAGGAGGGCTAACACACAGAGATGGACAACCATTCACACTCACATTCACACCTATGGGCAATTTAGCGTCAGTAATTAACTTGCATGTCTTTGCACTGTGGGAGGAAGCCAGAGAAAACCCACGCTAACACTGAGAGAATGTGCAAACTCCACACAGAATGGCGACCAGCGACCCTCTTGCTGCAAGGCGACAGTGCTAACCACTGCACCGTGAAGCCCTCAGGTCATCCATGTCATTATCATTCATTTTTACTATGAAAATCCTGATATTGTTTTCTAGCATCATATCTTGTAGTAATATCAATGTCTCCACTTTTCTCTGTCATTAAGATATAATATTTTGTCTATAACATCCAGATGAGCTGGCCACGCATTTTGCGATTACATCATGAGGCGTTTAACCGCAGGCTGTTTGTTGTTCGCCCGCACTGGATACGAGATGCGAGCTAACCTTTGATGGCTTCACCAAACATCAAAAGCTCACTGGCATCAGTAAATCGAAGAATGAAAATGTTTTGAATTGCAGCATCTATTTTTAGCTGTGAGGCTTCGGATGTGGCTCTTACTGTCCAGTGGAACATGAATGATCTTTCTCCAGAAGACAGTTTAACCTCATTTGGCATTTGGCCTGAATTACACACAGTTTGAAGAATGAAAAGGAAGCTCTGGGCTTGAGAGGATGCCTGTGTGCTTTTGCATTTTGTGTATATCTGCAAGACTTTGTAACTGTGTGTGTGCATGTATCTGTGCCTGCATCCAGTTAGGCTGGGCTGTATGGCAGCAACATCTGCAGGGGTCTTGCGAGAGCGCTGCATGGAGAAGCAGCTGAAGACGCCTGATCAGTGTGATGGATGCCTGTGAGCCTTGTGCGCACACCGACACGCACACCTGCCGCCTGTGCCCCACTTATTGAATCCATGAATCAATTTAATGAGTGGAGGACGGGGTCAGGACTTCAATAAACACCCCACCAAGCTTTCAAATTTAATGTCCGCCCATGAATGATACTGTATGTTCGACAAACGCCCATTGCAAAGCACTTCCGCCGTAAATTGGAAAATAGATTTTGAAGCTATCCCTGTGTACCGTAGCCTTTCCGTGCTGTCGAGAGGATAAGTTTTACAGCTTGTGTCTAAACATTTCCAACATGCAGTCCAACTGCAAATGAGTTCAAACTAAGAGCAAAGAGTAGTTTGGTTGCGAGTGCGGTGGGGAAAGAGAGTGAGACTTGAGAAAGAGAATCAGACATCTTCCATTGGTAATCAATACTGCAGCAGTGACCTGAGCGTTTGCTCTGTGATTCATCCCATTTAGAGCAACAGGGTTGGCTGTCTGACAGAGACAACTCCATGATTTCCCTCTGGATTCAGACATGGCAAATCCACCTGCTCTACGTGGCCACTTCTACATCTACATAGTCACAGATACCTAATGCTGCCAGACCCTTGAAAACCCTGTCTGAAAGTCACTGCGCTGCTTTGCTGTATAATCAGCTAGAATTGGTGCACCTTTCTGGCCAATTATGTTTGCATGAAATAACCTCCACGCCTCATCTTACAGCGCAATTTCAGGGCAAAGCAATCACTGTCGACCTCGTGATCTCCACACGCTGTGATTATAAACTTACTTCCTCCTCGCCTGATTTAAACACGCTTCCAGTCACAAGGTCATCCAAAGACTCGGCACAAAAGGACGAATGGTTGCTATTTAGATGTCTGTGGCAGCATCATCCCGGTAGTGAATACATTTTTCTTCATCCACTGGGGACACGGGGGCTAATGGAGCATGAGAGTGGCAGTTCCCCCGGAGTTGTGTAGCTGAGTCACGCCCCCGTTTGGAGGCGAGCTGCAGGCAGCGGCTGTGTGAGGCCAAGACCGAGAGGCCATGCTGTGAGAGTCTGGGCCAATTCAGGGGTAAACATTGGTGGCAGTAATTGGAGAACAACACAGCGGGGAATTTCATATATCCTGACTGTGGACTTTTGGAGCTGAAAAGGAGTGATTGTCTGTATGTCAAAGGTCTTTTCAGTTCCTGTACGGAATCTGCTGAGCTCCCCATGATACACGCTGAACTTTTATTTTATATGTCAGGATTTCTTTGATTAAAAAAGCACGAAACTCACTGTCTCAGAAGAGTTGTATTGCGTCAGGACCGGCTTAAGGCATAGGCCATACAGGCGGTCGCCAAGGGTGCCACCTTTCTGGGGGGTGCTGGTCAAAAATATGTGCCCCTCCTCATTTTCTGCATTGAGGTACCAAATGAACAAATAAAGACAGAAATACACTTTTCACCTCTGTAACTCTTGCTGTAGTGAAACTGACTATACACTTTAAAGCCAACATTATATTACAATTAGGACTGTCATTCAATTAAAACATTAAATCGCAATAAATCATGATCGTCCATAGTTAATCATGATTAATGGCAAATTAATTGCATATTTTTATCTGATCAAAATGGAACTCAAATGGAGATTTAATTTTTAAATTATTTAATACTCTTTTCAACATGGGAGTGGGCAAATATGCTGCTTTATGCAAATATATGTATATTTATTATTAGAAATCAATTAACAACACAAACCAATGACACATATTGTCCAGAAACCCTCACAGGCACTGCTATTAGCATTAAAACTATGCTCAAATCATAACATAAAACGGCAGCCCATCAGACAACAATAGCTGTCAGTGTGCTGACTTGACTATGACTTGATCCAAACTGACTGTGATTATCATAAAGTGGGCATGTCTGTAAAAGGGAGACTTGTGGCTACCCATAGAACCCATTTTCATTCACTTATCTTGAGGTCAGAGGTCAAGGGACCCCTTTAAAAATGGTCATATCAGTTTTTCTCACCAAAATTTAGCATAAGTTTGGTGCATTATTTGCTACAAGCTAGTATGACAGGGTTGGTACCGATGGATTGGATATTTTCTAGTTTCATTTGATGCCAGTATCTTCTTTAAAGCTGAGCCCTCTACAACCTAAAAAATGCAAGCTGCATTAAAGCAATAAAAATATCTTTACTTTTGTCTTAAAACCAATGCAGTGTCTGATGTTTGTTGCGGTTTACAGGATTAGGGTGACCCTTGAGCGGCACCGCCACTGGCCTGGACACCAAAAGGGCTAGAGCTAACCCTGCTTTGGATCGAGATGCTGATGTTGCAGTTTTATATGTTAATACAGATACAGATAAAGAGCTTTTTTGCTGCTGCACTCCAAGCTGTTGCTGTCCATCACTTTTTCTAATTTAGTGGAGCTCCAGTGGAGCTATTAGTCTTGTATTTGTAATTAGATTGAATCAATATCATTAGTCATCCATTACAGGAGTTAAAGGTAGTCCTTTTCAATCCATCCATCTGCGCTGGTGTTCTTCTTTTTGCATTAGTTCTTTGTGTTTTGGTTGTAAAGGCAGCATAGGTTGTGTACAAACACAGCATAACACATTTCCATACATACCCCTGAAAACTACCTTTGTGCTCATGATGTTTTTTTTTTTTTGTTCACAGAGATGTGCCTACTTTATGGTAATTTCCAAGGCTTAGCTTGAGTTGTTATCATCTTTTTTTGTGTTATGCTGTGGAGTTGGTGGGAGACGAAATGACAAAAACCTTACAGTATAATGCATATGCATACAACCACTGCATATACAGCAGGCACATACATGTTGCAAACATACATATCATTTGTCCAGTTTGATAACATCAGAACATGTACATGTGGACATGCACACACACACACACACACACACACACACACACACACCTCTAAGCTGCATTACTAAACTTGGGAAAGTACAAGGTTAGCGATGGGAGTGACATCCCGTGGTTCCGCTGAGGTGTCTCTTATCAGTGTTTGCTTCTTATCACTCAACCTCACAACGGCAGAGACACACAGAGACTATTTTAGCTGCACCACATGAGAAGAAATTATCTTTATCAATGTCTGTTGCATGATATTCTGCTGTGTTTTTGTGTGTGTGGATCCAAAATGAAATTGCAGACAAGCAGCAGAAACTGAGAGAAAATAAGCGTCAAACGATAGATTTTTACATACAGGATCAGGTTACTTTATTTGTACCCATAGGTAAATTTGGTTTGCAGTAAAAAGACAAGGTATCCAAACAGACAATATCAAACATGATAAAGAATTCTCAAGGCTCTACTGATCACTAAAACCGCTAAAACATGGTGAATAAATATGATTAAATAAATAAATAAGCATTGCTGCTATAGTGTACAGTGTTTCTACAAATTTTTCATCAGCAGCAGCTAACGTTGTCACCTACAGCCTGTTTTTGTGTCTCTTTTCTTCTGTCAGTCCGTCTCATACAATATTCAAACATTATTTTTCTGCTGTCAATTTTGCCCTCAGTAATGATACCCCTGTGGTCAAAGTGGGATGTGTGGCACAAATAATACCAAATCCAATGCATTCACCAGAAGAGCTTTGAAACTGGATATTTCTGTCAACATAAAAGTCTAATGAATCCCAGCTGCTCAAGTCATGTCCTCTCACTGACCTGATGTAAGTCTGATCACTAGTTGACCAAACATCCTGCTTATGGTTGAATTATAATGTGTATGTTGACCAATGACAACAACTCTGCTGCAGGAATTTATATAGAAAAAAGTAATTGGGCATTTACATTTTATTCTCCATTAATAAATATTCATATATTAACAATGAACGATGGATCGTGCCAACAGGGAGGAGTCGCACATAGTGATGAACCTAGAGATAATTCACACTTCACTAAGCCCCTCCCCTATCGGTTGCTGTTGCTAGGACTGCCAAGCTTTCTCACCCGCCATGTCAATTTGACATTTTCAATTATATCAGTGAGAGATATTGCAAAGGAAATGATGGCAGGTTTCTGGAATAATCATTCTGAAATATCAGAGCGATGTAGATAGAAAGGACTGCAATATGTATTTGAGAGCTACATTCACAATATAGGCTAACTTGTCGACACAACATTGTGAATGATGAGGCCATTAAAATCAAGGGAAGAGCTGACCGGTGGTCCCAATGTGAGCATCAGACACCACATGTCTTGACAATTCATGTAAAGGACAAACATACAAGGACAACAGTGTTCCTGTACAGCAGGCTAATTCAATATATTGTTTTTTTTAAGCTAAGTTAACTTTTTGTTGACTCCTGATAGCTTTCACTGTCTAATATAAAACTAAATTATTCTGCTTTTCCCATTGTTAAAAGTACATCAGGAATTTTTTTTGCTAATCTTTAATGGAATCAGCCATCACTGAGATCCTCCACACTGTTGAACCCATATCCAACATCGCTCCTCATTCATTTTTGGCTTTGGAAAAGCAAAAAAATCGGACATTCCCCTTTAAACTTTGAGGATGTCTGTTTTAAATATTACCACATTTTGCAGCTCTGTGTTGCTTTTTAGCCACTTTTTGGCTCATTGTTTTGGTATTAAGGTTCAGTCTCACCACTTTCATAAACCCCCTGTGGGCAACTTGTTTACAGCAAACATGCTGTGATGAGCCAATAACAAGTAAATTAGCAGCAACATATAGTTTTCTCTGGAATTGGAGAGAGCAGTGAAACACAGATATGATTGGCCCAGGTGTAAATATTTTTTCTTGGGCCTTTGCCCTAAACAAAAGCGCACACACACACGTGGATAAACACAGCCACTCCAGACAATTGCAAAGCAGACACCTGCTATGCCATCATGGAGAGGCTCACCATGCAATTCCCATACTGCAGACCAGACTTAGATCAGCACCACGGACAGCAGCCAAGTTTATCAACGCTAATTTAACTGCCTGCTTGGACTCAGGTAGGAGACAAATAACAAATACAGTGCTATACATTTAAATCGTTGATCCCACTCCTAATAGCAAAGACAAACCCATTAAAAGTTCATCCTACAAGAAGAACTTGGATGGTTTGTGCTAGGCTCATACAGTTTAAGGTGTTACAAAGGCTGCACCAGTCTAAAAACCTTCACAAAATACTCCAAGTATGTATCCCTCATGCTATCTTTGTGGGGCTTGTATTGGAGCCGTCCAAGTATTTTTCAAACTTTGGCTAGATATTGATTAGAAATGTTGATTTACCCTCTAACGGCTGTTTTAAGCTGAAAACCAGTGCAGAGTGCAATATGATAACATTTGTCAGTCTGCTGGCATGCAGATTATTACTACTTAACTGAAAGCAAGCAGCATGCCCCTACTCATGCAAACTGGATGAGAGAAGTGATGACATTTATATTCAGAGAAAATAAAATTATCATTAAAAAGACAGGAGGGTATGTTCTTCAAAATCTGGTTGCCTTTTATAGATTATTTTAACCAGACCAGAAACTGAAACATTAACAAATATGAATACCATCATCTTCATTACCCATTTCCCACTTAATCTTTAGTCACGCTTGATTATAGAAACAAAGTTAAGACACATCGTCTACAGATATACCAATTAGTTTCCTGATGAGGCTAATTGGCATCCAGCCCCCTTTTGTATTTAGTTATTTTTTTTATTATACTCAGTTTCATTCTTTATGGTAAAGTAAGTTGGTATGTATGTGTATGTGTGTATATAGAGTTGTGTTTTACAAGTCTCACCTGTTAAAAGCACAATAAAAACAGTGTTGAAAGAAAGACTTCATCCGACGGGTCATCAACAACACTGCTAAATGAGACTGTGTAAAACGGTCAATGTGCAAGTGACCCCACCTACAATAGTAATGTGGTAAAACACTGGCTCCCTCCGTGGACCCCTGGGCCCCGTGCAGCTGCACTGGGTGCACTGTCGCTATTTAGGCCATTGGTTGGAGACCAAATGAGAGCTGAATTGAGAAAGAATGCTAGACTTCTATTGGTCAGATGGACAGAAACATAATGACAATAACTAAAAGCACAATGACTACATAGTATCCATAACTACTTATATGGAAATACACAAAGATATGTGCTTCTGTCAGCTTGCATATTGCAACTGTAATATAGCTGTATCTCTGTTTCACTCCCACCAAAGTGTTACATTAAGTACATAGCTTTAAATATTATGGTACTGTAGATACTGTAGCTTTCAGCCAGCCACACAACAAGTAAAATTTGTTCCATTGCTGCGTAATGCTGTGGTAGGACATGCAATACTTGTATAACCGATGTGGAGGAAATCTAAAAACCAAAACTAACACAAGTTTTCCTCCACATTTCTATCTGAGTGCCAGTGCGGCTTTGTGCTCTCCTGACATTTGTATGGCAGACAACTGTCAAACCCAGACAGATGCCAACCTTACAGATAACAAATGTAACACATGCATGAAAACACATGGGCTACACTCGCGCACACACTCACAAACAACCTGGCGAGTCACACTGGACATCACACAAGCACAGAGTCAAAACGTGGAGCGTGCATGCTGAGGTTTGGCAAAGATTCAGTTTAGATTTGGTATTTTCCATATCTGGTTTCATATCTCTGTGTAGGATTACACTTGAGACCATGTGAAAGTGTGAAAAGTATAACTTTCAATGTGCACATTGCACATATAAAACAAGACAGGACAGAGCTGATAAATGGCCTCAGTGCGCTTTATTATTTAACTTGGCTACAACAAGCTTTTTTTACTACTTTCATGAATTTTATATGATCTATCATTTATTATGGCTGTATATTGAGCATGAAATGGCTTAGTGCTGCAAACTTCCCCGACACTGTGTCCGCCTTCTCTTAGGAGCCGTTATTATGAAAACACGTGGAGTGAAATGTCTCATTTACAATTCTTTGAAATTTTGTCATTCTTCAGTGTATTCTCCATTAATGATGCAAAATGACACAAAGTATGCTGCCCTTGGGGGAACCTACACAGACTTCATTACAAGGTACTTTTAATTAGTCTTTGTAATTAAAAACAGAATAGTGGGTGCAGAGAGGCTAGAAGCTAAATTGACATGCCCATAAACATTTGCATGTTCATTGTTCAGGGTTAGCAAACCGCCTCGTTTTGACTCAGTCAGGTCCGACAAGAGGCTGAGAGTTGAACTGCAGAGGAATTTAAAGGAAAACGTCTGTATGACACCTGCATAATTAAAAGAGGGTTGGCTGTATAATGACAGTGTGAAAACTACATGTGAAGTTGGTTATCTAGATTTTCTCTCCTATTTCTGACCATATGCTACAATATGCTGCCCAGAAGGGGCTCATAGGATAATATCCACCCAAAGGCATATATACTATTAAATGTATCCTACAGCTGCACGGTAATTTGCAGTGTCAGGTTAAACAGACTTTATGATGGAGATGGTTTATAGTTTTAATGAGCTGAACAGACCTTTTTTTCAAACTCAGTTAAAAAAGCATTAACACATGTAATAATACATTCCTGGCCAGGTTCTGAGGTGAGAAAAAATGGAGAAAAATAATTATTAATTATTTTTATTACATGTAAAATAACCATTCTAACCTGATAAATTCATATGATATCAGTACACATTTTGTCTATCTATTTGTAGTTTTTGATCTCTTTTACCCAAAGGTTAGTCTCCACTCTATATTAAAGGAGCAGTGTGTAACATTTCAGGAGGTCTACTGGCAGAAATGGTATGTATCCTTTAGTTTATATTCACCAGAAAACAAGAGTCATTGTACTTTTTTTCTTAAGATTGAGCCATTAATATCTAAACAGCGAACGGGTCCTCTCTACGGAGTCTGCCATGCTGCACTGCCGTGTTTTCTACAGTAGCTCAGAACAAAAACAAACCAAACTCTGTCAACTTTTCAAAGAGACTCAATGATGTTATTCGCTTCCGGCGCTGCCGCTCTCACTCTCTGGCTTCACTACTCACTTTCCACATACACACTCTAAACACTCTACTCTTACAACAACTGGCTTTAGTGAAGGCCATTTGCATTTTCTCGTCAGCCACTGTAGCAGTCCTACATGCTTGGCACACAGAAGTTGTAGGCTACACACTAACAAATATGTTTTCATTTTAAAATTGTGTTTTAAAACAAAAATGATTTCTGGCCAGATGAGCGTTTTAAGGCCATTTCCAAATTAATCTCCATCCATACTATCACGCCTGTAAACACATATCACACGACCATTCATGTACATTGGTCATGTGCATACTGGACACCTGGACACTGGACACGGCTGGAGAAACAGGCTTGGACTGAATAGCAAACACACTGAGATCAGGTTGTAGCAAAAATCTGCGTTAATATAGGCAGGAGGTCGGTACATAGGAATCAAAAAGCACAGGCAAACAAATCCGAATTGGCAGGCAGAGACGAGGTCAAAAACACAGGCAGAGTTTCTAGGGCACGAGAAGTCAAAAACACGAGGAATGCTGGGATGCTTGTACATGAAGTAGGCAAGATGAACTGGCATAGAGGGAAGGGAAGACGCACATTAAATACTAGTGAGGGGAGTGATTGACGATGGACCAGGTGGACACAATCAGGGTGGGGAGAGACAATCAGACTCAGGTGACTGGTGTTGGAAACTCGGTCAGGACTAGGTCAGGAGGAGGTGCTCAAACGTGCAGGTGGGAAACATGCGGGCAGGAAGTGAAGTGGTCTGAAACGAGAGGGAATGTTAGAATACAAAAATAAAACAGGAAGTGCAAACAAGGACCATGCAACACAAAACACAAAGACTAAGACCTGACATTTCTAACAAAATGCTTGAAAAATAACTCCTGCACATTTAGGCAGTATTAGCATTATAAAATGTAGACTTTAATTGTACGACAGCTGCGAGCATAGACAATGAGGTCAGTAACACTTGTTACTCATTATAAATGTAGAAATTAACCACTGGTGGTCGAGGCTGATGTTTGTTTTCTACCGGTAATGGTTGACGTGATGGGGCGTGACAAATCAGGGAAGGACACATCATGACTGAAAAGACCAAATCAAGAAGCTAACGTGGGTGTCTCTGTTTCTATCCTTCCAGACTAAAGCCAAACCCAACTCAAACTCAGTGTTTTAAACCTAAAAAAATAGTATCCATTTTAGGAGCTAGACAATACCAGAGCAGTGTGGATGCTAGGCATAAACGTGACAAAAGTTGTGTTATAAAATGAAAATGCATTAGTGTGGATGTAGCTGTAATCTGCAACCTCACTGCTAGATACCGCCAGATACTACACACTGTTCCTTTAAAGGTGCTAAATTTGAGATTGGGAGCATCTCTGGCTCTCAGCATGGCAACAGCAGTATCAAATGTATACAATAAAAGAATCCACCATATTCACATTTTATTATAGCATTTACAAGCACACACACATCGTACATACTGTACACATACATATATGTTTTTTTGCATTATGGATTAATCTGTCAGTTGTTTTCTTAATTAATTGTTTAATCATTCCCAGCATGACATCTTGAAATATCTTGTTTTGTCCAAAACTCACAGCAATACAAGATGAAAAAGAAAATGGAGAAAAAAATTAAATGCTTTTAATTCAGTTGACTAATGGATTAAATGACAAATTGCTGCAGCTCCAGAATGTTGATTAATTTAAATGCATATCTACAGTACACAGTGGTATACATATCAACAACACGCTAATCAATAATGTTATGATCTTGAAATGAACCTCAAGTGACCGTCTAGACTTATCTCTTAAAGACCATTATGCTGGGGTCACGAGATTAACGGTCATATGAGCTAAAACAGTCAGTCAGTTCTACAAATGCAGTGTTTGATTTCTCTGCCTAAAAGTTCAAACTCATGCAGTATCTGAGCCCCACTTTGAGCTGATACATTTTCATTTTCATTATGCATTTCCATAGCAATCTGCAGCTTATTTATAGGCCTCTGCTGGGCCGAGCTCTGCAATAAACACAGTACCAACACAGGTCTTTGGAAATTCAGCAGTAGCATATATTTCTCTATGTCATCCCAATGGCTGGTCCTTATTAATGTGTTTTGCCAGGTATAATAAACTAGATGGAAATCCCAAAATGGGGGCAATCTTTAATAGGAATAGCAATAAGAAGGGAAAACCTCGCGAAGTGGATGACATTTATAGGAGGCTCTGCAGAGGATGCACTGTGCTTGGTGTGCTGGTAGAAGCAGGCAAAGCTTCAGTCCAAAACTTGAAACTAGTGATGCTTTTATTAGTCCTGCTGTGTGCTGACAGCTTTTGAATGGGTTGAATATTAATCAAGTTTGACTTTTTTTTCTCTGCCATCTAAAGCTGTCCAGTCACATCTCAGAACATTAAATTAGAGTTAAATGACATGGAGCTTGCATGAATCATTAACCCGTAGACTCAGAATTGCTCAAATCCACACCACGGAAAATGGACAAGTTGTAATTATCCTCTTTTGAGCTGCCAGGTTGCATAAGCACTCAAACCGAGGGTTCAAATGAATTTAATTAAATGAGATTTCTATGTTCTGTTAAACATCTTGTTACTTTGCAGTCTTTTAGTAAAAATGATTAAAGTTTCAGATTACTTTAAGTTAACTCAAGAGTGGAAATGGGGAACTCTATTCCAAAGTAAACCTACCAGCACCTGTAAAGTAAACATGAGTTCATGGTCTCAATCGCTAGTTTCATGTCTTTTTTGATACCGCATGTGACGACCTTGTGATTGACAGTTTCGGTTGTCGACTACTTTGGCTCCACCACCTTGTGTCACTTCTGGTCGCAAAATGACAAGATGGTGATGGCCAAAAACCGAGAGTGTGATGGGCAAAATGACAAACTCAAGGTTTCAGAACAGCAGTCCACAAATGAATAGGTTTCCTTTTCTTATTTTGATTTGTTTCTGTTTTTATGCTAAGATAAGCTAACCTGATCTTTAGTAGCCCTATATTTAACGGACAAATGCAAGAGTGGTATCAATGTTCTCATCTAATTCTCTCCAAGAAAGTAAATAAACATATTTCAAAATGTCAAACTAGCAAAAGGCTGAAATATAGACTGTATATGTAGATAGATGATGTGACAGCTGCCCAAAACTGAAGCCAAATCATCTTGATCGCCCCCTGGTGGCTGGCTGCAGCATAGCTCATAAGTCCTGCCTCTTCTATTTCTTCTATTCTATTACTATTACTTTTTTTGCCTTTATTTGAAAGAGACAGATATAGATGTGAAAGGGAGAGAGGAGGGATAACATGCAGCAATGGGCCACAAGCTGGATCTAAACCTCTGGCCACAGCAGTAAGGACTAAGTCTTGATGCATGGGATGCCTGCTCTATCTGGTGAACCACAAGGGCGTCCCCTGCATGATGGGACATGGCCTATGCAAAAAGTCAAAGTACATATCAAATACATTTTGCCCCAGAGATAGTTTCTGTTATTTTAAGTAGTTCTTATCACTCGGATGTGTGTTCAAGTGTTGAAGGCTGGTTTTAATAAGTTATTAGATGCTATAGCAAGGGGGTGAGACTATTGGCAGCTGTGATTCTCTCTCAATCTGCTTGGCTCGTGATTGGCTCGGGCAGGAGTATGGACGGGACCTTGATACTACACCCACCTTTCAGGACTGGAAAAGTGTCATCCATCTATATACTGTATGCAGTTTATGGGGCTGAAACACGAGACTACCATACCATTGATGTAAATAGAACTTTAACCTTCAACGTGATCAACCTGATCAGTCTATGACATTGTACTCTGGTAATCACCAACAACAGTGGATTGCATCAATGCAACGAGCCAATAGTTGCTTGGCGTAAATGCTCCACCAAGCTCAAGAACATTGATGTGCATTAGTACAGTTTCAACTTTGAATCAAACCAGAGTTTACTGAAAATGAGTTTGGTAAATTTAGCAGAAACTACTCCATTATTTCTACACCTGCTTTAAAGCACTTTTACAACTATACTTGACTAATCTAACCTCAACAATAGACCTCTCCAGTCTCAGCTGTGCTGCTGTTGTACAGCAACAAGACACTGAAATAGCAAGCACTTTTTTTCTACGCCACAGTCTCTCTCTCAAATGTACACTTGATGATTGCAGAGCCTATAGAGAGCGAAGCAGCTGCCCCTGATAAGCTGTTCACTGTAATCTGTGCAGATGCAGATTGTGGATCCAGCACATTTTACACAGGGTGGAAAATGGGTGTCAGTAGGTGTTTGCAGGGCGATGTGGGGGAGAGAACGGGACAATAGTTCAGCCAGCCTTAATGTAAATGAGTGTAATTAGATGAAGGTGGTTAGACTAGATCAATGCCCCATTACGTTGCACAACACAGCATTTCTGCCAGTGAATGAAAGAGATGGCATGAATGACAAGTAACACAGAATGACAGGTGTGCGAATAATGAGCTGCTGCATGTGTACAATCAAAGTGCTGCTGTTGTTGAGCAGCAGAGGTGTATGTTATGACACCACGGAATGGTGATCTGATTTAAAAAGGCAGCTATTTGGACCTCGTCCATAAATGATGGATGGTGTTAAGAATGCACCGCACATACATTTCCATCCAGCCCTTACAAAGGTACACAAGGGTCCTCAAACTGCATCAATTTTCAATTCAGACTAGGGCATAATCAGTTGCACAGGCTTGAGATGAATTTAAACAAACCTTTATTAAAACATCATTTTCAAAACATCATGAAAAATACATTTTTTGATCTCACATTGTAACCTCAAATAATTCAACCAATCCATGTTAAGAATTTTATCAGCTGAAACAGCTGCTGCAGAAATGTTGCTTGAGTTTTTGGAAGTGTGTGACTGACATCTAGTGGAGGACATGGATCAGGGATAATACGCCTATAGTAAAATACTGTAGTAGAAATAGTTTTTGATTAATTAAAGAAGTAGTCACCTATAATTACCCATGTCATACACTGCAAAACTAAATATGATAATCAGAGAAACCATCTGTAAAATGGTTTTAAAATGTCTTTTAAAAGTGCCCTAATTTTGTTCAATAAGCTCCTATTTTCAAATGTTGCTATATTTCTGGGAGGAAATGTAGACACATACGATTATTTATTGGTAATGGAATATAAAAGGTTGACAGCACAGTGTACGTACAGACGAAGATGATGCTTTTGAACATGCGGTAGTTAAAGAGCGTTGAGAGCGTGGATTACCAGCTATTATCACCACCCTCTCACAGTGAGCAGGGGTGGAGGCTGTAACTTGACCTTGTTTCTTAATGGCTGTGGGACAGTGGTGCCCGTCCCACTGGCCTGTCTGCTCCTCTGTTGTGTCTATTTATAATGTCCAGACACAGTGCAGAGGTTACTCAGGGGTGCAAGCAAACACAAGGTGACAGGCGGAGAGGAAGCAGAGGGTGAGAAATTTTACTGCTATTGTTCCAGTTGTTCACTTTTTATTTACTAAAACATGTGTTTTTAGAAAGTATTTTGTTAAAATGAATATGCAGTTCCTCTTTGTGTATTAATGATAATGTATTTAACTGTATATTTTAAAAATGAATGTTTAAATTTGAATTAACCCATAGTAATTATTAGGGCTGTCAAAGTTAACACAATAATAATGCAGTAATGCAAATTTGCTTTAATGCCACAGATTTTTCCAATGCATTAATGTAACTGGTGATTTGTAGGTTGTATTGGGCTGAGTGAAGATACCAGTATCATATGAAACTAGAAAACCTAAATCCATTGGTACCAGCCATGTCATATAAACTTGTCAGGAAGGACATTTTGCTCCAAAATTAAGTAAAATGGTGAAGAAAAACTGTCATGGCCATATTCAAAGGGGCCTCTTGCTTGACCTCTGACCTCCACATATGTGACCATATATATACAGTACATTTGCTGACAAATACTTGACAAATGTCCCTTTAACTATGGACAATCATGTGATTAACCTAAATTAAATATTTCAATTCATTGACCGCCCCATTAATTATGCATTTAAAGTCTGTATGCCAGAACACACCTTACCATATCTTTTACTGTTATGTTCAAAATTAGCTGCTACATTAACATTATCTTTCTTGGAAGTGTGTGCAATATAAAACTGCAAATTTTGACTCATCTGATCATGCTCTCTAACAGTGGTTCTGGCTGGAAACTCAGATGATCATTGCATTCAAAAGGTACAATGGTAAGTGTATTTATTTTCACCGTTTCTCTTCAGCATTTAAAATTCATAATAAAATGTGACTCCCACATTACTTGAAAATTGTTGTTACAGCTTATAATCAGCCAAAGTTTGGAGCTAGAAATCTATGTTGTGTTATTTTACTCTTAAGGTGAGGAGGAAGATGCCTGTGGGCCATCATGAGCACTGTGACAAGTGTTACAATGTCCGCTGTCAAGTCCCGGTGCAGATCTCTGTCTCATGCCTGGTCATCAAGTGTCATAAAAATTGTGGTGCCACCTTCCACATGTGCAAGCAAGACGAGCATCAGCTCCTCTGTCCCAACGAGACGGTCCCCTGTCTCAACGTCAACTATGGCTGTCCTCTCACCATGCTGCGCCACAGGCTGGCCAAACACCTGGAGGTATGCCCTGCCAGCGTGGTCTGCTGCTCCCAGGAGTGGAACCGCTGGCCCGTTTCAGAAACTGATCTGACCTTCTACAAAAATGTGTGCGAAAGCCCTCAAACTGAGGTAAGCCTCGATGTTGCTATGGCTCTCAGGGACCAAGAGCTGCTGTTTCGATCCATCAAAATGAAGAACATTTTTCCTGAGCTGATGGAGGGAGATCCTGCCCTCCAGGATGTTTCTGCGGCGGTCAACAGTCCTGCGAATGAAGCAACCTGTTCTTCAGATTGCTGTGAATTTGCAGAAAACGACGCTACAACGATGGAGGAAAAAGAAATGAGCCAAGAGGAGAGGGATGCTTTGGCAAAGAGCAGGGACGTGGATGGTATTCAGAAGTATAGCTCCTGGGAGAAAATATTCAACAAGGAGATGGAGGCATGCAAGCAAACTGTCAAAAACCTGAATAAGAAGGAGGGAGAGGATGAGCAAGAATCATTAAACTGTCAAGGGGAGGCAAGAGACTCAAACCTGAGCCAAAGCAGTGCTGCTGCAGCTCCAAGCATGGATGGTGCAACTGGACTAGCGCCATGGCAAGATGGGGTCCTCCAGAGGTTAAGCCGAGAAGTTAACATTGCTGAATATAACATGTATTTGGTGCACAATGGGGCAATGTTGATTGACTTTGGTCAACTTGCTGCTTGCACCCCGAGAGATAAAGATTTTGTTTATGGGAACCTGGAGCCCATTGAGGTTAAAACCGTCCGATCTTTTCATGTTCCCACTAGCTATCGAGCAAAGCGTGACTTTCTGAGGGATCAAAAGGTCAAGAGCAGTGTTAGCGTTGACACCGCAGATCTGGGCGTGTCACTTGAGGATCTTCCGAAGTGTGACGAGGTCAGCGCCACGCTCTTGTACTCCCTGGAAATGGAGCTGAAAGGGCATTTAGTGTCAGAGAGTGTGGGGAGAGATGGTCTTTACGTCGATGTAGGAACCCAAACGTACGACTTTGCCTCTGCTCCGTTCAGAACGGATGCATCGCTCGCCGATATCATCGCGGACAAACCTCACGGTCTTCATATACAAGTCGAAGCTGAATCTGTCACCAGAAGACACAATAAAACAAGTTCAGCCTTCAGCTACATGTGTGGCCACTTCTTTCGGCGTGACGAATACCGCTCTCACTTCAGGAATGTGCACTCTGACATACAGGCCTCACTCAGCGGCTGGTTCCAGCAACGCTGTCCCTTGGCATACCTCGGCTGCACTTTCACCCAGACGAGGTTTTGCCCCGCAAGTCATCGGGCTACGATCAGATTCTGTCAAGATGTCAGGGCCTTTGTCCTCCAGCCAGAAGTTCCTTCATTCCTTTGTGAAGGCGGGAAAAGCTTCAGCCCTCAGAGAAGTGGTGCTCATAATCTGGATCCCTTGAGCAGCCTGCCCCTGGAGATCCTTCAGCACATTGCTGGTTACCTTGACAGCTTTACATTATCTCAGCTGTCGCAAGTCTCCCATCTGATGAGAGAGGTGTGTGCCACGCTGCTGCAGGAGAGAGGGATGGTCTCCCTGAAGTGGAAGAAAAAGACTTATTCCCACGGGGGAAGCTCCTGGAAATGCCGAAAGAAAGCAAGTATCCATAAGATTCTACTTTTCTTTCAGTCTTTCTGAACTGTAGAGGATTATTATACTTAGTTCTTTAACTGAATGAGTACTACCATTCCGTCACATTTATTGTTTTGATCTCAACCTTGCTCACAATGAAGGGGATGTAAAGACAAGGCCAAACTTCTATATAGAGTAACTTCCCCTCTAGAATCTGGTGCCAGTCTATTTACTGTCAGCAGAAAATTTCAGTCATTCATACAGCATGACAGCTGCTGCATTGTAAACACTCTCCAGACTCTCCATAGGTCTCTCTAACGATATTACAAACTGAATCACAACCTTGTTGGCAACCACTGCAGATTTGCTACGTTTTCCTGGGTCCTTGTCATAGACTCATATCACATAAGGCCCGTATAAGAGTTTATCTATCCAAATCATGAACTAGCTGCATGTGGGGTCAGGCACCATGAGGGAGTGTTTGGGGAAAGGACATTTTCTTTTCCGGTGTCAAAAACAACATTCTAGTAACAGGACAGTTGAGCCAAACTATCATTTAGTTTAGCTGATTTTGTTTTACAGAATAAAATTCATGAAACAAATCAGCAGCAGCAAATTTCTTTTAATGCACTGATGCAACTTGTATTTTAAGGTGTGAAACTAGAAAACGGAATGAATCCATTGTTACCAACCGTGTCATACAAGTCACAGTGTCAGGAAGGAGGTTAAATAATGCTCCGAACTAAATTTTGGTGGGATAAATCTGGCCCAGCCATTTTCAAAGGGGTCCTTTGACCTCTGACCTCAAGATTTGTGAATGAAAATGGGTTCTGTGGGTAACCACGAGTCTCCCCTTTACAAACATCCCCACTTTATGATCATCATATGCAGTCTGTCTCATACTCGTAGTCATACTCAAGTCAGCACACTAACATCGTTTTGTTTTGTTAACACAATGGATAATGCTTATAGGTACCAGCTATTCAAACTACACAAACTGAGGGGTCGCCAACACCAACCAGATTATTCTGTGGTGACTCAAAAAGCTTGAAAACCACTGTTCTAAACAACCAGTGCTAACTGGATGATAGCTTCCACACTTTTTTGTGTCCTTTATTTGATAGTTGACAGTAGAGAAAATCAGGAGAGATTCAAACCAGTGATGTTGTTTACAGTAGATTGTTGAGCTAGATCTCTGACCCCATGGCTTAGAATGCAAGGCCACAAGGACGCCCAGAGGTCTGAGCCTGGAGGGCGCCCCACGCTGCCTTCATTTTTGGAGATTATCCAAATCCTGAATTATGAGCACTGTGTACTATTTAGGGATGGCATTTTAAGTGATTCAGTCTCGTGGTGATAAAATTCATCATGTACTTATCCATAGTCAGTGTATTACCTACAGTAGATGACGAGCGGTATGCCCCCAGTTTGGAGAAATAGACAGGAGTTACTGTACAAAACCAAAACCATGTACTGCAGTGGATGGGGGCAGCAGCAAAACATATTTTATGTATTTTGTAAGATATTTTTCACCCAAAGAAAAACCCACCTAAAATAGTGTATGCTTGCTATTGCTATGCTGCTATACTCTTAATTCAACTACGGCATCACTTCCCCCTTACTTTGTCATGTTGGGTCTGAATCGCCAAAGACTTTTCACTTTTCATAACTTTGTGCACTTGTAATGAATTATCATTCATTCAATATGAGTCTCGCCTGATTGAACTTGCTGTTAGACAGCTATTCAGTCTATACTTTTGAAAGGGAACTGAAGCTATTATCTATGTTCTCACCAAATATTAATTTTACCTCACAGAAGACTTTGGTGAGTCTGAACTAATCAAAGGCAAACAATAACACAAACCAGGAACAAAGCTGAACACGACGGCTTCAATTCCCCGTCAGAAAGGGCTGTCTGACGCCAAGGTAAAGCGGTGAAAACACTGTAAATATAGCCTACACTGATTTTTTGCAGTGAACATTTCTAGGTGTTAAAATATGTCTTGCCGCTGACCCCATCCACAGCAGTACATTGCTTTTCTTCAGTGCGGTAACTCCTGTTTGTTTCTCCAACCTGGGGACGTGCCGATCGTCATCTGCTGTAGGTAAGACTATGACCTCAAACAACCCCATTTCCCCTTTAACGTAGAAGAGGTCGTTAACACATCTTGAAGAATTTGGCAAGACAACCAACCATCTAGCCGATCCCAGCTGACATTAGGTGAAGGTGGGGTACACCCTGGACAGGCTGCCAGACTATCACAGGGCTGACACATAGAGACAACCATTCATCCTCCCATTCACACCCACGGTCATCAATTCACCGGCATGTCTTTGGGCTGTGGAGGGCAGCCGGAGAACTCAGAGAAAACCCACACTAACACAGGAAGAACATGCAACAATAAAAAATAATAATAATAAGAAGAAAAATTTAAAATGATAATAATAATAGTATTCTAAACAGCTAATACACATATTTTAAGCTATAATAGCCATAATTACATAAAGCCATATTTTACAAAATTGGACAGAACTGGGTGAAAGAAAAGATCTGCAAATATGTTAAATGGCAGATAATCTGTTTCAGCAGATTTAACCACTGGTTGTAAAACAAGATTTTTTTTTGTTTGTTTGTTTGTTCACAGTTATAAACCAAAGCCTAAATGTGGAATAGATTACCACATTGTTACAGTGAACTACTCAGTTTCTCTTTTGCTGTTGGGCTGACTTTCCACCAATTCTTTTAGAAATCGGTTAAGCAGCTTTTCAGATCTCCAGCTGACAGATAGGCAAACACACCGACACACGTGGTGAAAAACTGGAGGTAACTACAAAAGCACTCGGACAGCACAGACCTCCAACAAGCACCATAGTTTCCCCCCATATTGTAATTCACTCCAAAATAAAAATCCTACATTTTTAAAAAAGAATTTTATATCAGTGGCAAACATAGAACATATATACAAGACACAATATAAAACTCACAATACATTAGGCCAACATGTAAGAGTACCCCCATTTTTTATATAAATTGCTATAAAATCCGCCATCTGGATCAGATCTGGATCAGCCTTTGGGATTTGAAGTACACGTGTAAATCCCTGAGTCCAATTTCATGAGCTTTGGGCAACAATTACCAGAGATATTGAGAAACAATTTTTTGGGTCCCATTTACCCCAATGTTAACGAAAATGTCAAAGTGATCCAGAATCCAGGATTTCTTCCGGATCACCCCCAAAATTAAATCAGTTCTTCCTTTTCACATTTTCGACACCCTGAAAATTTCATCAAAATCTGTCCATAAGTTTTGAGTTTTCTTGAACACAAACAAACAAACAGACAGATAAACACCAGCAAAAACATAACCTCCTTGGCAGAGGTAATAAAGGATAAATATAGTATAAATGCATAACTGTGTATTTTTACATCGACTTTCTCTATTTACTGCTGTGATCATGGGACAAAGAGTGTGCCAGTGCTGATATCAGTGATGTGGAATGGCCTGAGGCCTTGATGCCAGTAAACACAGCGCCACCATAACAAGTCAGATGTGATCATTCATGGAAACAAGATGCTGATAAGACTATGTAGGCGACAGCTGGGTATTCGCTCCCCAATGAAGGGCATCGTGAGAATAAATTTGTTATGGCTGGATACAGAAATGTCATGCCCTGGCATGTGATAAAAATACTCAGTGATCTAGATTCTGTGGAAACGACTGTATCCTCACGGCCATTGCTGCAGCGCAGTCGATAGGTGCCCTGACAGCAGCCTCCCACACCTGCTTCAGCTCTGTTTCTGTGTTTTACAGGTTTGGGAGTTCAGCTCTCTGTTTTCTTCGGTGGACAGATGGAGCTTCAGTAACACGCCTTCCATGTCGGATCACCTGAAAACCTGCTCCTTCTACGAGAGAGAGGAGCACACTGAGCCGGTGGCTTTAGCCTGCCTGGGAGAGGTCAGAGACAAACATGGAGAAGTAAAGCATAAAAGATAATGCTCATAGTCCCAGAGCTCAGTGGGCGGCCCGCAACATGAGCAACGCTGTGTTTAGAATCACTCAGATGTGATGTGTATCCTCTGCATATATGGCTGCTATTTAGAAACAAAAGGGAAATCAGAGCTGCCGTGTGCTGAAGCCCTACACACTTGCACTGTGCATGTGAAGAATTCACTTTGGCATAATTTCTGAAGATTTTCATGTGATTTATTTTAACTCATAATTTCTTGCAACATCTCAAGTCATTTTTGCCTGTAAGTAGGCAAAATGTTTAAAGATGGACCTATGTAGTGTTTGAAGCTCAAATAATCCCTCTGACACTAATTTCACAAATGTAGCCTATTTAAATGGTGTTAAAAGCTGCAGTAGGCAGAATATTTTTGACATATTTGGGCAAAATTTCCATAATAACCTTTCAGCATATTGTAATTCAAGTGATATGAGAGAAAACTGGACTTCTGCACCTCCTTGTGGCTGTTTTCAGGCTTTAGTATATCAAGCCAGTCAAAGGTCTTTTCAGAGAGAGAGGGTTCGTATTGGCTGTTCATGCAACAGAGGCAAATGGTCAAACAGCGCTGATCAAATATGAATCAGTATTCCTCTCCTCAAATGTTTTCAGAAACATCCTGTAGTTACTGATAGTTGGCTCCAGCTGGTGGGCGGTGCTTGGTGTTTCCGCAACTGATCTCAACATGGCTGCCGGGTCACAAACTTTCTCATTTTAAGCTAAAAGGTAACGACAAGATGTTTCTGAAAACATCTGAGGCAAGAAATCATCATCACAGTAACAGAATATTGATTCATATTTGATCAGCTCTGCCTAGGTTGACCGTTTGATCGGAGTTCATGAGTGAGTGACAGTCAGCAAGGCTCCGGATCAGCTCTGATTGGTTGTTTTCCTCCCATCTGTGAAATCTTGCAGATGCCATTAGGATCACTGGAGGACACAGAGGAACATGACTGTTATTTCAAGTTACCTGTCTGATGCACTACTGTTAGGATATAGTGACCATTTTATAAAAAGTAGCTTTTTTCATCCTATTTGCTTCAGTCTGCCTGCACCAGCTTTAAGATGGCTCATCATGCAGATTGACTTTTGTGGTTTGTTCCATCTTATTTCATTCATTTTGGTGATCAGCAATATTTCAAAGAATTGAGGGCAGCAGATGTTGCTGCTGTCGACTGTTTTCAACATGACAAGACTGACATCTACTGGAGAGAAGCTGCAGTGCCTCATCTTTGTCATCATCACACACCATAAATAAAGCTTGTTATTTGGATGAACAGCATATAACATGTCCTGTATTTCATATCTGATCAAGTAGCAGCACAGGGTTTGCACATTATGCATTATATTTTTTAAGGAAAATGAGAGGAATTATCTATGCATGTCGCTGACATTATACAGTATACTGTACAATAAATCTGACTTGCGGTTGCCTTCATTTATTTTACAGCAGTATTATCAGTAGAATAAAAATGACATTAAACATTAAAAGTGAAAAATGTTCTTTTATTAACCACAGTTTTGCTGACAAAGGTGTACAAGAGACGAGCGATCAGCTACGGCCTCTCAGACACTTCAGGGTTCCGTAGTTTGTTGATCACCTCCGACAGCATTTTGTTGCACAGGGCTGCATACGGATTAAGAGCCACGGCCTGCTGTCGAGCAAACTCACTTCCAAGTGCAGCTGCTTTCTCAAAATCTGCTCTGGCCGCATCACCCTGGCACGCTAATCTATGCAAAAGGCCTCTTTGCACCAGGGCCTGGCAGGCGGTCCGTCCGGTACCTCCGCTCAGAGAGATGGCTTGGTCCAGGTCCCCCAGGGCTCCTGAGAGGAGAGAGGGGACCACTGTGAGGGTCACATATGTTTTGAAAGTTGATTTTTGATTTGGAATGTTGAACAAGCTTCTCAGTCTACTACAATATTCATAGTGAGTAATGCTGCTGAATTTGCTTTGAATTACTTTGCCAAAACCTGTTATAGAATATTCAATCAAAAAACTATTATTACCATACATATCAAGCTACTATTATCATACTACTACCGTACCTCACCATACAGCGGTCTCAAATCATTAATAATCTCAATTCATGTACAACTAGAAAAACACTCGGAGAGCGCAGACCTCCGCCAAGCACCATAGTTTCCCCCCATATTGTAATTCACTCCAAAATAAAAATCCTACATTTTTAAAAAAGAATTTTATATCAGTGGCAAACATAGAACATATATACAAGACACAACATAAAACTCACAATACATTAGGCCAAAATGTAAGAGTACCCCCATTTTTTATATAAATTGCTATAAAATCCGCCATCTGGATCAGATCTGGATCAGCCTTTGGGATTTGATAGAAGTACACATTGTAAATCCCTGAGTCAAATTTCATGAGCTTTGGGCAACAATTACCAGAGATATTGAGAAACAATTTTTTGGGTCCCATTTACCCCAATGTTAAAAAAAATGTTAAATCAGTTCTTCCTTTTCACATTTTCGACACACCCTGAAAATTTCATCAAAATCCGTCCATAAGTTTTTGAGTTATCTTGAACACAGACAAACAAACAGATAAACGCCTGCAAAAACATAACCTCCTTGGTGGAGGTAATAAAGTGTTAAACAGTGTCATTTTCAGATGAATCCAGTACTACAGTGCAATCTCTGTAATATTCAGCCTATGCTCAGTTCATTTCACATGTTCTGCACATTATTTTAAATAGACGTGTAGGTGTTTTGTTAGGAATATTCATAAATCAGCATGAACACCAACTGGCACCAGGGTACAGACAAATTGAAATGCACCACCTATAGATAGAAACTCTAATTTTAACAACAGATGATGCAAGTGTGACAGTATCGGGGGCATGGTGTGATTGACAAAGTGATCATCCGGGCGTGAGCGTAAAAACAGCACAGCGATACTCACATGTGCCAGAGATGTTAAATAATCCAAGAACTGAAGATGACATGTGTTATAACTAGGGCTGCAATGTATATGTAATACATTTATACAATCATGATTAATCCCATGATTGTCCATCGTTAATCCTCATTAATCGTAAATTATTTATTATTTATTATTTATTACTATTACTATTATTTATTTATTATTATTATTATTTATTACACATTATTTATCAGTTCAAAATGTATCTTAAATGGAGATTTGTCAAGTATTTAATTCACATTATTTTATCAACATGGGAATGGGTAAATATGCTGCTTTATGCACATACTGTACATATATACATACATATGTATTATTTTAAATTAATTAACAACACAATGCAATAACATATATTGTCCAGAAGCCCTCACAGGTACTGCATCATAACATGTCAACGCAACAGGTAACAACAGCTGTCAGTGTCAGTGTGCTGACTTGACTATGACTTGCCCCAAACTGCATGTGATTATCATAAAGTGGGAATGTCTGTAAAGAGGAGACTCATGGGTACCCTTAGAACCCATTTTCACTCACAGATCTTGAAGTCAAGAGATCCCTCTAAAAATGACCATGCCAGTTTTTCCTGGCCAAAAGTTTGGAGCCTTATTTAGCTTCCTTCAGGACAAGCTACATGACACGGTTGGTACCGGTGGATTCCTTCTAGTTTCATGTGATGCTAGTATCTTCACTCTAGCTTTACAACTCTGCAACCGTAAGACTGCAAGTACATGCATTAAAGAAATTAGTGGTATTAAAACAAATTTGCATTAATGCGTTATTATTTTAATTTTGAAAGCCCAAGTTATAACCCATTACATTTGTGGATTATGTAACAATGTGCTATATAATACACTGAATCTACAGGAGAGCTTTGCTCATTTCTTTGAGGCACACAAGGATTTCTTCAGATATGACTTGAGGAAAATACCCACATCCCTGTACTTGTGTACATACAGTGTATACAACCCTGCCACCCTTGTGACAGACAGCACGTAAGAGGAATCAACTCAGAGCCTCAGTGACACTGTTGACAAAGCACATCAGATAGACAAAGCTCTGATTTGTCATGCTGGCCTCAGACTCAACTGTCTGATACTGTATGTCGGCACACCGCGGGGTCTATGGGAAATGGTTATTACTATTGAGTGTGTGACATGTACCTGCTGTGTTCCCCTGCAGCCGCAGGGCCTGCGCCCGGTTGTTATAGACTGAGGCTCGGTGAGGCAGGACCTGGATTGCCTGGCTGAACAGTTGAAGTGCGCCTTGCAAATCCCCAGCCTCTGCTGCCGAGACGCCCTGCATCTCCAACTCTTTCACTTGCTTCAGCAACTCTGTGTCAAAGCCACTGTCTGGCAGGGGGAGATAAACAGGTTGAAAAAGCACTCAAACTCAATTGACAGGTACCGTGGCAAGGGAAACACAGAAATGTCACCTAGAACTCAACTTGGATTAAAATGTCATGTTTTTTTTCCAGTCGAGGAATGGAATGCGTTCAAATAAATTCAATATGCTATGAAATGATAAACATAAAAAGCTGTGACATGATATGTAGAGACACATCAAGTCAGGAGCTCATGCTCACCGTCATCAGTTAATTCCTCCTCTTGGTTCAGGCCAGGGATGTCTCCAAAGGGGGTGGTGGGGTTGAATATAGCCTGGAGTACAGCTCTGTCATGTGCCGAGGCCATCTTACTGTTGTCTGTAAAGAGAGCAAAGACAACGCATAACAACTAAATTACAGCTGGGTGGAGATTTCTTCCTCCCCTAACTTCAGCCATTTCCACCAGCCAATCAAAGAAGGGGGCGGAAGCAGAGGTGGACTTTGAGATGTGCCTGCACAGAACACATCTGTAGTCGGTTAAGCCAAAAATGCAGGCCAGGCCAGCATGCTGCAGGGCTGCTGTTGGAATGGCAAACGGATCTGATGATTTCTGCTCAGTGCAAAGTGATGAAAACATTTTTAGCATGCTGTCCAAACCTCGCAGGATTTGTAGTTATCAAATAAAAAACTGATTTTCCTGTACAGTAAAAGATACTCACCCATTTACCCAAATATGAGCAGAAAGCCTCAAAACAAAGGTAAACATTCACAGTATGCATCTGTATGTGAAAATATATGAATATATTGGACATTTTGTGGATGTATGATTGACGAGTACCCTTAGTAAAAGCTTGCAGTAAAAGTGATGCATGTTCATTATTCTGAGGAAAATAACTCTGGATTCAGCAGTGAATTTTATGACTTTTAAGTCATAATGATTTAAATGAGAGATGTTTAAGTGTTCATACTAAGTTGATTTACCTCCAATATATATATATATATATATATATATATATATATATATATATATATATATATATATATATATATATGACTGGAATATATATATATATATATATATATATGACTGGAAGATACATCCTAGGATGCACTGGGACACATCTTCAGTGATGTGCCTGAGATCACCGGGGATTTCAGGTCTTTCAACATCATACCCCCTCCCTCAGGTGACCCAGCCAGGGTTGATCAGACCCTGGCTTGTGTCCCAGTAGCATTGGCCCACAGATCGCTCCTCCTGATCCAAAGCCATCTAGAGGCTCTCTCCGCTGCCTCCATGATGGACTTGATGGCCTTCCTTTTCTCAACACCTGTGATGCCAAGTAGTGTGAACACCCTGCACAGAGAGCGGCCAGCAAAGCCTCTACACCCCACTTCTATGGGCTCGCATCGTACCTTCCAGCCTCCTCTTTGGCATTGCTCGACCAGCTCCTGGTACTTTGACCGCTTCCGCTCGTTCGCCTCCTCAATGCGATCCTCCCAAGGGACTGTCAATTCTACCAGTAGCACCTGCCTTGAAGATCTGACGTGAGCACGATGTCTGGCCTCAAAGAAGTTGTTGTGACGTGGTCTGGAAACTTGAGCTGCTTGCCCAAGTCCACTTGTAGAACCCAGTCCATCGCTGAGGTGAGGAGACCGGCTGCTGGTTTGGGCTGAGATTGTGGCTGCTCACCAGCCCTGACAAAGCTGATGTTGACCCTCATAGCGAGGTTGAGGAAAGGCGCCCAGTCCAGCACGACCTGTTGAAATTGATCCCACCAAGGCCTTGTGTCTCAGTCGAGACTCGGCTACCTCCAGGCCTTCCTGAGCTCTCCACTTCCTGCCAGTTCGCACCATGATGCCTGCTGATGCCACTTTAGAGTCCTTGGAGTCCCGGTAGAGCAAGGCCTCTCTTGTGCGAGAGACCCTGAACTCCTCGTCTAGGCTGCTAAAAGGGAGCTGGAGTTTGTTGGTCTTCCCATACAGTGCTGCGCTGCATAGGCTGCGTGGAAAGCCCAACCATCGCCGGAGGTAGCTGCTGATCTTCCTCTCCAGAGTCTCCACTGTTGACAGAGGAATCTCATACACCAACAGAGGCCAGAGTACCCGGGGTAAGACGCCATGCTGGTAGATCCACGCCTTAAACCGGCCAGGTAAGCCGGACTTGTCTACAGCCGATAGCCACGTCTCAAGCTCCTTGATGGTTGTCTGGATTGCTGCAGTATCCCTGAGACTACAGTCGAAGACCTTGCCCAGAGCCTTGACCGGTTTCTCGGTGATGGATGGGATTGCCGTGCCATCCACGTAGAAGCGGAACTTGTCTGCCACCTTTCCCTTCTTCAACACCATGGCCCTGGATTTAGTTGGCTTAAAGCTCATTCTTGCCCAGGAGATGAGCTTTTCCAGGCCCTGGAGTATCCATCTCGCACCAGGAACCGATGTAGTTGTGACAGTGAGATCGTCCATAAAGGCTCTGATGGGGGGCTGTCGAGTTCCAGACTTAGACGGAGGGCCTCTGCACTCCGTTTCAGCTGCCTTGACAACCATGTTCATGGCTAGGGCAAAGAGGCTGACTGAGATTGTACACCCAGTGATAATGCCCTTTTCAAGCCTGTGCCAATCTGATGTAATGCTCCCAGAAGTGACTCTGAGCCTGAAGTTGCCGTAGTAGTTCAGGATGAGGTCCTTGATCTTCGTGGGTACATGGTGCCGGTCCAGGGTAGTCTCCACCAGCTTGTGGGGTATGGAGCCGAAGGCATTGGCGAGATCAAGCCAAAGCACAACGAGGTCTCCCTTGCCCTCCCGCGCCTCCCTGATCAGCTGGGAAACTACACCGGTGTGTTCCAGGCAACCTGACACACCTGGGATTCCACCTTTCTGGACGGAGGTGTCAATTTAGGCATTCTTAAGGAGGAAGTCTGTCAACCATATATATATATATATATATATATATATATATATATATATATATATATATATATATATATATATATATATATATATCATTGATTTACAGACTTCTACATAGCTATGAACTTGTTGCTGTTTTCAGTCCAAAATGGCGGCAGCGCTGTTTAGCGACACCTGAGTTTAATCTCTGTGCTTCTAAGACACCAGTAAGAATAGTCTATGCTAGATTAGAATATAAACAACCAACGCAGCCCAATGTTGCCAACTGTTTTCCAATGAAAGTAGCTCGCAGCATTAGCTCCAAAAGTCAGAAAATAAGATAAGGGAGGGTTGAACAGAGCTGGCAATACTGGGCTGGGCTTTTCGGTTGGAAAAGTTAAACACCCGGTCAGAATAAATCAATAACAAATAAGAGTAATTATTCAGGCCAGGATATGAAACCCCAGGAAGGAACAGAGCCCAAGCAGCAGTTTGCTACAGACAGAGAGGAGCTACAGATTCAGCCTGATGATCAGCAGCAGGATTTCAATATTGTTTCCCATCCTAAACAACGTGGAACATGTGTGAAACCATTTGTGAGCAAAGAAGCAGCTCTCCATTGCAGCCTTTCAGAATGAGGCTGCCAGATATGTAGGACACTGATCTTGGAGGAAAACAATGCTGTCCTAGTACTGAAATGTTGCATCGTTGCCTCCAGAACAATCAAACTGTACCAAGAGAGCAGCTCGTGTCCTCACCACCACCATGTCTGATACACTGCTGGCATCACAATCTAATAGTCTGATAATCAGATGTGGTTGTAGGACACATCCAGATGAAGTGTCGTGGCCTCTGCTGTCACTGCGTGATGGTGTTGGTGATTGGGTGTTTGTGGTTTTCTGTTCTGTCAGCATCATTTTGTGGTATTCTGGTGATGTATGTACGTATGTATGTACGGGGTGGCAGTAGCTCAGTCCGTAGGGACTTGGTTTAGGAATCGGAGGGTCACCGCTTCAAGTCCCAACATGGACCAAGACCAACTGGTTGCTGTCGAGGTGCCCCTGAGCAAGGCACCGAACCCTCCACTGCTCGGGGCGCTTGTCAGGAGTAGCCCCCTCACTCTGACATCTCTCCATTGATGCATGTATATGTACTGCGTGAAATTAACAAGAGTGTAAAAACTGAATTTCCCTACGGGGATTAATAAAGGTTCATCTTATCTTATCTTATCTTATGTATCTGGCTATATGGTCTAAAGTAGTGTGATTGGTCTTTGACAGTGTGTATTTAGATGCTACTGGAGATTAGCACGGTTCGAGATGCTATAGTGGTGGTGGGCTGCTTACAGGCCCAGCTCTAGCCCTTTTGGCACCTGAGGTGAAATTTGGTTTGGGATTTTAGAACCCTAACCCTACGCTCGTTCACCATAACACACATCAAACATCACAAGGGTTTTAAGACATCTATCCATCCATCTTCTTATCCCGTTAGCCCTGGCATTGGGCAAAGGCGGGTGCACCCTGGACAGGTCGCCAGTCCATCGCAGGGCACATAGGGATAGACAACCTTTCACGCTCACAAACCTACGGACAATATTTAGACTCATCAATTAACTCAGCATCTTACCGGAGAACCCGAAGAAAACCCACGCTGACATGGGGAGAACATGCAAATTCCACACAGAAGAGCCCCAAACCAGATCCGAACCATGCAGCCCTGGTTTTAAGAAAATTAAAATGCATTTATCTTAATCTAAATAAACAATTGGTCCCTGATGTTGTTGGCTTTACACCTTTATTAACAAATGAGTGTGGCCAGGCAGATGAAAAAGTGAGTGGGTTGAGTTACAGGGTGGAAAAGTATATTTCTTTCTTTCTATATTTCTTTCTTTATTTGTTCATTTGTTTCTTCAGTGCTGAAAATGAGGAAGGGCGCCAACTGGTGTAATATTATATTTTAATATAATTATTTAACCACAAACACATTTTTTTAATACAAGGTTAATATGTGGAAATTTCTCACTACATTGAACATTTTTTTCTCAGATCTTTCTTCTCCCTGTGAAATAGCAGATAGCTTTCTTTCTCTTCTGGTTCAAAAAAGTATTCAAATGAAAGAGTCTGAGGAGGAGAAATCCCTCTTTGGTTAAACTGCTCACATCTCACACTGTGGCGAGGGATCTCAAATAGACATTGCTTTGACTGAAGAAGTCACAAGCTAAAACAGTTGGGTACTGCTGGTGAATACTGCACACACAGCAAATCTCTGGCATCAGAGTATTCTGACAGTACACACAGTTAATCTATAGTGCACACTAGGGATGCACAGATGGCGATAGAGGATATCGGGCCGATATTGACTCAAATAGCTGGATTGGGTGTCAATTCTATGTTTATATACTATACTGTATACTAAAATTCAATTCCTCTTTAATATTTAACCAATTTGTTGCTGCATTAAAAAGGTTTTCAATGAATTGTAATCCGTCTTGTTGTCCTTCCTCTAATATTCTTATCAACATGAGAGTGGGTAAATATGTTGCTTTATGCAAATTAATGTATATATTTATTATTGGAAATCAATTAAAAACACAAACCAATGACAAATATTGTCCAGAAACCCTCACAGGTACTGCATTTACCATAAAAATGTGTTAAAATCTCAAAAACAACAACAGCTGTCAGTGTGTCAGTGTGCTGACTTGACTATGACTTGCCCCAAACTGCATGTGATTATCATAAAGTGGGCGTGTCTGTAAAGGGGAGACTTGTGGGTACCCATAAAACCCATTTACATTCACATATCTTGAGGTTAGAGGTCAAGGGACCCCTTTGAAAATGACCATGACAGTTTTTCGGCACCAAAATTTTGCGTAAATTTAGCGTAACAACCTCCTTTATGAGTTGTCATACGCTGTGATAATACATTAAAGAAATTAAAATAAATTTGTGTTAATGCTTTATTATAATGTTAACTTTGACAGCCCTAATTTATGCTATACCTATAATTTATGTCTATGTATTTATTTGTTATATTTTGTTTTACAAAGTTAAGAAAGCCATGTTTAAATCAAGGCTGATGTTTCCTTACACATAAAGAATGATCCCAGTCACTTCCACACAGTGAGGCATACTGTAACACCCGTCAAGTTATAATTTCTTAGTGTTGCATGTTGCATGTCCTGTGTTTCTCACTTCCTGTTTTATTTTGTAGTTTACTTCCCTTTTCAGTTTAGAGCACGTCA
Organism: Pterois miles; assembly: GCA_947000775.1. Taxonomy (NCBI): domain Eukaryota; kingdom Metazoa; phylum Chordata; class Actinopteri; order Perciformes; family Scorpaenidae; genus Pterois; species Pterois miles. Next base: position 2,649,366 of record CAMQGK010000550.1, on the reverse strand, counting down.
CTTCCGGTTTGCATGTTTCCCGCCCAGGTCACCTCCTCCTGACCTAGTTTCGAACACCATTCACCTGGTTCTGATCGTCTTTTCCCCGCCCTGATTGTGTCCACCTGTGTATAGTCAATCACCCCCTTCACTAGTATTTAATGTGTGCTTCCCCGTCCTATTGTGCCAGTTCGTTGCTTATTGTAAGTGCGTACCCGCGATCCTTTCTAGTGCTCTCGTGTTGTTTTCTTGTGTACTGAACCTCTGCTCGTTTTTTGACTTAGCCCCTAGCCTGCCGATTTGGATTTGTACTGTTTTCTGCTCTACCGTGTACCGACCTGTTTTGTATTAAAGACGCTGATTTTTGAACTGATCCCTGCCTGGAGTCTTGCGTTTGAGTCCACCTCTGTACTCAGTCGTGACACATACAGCTGCTTAATTAAACACTGGTATCAGATCAATACTCGGTACCAGCCGATTACCCTAAGCCCAGGTATGACTACTGGTATTGGGACTGAAAAAGTCAGATAGGTTCATCCCTAGTGCAAACCATGCAGTTTTAGCCACAATGCACATAAATTCTGTGTGGTACATGTCATGACTCCTAAAAACACACTGTGGTATTGTTGTATGTGTTTTCTTTAATCTTCAGGGGACATTTTTGTATACACGCCTTAATCCACCATCTTGTGTTAATCCAACCCTGATTCGGTTTAAAATCAGACATGGTATTTTGAAACAGATAAGGATTTGCAATTGTAATCTAGCTCTGAAATTTAATAAATATTCTCAAAATTAAAAGAGACATGACAAAGGCGTCCCAGAATCAGGAGCAAATCAGTGCATACAATAAGATAAATTAAGGTACGTGAAATGAAGCGCATCAGCTCTATGGGGATCTCCACAGCAACAGACACGGGCATGGAGGCATAAAATAACTGCTTCTGAAAGAGCTGTTGCACGTAACAAATGGCAGATAACGGCAGCAAATAGGGAAAACCGACAGCAGCCATAGTAAGTGATACGGCTGCAGGTGAGATTGATCAAAACAGTACGACTGAACATGGAAACACTGAGGCTTGTCATCGTTCTCTTTGGCTCAGAAAGTTAACTGCAAGTATCTCCAGCAAATGTGTGCAAGTGAGTCACAGAGATGAAAATGGTTCCAGCTCAAAGCCTTTTTCAGTTGTTTCCAATTACTGTCAGCAGTGATCTGGAACAAGACAGAGCTCACAGAGGTATGGGCTTCTGGGACCTTTAAGAGGACGAGGCAGATCTGATGCTGAAGTGTTGCAGCAGAAACACAGTTTGTTGAGAAATGGTCCTCAGTTGTCAAAGATTTAGATTTCTGGTTCGATTGTACTTGTAAGATGTCATTTTTTTGTGTAGTACAGTCCTCATTTTGTTTAAGTTTGAGTTTAGTATTTTTGTGAGACACTGTATAGTGCAAATATAGTAGAAATTCAGGAAATGAAAGTGTTTTTTTTAAGTTCCAGGCCTGTAGGGTATACACAGTAACAGATAAAGTGCATTATTTATTGCACGTACATTCTTTGTAATGCCAGCAGTAGAGATGTGACTCACTCATGGATGTAAGGCGGTGTGTTTTGTGTATAATGACCCAGTCTCCATTTTTCATTTTTTCCTTTTGTGGAAAATGTGATTTTGCAGTCTTCTGTGTGGTCAGTTGCCTCATAAATGTTAACAGCGCCAAAAGATGGAGCGGGGAGGAAATAGATGTGACGGCATATGTTGACAGTGCATAGTTTTTAGTACAATATTGATTCACAATAAGGCTTGAGGCAGGGGAAAGGCTTTTGATATGGAGTGCCATGTTCATTTTCTGTAATTATAGTTTAGGTAAGACAGTGGTCTGAAGTGACAGATCTTTCCTTCACAAAAGCCGTCATACATACAGAGACATGCAGTAGCTGGATGTGTCACAATGCAGCACATTGATTTTGCATAAATTACATTATCAACCAACTGTCTTGCAAATTTGCTCAGCTTAAGATAACTATATGCTGGGTAGCATAGCTTCATTGTCATTCAGACAGAGGAAATTGATTGGGAAAAATCATATCCTTTCCCCACATACAACAGATAATGAGATGGCAATAACAGACTTCATAATAGAGTGGTAAGGAAATGATCATAACCAGCAATGGGGTGTTTGTTTTTTCACTTTTTTAAAGTTAAAAATAGCTTCATGTTACTGTCTAAAACGCTGAAAAACTGAGAACGGTGTATTTTACTATCTTCTTCAGTGGCCCTACACTTCAAACTATGATGCTCCATGTTCCCCTCTAGTGCCAAGGACACTGCGTCATTTTCCGCTCACTGCATACATAGTATTTTTTGAAAACATAGTTCTTTAATCACAGGAAACGTACAGTTTCCGCTCGTTACATGCATATAGTGTCTTTTCAAAATAAACTTCTGTGCTCACAAGAAGTGTACAGTTTCTGGATATTGCATGCATATAGTGTCATCAGAATAAACGTGTATTCACAGAAATCATACAGTTTCCACTCGTTACATGCATATACTGTCTTTTCAAAATAAACTTCCATGTTCACGTACAGTTTCCGCTTGTTATATGCATATATTGTAGTGTCTTTTCAAAGTAAACTTATGTGTTCACAAGAGACATACAATTTCTGCTTGTTACATGCATAGTGTCTTTTCAAATAAAATTCTGTGTTCACAGGAAACATACAATTTCCAATTTTTACATGCATATCACGTTTTTTTCAAAATAAACTTCCATGTTCACAGGAAACATACAGTTTGCGCTCATTACATGCATGTAGTGTATGTTCAAAATAGATTTCAATTTTCACAGAAAACACAGTCTCCACTTGCTACATGCTAAGTATCTGTTCACAGGAAATGTACAGTTTCTGCTCATTACATGCAAAATATCTTTTCAAAATAAACATCCATGTGCACAGAAATTGTACAATTTCTGCTCATTACATGCATGAAGTGTCTTTCAAAATAAACTTCCATGGTCACAGAAAATGTATATAATGTTTCTGGATGTTACATGCAAATAATATTTCTGCTCAATACTTGCATAGTGTCTTTTCAAAATAAACCTCAGTGTTCCAAGGAAATGCACAATTTCTGCTCATTACACACAAAATGTCTTTTCAAAATAAACTTTTGTGTTCACAGGAAACATAGTTTTTGTTCATTATATGCATATAGAGTCTTTCAGAATAAATGTCCAACATAGGTTTGCTTAGTTTTTCGGTTAACTTGGTTAGGTTTAGGTACAAAAAGCACTTGATATAAGTATTTTCATTACATGAAATAAATATGCTTGTTAAATAGTTAAGTACACAAGTTACATAACAAAAGTAAGGTAAAACAAGTCAGCGTTGACTCGGTTTCCATCAGTCTCCGGGTGAAAGTTCATGTTTGTCTCATCTCACCCTCCCTACGCAGACTTTCTCGCTCTTCGTACTACTTCAGTTGCTCTGTCCATCTAATAATGATGCAGATGGGTTTACATTGGAGTTAGCTGAAAGCCCGTCCATCTCTTTCAGACGCTAAAGGGTGCCTCAGTGCGTCGATATCAGACGGCAAAGGGACACTGACCAAGCGTCGGTATTTGACCAGTTGGGAGTGAGTGTACAGCGGGTACAGCAGGATATGCAAATTTGGCACTTTAGAAACTCATCTTCCAAGAAAATTATAAGCCTTAATGACACCTGCTTGACTAATGCTGCTGCTTTCTAATTCTAAGTATCTAATTTAAACTTCCACTGCTGCAATTCTATATTCTGCGGCAACTTAATTTAGTCGTGAGAAGAAAATCTGATCTGGACAAATTACTGCAAAGTTTTAAAAAGGCAATTAAAAACCCTAGACAGTATAGCTATTTGTCTGGGTGATAAAAATCGAAAGGGATTAAAAAAAGGACTTCCGGATTGCTGCGCAGAGAGAGGTTTTCTTTTCCCACCACTCCAGAGAACTCTTGCTGATTTTATTTCTGCGGGGTTCTCTGGCTCCCCATTCACCAAGTCAGCACAGACAGTTTGATCCTGCAGGACTCCCATTTTCCACAGGGTAATAAGAGTTAAAGTGTGAGCGCTAGGCTATCGTGTTCACGGTCACTCGGTAAGCAGCAGATTTTCTGCAGAAGCACAACGTCTCCCCCGTGGCCTCCCCTATAGTGCAAAAAGTGGAGAACCAATTGTGTGGGGATTATCAGTCTCCTATTACTGCAAATGTCACTGCATCAGCACCACTCAACGTGATTATGTCAATAGGGAAACACATTGGCAGTGTTTACAGACTCCTAAACCAAGAGCTGGGAGAATGGAGTTGCTTTTGCTGTAGGCCAAGAGGGAAATTAACAGATAATCAAAAAACACTGACCCTCTACTGCTGTAAAACCAACATATAGCATTGAACACATCCTTTGTATTTCCTCTAAGCAATTATGAAGACAATACATGGATTAAATCTGACTGCAACAGCAGAGTATAAATAATGAAACAACATTTACTTGAGGTGCTAATAGTGCATGAGACAACATTATTACTCATTAGCTATTTAGCAGGTACAATAGACATTTCTTTGGGGGCTGAAATATTTTTATAAACACCAAAAAGAATCTCTACAGTACAACAAAGTCTAAATAAATCAAATTATGAAATGCAATTATAATGACAAAAAAACAGTGGGTCTTCCATATATACCTTTTCATCTCCTGTATCCCAGCTATCCTGTTGCTCCATAACATCTGCTAAAGAAATGGACTTGGATATCATAATAACCCTGAGAGGCTTTCGCTTTGCTCCACTTCTGTCTGTGAATCTGACATCACAGCTTGTGTTCCTAATCCCTCTGCCCTGTGGAGGTAAACAGGGGGCCCGCATGTCGATACCTGGCCTGTTATGATGACGAAGGACTACCGTGTGCTGTGCGGGGGCACCCTGAGCTGGATTAAAACAAAGTAATCCGCTCTGTGGAGAGCCGGGGAATAGCCGCAGGGGTACCAGAGGTTAAGCAAATAAACAATGTGCTCCTTTTTATGGGAAATCTTTAGCAACACCCTCTGTGCTTTAGCACAATAGCTACACACTACTTCCTGTCTCTTGCTGCCATAGACATGCAGGGCTGTTCATCCTGGTGGCTTTATTTACAGCTTATAATGGTTGCTTACTCAATTCCTGGCCCCAAGATTATTTATTTGCAGATTGTACAAAACACTGAAAAGCAATATGAAAGCAATGGATGTCTAGGGGAAACTGTTTATTGTGTGCAATAACAGACCATGTTCACATCTTCTAGTTTTGCTCCACAACCTATGCTACAGTATATACTGTACAGTATATTATGTATTTTATGACATTTTGTGAATTTGTAAACAAGTTTTACGGCATCCTCTATGAAGGAGTACGGAGATGCTTTGCTGAGTTTATGGTTGAGCCAGGCTGAATGCAGCAAGGCTGTCAGGAGCCCCTGATGTCTCCTATTGGGGGAGACATTGTTACATGTAGTGGGATCCAGCATCATAAATATCAGTGCAGTGTATTAATGTTGGGTTCAGGCGCTGCATGTGAGTTTAATTCAGAAGTTAAATAGTCGAATGGTATCTAAATTTACAATAACATGACAGATTCCAGGTGTGATTTGAGCAATTTTCCTACATGACGAAATCCTTTATGCAGGAAAATTACTTAATATTTTGTTGCTGAATGTAGGGCGGCAGCCCACTGTGGCTCTATACGGTCAGTGTGACACTGAGAATAAAGCACCAGCACAAATTTTTTTTGGGATTTTATGAAAAAAAAAAAAGATTAGATGGTTAAGAGGTATATTTAAGTGTATTTAAGAGTCACGAGACTGAAGCTTAAAAAAATGTGGCTGGATGAGCCGGCGCACGGGATGAACGAGGGCACTGTAATGTATCAGCACGATGTTCATGTCCTTCAAAATGAGTACATAATATCGCTGATGAGAGCAAGGCATGCTGTTAGGTTGCCAGGTCTGAATTGATTTTTATTAATGAGTGATGATAAGCACTGATATTTATCACGCTGAGTGCCAAATATATGAGGCAACTGTGCTGCCTGTGTAATGAATGTTAATTTTCTATACACCGTGAATCCATAACATGCAAGTGGTTTTACAGTACAGTCTCCTGTACGGCCGCTGTTATCCTCATCAGTTTATTGGCCATGAGTAGCGGAAAATAAATCAATAACACAAGTAGCTAGTAACATTCTCAGTGCTTCATGTTTTGAACACACCTGATGTAACTCCGCAGCGCTCATGGTGCCTTCAAATGGAACTCTTGAACTTGTGTTGCGTTCACGTGGTTACGTCACGAAGAACGCCGCTGCTCAGCAACAGCAATATTAACGTTACTGTCTGAGTCTAGAAGCCACAACACTTTAGCAAGTTAGCAAGTGGGTAACATAATGCAGGGAATGTAAAGGCATAATGACAGAGGAGAAAGATGAGATCATTGTGACTATTGGCATTTTCCTCAGACATACAATTACCAAGAAAAACAATGTGACTAAAATTACAATATATCAGTACAATATATCACAACACCAACAAACACATCACAAGTTGTGAACGCGGAGCTTTCAGTAACTTCCCACTTACAAGGTCGTGAAAACGACATGAGGGAGTTCATATGGACCCAACTCGTAAACAAGGTAAACACGACCTCATTAAGGCACCATTACTGCTGGATCAGGGCTGAGCATCAGCTGGTTCAGGTGTATTCAAGAAGAGAAACCCAGAACAGGTAGGGGGTTGGGGGCCCACGGTCTAGTCTATACGCTGGAATAAATAGAATTATGGTAACATTATTTATTTTGTTTTATTTCTTTTAATCTCCTCTATTAATTTACAAAATATGATTTTATATGCCGAATGTCAGAAGTATAAATGTCCAGATGAAGGTTGTGATATAACAATTATTTAACTATAGCAAGTTTTGTTTTTTTAAGCTTTTTGGGTGTTATCTCTAGTAATAATAATGGTTCAAAATGATGTAAAATGTAAAAGTTTTAGGTCAAAAACTTTTGATTTTCTTGGAGGAGGACGCCCAAACCCCAACCCAATATTATATATTAGTTCTTTGCCTGTGATGTTCGTTGGTTTTTAATTGAAAACACTGATCTTCTCATGTGCTGCTGTGCACACAACACTACTTGGCTCAACAACCAAGCTTTGACTTACTGTTGACGTGTTGTCTTATAATGATGACGCTCATATTCTGTTTTCTGATCAGGAGGTACTCCATTTAATATTTGTCCCTGTCCATTAACGGGGGGTTGTGAATTAAAATTGCTATGGCATATTGTATGTTTCCATATTTTACTGCATGTGTGTTTACCACGTTGGATTTAAAATATGAGGGTGCAGGTTGTTTCCACACAGACTCTCCACTGTATTGTACTGTGTCGTTTCAGCTCACTGCGGCTAGCTGCGTTTTGTTTTGGCGACGGATACAGACTGGATATGATGTCATGTTATATAACAATAAAAGCATTATCTTCCTTGTGCCTCTGTATAGACTCTTTCATATAGACTATATGAAGCAAATATATTGATTCTGACATTTAAAAAAATGAATTTCAAAATAGTTAAAAACAAAATTGCAATACATAGGTGAATGGATTTTTTTCCTCACCTCTAGCATATTGTGAAGGGAGTCAAGTCATATTAAGGCACCCCTGGATGCACTGATACAAACAGATGTTTGCTGCAAATTCATCAAAAAATATGTTATTTGTTCTTAATAAGAGTGACTTTCAATGTTCATTTTAACACCTGGACACCTGAATTCTGGTTTGTGCCAACATGATATACAGCATGTATCAATACCTTTGGTTTTTGAACTACAATTCCCTCCTTAGGCTGAACTGCATAACATTTGGCACACATGCACTTCAAGATAAAACCTTATTTATCCTGAGATAAAATGTTGTGGAACAGTTACAGTGCAAAGTGGGAACTCCAGATATATAGAGTGCCAGATCTTACACAAGACACGTCTGGTTGATTTAACGGCCGACATTCAGTCTCCCATAGGTCACACAATCAAGCAATCATGCAATTTAAGCAATCAAAACCAGTTCAGTATCTGCCTTAAAAGTGGCCATAGAGCATTTTGTTCTACACACTGAAATCGAATGACATTATAACAATGTGTTGAACAAGCCATAAAACAACTATGCAACCAAATTGAGTTGTGTCTTAAGAGCAGCTCTGCCGCTCAGAACCTGACAACAAAAATCTAAATTGGCCTCAGCATGCACACTTATACACACTCAGTCACTCAGCCACTCTTCCAAGCAGCCAACCATGATTAAAACCATGATTGCATCAACTGAGGCACAGAGGGGAAACAAATAAGACCGAATAGCAATTTTGGGATTTGGGATATGTGGACATGTAACTGTAATGTTTTCCCAAAGTAATGTGGTGGAGCGTAGCCGGAACTGTCATAACGAACCATGGATGATTTATGGTTTACTTGGGTAGAAACAGAAGGATTTAAGTGGAGCAGGCTGCTTTCTGAGGTGTTGTGCCACCTCTCACCTGCTGATAGAAAACAACACACGTACAAAAGTAAAACTAGTGAGGTGAGCCAATCCTATAGATTTCCCCAGGCTGATGTACATTCTAGGCCTGCTGGGAATGTTGTGCAGATGTTGAGTGAAATTTGATTGTGGGTTCAGAGGGATAGTGTACATGCTGGTGAGTGTGTGTCTTTGTATGTGGGTAGGAGAGGGGAGGGTGGTAACACTGCAGCTGTGTTACTTACAATCAACATCATGCCACCACATTAAAGGTGAAATCTATAATCTGACTGTAAAACGGCCTCCCCGCCACTAAAACTCTAAGCATGAGTGGAAGCTGCTCATTACCAAATTACTGTAATTAACTGACAAACACAGACAATGTTAGTAAAAAAAAAAATGATTTTTAGATTACATTGGCAAGACCAGGTATTACTGATAAAAACAAATATTTTCTAGGAGTCTTTTTCATATGTATTTATGAGGGCTGTCAATCGATTCAAATATATAATTGTGATCACATGATTATTCATAGTTAATCACAATTAATCCCAAATTAATCACACATTTTTTTTATCTGTTTAGAATGTACTTTAAAGGGAGATTTTATATATTTAATTCTCAAATATGCTCGCTTTATGCAAATGTGTGTGTACATATTTAAGCATATTTTTATGCCAAATGCAGATATCTATATCTATATCTATATATAAGCATATTTTTATGCTAAACGCATTATCTATCTATCTATCTATCTATCAATCTATCTATCTATCTATATCCTGTAGAGAGAGAGAGAGAGATCCCACTTTCATTCACATATCTTGAGGTCAGAGGTCAAGGGACCCCTTTTACAATGGTGGCATGACATGGTGAGAATTAATTGATTCTTAGCTTTAACAGCAATAAAGAAGTTTGTGGTATTAAAACAAATTTGCATTGATACACTGTTAACAGCTCCAGTACTATATGTCATCTATAAGTCAAATTCCTTAATATGTGTAAATATGTACATTATATATGATTACCATCCGTTCATTTTCAATACCACTTATTTTGCGCAGGGTTGTGAGGGCTTGAACTTATCCCAGCATGCACTGGTAGTAGGATACAGCCTCAGCAGCTTGGTGCATATACTGTATAGAGACCATAGACTGTAGAAGTGGACGTAGTCACAGTGATGTCACGTACTGGTTTGTGGACTGACATTTTGAAGGCTCTAGTTTGACATTTTGACTGTTGCCATCTTGGTAGTGACCTGTCAATCACAAGGTAAGCACGCCTTAATGCATCCCCTGCTTTATGGTCTATTTGACTCTAAATAGAACCATAAGGGCTGCATGGTGGTGCAGTGGTTAGCGCTGTTGCCTCACAGCAAGAGGGTCGCAGGTTCAGGTTTCTCCGGGTACTCCGGCTTCCTCCCACAGTCCAAAGACATGCTGTTTAGGTTAATTGATGACTCTAAATTGCCCGTAGGTGTGGATGTGAGTGTGAATGGTTGTCTGTCTATATGTTGTCTGTCTCTATGTGCCCTGCGATGGACTGGCGACCTGTCCAGGGTGAACCCCGCCTTCGCCCAATGCCAGCTGGGATCGGCTCCAACCCCCCGCGACCCCTAACGGGATAAGCGGTTGACGATGGATGGATGGATAGAACCATAATTTACTAAATAAACATCAGGCTGTATTGAAGACTTGAAACTAGCAACTGAGATCATAAAGTCTTGTTTACAATGTTTACTGAGGTAATGAATCAAGGAGGCTCATTTTCTCATAGACTTCTGTTTAATCAGAACTGGGATCAGGAACTTTGGCATTGGCTTCACTTTTTTCAGAATTGTCCAATATCAATGTTTTTATAAGTTGTGCTTCCAGATAAGACAATCACTAAAACAGAAAGATCAGTCATTTTGGGCTATTTATTGAAATAATTAATGCCAGAATTTTTCTGATGAGGATAGTGTCAAATTAAGTTAACTCACTTGCTGTGTCTTGCAAGTTTAAGGCAGTTCCACATTGAATTCACTTGTAAGTGGCTCACTGGTAGAGACACAAATCCCCACTCACATTATCATGTACTGTATGGGCAATTTGAAGTCTCCAATTCAAAGCACATTTTGCACATCTTAACATAAATCAAAGTCTCACAAATGTCAGAAAAGGATTCGTTTTCATTTCCAGGCAAACAAGGCCAAACCAATGACTGTTTCTCATGAAAAACACCATAGCTGAGTCACAGAGCTGCTTCATGATCTGATCACACAGCTCACTGCCAACACTACTGTTTTAAATCCTACAGATGAGGAAGCTTTTGACTACTTCCCTTTTGGTGCAATAATGCAGCACCTGCATGCATTGAAGTCTGCTGCAGCTCCTGCTGCAAGATACTGCACTACGAGGCACAGCATTCAGGTCAGTCTATTCCTGGTGAAGCCAAAGTAGCTCAAAGCCAACTGAAAAAACTCTCTAAATTCATCCACAGGGGACTAAAGATATAACACCATTATTTTTTTTTCCAAAAGTCACTGCCCTGCAGAGTATTTTAGCTTCCTCTGAGCAGCACAGAGGAGTATGTTGAGCTTTGGCAACACTTACCCTGTATAAGTTGTTAACATTGATCCCAGATGATGCACCTGCTTGTGCATCCTGCAGGGGATTATACAGTATATCATAGTTAGAGGCAGCGTCTCAAAGAGGAATCTCATTACAATTTGTCCATAAAAAAAACAGGAAACTATGATAGATGAACAAATAATGCACACATTCATTTTCAGCCTCTAAATTTGGCAACAAGGATGCTTTATCTTACTTTTTCTGTTGTAGTATTCTCAATATATTTTATGGTGGCTTATCTGTTGTTTTTTTATGCTTTATGTATTGAGCACTATAAAGTTAAAATACAAGCTGCATCCTATTTATGAGGCAAATTCAATTTTGCTATTGAATTTATGAATGCCTCCATAATGCAGGTATTATCCCGTTCCCGCCACATTGACAGTGCACACACATACAGCTATTCAATCAGTGTTATTCCTCTGCTCGCCTGACAGCTCTGTCTGGGTTTATAAGCAGGAGTAAGAGTCTCCCACTGTGCTCCAAGGACTGGCTGACGTCTTGGATAGTATTCACGGTATCTTTGGTAGAAAGGGTAACGTGCCGGTGCAGAACTCGAGCCATACTGAAATAAACAGTGCCAGTTCAAACAGATAAAGTGCAATTGAGTATTCTGTCAGTCCACAAGTGTTTGCATGGATTCAGCAATGGAGCAGATGCTCATAATTGTGTCACGTTTGAGTGACAGTTTAACATCAAATTATTAGATTAATATTCAAAATATTTAACATCAATTATTATCCACAACATGTCACATCAAGTCTTCACCAGTAGTAAAAGAAAAGAAATAGAAAATACTGTCCCACTTACATTTCTTTTTCCTGGAAAGCACGCATCCACCTGCCGTCACATTTCTCATGCATTTTTTAAAGTCGACTGTTCTCATGCCAGGATGCACTTGAAAAAGCCTATCTGGTCTTTGTGAGAATCCATCTGCATGTCTTTAAAGTCCTCTGTTAGAAAGTTAAATGAGCACATGAATATCCCTGGAGATCATTTACCTGCATTGGATAGAAAATAAGATTTTTATGGTGGAGCAGACAGTACAATGCAGTCACAAAGTAGAATGGATAGCCTCGGTCCAAAGCTTATTTAACACTTGATGTCATGCGGCTACATCATTTGTGCAGGCGGGATAACTCATTTGGAAAATGAAAAGTCCCTTGGAGTGATGTGTGCGATCTAATCGTCCGCAATATGGTATGGCTTGTAGATTGCTTCTTTGTCAGTCACTTTGCCGGGTGCAAAAACGGTTGGTTAATGTGTCAGGCTGGATTGTGTGAAGGAAGTATGGCTATATAAGAGCCTGAAATTTGTTTTGAAGAAACTTCAACATTACTAAGATATATTGTTCACTCAGTACAGGGAAAACTAGCTGCCATGAAACAGATGATATTCACTGCTATTCACCGATACCACACAAAACTCCAACAAGCATATTTGTTGTTGCAGTTATGCATATTGACCAATGGATGGAGCCCAAAGACAGAGCTTTCTAGGCCTGTTGCTGGTCACTTAAAGGGCTTCAGTCTGTGAGGTTCATGCATGGAGGCTGAAAAAAACATGATGCTTCACCTCAGCCTTCAGTAATATAACAACATCATTTTCATCCCCCACTGGCCAAAGTTTTATTTGATCTTTTTTTTTTTTTCTCTTTTAGCAATCAACTATTTGGAGGGCTCATCACTCAGAGCAAGATTTTGTTGTAAAAACCGAGAGCTGCAAGGCTGTTTCCATTAATATAGGTCAACAAGGTATTAATAGAAACAACAAGGAGAAACAAGCATGGGAAATTTACTGGTCTCTTTCGTTGGTGACTCATCACATTTATATCTGGAGGCCGCAGTGTTTTCATGCGGCTCAGTCAGGTCTTTCTGGAGCTGTCCGCCCACTCACAGCTCCCATGTAAATACAGTTGTTTGTTATGAACTATACTTCCAGCTAAAGGTTGGAGGCGCTGACCTTGGTCCAGCTCCAATTAATCAGAGCAGTGCAGCGTCCCACACCATTAACCTTACAGGAGGGAGAGGTTTGTAAATGGCACACAGGCCAGACCTAAGAGACTACGCCCACTGATTTCATGAACTCAGTCTCTGCTAGTGTTTTCAGTTTAGCTGTTAGGTCAGCAGTAATGCATACATATCACAACAGAGAGAAAGGGATGTAGTCCATTTGCAGCAGTCGCCTCCCCTGTTTACTTAATCATCAACTCTTTCTTGAAATGTCCCAAATTGACTAATCATTTGGTAATTGCTTTATCTAAAAACTTCATCTGCACATAAAAGCCTTGATATTGGACAATTCTGCAACACCCTTAATGGATTGTTTGATGCAGATGGCACCTCCAGTTCTGAAAAGTCAAGCCAATGCTGAAGTGCCTTAAACTTGCATTCTGTCTAACAGCCAGCAGGGGGCGACTCCTCTGGTTGCAAAAAGAGGTCTGATTATGTAGAACCGTGTTTTTCAATCAGGATGCAGTCAGATATTGTAAGCGGTGCCGTGGAAAATTATCCAATTTTCTTAATTGGCCAAAAAAATCAAGAACATACCATTGTCAAGTGACTGTGCTTTAAAAGTAATGTATTTTTGTCTGTGTCACTAGGTGGCAGCAGTGAGCTAATTTGCCTTCATACTCTGAGACAAGAGACGCAGCTGTAGTGATGCATGAGACAGGAGATGTGATGGAGAAGTTTTTGAAACGGAAGTCCGGACAAAATTCAGACCCCGTTGAAAGGTCTCGTATGGGAGGGAGTCAAAAGAAAGCAAGGACGAGGCAGTACAGCGAAAGCTATCTTTCATTCGGATTTACTTTCACTGGGGATGTGACGGCACCGTCTCGGTTGGGCTTGGTGTGTGGCGAAAAGCTATCCAACGGTGCCATGGCCCAAAGTAAGCTTCAGCGGCATCTCCAAACGAAACACCCGATGCTTCAAAACAAGCACACAGACCATTTTGTTTGCCTGCGTGACTGACAGTGACACTGAGTGATTATACAGAAATTAAGAGACCATATTGTCATTTTTAGGCTAAAATGTGTCGTTTTATAACATATTTGGTTCGTGGTGTGGTGCGGGATTCATTTGATTTATCACTAATTTCAAGACTAGCTGACAAGTCATTACCACAGTGTTGTCCAGTCTGGGAGTTTTCTGTATTTTAGACCTTTAACCCTTTCACATGTGCTTTCAGTTCATGCAAGTTAATTGTTATTAATTTGCCTGTTAACTGTTATTTGTTACTCGTATTCAGCTTTTTGTTGTACTTAGCTCTCCCTTCTCGTGTCCTAAAAAAATTATGGCCAAAATGCAGAACTCGAGGCTTCAAAACTGTAGTCCTGGGATGCTGTCTGGACTCAGTGCAGGTGGTGGGAGAGAGGAGGACGATGGCTAAGCTGTCATCCATGATGGAGAAGGACTCCCACCCCATGAGAGACACCATCAGAGCTCTGGAGAGCTCCTTCAGTGACAGGCTGCTACACCCTAAGTGTACGAAGGAGCGTTACAGAAGGTCCTTCCTGCCTGCAGCTGTTAGACTCCACAACCAGCACTGCTCCCAGTAAACCACAATCACAGTCACATTCACAACAAACTCACCGGACATAAGTGCAATAAGGACTCATATGTACAACTATATCATTGATATGATGGACACATTTCTGGCTTTATTTTTCTATTATGTATATACTAATTTATTTTATTTGTATTAATACTGTTTTTACATCTATGCTTCTTGTCTTTTATTGTACTATCCACTTGCTGCTGTAATGTGTGAATTTCCCCACTGTGGGACTAATAAAGGAATATCTTATCTTATCTTATGGGTGACGTTATGGTGGCTACCACTTCGTATATATATACTATCAACATCCAATTCTCCTTTTTCAGAATATCATGGCAGCTATGACATGATTAAGATTAGGGAAATATTGGGTTTCATAAAAAATGCAAACACTAATTGCCTGTCTGTGACAGGAAGCAAACTCCAGTCTCTTGCAGGAAAGTCAAACAAGCTACATGTATACATAAACCACTCCGGCCTGCACTCCCTTCCTTCCCATGTTGTTACATTGAGGACACTAATTTCTCCGTTGGCACTAAACTTGGTCATAAACTGTGAAGTGAGGAATCTTTGGTTGTTTGATCAAGCAGGTTTAACCAACACAGAACATGTTTAAGCGGCTAAGTAACATTCGTAACGAACTTAACAGAGATGGATGTGGTGGGTGGTTGGATGTTCTGCCTCCTACCAACACTCGCTGGTGGTTTCTTCTCCATGACAATCTTTCTCGAGTCTCAACCAAGTGTTTTTGGTAGGGATTCACTGACACCGGATCAGATATTGGGCTGATACTTACTCAGACAGCTGGATCGGGAATTGGTGACAATGGGGTTGATTTCTTCAGTTTTACGTATATATACTATATACTGTACATGATATACTGGCATTTTAATTCCTGTTGAATTTGTTGCTGTATTAAAAAGGTTTACACTTGAATTGTAACTCCTGTTAATGTCAGTTCAGTAAATTTATATCAGTGTATTTATTCCTTACATTTTACTTTACAATGTGAGAAAAGCAATGTTTAAGTCAAACCTGAAGAATAATCCCAGTCACTTCCACATAGTGAGGCATATGGCTTGTTAATTAAACATCGGTATCGACTGATAATCAAAGCCCAGGTATCAGTATCAGGACTGAAAAAGTCGGATTGATGCATCCTTAGATATTGGTTACCTAACCATAATTTTTTTTTTTTTTTTTTAACCACAATCTTTTCCCAACATTCACCAGGTAATTTGGTGTGATTTGGTTGTACTGATTGGGTTGTTAGGTCAGCATCAAGACCCAGATCTGCTTGTATGAGTCATGTTGGAAAAGGTGTGAGCAGTTGTTTATTTTATGGAATAACATTCATTATTATGGATGATTTAACTTTTATAATTAGATGCACATGGAGCTGCAACAATTAGTTGATTATTTGACTCTTAAAGTGATTGTCAAGCAGAAATGCCAAAACGATTGCAGCTTTTTCTTAAATATGAAGTTAAATATTTCTTTTTGGTTTTGGACTGAGGTTAAGAAAACAAGACATTTCAAGATCGAACAGTGCAGGTGCACGTAGGCTTGTAGGTGCACACATTCAATCCTGTGAGCTGCCAGCAAGCCGCTCCACTAGTGGCCTTTGATGCCCATTGTCTTTCTCTTCAGCACCCAGGCACTTATGGAGAAATGGAAAACCATTTCACTTTGCAATCTGCCTCTGAACTCAAACCATGGTCTTTCCAGTCACAAGTCTACTCTTCAAAGGTCAGAGAAACTAGAGAAATAACCATCTCTTTCACAGTTGTCTTGTGTACTCTGTTTGGGGAATTGGAGAAAGAGAAAATACAGTTCGCCGGGTGCAGAGCAGAGAAAGGTCTACAGTCAAGCTAAAGAAGAAAAAAAAAAAACTGAGCTGGAAATCAGTGAAGCATCAGCTTGTGCTCTACTTCACTGTTTGGTAATGAGAAAACCCAGTTTTCCATCTTTGGCAGTGCATGCTTATCTGTAGGAGCGTAGTCGCTGATTTGAATTTGCTTCATGGGAACACTGTTTATGTATCAATCAGTCATATGTTGTATATCAGAGTTTATAGAATGGAAATATGGGAGCAGATGGTTATTTCTACTGGAGAGTCTCAGATAAATCTGATGACAAAATGTTAAACATTATAATGTTAAATGGATATAATGTGAACAAGAGGTGACTTGATATTCTGTAATTTCAAGATGATACTTTTTCTTCATTAACTTCTTGTCATTTTGGTTCGTTTTATCTATAATGGAAGTCAATGCGTGTGCAGCAGAAGTGATTCAAACTCAATTTCCAACCTTGGAAAGTTATCGTCTAACTCTGACAGCCTTCTGTTGTTGGGTAAATGTGCTTGAGTTCAACCAGCTCCACTCACCAGCAGCGTAGCCAGAAATTACATTGTGGAGGGGAACAAAGAAATAATCCCTCACAGTCTCACACCTACAGAAGCACATCCACTCCCACAGGGTCGTAGAACGGCAGCAGAAAAGCTGCATGCAATAGAACAATAAAACTAGGATCGCAAATTTGATGTGCATGTCAGCAATGAAATAATTTCACTATAGTCCAGTGTAGTCACTGATGATTTGATGTCAGGTTGTATCCGACTGATAGCTGATTCTGTAGGACACCATTTATCTTCATCATAACATACCTTATTCTGTCTAGTAGGCTACATCATGCTGGCAGGTTGATCTGGGGCTGAATAAGTTGTCGCACCATTGTCGGGCCACTGTGCAGCTTTTAGTAACCACATAATTTAAACATGTTTAAAATAGTTATTGGCTGGTATTCATTAATTCAGGTTTGGCCCTATTGTGTGTGTATCTGAAGCAGGGCTACTACTGTAAACTAAAACTGAAAGTAAGCATATATCACAGCTGGAAATTTTAAATTGTAACCTTGCCTCTTAGAAGACCTGCACACAAGCTTACACATAAGGCAATACAGACCTGTTTTGACATGTCTGAAGCGAGAAAACAAAGAGCCCTCCACTCACGGCTGGTCCCAGCATGTTGCCGACGTTGTTGGTGAGATGATCTCTGAAGGTGTCCTCCTCTGCTGAGTGGCAGGTTTCGTCTGCGGGGGGAAATATCATGTAACGTGACAGGAGGTAACACCCCGGCACTAATTTATTCTGCTCTTAAGGGAAATACCATTTCTTGTCAGCCTGTTGCACACGCAATAGCACATATCGTGTAGTTAACGAATTATAGAGACGTCTCATCGGCTGACCGGCGTGAGAAATGAAGTGTTGCTCTCTACGTATTGAATCCACCGCGGCGGTGTAGCAATTATTTCAGTGTAACAAAAAGTGAATAAAATATGAGATAGTAAGCTCATTGTGTCTGAGCAGGGACTGACGTTAACAGGTAAGCATTGAATAAATGGATGTCACATTAATAAATGTATCAGACTGTGAAATCAATTATAATTGATTCCCCCATTTATGAAAGTTGGCAGGGACATTTATTAGGCTTCTGAGGGTTTGGAGTTTGATTAAATGGGCTGAGCGGCTTGGTCTGGTTGTTTCCATGTCAAAACAACACTTTCAGTTCTGTAAAGTGCTTTAATAGTGTGTCACAGAAAGTAACATTTACTTGCCAGTGTTGGCACTTTTCATCTTTTCGGGTATGATCCTGTGGTGATAAAACATTGTTTCAGCTAATTACTGTATAAGGACAATGCACACATAGGAATGAATTGCTTGTTAAATATGTCACATAAGCGCTCACACACTGTGCACATTTTGGATTACAAATAGATGCAACCTCTTGGTATTTGTTCCAGCATCACAGCCTGATGCTATTTTTTACTCCTTACTCCTGTGTTTTGCAGCTATTGTACTTTGGATTGTTCCTGGCACATGGGTGGCATGATGGATATGCGAGTCAAGAGCCTTTAGTGAGCTCAGCCAATCAGAGTAGCAAGTGAGCCAATCATGGGCGAGTAGGTTTATGGCAAGCCATTTTAATAGCTATGATTATTACAGATATCTGCAACGTCATACTAATCAAAACTCAAATTGACGATATAGGTAATTACATTTTACTACTCAAAAATGTAATTCAATTTATTTATGATTGTATTTTGACTAATTTTAGATATTTGTAATTGCATTTTGACTATAAAAATCTATCTACAATACGCAGCAATTTCTACCACAGCTCTCCAGTAAGCAAATATCTTTTCACCACAAATTCCTTAATGATATCTTTCTCTTCAATTTCATGACATTTTCTAACTTTCTTAAGAACAGCAAACACTACTAACACTGTTCAGATTTTTTGTTGGGCCAGTATCCAATGAGAAACCTTGCATGAGCTATGTCATGCTCAACAATTGGGACTAGTCATGATGACATTTGAGATGCCTGTAACTGTTACTTGGGATAGTCAAAACTGAAATGCAGATATCGCCAACTGTTGTTTTGGCCGGTCAGAATAATGCTGTAGATAAAAATTCTTACCACGGATGCACCAATACCAATACTGGATCGGATATTGACGACAATGGGGCCAATCTATTAAGTTCAATTCTATGTTTATATACTACACACATTATATACTAGAATTTAAATCCTCTTCACATTTTGACCAATTTATTGCTGCATTAAAAAGGTTTACACTTGATTAGTTACTGTTGTACACTTTATTATTTTAATAATAAATTACTATTCACTAAATTTGTGTCTATGTATTTATTTGTTAGATGTTTTTTACAAACTTAGGAAAGCAATTTTCATGTCAAGCCTGATGTTGCTTTACACATAAAAAAATGATCCCAGTCACTTCTGCAGCTAATTAATTAAACACTGGTATCGGTCCAAAGCCCAGGTGTCGCTATCAGGACTGAAACGACTACGACTGAAATGGCGTAGTAGATATCTCTAATGTTAATTTCAGATAGTCAAGCTTAGCTAATCGATGTTAAAACAGCTTGTCGTAGAGTTTTTTAGTTTGTTTTTGAGACATTATTTAGTTGATACGATGTTAAACCCCACACTGGAGCGTATTTTCTGTTGTTAAGATTTTTTTTTTTCAAAAAAAAGTACAGTCAAGATAAGCAATGAATTAGCTTTTAGTGGCATTAGACTTACATTAGTGCATTGGATTGCATTTGAGTCTCTTTCTCTCTCTCTCTCTCTCACACACACACACACACACACACACTCCTACAATTCAATTTCAGTAATCACATTTATTCCCACCATAGACAATGCTGCTTCCGCCAGAAGCCAAAGCTGGAACCTTTCATCAACATCCTGACACAATCACAAGTTAGATGTCTAATTTACATCTGGCCACATGCCACCGAGCTAATTAAAGATTTAAATGCATTTGGATGGGGAACACAAATCAATAGTTCTTCTCTTTAGACACTTTGGTGGAGTCATCAGTTGGAAAGTTCGGCAAACAAGTTTGTTTAGGAGGCCTGGAGTGTACAGTATACGGTTTAGGCTCAAGCCATTTCAATAGTGCTTCACCTTTCCCTGAGATTTCCCTGTTATTTTCTCTGCATGATGCTATAGAAATGATGAGGGCTAATTTATTTCCACTTGAGTGTGCTCTAATGACAACATCTCTGTAATTATGGCATCACTGGCTGAAGTATGAAAAAAATGTCAGATGCAGACTCCTAAATTAAAATTTGCATAGCAATGTTCTTTGATTAATTCATATTAATTCACTTTGCATCTCTCTGTTTGAACTTAAGAATATTAATATTTAATTTCATGACTTTTTAAAGGGAACATATGCTCATTTCCAATTTCATACATGTATTTTGAGTTTCCACTAGAACATGTTTACGTGATTTAATGTTCAAAGAACATATATTTTTTTCTTATATGTCTATGTGAATACATCTCTATCCACCCTCCGTCTATAACACTGTGTTCTAGCCATGGATGTATCAAGAGAACTGGATCCAGCATTGGAGGCAAGCCCTCTTCATTCATATGAAAGTTGCTCAGGCCCAATGACGTCACATGACGGACACGGAAGTTGTAGCACCACCGTTTGGCCACCACGAACCTTGGCATCACCCCACTCTTGAAAAAGCCCAGTCTGGTGGTACACTCTAATGAGCCTGCATGTGACGTAGGAAGGGCTTTTTAAGCCCAGGATTTCTGATCTGGGCAGCCCACAAAAAATAGACTGGGTTGTCTTATTTCATAGTGGAGGGGTTGGTTGCACAAGCACTGGAGAAGTGATTTTTATCATAATACGTCCCCTTTAATTATTGGCATCAAGCAGAAGTGATTCAGATAAGGAAAGCTGTACATGCATAATCACAATAAATTGAAGTTTTTATTAGGGCTGTCAAAGTTAACATAACGCATTCATGCAAATAAGTTTTAACGCCACAAATTTCTTTAACGCATTAATGCAACTTGCAATTTTTAGCTTGTAGCATAGGAAGTTAGAAAAGCTAAAGTATCCATTGATACCAACCAAGTCATACTGTCTTATCACAAAGGAGGAAATAATGCTCCAAATTTGCGCAAATGGATGCCTTGACCTCTGACCTCATTCCTGTGATATTCATGTGATTAATTGTGATTAAATATTTAAATCGATCCTAGCTATAATGTTGTAGGACAAGTTAAAACAAGCAGCAACAGTTTGAAGCAGCAAAGTCCTCCATTCTCCTCTGCAGAACTTAGTTACCTGTTTATTTCATGTCAAGTATGTGTCCAGCAGTTAGTATGAAAGCTAATGGATTTCATATTGTGGCCCTCTCGCCTGGGAACCGTTTCACTTCAGCTCTGCTTTCAGATATAGCTTTTGTTTCAGCTCTTTGTCCTTTTAGACTCCCAGAGCTGGCTGGCCTTTTATTTTCTCTCTGCGCTACATTTTGAACAATATGAGTGGGATCAGTGCGGCCTCAGCAGCAGCAGTTATTGCATTGATTGGGCTCATGGTGTAGTTGTGCCTTGTGCAATATTGGGTCTTTGCACCAAAATAACATAAAGTGGTGTAATGAATTTGTACTTCAACAACCCTAGCAGAAAATTTGTGCCTGTAATTCTTTGATACAAGTGGAAATAGGAAAGAGGAAAAAAAAATAACAAAACTTATAAAAGCAAAGTGACTTGTGAACGAATAAATATTTTAGCCTTGTCACGAAGATTCACCTGGTTTTCAGCGGAGGATTTCTGAATATAAATACAAGGCTAATTAATGCTGATTCATTCGTCGATCCTTGAAAGCTTGCAGACTAATGGATTTTCAATGTTGGAGATGAACAAAAGCCAAAATGTGCTGTGCTTGAAGTGGGCCGGTTCTCACCTGTACGCAGTAACAGTACTTCTACCTTTTACTCCGTAGCGTACCATGACTTTTTCTTGCGTCCCGGAACAGGGACAAGCTGTAATTTATCAATACAATATTCACGTCCTTGTTGTAAAATAATTAGTGAACTGTTTGACATAGATTTTCCTTTTTAGTTGAGAACAAATATAATTAATGGATCATTATTTAAAGGTTTTCTGAATCTGCTCTTGTGACTTATAGATATGACTAGAGTACAGGGCAAACATATCCAGAAGAATTAAATGTTCATTATTCAACTGCAGAAAGTTTTGTCTTTACGTTTTTTTTTTGTTTGTTTTTTTAATTATCTTTAATAACAGTGGTCAAAAATGATGAGTTTTAGGTCAAAAACCTTCAAATATTTTAGGGGGAGGACCCCCAAACTCCTAATATCGATATTTTAGTCACTGACTGGGTCTCTATTTAATATGTGGGAGCATCCTGACTGGGACAAAAACTTATTCAAAACCTGAATGAAGAGCTCAAACACCTCAGCGCTGCATGCAGACCTGCCTGTCTTGATTCGAGGCTATAGATATTCTATTATAAATTACAGAGCGATGCTACAAATAACACAGGAAAGCACGTTAACTATTAACACTATGAGTAAATATACTATCCTATAATCCTATAATGTTCCAGTGTGAATATATCACTATTACAGGCCTACTAGAGAAGATGTATAATAATATATCATAAATTATTGTTTTTCATGTTTTATGTTTGTAATTTCTATTTTTTATGGTAGTTGTAGTAGTCAGGTATATTTAGTGTATACTCCAATATTCTTATCATTGTGTATTCTATGAATATATTTCTCTGGTGACTTTTTATTTACTGTTCTGGTGCATTGACCTGCTGCTGTTCATCTTTTCCCTTTCCGGGATCACTAAAGTACATCCGTCTATCCATCTGTCCATCCATCCATCTGTCAGTCCTTACATCTGTCCATCCTTCCATCCATCCATCCATCCATCAATCATCAATCCATCCATCCATCCATCCATCCATCCATCAATCATCAACCCATCCATCCATCCATCAATCATCAATCCATCCATCCATCCATCCATCCATCAATCATCAATCCATCCATCCATCCATCATCCATCTCCATGCATCTGTCATCCATCTCCATCCATCTGTCCATCCATCCATTCATCATCTATCCGTCTGTCCTTCCATCCATCCATCCATTCATCTCCATCCATCCATTGACCTGCTGCTGTTCATCTTTTCCCTTTCCGGGATCACTAAAGTACATCCGTCTATCCATCTGTCCATCCATCCATCTGTCAGTCCTTACATCTGTCCATCCTTCCATCCATCCATCCATCCATCAATCATCAATCCATCCATCCATCCATCCATCCATCCATCAATCATCAACCCATCCATCCATCCATCAATCATCAATCCATCCATCCATCCATCCATCCATCAATCATCAATCCATCCATCCATCCATCATCCATCTCCATGCATCTGTCATCCATCTCCATCCATCTGTCCATCCATCCATTCATCATCTATCCGTCTGTCCTTCCATCCATCCATCCATTCATCTCCATCCATCCATTCATCATCCATCCATCTGTCCATCCATCCATCCAGCCATCCATCCATCCATCATCCATCCAGCCATCCATCCATTCGTCCATCTATCATCCATCCATCCATCCATTCATCATCCATCCATCCATCCATCCATCCATCCATCCATTCATCATCCATCCATCCATCCATCTATCCATTCATCTCCATCCATCCATTCATCATCCATCCATCTGTCCATCCATCCATCCATCTATCCATCCATCCATCTGTCCATCCATCCATCCATCCATCCAACCATCCATTCATCATCCATCCATCCATCTGTCTATCCATCCATCCATCCATTCATCATCCATCCATCCATCCATCCATTCATTTCCATCCATCCATTCATCATCCATCCATCCATCTGTCTATCCATCCATCCATCCATCCATCCATCCATGCATCTTAAGCACTGACACTTATATTTTTTGACTATTTGTCACTTGAGTCTTGAACAGTATATTGTTCTTTCTGCCGGAGACTCTACAAGAAAAGACGACAACAAAGAAAAAAATCGTAGCTTCATGTCATGTTATGTTTCTTTTTTTATTAATATGCCCATGATCTCATAATACAGTTTGGGGGAGCTTTGTTGTATGCTGTGATTTTGCAGTGTCTAAAATGGCATTGCAAATTTCAGTTTTTTCTTCGATCAAATAAACATTCCCTTATTCCCAGAGACTGCTCTCAGAATTCTTGCAGGCTCTTTAAAAAAATTCTGCCATTTTGGTCTCTAATGAGCGTCTCTACGTTTTTAAGCCTGTTGGCATCACAGGTTTGAGTCACACAGCAGCTCTCTGGTCTCCTGCTTTGGCAGAGAGCTCCCCGTGATTGCAATTAATCGCTGGACTGTTGCAAGCAAAGTGAATAACAAGAAGATTTAGAAATTGTCTCGACTTCCCCTCTGCTGGTGGCAGAGGCTTTATTTGAAGTAAACTTTTTGTGTGACATGTTGAGATGACAGCACTGCCTAAAATGAAGCAGATGTTAACTGTTGAACCTGAAAAACAGCAAAATATTTAAATTGATTGTCAAGACTTTAACCTCTGTTTCGCTTTATCGGTTGGAATCCAAAGAGATAAGAGCGCAGAGCGAGAAAATTATGAGATGTGTCATGGTTTAACTATTTTTTGAGTTCACAAAAGTGGTTTTATGTCATTTGGACTTTAACCTCTAAAAGTTTTAGAGAATACCACCAAATGGCAAAGAGTAATCACAGCACTGCTTGAAACCTTTACTCTGATAAATGACATTCATATCACTTACAGGCTGTAGCTCAGCCCAGATAACACACTGTTGAAGGCTGAGAAGAACATAGATCTTTGAAATATCTATAACTGGTATTTCAGGCATTCCCATACTTTTATTTGTCAAAGATGTCCAAGTAGCAACACTTTAGATTAGGAGCGCTGAATGTTTTTCGCTGTGACCTAGGAGGAACCAATCAAAGTCACACAGGACGCATTATTGAATGCTCCTGAACTTTTATCAGTTGTTTTCAGTGTTCTGGTTTCAGCAGGCGCACCTTGCCTTCCAATTATGCAGCTCTTACTTGGGACACGGCCCCGTATTCAGGATTTAGATGAGCCAATCAAACTGGAACAGGCTCCTCATAAGAGCAGGCACAGCGATCCATAACTTGTCCGTGTCCTTCTCAATGACATTAGCCTCCTTGTAACAAACACAACTACCACTCCTTATACAGCATACATGGTTGTAAATGGCAATATGGCATGGCATGGCAATATTGTAAATGTTCCTTGTTTCTTGCATACTCGTCTTGCACTTGCTGTAAATAATGACAATCACAGCTGTGTGCTGTCTGATCAGAGCCTCATGGAACGTTCACATCACATTGTGCAAACTATAATTACAACCAGCCATATGCCCCGGTCGATGACAACAGCTATACAAATGTCAACAACCTGCAGGCAAAGTGGCTGCAAAGCCACCATCACTGACAGTTACATCTAAATAATACACTAAAACAATCAATGCAGCAAATTTAAAAGGAGTTGCACACTGCTGGTTGATATAAGGCTTGATTTGTTAACAAACCAATCATCCTTTTTCTTAAGATTACAAATCTTAATCTTATATTATATATACTGTATATGACATAGTATATCGAGCAGGCGTTATTGAAAGTTACAGGCTTTGATAATGAGTATAACAAGTGAGAAAGTCGACTTGGGTCAAACAAACAGGATTTTCACCCAGCAGACCGCTGATCATGTCCCAATGACTTAATGTTTCTTATGTAACATTGTTACGCATGTTATGTCTATAACGTTACATAAGAAAGTTATTTACATTAGTTACGTTAGTTACATTGTTACGGTTGTAACGTTATGTTGTTAAGTTACATTGTTACATTATGTCGTTACGTAATGTTGTTATGTTGCATTGTTATGTTATGCTGTCATGTTACGTTATTACTTTACGTTATGTTAAATTGTTGTTACATTGCCATGTTACATTGTTACTTTACGTTATGTTACGTTGTTACCTTACATTGTTATGTTACATTGTTATGCTATGTTATATTATGTTACATTTTTACGTTACTACGTTATGCTATTACTTCAGGGATTAATAAAAGTTCATCTATCTATCTATCTATCTATCTATCTATCTATCTATCTATCTATCTATCTCAACAGAAATCCTTTTTTTACCCTTAACCATGTCATTTGTTGCCTAAACCTAACCAGTCGTTTCACAGCATTAACCATGTGATACTGCAAATTTCTGCAAGCGCGTATCTCGTGGTTTACAGAAACATCCAATGCCAATATTTCTTTTGCAGACTGGTTTGGGGACACCATCTTGCAGAAAAATTAATGTCAGAATAAAAATTTTACTGACACTTAATGAATGCAGCAAGCAAAACTCTGTCTGGGCTCCAACCAGTGTTTATGGTCATTATAATTTGTCTGCTGAGTTATATTTGATTTAATCTATTACTAGTTCAGTTTATAAAATATCAGAAAATCGACAAATGTGTTGAGTTGTTGTTGGCAAGACTCAGTCGAATACTTGATTAATTGACTGATTTCAAATTCACACAATTGTATTGGAGTGTTTAGATTTTGTTCAGCACATGTACTATACTTAGACCCTTGATCTCCGTAGTTTATTTCATCAAATACCAGACGCTGAATTTGTGCCCTGCACATTGTGAAATGATGGTAATTACCCTCATGGGAATTAAAAAGAAAAATCTTTGCAATTCTTCCATCCTTCCATGTCGACCGTACCACTCTCCCTTGGTGAGATTGAGGATTGCTTCTTTTATCTGGCAATCCACAGCAAACTTTCGGTTGACACTGTTTGCCTTTTTCTACCTCATTAATGTAATTGGAGCACACAGAGATGCATTCACCTCATTTTCACAACATTTGCATCTCTGAAAAGGACACCCTAACCTGAGCGCTGGCGATATTGTAGAATCCTACAGAAGATAAGATGTGTTGTTATCTTAGTCCCCTTTAACACTCACAACCAAACATGGTGGATGCTGCTGGTCTGGGAAGTAAACAGACTTCAGGTGAGCTCTTATAGTCTCAAATATACCATTCAAGGTCAAAATATACCCCAGCTTCCAGAGCATTTCAAGATTTTTTTATGCCATCATTTCATCATGAATCATTTCATCATTATCATCATGATTTTTAGGTTGTAACACGCTCAGTTTTAAAGCTAGAGTGAATATACTGATACAGATTACTATAACTTATTGGTAATGAGGCTAAATCAACTTTTGCAAAATTTTGGTGAGGAAAAACTGGCATGGTCACTTTCAGAGGGGTCCCTTGACATCTGACCTCAACATATGTGAAAGTAATGGGTTCTTCTTTATGATAATTACATGCAGTTTGGGGCAAGTCATTGTCAAGTCAGCACACTGACAGCTGTTGTTGCCTGTTGGACTGCAGTTTGCTATGTTATGATTTGAGCATATTTTTTATGCAGAGCCTGTGAGGGTTTCTGGACAATATTTGCCATTGTTTTGTGTTCTTAATTTAAAATAATTATATTATACTTAAAATATAATACATACATTTGCATAAAGCAGCATATTTGTCCACTCCCATGTTGATAAGACTATTAAATATTTGACAAATTTCCCTTAAAGGTACATATTTAACAGATAAAAAATGTGTGATTAAATGATTAATCACGATTGACTATGGACAATCATGCGTTAAATCGTGATTAAATATTTTAATGGATTGACAACCCTATGTTTTATGCATGACCAGCATCTTATCAGTTCAGTTTCACAGAGGCGAGCCGAGGCACTTGGAGTAAAATGTGCATGAAACGATCAAACTGTTAAAGAAGCTACACAAAAACACAGCTTTTATTGAATCCCTTGGACTAAGCGAGGCTCTTCATGGCACACATACTAAATGTAGCATTTTATTAGGGCTCACATGTGACATTCTCATCTGTGGCCTCCTGCAGGGTTATATAACTCAAACATCCCTGCAGCCAGTGAGACAGAAAATGTCGTCTTCAGTTCACTGAGGCATACCAGCCCCTGACAACCATTACTGTGGCCCCGTGCTTCCTCTACATTGTGAGCATGAATACATTTCAATGACTCCCACATGCTCAATCTTTCATGACAGGGATGTGTGTGAAATCCTAAGCCAGCCTCCCTACCTATAGTGTAGTGCCAGGTGCACAGCTCGCAGCAGCATCGGGGTACTAAGCTGACTGGCGGAGGAAGAGGCGTTTCATTTTAACACACAGTTTCTTCGCTTAAACCCTGCAAGATCGTGTGAAAGGAATCTTTCTTGTGAAAAACAAGCACAAGATAAAACCTTGCAATTAGAAAATCAGGAGTTGGGGATTTGGTTCAGTCCACATTAATCAGTAGAGAAGATCCTTTTACCGATAATTGAATTTTGGGTCTTTTTAATGGCCAGATAAGAGTGAAAATTTACCATAAAGAACAGTATCACATTCTGAGCACTAATCATCTTACTGTGCAGAATCGATTGTAATGCCATCTATTGCCACATGGATGGTGCCGGCACTAAATATGCAAGAAAGAGCGGAGGCTAATGATGCTTGCCAATGGGGGCTTGAGTTGATATTATAACAGATTGCACTTCAGTCAGGGTCTAGCCAGTGGGAGAAAGGAGCTGCTTCTTTATTCATGTAGAAAATTGCGAGCACAAAGAGGAGAGGTAAACGTCATGGATGGGAGAGAGTTGTTTACACTCTAAGGGAAATTTTACACTTCAAAGGATTAACTGTGTCTCAGTTTTGACAGTGAAAGATAAAGGTTATTTGAAATACATTTTTCCCCTTTATAGTTTCCAATCCAAGAAGCCATTATTGGTCCTTTATGTGTCTCATTCGTATGTTTTTTTTTTTTTTTTTTCGTAAAGCTTATCAGAGCACTCTTGTGATGAATTTGCAAATTTGAACAATAGCACGTCCTCGTCTGTGAACGTTAACTTTCACTTTCAATCCCCACATCCTGCGAGCCCTCCATACTGTGTGGCACATCAAAGAGACAATGTGGATGTGGGATTCTTGTTAAAAAGAATGACAAATGTGGAGGAAAGATCAAGTTCAGGGATATATACAGTTGCTGGCATGAAAGATGGCGCACTGGCTGACAAGAACAAATGAAAAAGGATCGAGATTTATGATCAAAATGATACATACATATCATAAATTTCTTTTAAAAGAGAACACATGCAGCACTTGGTGCATATTTTTCTGTGATGCAAGAGACTGTCACCTGTGACTTTGGCCAGGAATGTCTCCCCTCGGCCCATTTATTTCAAACGCTGTGCTAGAAATACATCAAAATATTACACAAATCAGAAAAAGTTCAGGAGACTCTGCTGTCATCTGTCACAAAGACGAAAATCCCTCAAACAGACGACGTCTACTCGCTGCAGTGCTCCAGTCACTGCGACTCACAGACAAAATGTTTTCCTCCAATAATCATGACTCCAGTCTGAAAGTGTGTACTCTTTGTATTAGAGCCACTTTTCCTCTCAGAAACTCGGTTGCAAGCTGTTACCTGCGTGATTCGTCAAATAAGTTGTCGTTCCCCTTCTTTTGATGTGCGGTGTTTCGTCACCTCTCCGTGAGAGCCCCCTTTCAGATCTCGCTTTCAAAAATGTCCATCTGAGCTAATAAGATGAAAAGTGGTTGGAGGCACAGCGAGCATAAACATCCTCTTTGCTGAGATTAAAGCACTGTTTCTATGATGAAAGTGCACGCTTAGATGTTTTGCTAATTTTCATCTATTTCATTCTCGGCGCTGTCAGCTCCCATTGTTAGGATTGTGTCGGCGTGGCAAATTGGAGTGTCTGGACAAAGAAGTATGGTAGGAAATATACAGTTGCTACAGCTGCATAAATACTTTATTCTAAAAGTGAAATAACGGTAACACTGCATGACTTTGCATATTGTGCTAATTGAGTTCTGTGACGCGGTGCTTCAGGTGCGTGTTGCTGACTGGTGCTTTCGCTAATCTGGTGTTCCTCCCCATTTCCCTGATTAAAAAGAGAAAACAATTGCAAAAGCACTCTCCTCTCCCACCGGGATCTGGCAAGTTCTGACCTCCTTGTGTGTTTGACCACTCACACTGATTTCCACTGTGTTCTCCTAAAATGCACAAGGTTAACGTAATCGCTTCCCCCTCAGTGTTCGTCTCGTTTTGGTCTTCAACCATTTTGTATTTGTTGTTTATATTTCACATACGCATAATAGAGGGTAATGAGCATGTTATAGTTCAGTGTTTCCTGAGTGACTCAACAAGATCATGGTCTTTTTTTTAATTTTTTTATCAAGCACTCTTTTTATTGTCCTTGAGCAATATCAGTGTGAGGCAATAAAACATCCAGGTACACCTGAGAGGAGTGAAAAGAAGGAAAGAAATTGCCTGGTGCTCAGTGGGCCATAGACGGGGAAGAAACAGAAGCTCATCGCCTCTGTGTCTTTGTACTAGTAAGTGTTTACATGTACGTCCTCTCATCTTCCGGGATGAATCCTCTCAACAAATACAACAGCACATAGAAGAGCACTGCCAATATCCAGCATACTGCTGTACACAAAGGCATCACCTCAAGTTCTTGACCCTAAAATACCATTAAAACAGACTTTGTTATTTGTGATCATGTAATAACCTCTACTAAACTACTAAACTATCGTTTAGCAATTAATAGATGAAAACATGTAAAAAAAACCTGTGCTGTTATGTTGATATGCTGCCTAGAGATGTTCAGATATCATTATTTTCCTTCCCAGTACTGATTTTGATACCTGCACTTGCGATATCGCCCCATACAGAATACCAGCATGATAAAATAAATATATAGAGATATTAGAGCCGTCAATCAATTCAAATATTTGATCACAATTAAACAGGTAACACTTTTTATTTTACAGGTATGCAAATATCATGGTAATTACTTGATAACTAGCAAGTAACTTATTTTAAATTACTGCCAAATTTCCTCAATCTTTACCTCAAAATTGATCAAAAATTGCCTTGTTCATCTATCTTGACTTGGAATTTTAGTATTATTATTTTATATCTATTATTAAAAAACATACCAAAAAGATAATAATCATATTATCCTATTTCCCAATAAGCAGTAATAAATAGCTGGTAATTTATTTAATACATTTCCAGGAAAAGAATACAAAGTTTGATTTGATGTGCTTTATTTCCATGTTTGCTGGTAAATAGATAATAATTAGCAAATGAAATGTCTTTAAAAAACTTCCCTGAGTCATTACATTAGCTACCAGGTTACATTTGTGTAACAATACACCACAGAATGGTGAGATTTATGCCTGATCAGAGGTGTCTTTTGGTTTTCCACCTCCTATGAGCATGGAGTACTCTGTAAATACGTATTTTAAGGTTTACATGTTTACATGCATCAATTCAACTTTCGTCCTGTCTGTTTACAAAATTTTGTCCACTTCGTACTGCAGCAGATCTGTAGATAATAGCTGTAATCACAGATGACAATTCACAAATATGTGCCATGATCTACAAATATTTCATTATCGGCAAATGTATTTTTGTATTTGAGTTGCGTAATGTCACATCCACAAAAATACAAGGTGATCTGCAAATATGTATAACTTACTCTGTAAATGCGTATTTAAAAATATTATAGGTTTAAATGTAAAGTGATATACAGGCATCTGTGCATCAGTTTGTACATATGGAATACTATTTGTTGTTACAAATGTCACACGGCCCATAAATCCACAGGAAGCGGTCTGCAAATGCACAAATGTCATTCCAAATGTACAAATTGATGCACAAATACCTATATATCACTTTACATTTACACCTTAAAATATGTATTACAGAGTAAATTATGCATCTTTGCAAATCACCTTTAATTTTTGTGGACAAAAATACATGTTTGCGAATAGTGAAATATTTGGAAATCATGGTAAACATTTGTCTTCTGTGGCTTCCAACTAAAAAAGTCCAATAAAAACTTCCATAGATGAGGAGCAGCATACAGCTGCTTCTCAAACCTAAGGGTCCCATTTTAATGATTATATGCTATTTTAACCTATAATTTTTAAATGATGTTTATAATAAAGCAATTTTTGATACATTTTGAAGTAAATATTGGGGTAATTTGGCAGTAATTCCAAAGAAATTACTGGTAATTTGTCACCTAACTACCATAAAATTTGTGGACCTAAATGAATAAATGAAGAGTTATCATTAATCATATGAGTGTCCACAGTTATCACAGTTAATCACATTGGAGCGGCCAAATATGCTGCTTTATGCAAATCTATGTATATGTTTATTACTGGCAATCAATAATACAATGCAATGACAAATATTGTCCCGAAACCCTCACAGGTACTGCATTTAACATACAGCAATAGAAGCCACTTTCATTCAGATATCTTGAGGTCAGAGGTCAAGGGGCCCCTTGTAAAATAGCCATGCCGGCTTTTCCTCGCCAAAATTTAGCACACGTTTGGAGCTTTCTAGTGTCCTCCGTGACGAGCTAGTATATCGTCATGGCTGGTACCAATCCATTTCTTGGGTTTTCTAGTTTCATGCCAGTATCTGTCTGAATCCACTACAACCTATAAATCATTGCATTAATTGAGTTTCATAAACACATTAAAGAAATTAGAAGCATTAAACCAAATTTACGTTAATGCACCATTAGCGTGTTAACTCTGACAGCCCTAATAGTTATTATTACTGAACAGCTGTTTACTACTGACCAATCTTTGTTGTATGGCCTCGCTCAGATCAAACCCATATGTAAAACATGAACAAATACATGGAAATGTGAGATTTATCTTGTCATTGGAATGCGGTGGGGGCGGCAGTAGCTCAGTCTGTAGGGAGTTGACTTGGGAACCGGAGGGTCACTGGTTCAAGTCCCGACATGGACCGAAAACTGAGTGTGAACTGGTAGCTGGAGAGGTGCCAGTTTACCTCTTGGGCACTGCCGAGGTGCCCCTGAGCAAGGCACCAAACCCCCAACTGCTCGGGGCGCTTGTCAGGAGCAGCCCCCTCACTCTGACATCTCTCCATTACTGCATATGTGTGTGTGTTTGTGTGCATGTACCATGTATAAGTTAAACAGAGTGTAAATTGAATTTCCCCACTGTGGGACTAATAAAGGTTGATCTTCTTCTTCTTCTTCTTCTTCTTCTTCAACATTTGCTGCTGTGGTTTGTCCGTTCTTCCATCCATCTGTCCTTAGGACCGAGCTCAGAAACTACTTGAGGAATTTATAATTTAGCATGATCATGTTGTTGAGTTTTGCATACAGATTTCAGTAATTTTTGGCCCAAAAGATTATTCTTTATTTTACCTCATTGTGTCTTCATCAATTATACTTATATTTCCAAAGTGTATGTTGGAAACTGTCATTTTCACCTCAGCCTTAAATAATTACAGCACCTTGTTCAGTATGGCATGATGGTACTGAAGAGTGATCAGTGTGATGTAAAACTGTCTTGATTCAGTAAACCTGAAGGCACTTATAACAGACAGTGTTACAACACCTACCAAAGCAAGTTATTTAGCAATATCTTCTCATTCAATCTGCTTACTTTATTCTTTATTTCCTTTTTTATAGGTAATCTTCCTGTATATTTGTCGATATTCCTGTCTATTTGTATATACTGCTCTATATCTGTTTATATTTGTATATCCTTTGCATATATGTCTGTATTTTTTCCATATATTTTTATGTACACTTGGGTGTTTTTAAATGTGCTGCTGTAACGACCAAATTTCCCCACTGTGGGATTAATAAAGGTCTATTCTATTCATCTGAAAGTTAGGTAAGTTCACATTACTTTTACTATTACATTTGTGGAGGCATATTTCAGAAAATTTGAAAATTAAATTTGTCTCATCAACTGTAAATGAAACACTGAAAATGTTAAATTACAAGCAAGGACATGCAATTTCTGGTCAGTTGGAAATGTCAAAGTCACCACTCAAACTTGGAAGTTCCCAAATCATGAAATATCAGACACTATCACCCAGCACCGTGGACACAGAGTCCAGGTGTTGAAATACAAGGAAGTTATGACTAATTAAAACCAGAACAGCATTAACAAGACAGACCATTTTTATCTTCTACTGACTTTATCCTGAGGAAGGTGAGCTAATAAGCCAGACTGCGCTCAATAGACTAATCTCATTAGTTCAAAAAGGGCAAAACCTTTAACCCTAGTCAAGCAGTGAGCCTTGCGTCTTCAGATGATTTATAAATTGACTGGAGCTGAAATTGGCGAAACTAGTACCACCCCTTGAAACAGAAGCCTCACATACTGTACATATTGTTTTACTTGTTGCATTTTCTACTGTGAAATATTACCAAATGGCCGACATTTTCCTCGGTCTGACTACCTTGCCATCAATTCTTCTTCGCTGCTCTGGGGGCAGCAGTAGCTCAGTCTGTAGGGAGTTGGCTTGGGAATCGGAGGGTCACCGGTTCAAGTCCCAACATGGACCAAGAACTGAGTGTGAACTGGTAGCTGGAGAGGTGCCAGTTTACCTCTTGGGCACTGCCGAGGTGCCCCTGAGCAAGGCACCAAACCCCCAACTGCTCGGGGCGCTTGTCAGGAGCAGCCCCCTCACTCTGACATCTCTCCATTTGATGCATGTATATGGGTCCTGTTTGGGTGTGTGTTTCAGGTCTGCATGTATAGGTTAACAACAGAGTGTAAAAATAAAGGAATATCTTCTTCTTCTTCTTCTTAAACAGTAGTTGCCAGTGACAGCCATGACACATCCAGGGGGACAGCAGAGTGAAGGCTACTGTTTTCATGCCCAGTACTGAATGGAGCAGTATCGGACACATTTCCAAATCTGGCATTGGTATCGGAACAACTCTAATGGTGCCGTTACGTTGTTGCTCAGCAGGTAAGTCACTGTTGCTTGCTGGAGCAACTGAATGAAAAATCTGCAATATTCCTATAGAGGTTGAAAGTGTATTTATTATTATGTCCTTGTATATGACATGACATAAAGCCATCAGATTTTGGTGTGATCAAGAGGAAATGAAACTGAAAATAATTACATCTATCAGTCATCCAACATTCCTCTGAACACAAATTTTAGATGTAATCCTGTCGTACATTTTGAGATATTTCACCGACAGATACATGATCTAATAGATTAAAGATGGAGTGCTTTTCCCAGCAAGGTTAACAATATTCTTAGTTTGTTCTCAG
Organism: Pterois miles; assembly: GCA_947000775.1. Taxonomy (NCBI): domain Eukaryota; kingdom Metazoa; phylum Chordata; class Actinopteri; order Perciformes; family Scorpaenidae; genus Pterois; species Pterois miles. The sequence continues at coordinate 2,613,990 of CAMQGK010000550.1, read as the reverse complement.
AAAACCTTTGTCACTAATGCCACATGTACTCTATTATCATCACGTCTAATCAGTGAACGGTGCATGAAATCAGACTGTAATTAGGTCACTATTTTGTGCGGCTCCTGAAATGTCAGTGATATCAGAGAAGATGGTGAAATGAACATACTGACGTGTGCATCCCTCAGAGGTATTCAGAGTGCTCACACTTTGCCTGTAGTCGGGTAATTATAAGCAGTGCTGTAAACTCGCAGGAAGAGCTGTAGCAGAGCTGCCCACGCTCGGTAAACCAAGAGGGGGAAGAAGGAGGAAATGAAGAACCAGCGTACTGTACATGCAGTATGTCTTTCAGAGGGACTACAGCATGGACTGACCATTAAGCCACCAGCAGCACCCGGGAGTGTTTTTCAAGAGAGGATAACTGAAAAGCACTTACTTAGAGAGGTCATAGCTCTGCCAAGGCTACACAGACTTCCAGACTTTTTTTTTTATTTTAATACAGTATTAGAAAATATTAGAAAATATTTAGGCCTCTTCACTGGCGATAGCCATGGCCGAAGACATTGTGATTTCAGATTGTCCATCTTTCCATCCCATTATTGTGAAGGCAATATCAGAGGGACCGCCTGGAGGGAATTTCCTCAAATTTGGTACAAATACCCACTTGGACTCAAGGATGAACTGATTAGATTTTGTTTGTCAAAGACCAAAATTCAAGGTCACTGTGACCTCACAAATGACATTTTTGGCCATCAAGAATTCACACAAATATCTAATAGGACAAAATGAAGTGATGACATTTTGGACAGACATGCATGTAATTTCGATGTTAGTGATACAGATTGTTAGGATATTATTTAAACCCCATCAGCAAATATACAGTATGGGTTTTGTGTAAGGATGAATTTTGCAACATTGCTCAAGTTCAAGTCAAACCCAGGATAACTGAGTTGTGGCCATTTGACTTTATTGTGTTGCTGTAGAAACATCTGTAGGTGAAATGGCATTAGATCAGTGGGAAACGTCTGGGCCTGAAAAGTGAAGCCACTCTACAAGTGCCTTAAGCTTATATTTTTTATAATAGCCAGCAGGGGGCGACTCCTCTGGTTGCAGAAAGAAGTCTGACTGTATAGAAGTCAATCAGAAAATGAGCCTACTTCTAACTTGATTTATTACCTCAGTAAACATTGTAAACATGAGTTTATGGTCTCAATTGCTAGTGTCAAGCCTTCCTCAATAAAGCATAATGTTCATTTAGTAAATTATTGTCCCAATTATTAGTTGTCTGTGTTTTCATGGTGTGTTTTCATTTCATGAAAGTTAATTCTAACAGTTTTGGTTGCCTGTTACTCAGCATTCAGCTGTACTTAGCTTCACCCTCTTGTGTCACTTTTGGCTCCAAAAAAAACCAACATGGCGGTGGCTAAAAAAACAAGATGGCGATGGCGATAATGCCAAACTCAAGGCTTCAAAACAGCAGTCCACAAACCAATGGGTGACGTCACAGTAACTATGTCCCATTGTTATATACGGTCTATGCACTGATTTGGCGTAATTGCTCAGGTATTTGGTCACAAGTGCATGATGTGTTTAACAATTATGTTAGTTTATGTGAATCTGTATTTACAGTATCGTACAGATTGGCTGAAATTCATCAGATGAGTGAGGGAAAACAATGTGCATATTGTATTAGAAACATGTTAGTTTCTAACAGTGTTAATTAAAATGATAATGAATAAAAATTTACTGTGAAGTACATGCAAGAAATGGTGAAGTATCAGGTAATTTACCTTACTACTGTAAATGAGGTGAAATAGAAAATTGTATTTGATATGGATCTATATCATTTGGCTGATACCTGATCCCCGTAAGGTAAAGGTACCAATCCAGGCAAATTTAACTGTAACCTGTTTGTGGTCTGCAGTATGCTGTTAGCCAATGAAACATAACTACCTTGGAGGTTTTAAAAATAAATAAACACAAAAATCTCATATCTTTGTTGGAACCTGCTGTAATTTTACCTGAAAAGGACAAACAGAGGGACCACACGCTTTGTTCATTAATAATACTATTGTACTGTTACTATGAAAGATGCAAAACACATTTATTTCACGTTTGGGATTCTTTCACATCAGCATACAATAGATGGATTTTTAGGACAGAGGTGTAATAGAGTCATAGTAATACCCCAGACCCTTTGTAACCATGAAAGCAAGAGATGCTCATCTAGCATTTTGAAAATGATGTAAGCTTGCTGGAGAATATGAAGAGGATCTGCTCACACTCATTCGAAAGCTTGACACATGCCAGGTGACGCCTCGAATCCTTGATCGTTTTCAGTGCTTCTCTGCTGAGCAGCAGTTGACCCAGGTGCATTTCAAAGGTAACAACAGGGAAAACAACTGTGGGCCTTCGCCTTCCTTCCTGTGAACTCCTGTTACATTGAGCTCACTGAAGGCAAAGCAGGCTTTTATAGCTCTGCTAAACAAGATTAACATCCTTTTTTCACCATTTTTCATATATAAAGCTTTATTTAATATTGCATTTAAGTATTGGAAACCATGTGTGCCATCCTGTGAATCTACCGAATCTGTTTTTCTAAAGTGAAAATGGGCCATTATGTTGTTTAAGCAAGCTTCCTCTGGAAAACTATTGTGTGAAATCATGTCATGTTGACACATCTGTAAATAGCATTTAAATGTGACGAACACAACCTGTGTTTGATGGACAGTTGTTTCAAACAACAAGCTGCACTTAAGACACTTCCTGCCAATTTGTGGCTCCTGGCAGCTCCCTGCTGTTTTTGGATTGTATAGAGGAACAAGTTTAAAGGACCAGTGTGTAGCATTTAGGGGGATCTTTTCGCAGAAGTCGAATATAAAATGAATAAGTATGTTGAAGTAGTGAATAATCACCTGAAAATTAAAAAAATGTGTTTTTGTTGGGTTAGAATGAGCCATTTATATCTACTTAGAGAGCCAGTCGTCTTTACGGATAGTAGCCCAAGAACGTAGGTGTTGGACTTGGGGGAACAGCAATACTTTTTGTCCCTCCACTTTCAGTCGTTACAGCAATAAAATGGTAATGTCTAAGCCAGGTATTAAGATCAGAGAATGGTAGCGATAATCTATATGGCATAACATGCCTCCAGCTTTAACAGTTTCATAATGAGCCGAAAATATTTTCACACTTCTCAGCGGCTGGGGTCTATGGTGAGACAAGATGTTTCCCTGCCGCTGGTTGCATCACATTTCCTCAGGTGTACGGAGGCTTGGAAAGGCCCGGGGGTGAAGATAGCTCCAACCGTAATTTCCCTCACCCAGACCTCCCTGCTTCCCAGTGCCGTGGGGTGCTCGCTGCCCAGTGCACCCTCTCTCACGGCGGGAAGGGACGACTGAAAACTGGGGCAGCCTGTCACTGCTTAGTGGGTGGGACTTTTTGTCATGTCATCAACATTCATATACAACCAATGTGTTTATGGCTAAATTGTTTACTAGAGCACAAAGTTCATCTCAGATCCAGCCTCTTCATTTGCACCCGATTAATGTATCTACCCCAGAACAGCAGGAAACAGGAAACGGGAAACAGGACTTGAGGAGCTGCAGCTTTTATTTCTGCACACACTGCAACATCCACTGTACATTCACTGATATTCTCAAAGCTAAACTAACTCTTCTGCTCTGCTGCTCGCTCGTTTTCTCACACACTCGCTGCTGCTCTCTCTCTCTCGCTTCACCACTCACTTCCCATGTGGACATACACTCTTAGCACTGGCTCGGCTATTATCCAAAATAACCCACGCCACTCCCATAATGCTAGTTTTCCCCTGACATCAGACACATTCAGACAGGATTCACCAGATACTGCTTCCATGGAGTTTGTGTGAGTCTGAGTTGTGGTGGGAGCTGGTCGTTTGTTGGCGTTAGCAAACTCCATTTGTAACCAAATGTTAGCTACAGCTAAGGCACTCAAATGACATCACATCTGTTGAATTTTCCTGGAAAAAAAGTGGCCCAGGGTCTTCACATTAAAAGCAGTCTACAGGCTGATAGAGGAAACCCAGAAAGTCACGGAAGGTCTAATTTTTTTTTAGGTTACAACCTGTTCACACATTGGCAGAAACAAAAAAATCAAATAAATATTAAAAACTTACATACAGTCCTTTTAACATTTGGATTGACAATATGAACCAATGAAGTTGCATTGAATGCTGTCTTGCTCAGATGTTAGCATTCAGCTGAGTTAGCTGAATTAAATCCGAATGTGTGGCTATTCAGTGGAGGAAGAATTTGTCTGCCTCCTCGTTCTTTCATCTTTGTGGAAGTTTTGCACTTCAGCACAAATTTGAATCTCAACAATACAGAACTTTTAAACTTAATGTATTTGATGTACATTTCAGGTAGACTTAATCATTAGAAAATAATGGTGGAAAGAAAGCTTTGCGTATGGAGAGCCTTGCTAATGAGAAGCAACAACGTTGGCGAAAGGACATTTGGACGTGTTTTCTGAGACTCAACTTTTGCCTGATGTGCAGCACAGCAGGCTGCGTCCCCGTCATACAGTTTTTCAAGGATGAGTGTTTTCCATTACATCCATTGTGCATTGCTTATCCACAGGAAGCCACTCGTGGTCTGAATAGCGCTGACCCGTGATACCAGAGCCTGTCATCATGAAATTTTTTTATGAGTCTTTCACTGGGCTGAAACGTTATTTCAATGTCACACCAAGCAGTTTGGTAGCGAGGTGAGGATGGAAGCGTCTGAAAGAATAGTCATTATGAAACTTTAAAAATACTATGTATTGTGAGGTCTATTCACCGCAGGGACAAACTGTTATCCTCCCTGCAAATGCTGTAACATGTCAATTTTCCACTACATAAAGACTGCTATTTTTAGAGTTCTTACCATTGTCACTATCTGGTCTTCTGTGTGAGGATCCAAGGGTATTTTACTCCCCAGTGCTTCTGAGCATCAGTTCTTTGTCATATAATTTGTACCTTTCTCATTTGTACAGTATATGTCAGTAAGAGCTGCTTTCTCTAAAGCTACAAAGAACATTTACAGTCATTCAACCAGGTATTATATCAAGAGAGTTCATGCCGGGAAGCCCCACAGGTTTTCTGATAAATAATTCATCATGGCTTATCAAACATCTTCACTTCAAGGACCCCTATACACAAACTAACTGAATACTGAGTTGTGTTATATTCTTGTGTTTTAAACTGTTGTAAAATCAATAACCCACACCTTATTTTGATTCACTCATTATGAATGGCTCACCCAAGTTGAAATCACAAAGCAGGAAACAGAATAATTTAACTTAACAAGCACAGTGACATTTACCTTAATAGTCCTCCATATGTAAGTCATCGTGTCATAGTGTGTGCCTAGAGTAGTATGCATGTCATTGAGGAAAAAAAACACACCATTTTAGTAACCACTGAGCCACCCTGCTAAAAAACTAGAGCTGTCAATTGATTAAAAAATTGAGTCTTGATTAATTATGATTTTCCACAGTTAATCCTGATTAATCATAAAAGAGTGGCACAGTTTTTTTATCTGTTCATTGCACCTTAATGTTACAGCTGGGATAACAGGCAGGCGAGGACTCAAACACAAACACACTGGAAACAGGCGTGTGGCAAAAAACAGCGTCTTTAATGGTAGCAATGGTTCAGTACACAGGAATCACAATGGCAGGCAAACATCCAAAAACGGCAGGCAAGGGCTAAGTCAAAAACAGGCAGAGTATCAAAAAAACAGGCAGAGTATCAAAAAAACAGGCAGAGTATCAAAAAGACAGGCAGTCAAAAACACTAGGAAGGACGCTGGTACACTTGAACATGAATGAAGCAAGACGGACTGGCACAGAGTGAAGGGGAGACGCACATTAAATACTAGTTAGGGGAGTGACTGACGAGGGACCAGGTGGACACGATCAGGGCGGGGGAAGACAATCAGCCACAGGTGAATGGTGGAAGAAACTAGGTCACACAGTGTCAATCAAGTAAGGAGCGGGAAACACCAGGCAGGAAGTGAAGTGTTCTGAAACGAGAGGAAGGGTTAGGATCACCAAAATAAAACCGGAAGTGCACACAAAAGACAACAAACATAAAACCTAAGACTTCACATTCCTAACACTTAAAGGGAGATCTGTCAAGTATTTAATACTCTTATCAACATTGGAGTGGGCAAATATGCTGCTTTATGTGAATTATCTATATATTTATTACTTGAAATCAATTAACACAAAACAATGACATACATTGTCCAGAAACCCTCACAGGTACTGCATTTAGCATAAAGAAATATGCTCAAATCATAACATGGCAAACTGCAGCCCAACAGGCAACAACAGCTGTCAGTGTGTCAGAGTGCTGACTTGACTATGACTTGCCCCAAACTGCATGTGATTATCATTCACATATGTAGAAGTCAAAGGTCAACAGACCCCTTTGAAATGGCCAAAACTTATGTAATTACACAGTGTCATTTAGCCTCCTTTGTGACAGGCTAGTATGACACGGTTGATATAACCTAAAAATTGAGGGTTGTGTTAATGCATTAAAGAAATTAGTGGCATCAAAACAAATTTATGTTAACCTTTTATTTGTCCTGCTAACTTTGACAGCCCTAACAAAAACATGGTTAATCCAACACTTTCAGTGCAGATCAGTTTAAAGCAGTTAGAGCTCAGCTGAGTCTGTTTTCTGCTGATGTGCTCGCCTCTTTCTTAATCCTTCCGACTTGGAAGAAAAAGCAAATGCACGGAAACATAGATGTTTCTCCTTTCTAGGTGTTTCTGCTGACGTACTGTATTACCTCTGAACACAGCGTATCTCTGTTTCAGCCTTGGTTAGGACAACAGCACACTAAGAATTGAATTTGCAGTGTGAATGCCTCTGGCACATTAATTGGAAAACAGCACAATCAAATCTACAGTATAATAATTTGACATGATTCATGCTGCTCTGTGTTTTGGACTGCAAGAAATCAGGAATAATGTTTTACATCAGGAATACGAATTACCAAAATCTGCTTATTCATGCCAGCAGGTTTGCCAAATGCAAACTTACTGTAGAATGAGGAAAAGTACTGAAGGATACAGATTTTATTAATCCTTTATTGGTGCAAAACTTTCAGCCTTGCAGCTTTTTGTAGTTGCTCGTCCTGCTCTTGAGAAGCACCAGAGGTCATATTATTATATAATTTATATTAAAGGTGCAATGTGTAGAATGTAGGCACTGACTACTGACTACTGCTGATTCAATCTAAATTTACAGTCAAGAGCTATAAAAGAAAAGCCAGCTACTAACCAACAGCAGAATTTGACCAAACTGCTGAAACTCTTGAGAGCCGGTCAAAATAACACTGTTAACTTATAGTCTTTATGTGTGGCGTCAGACTATAGTTTACGCTGATAGTTTGTTTATTGAGTTAAATCCAAAGTGGCAGAAACAAGAGAAGAAGAAGAAGAAGAAGAAGAAGATAGTCCTTTATTAGTCCCACGAGGGGAAATTCAATTTTTTCATTCTGTTGTTAACTTATACACGGTACATGCAGACCCAAACACACACATGCACAAACATGCAACAATGGAGAGATGTCAGAGTGATGGGGCTGCTCCTGACAAGCGCCCCGAGCAGTTGGGGGTTTGGTGCCTTGCTCAGGGGCACCTCGGCAGTGCCCAAGAGGTAAACTGGCACCTCTCCAGCTACCAGTTCACACCCAGTTCTTGGTCCATGGCGGGACTTGAACCGGTGACCCTCCGGTTCCCAAGCCAACTCCCTACAGACTGAGCTACTAGAATGACCTCCACCTTCATCCTGTCCTCCCTGCCACCAGAAGACCACCCTGCCAAGCTCACGAGACAGTTAATATTAGGCATTGACCTCAAATACCATAGTTAAGTTTAGGATATGTTGTTGGGCAGTGAGTCTCGCAAGAGTTTTTCCTGATTTCAGATCATATTTTGCAATTTGCAGGTTATCTTCTAGAGAAGACTGGAGACAAACCGCCACCGCCAGGAAGAACAGGTATTAAAAGACAGGACGGGCCTGTCAGTTAGCATCCTAATTCAGGATGTTTTCATAGCTACGAAAAGCAATGCACTGTAATTCTTATATATAAAACAACGTCAGTTTGTATGTAATCATTGTAATTGTAAACCAGGAAACATAAAAAGCAACAATTGCCGTGTAGGGAGGGGGTTGGGGTGGATGGGTGGGCTATTTTGAAAAGACAGCATGCATGTCACAAGCAGAAATTGACATTGCTGGATATTCATTGTAAAATGAAAAATGAGGAATAACTCTTCATAAGATAGCATATGACCTGTTGTATAAGGATACAACACTGTAACCTCTTCACATTCTGTTGATAATGTTTGTTGATTTTTTGAATGTTTTAAAATACGATCCTAGCCAGATCTTGCATATCGCACCTTTTATAGTGGAATCTGGTGCTACCAAAGGCACACAAATCGTGTCAGCTTAGTTGTACAGGGATTGGGAATTGAATATACTTTTCAATTAGACCTATTCAGAAACCAGTTACACAATTAAATTCATTACCTTGATGCTTTAATGCCTGAACAGTTCATAACATAGGTTGCAGAGGGAGTTACCTTGAAGAGAAGGAAACATAAATGGATTTATGCCAGGGCCTGACTTACATACAGTATGTATAAAAAAACCTTGTATATGTCTTTAATGGAACTGTAAACATCGAGGCTTGAAGTCAGTCAATAGCAGCACATAAAAACTGACTGAGGCAGCACATGAAGCTGCATTCTACAGTAGATATACTAGCTATTTACGCCTGCTGGAGAAGCCTAAATCACGAAATAGAGCTACAAGCCATCTCTCCTGAACCGGACACTTCAGATTTCTCTGTGTGAAGTTTTGATGTGTGATATGAATTCCTCTCCACACACAGGGAAAAAAATAAATAAATAAAAAATTGAAATCCAGAACTGTTGCCCGGAGCAATTATTCCAGACTCTGTAATGCCATCTCTTCTCCATCACATCCGTTTGGAACCATTTGGTATGAAGCGATCACACATCAGCCAGCTTGGTAAACATGAGCATGCTGTGTGCAGTTTACGGATGGGATTTTTGGATATTCAAGTTAATTTCAGTCAACAAATGTCTCCTGTTGCCATTCAGAGCCTGAAAAGTGCCTAATGTAGCGTTGCTGTATGTCAAAGTCTAAATTGGCCCCTTGAGGAAAGAATGAAAGGGCTCTATGTGGAGAACACACTCTGCAATCACCACTTGTCCTGCGGGCACAGGTGGCAGAACCTCCATTGCACATTTAATTGTGTTCTCAGGTTTCCGGGTCGCATAAAATAACAGGAAGACATAGCGCAAAACTACGGAGCCCACGGCCTTAAGGGACACAGTCAGATATTTTTTGAGGACTACTTTTGAATTCCCTAACAATAGGTTCTCTCGCAATAACTTTTGCATTATCTTGCAATATTTTTTTCCATTCTGCAAAGTCGCAATGCCGCAGTATGGATCATATAAGCACATTAAATCCATTTTAAATCAATTGCAAGGGAACACAAAATGTATTGCGAGGGAATACAAAATCTATTGTAAGGGAATGCAAATCATATTGCAAAGTCACGCAAAAACATATTGCGAGGTAATGCAAAATATATAGTGAGGGAATGCAAGCACGGGCCTAAAAAATCTGTCTGTATCCCTTAATGGGCTCTGTATGAAACAAATATACAAATATGACATGAGAATAAAGCTTCTGCCACTAGATGATTGCATGTTACACAAATGTAAGTAGGCACACATCTCAACATCGTTACGTAGGAATACTTAAAACCCATTAGCTATTCAGACAAGTTAAAATGGATGATTGTAGTTATCATCTTGTCAGCAGCACATTTAATGCAGTTCTGACCATTCTGTTCTGTGCTCTAAGTTAAAAAAACATCACATTTACACCCATGCCCAGCTCTCTTGAGGTTGCTAAAGAACCCACAATAGCTTAAATCACAGAAAAGTTCCCTGGCAACACGTTATCTGATCAGTGGCACGTAGAATATATGTTTCTGTTTGTTCTGCCTCATCACACTCATCTCTCTCATTGTTGTGGAAGCAGAGTTGAGACAGAACCAGATAAGAGTGTCCTCTGATGAATGCTTTGGAGATACCACCTCACAGGTATACCGCTTTACACAGAATTACAAATATGGCGAGGCAGCTTGTGACAGGACAACAATGTGGTGGCTAGCAGTGTGCACTCAAGTGATACAAAATACAGCTAGATAGTAAATCACTGGCTGTGGCTCTGGGGCTGAAAGCACCGGTGGCAGTCACACCGTCGAGCCGCATCGGGGATGAGGCACTGTATTGGCAGCAAGCTGAGGATGTGTTTGAAGTGATGAATAGTGGAACCCTAACACACAACATATCTGGGCACATCCTGTCTCGCTTAGTATACAGCCAGGGTTTGCTTTGCTGGATAAAACAGATTCATCTTCTCAGCCCAGAAGCAAAGCCCTTGTGTTTTCTTCACGTCCCGTGTTTCTGCTCAACTGCGAGCAGTCTGCACCTTTTCAGATTTGAAAATCTTGCATGCTGTAAATTCTATATAGAAATGCAGTCCTTTGGATGTGACACTTTGAATGATTGTTGAGCGACGCTTTGTACCTGTTTCACAGTTTAGAATACCTCCCTGTTCCTGACACAGTCTGCGTTTGTAATCTAACATTTACTAACATAAAACTACCGAGAGGGAGAACAATTATCTGCCTTGGCTTTCTCTGCCAAACTGTTTCACTGTAGCAGAGTGGAGGAGTCATCTGCAACTTTTGTGATTGGAAAATACCAAAAAAATGATGATGTTCAGTTATCAGGGCACAGACGCCATGTCCTACCATAGCAGCGTCAGAGGAAGAGGTCGTGAAATAGCGGAGCAAGAGCTTGCATGCCTGAGTTATAACAGTTCGCCCCCACATGAAAATTACAGATTTCTCCTCTGTAGTACTATGTATCAGTCTACATTGTTATGGTGTGAGTTGTCAAGTGTTGGAGATATCGACCATAGAGATCTCTACCTTGTCTCGAATATAATGGAACTAGGTGACATTTTGATTGTAGTGCAAAAAAAAAAAAAAAAACAGAAATCATGACCTGGTTACTCAATATGATGCACAGACTTGTTGTGAGCACTTTCATATAGGAACTATTTACTTTCTGCCAAACTATGCTAACAGTATCACTGTGCAGAAGAAAGTGTGCATCTACTTATGGGCGAAAGGTTTGTGATCATGAGATGTAAACATGAATGACGTCCTTCTCAGCTGAGCTGTAACCAAGATTCTGTAAAACAAATATCACACATTTCAGGCTCCACCAGTGGTCTGAAATGGTATACACCTCCTGGTGTTTGGAAGTGTTGTGAACATTGTGTGGAAGGATGAAAGCATATCACATCATTTTTATACATGTGCATATTGCATTTATATTTTCTTTCGCTAACATTAGATATTAACACAGCTAACAGCCATATTTAGCAATATGGAAATTTGTCAGCTAGTGCGTTTTCAAGTGTAAATTGACCAGTTGTCTCAAATTAATTTAACTTTTCCCTGATTTGTTCTAAAAAATACCATTTAGAGTCAAAATGTTCAGAAGATACAGTATGTGCTGGTAAAAAAGGGTCTAGTATGTACTTTGTTGTTGTCATAATTCTTTAATAAATTCCACTGGCGTTAATAGACTGGAGGACAGGACCTGCCGCCAGTCTCCTAAAGGGGCGGGGCAGTGGTGAAATCCACATGGCACAGGTGGGACTGTCTCTGGCGGTAACATTAGGTAGCTCAGTGGTGCTAGGTCAGCAAGCATCATCAGTGAGAATGAGCAGAAGCACACCTCCGTCTATGCGGTGCAGTTGGTGTACATAACAAAGTCTTTGGATTATCTTGAGCTCATGATTTCTGGAAAGTCAGATGGTCAGATGGACTTCTGGCGCTTTGAGCACCAAAAGCCGAATGCCATTTAGTTTTATTATATTAGAGAAAAGTGAGTGAATAGAGAAAATCTCTATAGCTGATATTTCCAACACTTGGCAACTCCAAAAATAAAAACTTAATTGATATATTGTATATAGCGCTACAGGTAAGAGGAAAAATATGTATTTTTGATTTTGGGGTCATCTGCCCCTTTAAGCAATCAACTATTTTGCTGTACTGGCTTTCAAATGGGTGGTGTCTAGATAAGAACCAGCAAACTGGGAAAAGGTGAAGCATTGATCTCAAGTAATTAAAGTTAGGATTTGACCTTGAATAGTTAAAGTTAGATCATCAGGCAGCAGGAGATTTTGCAAGTTTTTGCAGATCTCAGATTAGATTTTGCAATTTGCAGGTTCCCTTCAAGACACGAGTCTTCAAGAGCAGTCTGTCATGGAGAATGGTACGGGTGGTCCCAAATGCAGGAGATTACATATAACAGGAACTTGGGGAAATAGTTTTAATTCAATATGTAGTGCAGGCAAAGCAGAACTGAGCATCTCACAACAAAATCAAGGATCCAACAAAAACTGAAACTGAAAACTCAGACTTAAATACGAACTGATCTGACGAGAGGATGAAGTGCAGGTGGAGAGATGGGCAGATAAGTTCAGGAGAGGGGAATGAGGTGATTAGGCAGGTGGACAGACAGGGAGGTAATTGGCAGGGGAAAACACTGGGAACAGGAAAGGAGCTGATTGGTTTGGAAGAACTAATGAGGCTGATTCAGAGGAGGTGTGTAGATGTGCAAATGAAGGACAGCCAGTACAAGAACACAGGAGGAAAACACAGCACAGAAAACCCAAAACACAGAAAACCACTCAGTCTGATCTGCAAAAAGTCCCAGGGCATCTGGACACAGTGTATGACTGTGCCATGGTTGACCAAATTCTTCCTCGCAGTTCTCAATCAAATGCTCGCTGGCATTTTTGCTGCTGTCTGGATGTTTAAAGAGGTAACACAGCCGAAGGGGAAGGGTGTTGGACAAATAACATCTGTGACAGCCAAGATTCTACCCAACACAGTCCAGAACTAAAGACTTTCCTGAAGCTGCATTTTCTGACACCAAACCTTTAAAAAGCAAAACAATCCTCAAAATTTGCTTTGAGGTTTTTAGTCTCTTGGCTGCACGACAGGAAGAGGAGTCTTCTAAGTGTAAATGAAAAAGGCCCACATCTGATGTCAATACATGAGAGTTGGTGCTCTCACCGTGCGCCTTTTTGAAGAAATAAGAGGGAATGTAAAAAAATACGTTTAGCAAACCTTGTCACAAGGGATTATTGAAACATGATACACAAATATGACAAACTGGTGATAGCAATGACAGAATGGAATTGGAAATGTTGCACCCAGTTTAGAAAATGCCGTTTATATCGCACCAATACCCACCCTGCTGTCAATGTGATATTTTCAGTTCTTGGCTCTGATTTCATTCAAATTCAGTTCAGTAGACCAGTAACATCGTCCCTATTCAGACACAACTACCTAAAACAGTCAGTAATAGTCATGTTTTCCACATCTTTCAACACATTTGTAATTTGTCTGGTTCAGTGATTTCTCAACCATGATATTCAGTATATCCAGGATGAAAGCAGACTGCCAGTACTTCTAGTAGTAGATATTGTTGTCCTCCCACCCCCAGCTTCATGTATCCCTGAACACATGATTCAATGTGAATGGTGTCGAAAGAAAATAAAAATACTTGACATCATGTATAGCCAGTTATTTATTTGAATGGGGAAAGTGCTGCAGAATAATTTTTAATTAATTTAAGTTTTGACTGTCAGTCACCCGCAAACTCCGATCAAACGGTCAAACTAAGCAGCGCTGCTCAAATATGAATCACTATGCTGTTACTGTAATGCCTATTTCTCATGTAAAATGTTTTCAGAATCATTGTGTAGTGTCTTTTTAGCTGTAAAATGCTCCAGCTGGTGGGCGGTGCTTGGTGTTTCCTCAACTGATCTCAACAAACTTTCTCATTTTATAGCTAAACAGTAACTGCAAGATGTTTCTGAAAACAATTGGGGTGAGAAACAGGCCTAACAGTACAGAATATTGATTCATATTTGATCAGCGCTGTGTAGTTTGACCGCGAGTGATTGCCAGTTGCTCAGAGATGAAAAGGCTCCAGCTCGGCTCTGATTGGCTGTTTTCTCTGGTCTGTGAAATCTTGTAGATGCCATTAGGAGCGCCAAAGGACACAGAGGCACATGATTTTTTTTTTCAGATTACCGGTCTCATGCACTACTGTCAGGATATTGTGACTGTTTCACAAAATCCCTATATCTACTCCAACCTGCCTACTGCTGCTTTAAGGGGGCATTCACATGAATTTTATCAGGAAGTCATATTTCCCATTATGCCCACACCACATGAATGCAGCACAAATGCTCTATCTTGCAATGCTAAAGAAAGTGAGACAGCATTGACACATGTGTCAACAAATTGTGATTTGTGATATTTGATACATCGCACAGTTGTACCGGCAGGAATACAGAGACTGCAGTAGTGTACAGATGCCGTTTCCATGGTTGACACACATAACACCTGGTGTTTACCAGCGGAGAACTTGTCTGCATGAGGATCGCAGTTAGACCCCGCAGATCCAAGCGAGTGTGCAGGCAGTCGCTCCTCATCTGCAAAGCCCTTAATGTTTGCAAAAACAAACAGAACCGGAAACATAACCTCCTTGGCGGAGATAACTAACTGTATGTTGACCTGATATTAGCAGATTAGTTTTCTTGTATGAAACATAATCATGAGTGAGGTGTTGTGTGTGGATTTTGGCAGGCACTACTATGTACCAGCACTGAATCTTTTAGTGGTACAGAGTAGTATTTTCACTACAATATGTTGTTAATTATGGTAAAAGGATATCATAAAGAAAAAAAATAGACTAAATACAATAATATAGGCATTATCAGTGACTGTAAGCCCCATATATTTGGGTTAGTAGGGGCCTACTACACCTACTAGCAGGTTTTATCATCTATTCACATGTAGATAACCAAAAGAAGCTATAAAAGAACACGACAGCAACTTCTATTGAATGTAATAATTATGACAGGAGCAGAAGTTGAAGTCAGGCACTGTAGTACGACGCTGTAGTAAAGACTCAATAAGAAGTGGAGGTCGAGGACGATGGTTGGGACACAAAACACAGGACTTTAACCAAGGAGGCCAAAGTTTGCATCCTGTGTGAAACCAACAATGTGTAGTTTTGTTTGTGTTTGCAGTTATTCTAACCAAAAACACAATGTTTTTCCCTAAACTTAACACTTTTTGTGTCATACACCTAAAGATGCCTTTTTGTTTGTGTTCAAAACATGACGTTTCATTCAGTTTTACATGTTACAAGTTGTTGCTTTTAAGATTCACTTTCATTTTTACAGTCTAGTAGGCATAGAAGGCCCCTAATGATCCACATCTATGGTGCTTATAGCAACTGATGATGCCTATTTAATGGCCTTCTTTCATCCCTGACTGTATTATTAATGATGGTAAAAGGTTATCATCAATGTAAAGATGTAAAGAAAAAAAGATGCTGATATGTCACATATATATATATGTCACATATATATATGTGACATTTTTTTTTTTTTTTTCTAAAAACTTTTTTATAGAATAACATCATCCTTGAATTCCTCTCACTTTTAATGGGATGATGAATTGTGCACTCGGTTGTTATTTTAACAACCATATGGCTGTCACTTAGGAATTAATTAATTTCATTTATATCTTTGGAAGGTGCGTCCTCCTCTAAATGACATAAATTGACATCAGAATACAGCATGCACAGAGCTCTTAGATCACCCTGCTGTTCTCATTTCACCACAGTTTGCCATACTTCCTGTGTGTGTGTATACACATTTACATATTATTTCAAGGTTCCACACACACAATCACTATTCCAGCCTTGCTTATGGTTTGATGCACAATTTACTCTGCTGCACAAGACCCTCAGGGGTGAAGAAGAGAACATGTTTTCTACATATTTATCCTTTCCCTTTTCATATTTGGATAGTTATTGATGCAGGTTTATGAATGAATAATCTGAAATACAGTTCAGGGATGGGATATAGCTGTCAGCAATCACTGAATACAAATAATGAATGCAGTTTCCTGCAGCTTAGGTTATAAAAAAAAAAAAAGCTAAACACAGCCCACATGGGGCATGTGTGAAGGATGTACATTATCTTTCGACAGTCTGCTCTCTTGGCTTCCTCGTCAAACAATGCCATTATCCCAGATCAGTGTGTGCTACATGGGTAGATAAGAATTTGTAAATTATACAGCAGTTACAAGAGACAGACAGTGAATTCTCCCCAGCAGCTACATTAAATCAGCTCAACAGAAAGGTGTCTTCTTTGGTTTGAACTCATGTATACCAAAGTCTTTGCAGCATGGTGCCTCATCTCCCTTTTAAAACACTCCTCACTTGTCCTCTGTGGAGGATTGCGATGTCCTGCAGCACATATTACCAAACAGCGGCGTGCGTGGACAGACTCCTTTGGAGATCCAAATTCTAATTATGCAAATGAACGCGACTTTTTTTTAAGATTGAATGCTGATAGTGAACTTTCCATTTTTTGGGGTAAACTTGATTCTGCTCGCCTGGAAGGTCAGCCTCTTTTTTTCATTAAATGTCCGGCCTTGAGGTATTGCCGACAAAGTATAATCACTATTCTGCATTAATATGCTGATCAAATCCTGGGTTCCAGGCATAGACATGGCTTTTCATCCTCTCCGTCCTGCTCCCACATTTCCCATCAAATATTCAACATCAAATATGCGCGAACATCATCAATGCAGTTTTGGGCACACTGTACCGGGGTTCGGGGTTTACTTCCCAACATCACATGGAGGATCGTGCATCCTGACTGCCCGTTTAAGCATGAAGGGACGGCTTTGCCGGCTATGCCTGGCTGCAGACATCATCTACAATCTGTTTGAATGGGGGCTGTTGTGCATTCTAAATGCATTTTGCAGAGGGAAATAACCTGACTCTGTAGCGTACTTAACACACAGTCCCTCATTCATTTTTTCCTGCAAAACATTAAAATATCCTATCATTTCCAATAAAGAAGGTAATATCGTTCTGCAGTGGGGGAGTACCACCAGTTGCGCTAATATAGCTGTAGTTTATGAGATCATTGCTAGGGTATAATGCTAACTGGTTATCTGCCTTTCTGTAGGTTTTCTGTTGTCTCACTTCATTTTTCTCACAGCATCTGAAAAACTTTTCAGCATGTAACCATGCATTGCTTTGCATGACCATCCATATCGATGTGGACATCTTCTAGTGATGCTGATGCAGTCACAACGAGTACATCATACCTCGCAGCATCACTGTCATACTTATAATCACAGTAAAGAATGGCCCCTCCGCCATCAGTCCTCATAAGTATTGTGTGAAGAAACGCCAGAATGGTTTTGCATATGATCTCCTCTACAACACAAAGAGCACTTACTGTTCATCTGCATTTAGTTCTTCGACACACTGAAACTGCAGTAACGTGCAAAGTGTGGTACTGCCAGCCGCCATGAGACTTCCATTACTCCTACAGTAGTGTTATTATGGTATGGATGGCCTCTGAGTGAGGAGAATGCACTTGGCGGCTCACGTTACCACAGTCTTGGAAAGAGAGGAGTGAGCAGAGGGGTTCCCAGTTGGTTGCAATCTGCAACCACACCACTAAATGTGGCCAAATCCCACTCACTGTACCATTAATGCCACCATAAATATACTTATTCCTCACAAAGGCTTTAAAGGCGCTGAATGCAAGAATGGGAGTATTTCTATTGCCTCCGTATGGCTCTCAATGTGTCCACAGCTGAGCCGGCAGCTTGTAGCTAACAGTGCTAGCAGCACTAATTCTTAATACAAAGGCAAGCAGCGTTAACCTGTGGGTTAACCGGAGGGTGGGTGCATGCTTCCATGCTGATGCCATCAGTCAACAGGACGTTATCGGCTGTAACCATCGCGTGAGAGCAGTGCAGAGCGGCAGCCGTGAGCTAGCCAGTGGGTTACATTCACATGCCCGAACATGCACTAATAGGCAAGCACGCACAGCCAGCCTGGCTATGTCGACAAAGCACAGAGAAGCTCGGATTACAACACACACAGAGGGAGAGTGACTTCATTCTCTGCTCAGGTAGACATTACTCCTCTATAGCTTCACATAGAAAGTAGTTCTTTGATGGAGACATTTCCATAATTCAAATATTCAGCCCAAACACCAGGTTTAAGTTGAATAATGCTGAACAAAGTTACAAGCTTCAGTAAACACAGCTGTGTTCAAACGGTTGTATTTCACAAACTCGCCATACACACAGATTTCTGAGCTGTGATAACTGTCATCCTGAAGGTCAAGATTTTCAATAGCCTGTCCTCAAGATTTGAGACAGCCAAGGTAAGAAGAGATGGAGATAGAATAAGAAAAATGATTATAGAGGAATCTGGCATTTTCTGGATGAATGCACTTTGGCACTCGGAGACTGATGGTGAGTGACACTCTATGACCAGTCCAAGCTTTTCTGAGCATCTGTGCTGTCAGAGACGGAGAGGGGAGATGGGGGATCGGCTTGTGTTATCATGTGGCTGTTATTCTCTTGCTGAATAACTTACGGCTCGAAGATTATATTCGACAACAGTATACAGGGAAAATAAGTAATGTTGGCATTTCTTCCTTTTGCAGCAGAGGTCTGTCAGGTGATTTAACACACCCCTGGCAGCCATATTAGGTCCTCAGATTTCAGCTTCAGTGGTTTCTAAGAGCTGATTGTGTTTCTAAACAAAGCGTCAACTTTGCTGTCTCAACTGAATTTATTAAACATGGGAAAATGATTTGCCCCTAATAAATTTGATTGATTTTGTGTTAGGATGATGCCAGCTTCTTTGCGTATTGTCTGCTAACATCACTGTCTCTATTTAACACCTCTGATTTTCACGCCAGATAATTAGGGCCGCCAACACTCAGGATTTGCCGGGGAAGGAAAAATGATAGTTAATTATGAATTTAAAAAATCAACAAGTGTATCATTTCACAACGCAGGTGTGTCACAATTTGCCAATGTGATGGGTCGTCAATGGGCAAGTATGCTGTAGGGGCTTCTGGCAGTGAAAGAACCTATGGAAGCTGTGACGGCACGAATAGTGCAAATGACAAGTTTATTTTCCTCATTATTCTGTGAAAAAGGAGAGAGAGAAACACTCAGGGCTCAGGGGAGAAAAACAGGATAATGGGAATAACAATTTATTTATTTTCCCTCATTTGTAGTCACATTTAAATATCAACCCTATATGCTAGCTAGCCTACAGCAGTGATTCTCAGAGTGGAGTCTGTGGCACTCTGTCAGGGAGTCTGCAAAATAATTAGCAATAAATTATATAATTATGCTGTATCATTAAAAGTACATCTACAGATGGGTCCATTTGCTCCAATAAAACAAGCATATCATGTCCATCACTCCCACCCATGTTAGTTGTGGGCCAATAGAAACTTTGATGTGTTTGTGACATACAGCAATAAGTTTATTATTTTAAAGTTGCGTCGCTCTCTGAAAGTCAGCTTTAGACTGAGAAATTTAAATATCTACATTTATTGTGACTATGCCAGTCTGGCTTCTCTTCATTTTCTGAAAGATATTAAGATCAATTACTTGAAATATGGGCTGTAAATGCTGTCAAGTTGAGTCCAGTTTGAATAAAATCACCCTCTGTTTCAAGGTATAATATGCCAGAATGAACTTAATAAAAAGTATAGACTGACAGAAAAATAATTCCTGTCAGTCTTGACTTACGCTCCACTAGAAATGTGAAGTGTCTGTATCTGCAGAGACCCTGCAGCCCTCTGCCTGTATTATTTTTCTTTTCTTTTGACTTACTTTATTCAGGACGCTGCTGGGTCTGCAAACAACCTGGTGTAACCCGCATCCCATTCAGGTGGTCCAGTACCGACACTTTTTACTTTACTCTGTTAGACACAAATTGGCGGTATTTCACGGATGAGGATGGCCGTGTTACGTGCATGTGTTCCGGTGATCGCCTGCTCCTTTGTGCTGAGTGCAGCTATGATCGGAGCGTGTCTGTAGTTTGACAAGAGCAGCGCTGAACCACAGCCAGCAGATTTGAAACCTGCATTTATTATAAATCCGGCAACTCGGCACCTTCCCGCAGAGTTGTGTAGAGTTAATTGGGTGTTAATTTGTGCTTTAGAACATAACTGCTGGGAAACAATCAGAAAATAATATTTTATTTCTCTTATTCGCTGATTTGTTCTCACTAATGCCGCTCTCTCTCTTCAGTGACTCTGTCTTGGCTTGTTGGGCTCTGGAGGAGGGGCCAACTTTGAGTGCTGTTTACAAACAGCAACTGATAGCGGTTACATATTATGCCTTTAAACGTATAAAAGTGGTACATTCAATGACATTGCAAATTTACCCACCATTGGACTAATATAGGATTATCTCAACTCAACTTACATGATTCAAATTGAAATGTATTTTGTGTTTATCACTATGAAACAGGTCTGAACTATTTAGGTTGAAAAGTTTAAAAATACAAAGAGGTCCAACGGCATCTAAGAGTACAAATGGTAGTAAGCATTACGCTTAATCGCTGTTACGATTATGAGGGGGTCCTCGGAAAGTGTTCTGCCCTGTCAGGAGTCCTTGGCCCCAAAAAGTTTGTAAACCCCCCACCTACAGTACTGTATCAAATACAACATTATAAGTAATGTTATCATGCAAGTAAGCATGCATGGCTGGCTGCATGCAAGTATATGCTAAATAGCTTGTCAACCTGCTTATAAATATATATATATATATATATATATATATATATATATATATATATATATATTTTTTTTTTTTTTTTTTTTTTTTTTTTTTTTTTTTTTTTTTTAAGAATTATTTAACGCATTCTTTAATTAAGACAAATCCTTGTGGAGAACAAAGTAATACAGCAATAAAACATTATCATTTTATAATAACAGTCAGTAGTCTGTCAGCTAGTAGATCCTCCTTTTAGGTAAATGCTAATGGAGCCAAGAGCAAGCAATATTAGCATTAGCATTGGTACTGTATAGAGGTAAGATCGGGCCTAAAAAATCCAGCCCGACCCGACCCAGGCCTGCGGGTATTAAAGCCCGACCCGGCCCGAGCCCGATCAATTAACTTGATTTGCAGGCCCGAGCCCGAAACAAACCCGAAATTTTATATTTTATTTGTGAGGACTCAGGAGGAGGAGGAAAGGGAGGGGATGCGTCAGTCAGACCCGGACAGAGCACTGCTCCGGGAAAAGGGACTGGTTGTGATTTGTGTGATCACATTTGTGACGATGCCTGTGCATAATGATAACAAATTAAAGCCTGTCTTTTGTAACGAATTCTCCCAGTTAAACAAGACTGTAAGATGCATATTCAACAAACATTTATATCTTACCATACAGCGCCTTCTCTGTTTTATCCAAATTATCTATTTTATAACAAGTATTCCTTAGTTTAATATCCATACATCGTTTTAGTCTCTTCATCTTCATCTTCAACAGATCCGGGGGGTTATCCGGGGTCGGATCGCGGGGGCAACAGCTCCAGCAGGGGACCCCAAACTTCCCTTTCCCAGGCCACATTAACCAGCTCTGCATGGGGGATCCCGAGGCGTTCCCAGGCCAGTGTGGAGATATAATCTCTCCATCTAGTCCTGGGTCTTTCCCGGGGTCTCCTCCCAGCTGGTCGTGCCTGGAACACCTCCCTAGGGAGGCGCCCAGGATCGTTTTAGTATACATAATATATAAATATATATTTATTTTAAAAAGTTAGTGAGAGAGAAGCCTGGCCCGGCCCAGCCCGGCCCGGCCCGACCCGAACGTAATAATTGACATTTTGGGCCCGACCCCGCCCGAATTTTGGGCGGGCTCGGGCTCGGGATCGGGCTCGGGCTCGGGCTCGGGCTAAAGATCTTACCTCTAGTACTGTATGTTTTTGCCCAAAAATGTTTTTTGTTTTGACCATGAGAGATGTATGTTTTTGAATGTCACAACACTGATATGTACCACATGAATGGCATATTCATATTTTATGGTCGATTATCAACAAAATCACACAACAAGCTGCCCAGTTTTTATGTTTTGTCAAATACAAGAAGATATAGCAAACATACTTACATACCCAAAAAAAAAAAAAATACATTTCAACTTTTCAAATATCAAAACACCTACAAAAGTGTCTTTCTGAAAAGATGATGAATGATACCATGGTGCACATGCTGATTGCACTAGCTGTCTTTCATCTTTCAGAAAGAAATTTTACATGACAGCACTCTTTCCCGGCAACTTTTTTTTTCTGATCTGGTTGTTTGGACAGTTTTCCAGTGGATGTCCATGATGCTGTCAGCAGCGGCTGCCTGGAGATTTATGATGCAATTGTGCAGCCTCTATGAAAAAAAAAAAAAAAAGATATGAGCTCGGTAAACACTGAGGACATCATTTAGCTTACATTTCTGCAACCTTTTGTTCCAGTAAGAAAGAGTAATTGTGAAATGTCTGAATATATCACCCATTTTGCTCATCAAAGTAATACTGATGGCCTCCGTGGCTTCGTTGTGGTCTGGGGAGATAACATATTTGAAACCATGATCTGATTGGAGTGCACATAAGCTGCAATTGAAGCCTGCTGCAAGAAACAAAGGTTTTCTGTGGCTGAGGGAAGCAGTTAGGCTGCTTTTGTTCTCTGCAAAGCTCCTGTTGGCTTGACCTAAGTCAGGATGACATGTTCACCTCCTATCCTCAGTACCTATTTCTGGATGACTGTAACTTACTCTGACATTGCTAGGGGCAGCACTTCCTCCGTATTACTCACAATATAAAATCTCACTAATATATTTTGGCTGTTATTCATCTCAGGCAAATAATAAAAGAAAAAAAAAAATCGGAGGAGTAAAAAGGAATAAAATGTGTTTTGGACCAACATAACTGATATTATAATGTGTTTAAACATTTTATGTGCATTTTGAATAATTTAAACATGAAGCAGCTAAGACATTATTCATTTTGTTCACATTCAGCAGCAGCAGGCTGAATGCACAGCAACAAAGCTAGCACTCTAAAATATGTAACAATCACTTTAATATTTCAGGTTATTCATTGAGCTGTGATTCAATATCTGAGAACAAAAACATCCGTCACAGAAGAGCAAATGCTGTCTCATAAGCACAAACGTACAATTAGAATAGACGATTATTAGAGATTATATCTCTAACCAGCCGCAAAGAGTACAGCTGATGTCACAGAATGAAATGCACTTAAGGAAGAACCAGGATTTGCTTAACCCCTTTTTGCCTCTTTTTTATGGGGTTGCAGGAGGGTATTTGGGGGGAGATAGCAGGTCAACAGTAGATGTCACACAGTGGTGGTGTAAATCATCCAAAAGCTGGAAACCTTAAGATTCATTTGCGATGCAACTCAGCACTGTGTCAAGTTGTTTTAGTTATAGCGCAGAAATTATCACAAATTAATTAATTATTTAATTATTAAGTTGTTGCAGCAATGTTCAGGTTGATGCCATTTGTTACACAGACTTGTTGTTAAATTTAACCTTTTTTTAACTCAAGGATTGATGAAAATGTCCAAAACACCACATTAAGACACCAAGACCTTAAGGAACAACATATTAAAAGCCATGCTGTGATTTGGTATCGAAAACTTTTGACATTCGGAGATTTCTGCAAGAACTGCACTTTTTGGTGATTGGATGACGAGCACTTCAGGTTTAGAAAGGGCTCAGAATCCTCTTTATTTTCAGTCTAACTAAGAAAGCCTCATCCTCTGAATGCTCAAGGTCTCTGTTTGTGGTTGTAAAGTTTCATGAGGCTGTGATTATCCTAGAAGTCATCACAGGTCATTTTATACAGTGAAGTCAAGTTTCAAAAAAATGGTTTCACTATAATGACATGGCTACTGTGGGGACTAATATCATCACACATGAATACAATTGGGCTCACTGGATCCACCAGCCTAAGCTTTACAGTGAGACCCAATGTAAGAGAGACACACATACTGCAGATATACTGTAAATATCTACAGACTGGAGACACATACATTGCAACATGGCCACAATAAATAGACAGTTAACACTATTTTACACAAGGACATACTGAGATCAATAAATCAGATCAATCCGCTGGTGACGAGGACTGCCCTCATACAGCCTCGCCACCATTTATATGTTGTTACCTTTGCCTGAGGGCTGACTGCTCACATGCTGAGCCGAGGTTTACAGCATTTCCATCTTTAGTCCCGACTTGTTGTTTACAAATCACTTTGTTCGTTCACATTCTCTGGCTCTCCTTTTTCGTTTGGTTAAAAACCAAAGTATCGTGATTCCCCCCGATGACCCCCTTCTCACCCTCAAACAAGCATGCAGGAGACCACAGAGAAAGATGTTGTGTGTTCACCTTTCAGTACTTTTGTAGTTTCTAACTGAATCTCTGACTTCACTGTTTGTACTTTCACATATCCGCTTTATTTTACCATTTCACTTTTCTGCTGTATAGGAGTCATGTTAAGTTGCTGCTAATGGAAACTCAACATTTCCTGACTCTGCAGCTTCAAAATAAAAACTTTTAAACAACATAATGACAGGGGACTTTTATTGTGAAGAATATAAGAAATGAAATGTGCTCATCACCATTTTACAGCCACTCCTTGAGTGACAGTTAACTGTTGTAATGAAGACGTAAACTGCTGCCATGCTGGGCTGATATTCAGACACATGTATGGAAAAATCGTACAGACACAGGAACTTGGCTTGTGTCTAGAGGAGTTTTAGCATTTATTCACCGACAGCCTAAACTGTACAAACACACTTACAGCTAGTTAAAGCTCACTTCCTCTCACTGTCACTGTGTGTTATTCCTGAAAGCAGTTTGCGACTTGTATAAGACATTACAGTTTAAAAAACATCTTAAAAATATATACTTCCCCAATGCTTTGCACCAACAGGGAGTCATCTCAGGTCTGCCAGCTTGCAATATACTGGGGGAATCTCTGTATTCAACATCATCGAATATTGTTGTTATTGTGGACAATGTGAGGACCATTATTGTAGTCAATCGATATCGTGTCTAATATAATGTTGGTATATCACCCAAGCCTAATGCAATTCTAAGACTGTTTAGGGACCCCTGTATGCAGAAATGCCCAAATACTCCATTTCAGTATAGGCAAAAATAACACATACTGCATTCAAAAAAACGTATGGTTTTTGCCCTAAACTGCATGTGATTATCATAAAGTGGGCAAGGGGTGAGTACCCGTAGAACCCATTTTCATTCACATATCTTAAGGTCAGAGGTCAAAGGACCTCTTTAAAAGTGACAATGCCAGTTTTTCCTCGCCAAAATGTACCCTAACTTTGGAACAACATTTAGCCTCCTTGCTGACAAGTTAGTGTGACTTGGTTGGTACAGGTGGATTCTTGGGGTTTTCTAGTTTTTGTTTCCTTCCTTCGAGCTGTATCTATTTAAACTATTTAACCTGCAGCCTCTGAAGAAGTTTTTAACACACACAGTGATCTGAAACAACATGAACACTACAGATCCACTATATACTGTATATGATTACAGTTTTTCTCTCTCAGGCTACTGAAGAATTTTATTTTTGTAATATGAAAACATTGAATGCCATTCAGTCACAGAGAAAGCACTACTTTCATTTTAATTAGGAATAAATTGACAGAAATTAGTTTCCTTTGACATGACACAATGTTTGTCATTTTCACTTGAAATGAATCTATAAATCAATAATCATCTTCAAGAATGTCCCAGATGGCACAGTAAAAAGTATATATGATTGATCGAGCAGTGCATGCTTGAATCATTGTGATGTTTAGTGAATAATCTAGAGATAAAGTGTGCCTTTGCTACTGTCACAAGTCTAAGACCTTGGGGGAATATGCGGTCAGGTTAGAAAGAAGGTAGAAGAGTCAACTGGAAACTCATTCTAATCAACCTTTTCTTGTCACACATAATAGGCTACATTTTACTATCTAGTCCATCAGGATAATCACCTTTGGTTTCTCATGGTGCAATCCGTTTCATTCTGTATCAAAATTTAAATCGCAGAGCGCAGCACAAAGAAGTCTTTCAGAGGTCTGATAGAGAAGGAGGATTGTGGCGACGCGACAATATGCTTGAAGATTAAAACCAGCTTTTGCCATTTAAAGGAAAACTGGGTGGAATTTCAATAATCAAATGTGCTCTTATGAATGGCAGGGTGATTTGCTTCGGATTGGGGTTGAATCTTTTTTTTTTTTTTCAGCAGCAGAGGAAAATTAGAGAGATGCAGATATGCTGCATCAAATGCAGTCACTTATTGCTGCCAGCTGCAGAACAAGAGGACGACAAGAACAGTTAACACATTTCTACCATAGGATGAGAGAACCAAGTGGTGTGTGTGTGTGTGTGTGTGTGTGTGTGTGTGTGTGTGTGTGTGTGTGTGTGAATAAATAAGTAGCTAACTAAGGCTTACTAATGGAAAGGGAGGAAAGGAAAGGGAGGAAATAACTAAATAAATGAGCAAGGAACATAATTAATTATAATAATAATTACAATAATAGTTATAACAACAATAGAGTTAACAGGGGCACCGTCAGAGACCTCCAGAGCAGGTCAGTAGGGTCAGTCCACCAAGGTTAACCAAGTTATTGTTTCATTTTGTGCTTATTGATTTGAAATTGTGTGAAATTTTGTTTTCATTTATTGACTGATTGGCTCAGCCTTGGAGTGCCCCCAGATGCTTATGGGCGAGGGCTGGCCCATTGTGGGCATGATCCCTTAAATAAAAACAGCTCCCAGACCCAAGGGTGGGGGCCTGTTTATCAGGAATAAACAGTCATCGACAGTCATGTGAATGTGAAAAGGAGGACCCAGGAGTTGACCCAGCCTTCCTTCCCCCTGCCACCCGCTCCAGAGTGAACTGACCTATACCCCGAGTAGAGCCCCCACCGCCAGGGACTGGGCAGGGCACGACCCCGACCCTGACACAAACCCCAACATCCTCATATATCACAACTGGTACCATTGTCCTTAGAGAATGATATTATTAATAGGTATGATATTATGTATTAATTAGTATGATACTATGGCGATGATAAAATGCAAGCAACTTGAGAAAGGGGAAATAATAATAATAATAATAATACTTCAGATCATTAAAAAAATAAACAAAACACTAAATATCAGTGAATGAAGGGCCGACTACAAAAAAGTGGAAAAAAATAGAAGATATAATATTCATGGTACAAAATGAATAGATAAATCAATAAATACCTAATTTGTGTTGTGGATGTAGGTTTGCATGTGTTTTAAACAAATCCTATACTACTACTAGTACTACAGCTAATAATAATAATAATAATAATATGCACAATAACACTATTAATATTTGGAATAATAATAATGAAAATGACAAAACATTCAAACAAATGAAATCAACAGGGATATATATATGTATATATACATTAATAAATAAATGCTAAATAATATTTATGAGGATGGACAGAATCAGGTTCATAAAAAATGAATGAGGGATGACCAGATAGAGTGGGTTTCTATTGCTGTGTTTATGATGGAGGTGGATAGACTTTCCACAGGGATGTAGTCCATAAGAAGGTTTTTCCAGTGTGCAGTATATATGGTGTTCCTCGATTTTGTTGGGGTTGATTGTTGATATGTCTCCTAGTAAACAGAGGGAGAGGGATGGTGTTGTAGCAGCTGAGGAAGACGGAAAGTGACTGTGATTTCTATCAAAAAGTGCTTAATAATTGTGCAGTGTCAGGTGGTGTACACAGAACTATCTGGGCTTTTCTGTGTGCAATGTGAACAAAGTTCTGATGAGAATCACATTTTAAACATTTTTTTTGCCCAGTGAAGTCAGTTCTGTGAAGTATTTTATATTGTATTAGTTGCAGGTTAGTATTTTTTTGTCATGAAGTAGAGGATTTTGCATATTTGGTTCCAGAAGTTGGCATCAGGAGTGATGGATAAATCTAGTTTCCATTTTATTGATGGTAGGGATAGAGTCTTGTCAGACTGTGACATTATTATATTAAATTTGGAGAGGAGTTTATTTGATGAGAGGATGTTAATTAGCGCTGAGTTTGAGGGAGGAAGATTAGTGGTCATAGTGTGAAATTTGGATTGAATGGATGATTTAAGTTGTAGATATTCCAGAAATTGTTGGCTCCCAATGCCGTACTTCTGGACCAAGTGTTGTAGCGAAGCCACGGTATTATTATGGAAGATGTGTTTGAGCTGTGTAATTCCTTTATCGGTCCATGTGCAGAAATTAAATGGTTTCTTGTTACTTTGAATGAATGATGTCTGGGTTGTTCCAGATGGGGGTGAAATTAGATGATGCAAAGGTGGAGTTTGTGATTTTATGTAATTTCTACCAGGCTGTCGGTGTTTCAGCTATTGTTAATGTTCTGAAACAATGATGATGTCTGACAAATTGGCCAAGAAATGGTAAATCTGAGATCTGATTGTCTTTACAAATGGTTTGCTCCATATTGAACCATATGTTATCTGATTGGTTGGGGTGGATCCATTTGAATATTTATATGAGTAATAGTAAAAATCAGTAGCTTTCAGTCTTGTTTTTCCATTAAAATTGTGATTGAGTCCAGAGATTTAAACCAGGTGGGCATGGGCTGGGATGGGATCATTGTGAATGGGTAATTATTTTACGGAGTATTATCATTTTAACTTTAGCTATTCTGCCCATGAGTGAAAGTGGTAGGTTGATCCAGTGGAGGAGGTTGTCATTCATTGTGTTGAGTTGTGGAGTGAAGTTTAGAATGAACAGCTCTGACAGCCTGGGGGAAATATGAACGCCTAACTACATGATGTGACCTGTGCATAGAAGTGGTGGATGGGCTGCCACATCCCAGCTGTTACTATCTAATGGATGGATTGACGATTTGTTCCAGTTAATGGAGTAGTCAGAGATGTCAGTATTATTTAATGAGTTTGATGGTTTCCTGTAGTGATGAATGAGGGTTTTGTGGAAAAAGTAATATATCATCTGCATAAAAGCTAATCTTGTGATGTGTGTTGAATGTTTGAATTCATTTCATGTAGATGTTCTGACAGATGGCTACAGCTAGAGGTT
Source organism: Pterois miles (assembly GCA_947000775.1). NCBI lineage: Eukaryota > Metazoa > Chordata > Actinopteri > Perciformes > Scorpaenidae > Pterois > Pterois miles. Next base: position 2,584,803 of record CAMQGK010000550.1, on the reverse strand, counting down.
CAATCAGAATGGTGAAGAGGGAGAGGGTGGGCATCCTTGCCTAGTGTGACACTTTGTGAGGTTAGTCCATTGGTGATGATGGTGGCTGAAGGTGAAGAGTACAGAATCTTGACCCAGTTAATAAATAATTCCCCAAAGCCAAATCTTTGTAATGTGGATAAAAGAAATTTCCAGTTTACTCTGTTGAAGCCTTTTTCTGCATCTAAGGTGGCAATGATGTTTCTGCTTGCTGTAATGAATTAAATTAAACAGTCTATGTGTGTTGCTAGACGAACGTCTACCTCTGACAAATCTGGTTTGATCTGGGGGAATTATGGATGGACTGACTTTTTTCACCTTTATTATGATTTTTTATATCAACGTTGAGGAGAGAAACGGGATGCCGAGGTTGGGTCTTCATTGAGTTTGAGGAGTTGTGAATTTGTGGCTATATTCATGTTTCTTGGAAATCTTGGATTTTGTTTTATTTGAGTTGAAAAGTGGAGCCAGAATGGACCAAAAGTGTTTATATAACTTAGCAGAGAAGTCATTGGGACTTAGAGCTTTATTTTTGGGCGTAAGGTTGAGAACAGTGGAAAGTTCATCCGGATCTAGTATGTACATTTGGTCTGTCCTAAGTTGTGGTTGGTCAATGCTGTTGAGAAATGAGTTGATAGCTTCTCAACTTGGAACATATTCCGATGAATAAAGATTAGCATAAAAACTTATGAAAATGTTATTTATTTCTTTGGGTGAATCTGTGGGCTTCCCTGCTAAGTCCTTAATGGTGGAGATTTTTTTTTTTCTTTATTTAATTTAATTTGATTTACTAAGTATTTACAAGATTTATTGCTGTGGTGGAAATTTCAGGAATTGTGTTTACTTATTTGTAATTTTATTTTTTTGGAAATTATACTTTCTTAATTCATTTTGAGTTTCCTGTTGGCTTGCATTAAGGTTCTTGTTTTTTTTTTTTTTTTTTTCTTTTCATCTTCTTTTTCTCTTTCTTTCTTCTTATTATATACAGAGAATGAAATGATTATACCTCTTAAAACTGTCTTTCCTGTTTCCCATAGAAGTGTTGGAGATGACTTTGAGGACTCATTTATTTCTAGGAAGGACGGCCTCTCTATATTAATGAGACTGTCAAAGGACAGGATAGGAGGATAGGTGTACTTAAACGCCATCTGATGGCTAGTTTATCTAGACTGACTGTTCCACATAAATGTTGCGTGGGCATGGTCACTAATAATGATGGGGTGGATCTTTGATTCAGAAATATTAGATATAATTGAATTGCTGGTGAGGAAGAAGTCAATGCATGAGTATGAATGGTGAACCGGTGAGAAGAACGTGTACCCTCTGGATGGATGTTGCAATCACAAACTATCGCCAAGACCAAATCGGGGAACAGGCCTGTCAGACAGGCAGACTGCGACTGAGCAGGAAAACTGCTCAGGCTGGGGGGCTGCTGTGGCACAGGAGCAGGGCTTTGGGGTTGCAGTGGGACAGCAGGGACAAGGACAGGGACCAGGACCGCTGGGACAGGGACCTGGGGCTGCTGCAGGACAGCAGGGACTGAGACCGGTACTGCAAGGACAGGGACAGGGACCTGTAGCTGCTGCAGGACAGCAGGGACCCGTGGCCGCTGGGGGATAGCAGAGACTAGTTCTGCAGGGACAGGGACAGGGACTTGGACCGATGATAGCAGAGGCCCAGGTGGGAGAAGACGTGGCAGAGGCCCAGGCAGGACAGGACAATGCACAGGACGTGACTGCGGTGACAACCTAGCCGGAACAGGAGGTGGTTGCAACCCAGCTGGAACAGGAAGTGGCTGAGGCTCAACTGAAACAGGTTGTCAGTCCAATGCCAGGACACTTAGAGCAGGTGTCGACTGGTCTGCTGACAAGATGCTTGGAGCAGGCAGTGGCCGGAGCATCGACAGGATGCTTGGAGCAGGCATCAACTGGACCCCCGACACGAGTGGGCCTGGAGTCAACCAGGACCCTCAACACCGAAACTGGTGCAAAGTCAACTGGACTACCGGACTTCCCAGATCACCGCCTCTGAGACCCACGACTTGTTCCAGAGGCTCCAGCTCCCAGACAGAAATCCGAAGGGCATCCCAGGGCATGACGGGTTCCCAGGAATGATTCTGAATTGTTTTCTTCATAATTTTATTTTAAGTGGTGACGAAAGTGAGCTGGGAGGTAATGGTGTTGACAAACTGTACTGTCTTGTTTTCTTTCTTGCTGTGGCAGAGTTCCTGGAATTCCCTATATAGAGTTTTGATGAGTGAAAGTCTGGCGTCAAAGTTTATTTTCAATGGATGAGAATGTCACTTACCTCTGTGCAGCGTGGTGGTTTCAGAGATGTGGATGGAGTTGTACCTGAACTGGAGCTTACTGCACTGCTTCCAGGACAATTTGATTTTTTACTGCTCTCCATCTCATCACTGTGAGCAAAACTTGAAAATATTGCCAATCACGGTAGCTCAAATATAAACTCTGAGTCAATAAATCTGCCTTTTCCTGTGAGTAAAGCAAACACAATTTCAGGGTTGTGAATCTCACAGCTCATTGTCTAATATTGACTCAACTGTGGGAATGTAGGGATGACAAGCAAATTGTCAAATCAAGTGTCATACCCCTGTGATTGAGACTAAAAGTAAACAAAGATCATCCAATCCTTTTTATTAAGCTATGCTTGTGTGTTCAGAGTATTTCTGCATTTCAGAGCTCAAACCTGTAACGACTGGCGAGATGCAGTCAGATCCTGAGTACGGCTGAGAGCTCTGTTCTATTTATAATGCACAGGGCACTCGCCTGTCGTCATGAATAAACCTTACTGGGATGAATGCTTCCTACCGGGACAACAAAATGGGAGTGAATGGGAGGGTAATGTCCATACTTTCATCACACTGAGACAAAATGCCTTCAAATTCAACTAGTAAGAAATTAATAAATTCAATCACAACTGAAGATTGTTGAGGTATGGCCTAAATGTTAAGGGTGCTTTTTTTAATGATCCATTTTGAAAATGCACAAAATTGTACAGATGGAATTCCAGTATCTTACATTAGTTCAATTTGCAACAATCAAAACAACAATTGACAGCAAAAATAAAAGTAGTCATGATAACCAAAGCATTATTAAACACAGCCTTCTGTGAAGTGGTTCAGGGGTTAACAGCTAGCTTTGCAGTGCTTCTAACCTGAACAATGTTGTTTGCAATAATGGCTTGTTATCAAAAATACACGTTGTATCATGGATTTAATTATTTAAATAAAAGCGTACCAACCAGGGGTAACATTATGCTGTACTTCTGCAGTTGACAGGGGTTAGCTAAAGAGAGCTCAACGAATCAAATCAGCTAAACTCAACTAACTCAAATAAAACATGGAATTAATGAGCACAACATTTTAAACTGAAATGCCGCTGGAATTTAATGGACAAATGGTTAAAATAGTAATGAATAAACAGTTCAAATAGTTATCTTAAAGCAAATATTGTGAAATAGTTAAAACAATGTCTAAATGCTTTGAAATAGCTAGCTAAAAGTGAAATAGTTAAAAACAATGAATCCTTAACTATTTGGAATAGCTAGTTAAACACTGAAATAGTCAGCTAAAACAATGGACACATTGAAATAGTTAGCCAGAAGCAATGGATAAAGACTTTGAAGTAGCTATAAATAGTAAATAGCTAGCAAAAAACAATGGAGAAAAAAATTTGAAGTAGTTATCTAATAACAATGGATAATATTAAACAGTTAGCTAAAAATCAAAAGATGAATTAAACAGTTGGAAAAAGTTAGATAAACAGTTAGCTAGATAAACAGTTTGTGGTAGTTAGCCTACGTTAGCTAGAAACAATGGGTGCGTGAAACAGTTTAAAGTAGTTAACTAAAAACAATGGATTCAGAGATTGAAGTAGTAGCTAAAACACTGGATGAGCTTAGCTAAAATCAGTATATTCATTAAACAGTTTAAAATGTTAGCTAGATAAAGAGTTTGAGGTAGTTAGCCTATTTAAAAAATTATTAATTAATGTCTATGTATAAAAAATGTTTTAGAAAGTTTTAAATTTTTAACTTTAAATTTTTAATTTAGATGAAACAGTAGGTAAATAAAACAGTTTGTAATAGTTGGAGGCAATGGATGATTTAAATGTCCAGTTTCAGTACAAATGCAAACTTGACCAGAACAACCTAAACATGGCCAATTCAATCATATATGTAAAATTTCATAATAATATCCACTTTCAAGTAACTCATTAATAGTGTTAAATGACATGTAGTTCATAGTCAGTAGATGATGAAGGAGACCTTGAGCTGGCAGACAAGTACCACAGATTTAAATAATTCATGATTTACAGTTGTGCACTTTGCATTGAAGCATTTAGTGTGTTTGAAATTTTGACACCTTGTCTCCAATTTGGACTCTTAACGGTTAAAGTTCTGTACAAATAATGTGAATTGAGTGAGAGCAAAAGCAAGACACTATTATGCATTGTTTGTGATGATTAATAAGCTTAGTGACCTCCGGATAGCACCGTAGCAGAAAAGTCATGACGTCAAGCATGCAAGCAGCGTGATTCACACTGTGACTCGATGAACTGAATATCCTGTTTTTGCATTGTTGTTTTATGATATGTGTGTTTCTTAGTGACATCTTGTAAATTGTTCATCTTCACCCAGTATCCTGCTTAAAGTATGTGAACCTACTCTTCAGTAAATCACCGCAAAGCTTGAAACAGACCCCAAAACTGTCTTTAAACAACAGAAAAGTTCGACATAATTGATTGATACCAACGCAACGCAGCTTGTTGTTCAGGTCAAGAAAATGCCAGTCAAATTTCACAAGCACGTCACCTCGTCCTCATATTTAACACCACAACAGCAGCCCCAATTTACTCTTTAATTCCCATCTCCAACAAAGAACACAACAGGCGGCTGAATCTGTAAACAACTGTCTCTGTTTTTTCCAACTCAGTGCTCTGATGTGACCCTAAGGTGATGCCAATGGGATTGACAACACGTTCCTGCAGGGCTTTTGAATTCGGAATAAATCACAGAGACAGGCCCTACCCTCTCGGTGCTGTGCTCCTGGACACTAATATATCTCGCTGCCCCAGTCACTCTCTTCAGATGAGAAAAACGACAAGGTGCCTTGGGGGAAATGAATTGCATGCATGCAATTTACTAATACATGGGAGAAATAACACCTCATAAATGTTGGTATGGCAAGAGGGAGACGGTGTAGATTTGACAGCGATTAATTTATTCCACACAACTCACTGCTTTAAATATAGAGTGAAGGTTTAAGACATCACAAAATGAAAGTATTTCATGTCAAAACAGAAACAAATTAGAGATGCAACAAAGAGGGAAAATGTCTGATATACCTTTAGGTCAAACAAACTGTAAATGTAGATAATAAAGCCAATGATGGGTGAAACTTAAACATATCACCTGAATAAAATTAGAATTTTATATCATTTTTAGGGCTGTCATCAAACACGTTAACACAAATTTAATTTCTTTATTTTAATTTTTTAAAGCTAGAGTGAAGATATTGGCATCATGTGAATGAAAAATTAAGGAACCCACAGCTTGTCACAAAGGAGGTTAAATAACACTCCAAACTTATGCTAAATTTTGGTGAGGAAAAACTGGCATGGCCATTTTCAAAGGGGTCCCTTGACTTTTGACCTCAAGATATGTGAATGTAAATGGGTTCTCTGGGTACCCACCAGTCTCCCCTTTACAGACATGCTCACTTTATGATAATCACATGCAGTTTGGGGCAAGTCATAGTCAAGTCAGCACACTGACACACTGACAGCTGTTGTTGCCTGTTGGGCTGTTTGCAATGTTACGATTTGAGCATATTATCATGCTAAACGCAGTACCTTGTACCAGTACCTTGTTTTGTGTTGTTAATTGATTTCCAGTAATAAATATATACATACATTTGCATAAATCAAGCAACTTCATCCACTCCCATGTTGATAAGTGTATTGAATATTTGACTTAAATACATTTAGAACAGATACAAAATTATTATTTTGTGATTAATTGTGATTACGTCTTTTAATTGACTGACAGCTCCAATAATATTAAATGTGGCTCTACTGGCCTTAAAGCAGCTGCATTACTTAATAAATTCACAACAGCACCACTGATATTTAGAGCTGTTCCTCAGCAAAGGTATTCCAGAGATTTGTTGTCATTTCAGTTGTCATGCATAAGAAAATTAACCCTTAATTTTATTTTTGTTATGTTTGATTAGGTTTTGCCAGAAACGATAGCAGCAGGGGGATTGCATTACACCCAGATTAATGCAAAACCGGTTGGCAGATTATCCTATGGCTGCATCACATCTTATTTCACGGGTAAATAAAGGATCAAGAACACATTAGAGACTACTCTCCTATTTAATCAAGTTACAGCCGAACATTATTTGCATGACATAATAAAATGTGTCATTTCAAGTGGTTGTTAAGCATTGATGCTGCGAATCACATGACCTCTCAAAATATCTCTGCCTTTTTCATATTTTATGCCTCCTGCCTAATTTAAAGGAAGGAATTAGAGCATAAAATTACTTAGCTCTCTATGGGGGAGGAGCGGTGGACACACACATGACATTAAACGCTATCCTTTTCCTCACCCCAAGCCGATGCCAACAAAAGAGATGTTCCTTTTATTGCAGGATGTAAAAATGTTCAAGTTGAAGCCTCACTTACATCATGAAAGTTCAGTTTCTTAAGGCAGATATGGCGGTTCACTTTCATGTGATAAGCTATTCAGCAGCAACAGATTCAAACACATAGAGATTCATACATGCAGAGCGGGGGGGGTGGGATTACATGTTGCAGAATTACAATAACCTGATTAATGTAACTGGAGTAGATATCACGCTCACTGTGGACTATCAAATCCATCATTCAGGTCATTTTAAATGCAGAAATGGAATTTTTAATTATGTGACTTTGAACACGAACACTGCTGTATTTTGTAATAAACTGTAATAAGCTGTCCATAAGCTGACAAGTGGTTGACCCGAAAGTGACAGAAATCAAATTATGTGCCCACTTTGAGTTGTCCAGTGAATTATGTATATCAATTTAAAGAAGCCGCGCTGCCTAAAATCAGATTAACTGCATCTGTGAGTCATTATTAATTTGGATTATTTTCAGTCTCTCACACACAGTTAACAAAAAAAAACACACACACACACACACACACAAAAAGAAACCAACCATCCAAAACTCTGCTGCCTTTAATATTCAACAGAAATTACACAGTTCTGCCAACACTGAAAAACTGCATGTACTCTACACTGCACCAAAGTTGTTGATCAGAAAATGGGTCAAAGCTGAAACTAAGAGCAAAGACCTCTTGTGACCACTCTGACCGGGGATATCGAACAGCAGCGAGTATGGCTCAGAGGATCCTGAGAAGTATACGGCAGTGCTGACGTAGAAAAAGGTCCACTTTACTACTCTACTCCTGACAACAAACTGCAGTGTGTGTGCTTCATTTCATGTTAAACAAATAGGCGGCAGTAGCTCAGTCTGTAGGGAGTTGGCTTGGGAACCGGAGGGTCACCGGTTCAAGTCCCGACATGACCAAGAACTGAGTGTGAACTGGTAGCTGGAGAGGTGCCAGTTTACCTCTTGGGCACTGCCGAGGTGCCCCTGAGCAAGGCACCAAACCCCCAACTGCTCGGGGCGCTTGTCAGGAGCAGCCCCCTCACTCTGACATCTCTCCATTGTTGCATGTATATGTGCATGTGTGTGTCTCGGGTCTGCATGTACCGTGTATAAGTAAAAACAACAGAGTGTAAAAATTGAATTTCCCCATTGCGGGACAAATAAAGGAATATCTTCTTCTTCTTCTTCTTCTTCGAAATAGAGATCACAATGGCAACAACATTAGCACTTTGATAAAATGGTCTGTCATGGGTACTTGATCAATATGATCTATAACGGGCACTTTGACATGTAGAAATGAAATGATACAAATGTGCATTATGTAGCATAATGACACACTATACCAAAGCAGCCTGGTGTCCTAAAAACGTTAAGTTCACGTACAACAAAACTGCAAAGTTCACGTACAACAAAACTACACTGTTTTGAGGGAAATGTATTTTGTCATGGAATATGTTTTGAGGGAAACCTATTTTCGCTTGGATTACGGTCGCACTTTTAAGAAATTTTAAACACATGGTTAAATTTTTGATGTATCACAAATGTGTTTGTAATTAGATTTCGCAAAAGTCGGCACAGGGAGGAGGTTGGAGCGGTGGATGGATCAGCAAACTCTCAGCCTCCGTCTAGGAGACTGGTGTCCCGTGTAAAACTAACTATCAGCGTTCACTTATAAACCTAACCAAGTAGTTTTGTAATGTTTTTTTTGGTTTTATTTCCATTTCATAGTGATTTTAAGCCAAACCATGATGTTTTTTACTAAACCTAACCAAGTAGTCAAGTAGTTTTGTTGCATGTTTGTTGTGTTTTGTTTCCATTTCATCGCCATTTTTAAGCCAAACCATGATATTGTCATGTCGTTTCCTGAACCTCAATATTTTTTTTCAATTTACAGCATTAACCATGTGTTTAATATTGCTATAAAGTGCGTAATGCAAGAGAAAATATGTTTCCCTCGAAACATGAGAATGCAGTTTAGTTGCATGCAAATGTAATCTTATCTTATTTTCAGTCTGTACTGTACCAGCAAGTAAAATAAAAAAAATAAGACAACAAAATAAAAAAAAAAGCAATGGCAACAACACGCTGACGCTGATGTGTTCAAAATGCAGCACCTGCTGTACAGTTTACAATAAGAAATGTGATATCCGTGCAGCGCAAGAGACAAAACAGTCAACCTAATTAATTTTCTGAATGAAGTATCAAACTCTGCAGATTGTCAGTTCATTGCACATTCACTAGTGTTGTTTTGTAACCCTTATTTAACCAGACAAGTTAAATGAGGACACTTCCCTCTTCAGTGCAAACGGCCTGCTGGGGGAAGAGTTTAAGGGAGGTGCGTTTGCACAGATAGACCCACCGAGCCACACATACATATCCAACCGCACATACATATACAGTATATACGCAGCGTACCGTGACAGCCTTATATTCCCAATGACAAGTGATACGTTTGCTGCCTGATATGCTGAAGCCCTGTAATGTTAATCTCACTCTTTCAGACTTATTTAATATCAGGAGGTGAGCCGTGACTGCAGCTGGCACGTCACATAGAGGGTACACTGGAAAAGCAGCTTTTATTATGGATATAGGAAGAAAAACACTACCTCCATTTTATAAAAGAAAAACACAGTTTTATTTCTGGGAGTACAGTGAAGTTCCAGTGCTATACATTGAGTGGAGTGTACATTGTTTTTTTCCTTATCTTGCTAAGTATTTAATGTAAAGGCTACCTCCACACGCTCACAAGCCAGATATTGCATACACTGTACATACTATACATTTCTATGTTAAGAATTAGAACAAAGGCATTGACCTCCACACGAGGAGTCACTTTTCAACCTCCAGAGGTTCTATAGTCCAATCTCGCAGCAGCATAATAGGATGTAAAACATGCATGAGTAGCTCATAGCATCATGGGGAGTGTTAGCTAAGCCAGCCTTGACATCTCTTATATAATGCTAATAGGGAATGCAACGCTGGGATCTTTTGCAGTCTCGTAGCGATTCCACCGCAGCCATTTCAACAGAAAAAACATTCATTTTCACCTCCTCTGTAATTCTGCCTCGTCTGTAATTCTTTTTCCTGCATAAATAAAATGAACGACCTGTGTGCCGCAAATGGACTTAAATGCACTGCCTTGCTCACACCAGATGCACATAGTGCTCATTGCTCAGTCAGTCATTTCAAATGTAGAAAATTCATTACACATGCATCATTGATTTTAAGCTGCATTTGCATTGTGTGGAGCCTTAGGTGTTCACTGTGTTAGGGAGAAATAACTGTTTTTTACTGGCAAACAAAACTCCAGCTAAAGCAGAAACTAAGCACTTTGTTTTCTGGCTTTCTTTGAGGATTTCATTATAATATCTTTCATGAGTTATAAGCAGGAGCAGATGAAAAGTGGCATTTCACACTGTAGAGGCTTTGATTTTCTTAGGCCAGCGTGCTGAAGTTTGGTTGCAGAGCTGGAACATTACTGGCACAGTGATTAGAATTTCTAAAACTTTTAAGAAACAAAGCAAATTTAGTCCATTTCATGAATCAGAGCTCTTATACGGGGTATTTCTTGTGATCACTGCAGTGATTGTTTGTGTGCATGCACTGCTGGATCAACACTGGGATCACAGCGTCAGGTTGTGGGATGTATTGCATTCATTTAGAAGTCAAATGTGGCAGAGCCTAGAGCTGCACTTCTCTACCTGTCTGGCTCCAGTCCTCCAAAATCAAAGCGACAGCCAACACTTCAGTGCTATGGAATGAAATAATTTCCCCCAACCAAGCTTCTGCCTTTGAAGAAAAATCTGAAAGAGCTAAGAATTTTATTTATTTCACAAAAAAGGGCATTAATCACAAAGAAATGAGACAGCCAATTAGAAAGATGTATTTTAAATGTGTAACTTGTGGTGCTGTTGGGTTTACCGCTATTGTTTTCAGAGCTGTTGTTGAGCTGGTATCAGGAGTCCCAGCTTTAGTCCCAACATTACAGTAATTAACACCTGTAAATTCAGTGATCTGAAATTCTTAAGATTTTCAATACAATAGCATTATTTATTATGTGAGGTAGTTATATTCTAATGAGCCTGCATGCTCCATAGGAAGGGGAGCCAAATCTGAATGGCTTGTTTAATCACATGATTCCTCAGCCCACAAACTGATTGGGTTGTCTTATTTCACAGTTTGTGGGTTGATAAGCACTCCAGATACCCAAATGTATGGGCACAAGTGCTGACAGTGAGTTTTTCATGAAATGTCCACTTTAAATCCCAAACTTGCTAAAGCAAGTGCACTCTGATTGGTCGCTGGAATCCATACAAAACCAGAAGCAGGTTTAAATCATAGCTGAAGTGTTATTTTTTTGCTGATTGACCCTCTGTTATTGCTCTCCGTTTCATGCATCAGGATGAGTCTCATTTCCTGATTGCATCTACATGAGATTTATTTGCATTTTGTTTACAGCAGGCATTGACGATGCGACTCCAGTGATCGTGACATTGCCTCTCTGCAGGTTGGCGTGGTAGAGAGTTGGGAGACTATCCCTAAAATAGGCACAAGTGACAGAATGCCGCTGAAGTGCCCTCGAGCAAGACACTGCAACATCCCAAGGCATGCTGTGCTGTAGCTGGAACAACACTGTGACCTCTGTGGAAAAACAGTTTCTCATTCGTGAATCTGCAGCCACTCACACATACAAACATCATACAGGAATGTTTGTGACCGAGCTCAGTTCATGGAAAAGAATCAGTCTCAGATAAGAAAATGTTTCAATAAAAGTGTGGATATTGCACTCAACTGTTGCAATGATTAGTCTAAGTGCTAATCAATGTCAGCCATAATTACGGAATGTTGCAATGTGTGTTGCTTCGTGACTTGATAAACTGTTTTCCTATCTTCCCCCACACCCATCACATTTTATTTAGTCTGTTGCTTTGGAGGACATAAAAAAAAAAAACTGGGCTGTTCCCTGCCAGAGGGAGAGGCCAGTCTCAAGGGAGAGTTTGCGACAGACGTGATTATCATCCATCTGTTCAATTAACTGTCAGCTTTCTCGGAAATGAATGGAAATGGTGCAAAATATAAAGTACATTGATAAAGTCAGAAGACAAATTGAAACAGTGGCCTCATGCATTTGTAAGCATGAAATATGAAAATGGACACATAAAATGCAAACCGGAAAAAAAAAGAAACAAGAGAAGGATTTAGCTAATTTCTGAGCAGAGCGTCACAAAATATGCATAATATTGATATCTTGCCTCTCTGACAAGTGATAAGGATAATGAGCTTTTCTTCCTCCTCTGCTGGGTTCAAGGAAATCACATTCTCTGTGTTACAGATGTAAGTCTCATTATCTGACCTGAGTTTCTTCACTTCAATTCCCACAGTCTTTGCTCACTAAGCGCATCAGGCTGATTAAAGAACTTTTCTAGGAGACTAAGCCTGTTTTATGCGTGGGTCCTGTGTTATCACACCACAAGCACAGCCCTGTGCTCTAGCGGCCAAACAGATAGTGTAGCCTTCGCATCCCAAAGCTGGCTTTAACTCCGACAGCAGCTCATCACCTTCCTCGACTCTTCAGGTTCCATCTCCTTCGAACAGCAACACACACACACACACACACACACACACACACACACAGTGTGTATCCATCGAAGCAGCCATGCAGTGAACTGTGCAGCACTTTTGCAAGGTTATACCAAAGAGAATCACACAGCATCTTTCAGATTTTTTGTTTTGCTGCTCAGATTCCATTAGCACAGTTAAAGGGAACATATCATGCTCATTTTCAGGGTCATACTTGTATTTTGGGTGTTTTTCTCCGACTGTGTGTCTCAATATACCTGCATTCACCCTCTTTCTAAAATGTTCCATTTAAGCACCTGTCTGACTGCCCAGAAGAATATACACTGAACTGAACTGTTTTCTGTGATTATTTGAGTTGTACAAAAGAAAATGGCGAATGCTGATAGTTGTTATGGTGACAACAGGACACGTCAGCCATGACGGAATTGGCTGACTAGCCAGCTGTCCGCTAATAATCGCAAATTAATCACACATATCTCTCCAGAATGTAACATAAAGGGAGATTTGTCAAGTATTTAATACCCTTAACAACATGGGAGTGGGTAAATACACTGCTTTATGCAAAAGTATGTATATATTTGTTATTTTAAATCAATGAACAACACAAAACAATGACAAATATTATCCAGAAACCCTCACAGGTGCATAGCAATATGTTCAAATCATAACATGGCAAACTGCAGCCCAACAGGCAACAACAGCTGTCAGTAGCTCTGTTTACACGGGCACAAATAAACAGCCCAATAAAGGCCCAATCAGATTAAAAATGCTTCAGGTAACCACGTCAGTCGGAAGATTCTGATCCGACACGGCCCATTCGTAAAGAAATTTCATTCTACTATTGCCGGAAAATTAGACAACTCTGCGCATGCGCAAGGATTTATTCTGATTAAACGCTCAGTGCATGTACACGCACATCTTGATCGGATCATTTTATTTAGTGTCCATGTAAACAGTGGATGTGGAATTTCCGATAAACCGAGGTTCAGATCGGATTGGAGAAATGTGGCCCGTATAAACATAGCGACTGTGTCAGTACGCTGACTCGATTACTGCATCAGATTATCATGTGTGAAAAGGGGAGACTGGTGGTTACCCATAGAAATTTGGTAAATTTGGTAAATTTCCCCACTGTGGACTAAAAAGGAAACTACTACTTATCTTATCTAGAACCCATTTTCACTGACATATCTTGAGGACAGAGGTCAAGGGACCCCTTTGAAAATAGCCATGCCAGTTTTTACTAACCAAGATTTAGGGTAAATTTGGAGTATTACTTATCCTCCTTAGCAGCAAGCAGCAGGTATGAGTTGGTACAAGTGCAACAACAGCCGTCATTGTGTCAGTGTGCTGACTTGACTAGGACTTGCCCCAAACTGCATGTGATTATCACGAAGTGTCTATAAAGGGGAACCTCGACCCATAGACCCCATGTTCATCCACCTATCTTGAGAATCAGGGGTCAAAGGACCCCTTTGAAAAATGGCCATACCAGTTTTTCCTTGTCAAAATTTAGCAGAAGTTTGGAGTGTTATTTAGCCTCCTTTGTAACAAGCTAATATGACCAGTGGATTCTTTAGGTTTTCCAGTTTTATATGATATCAGTATTTCACTCTAGCTTTAAAACAAAACCTGCTACAGCCTAAAAAAACACAAACTGTGTTAATATCTTAATATGTTTGCCTTAAAACGAATTAGGGCATTATTATAGTGTTAAATTTTTATTAATATTTTGTTGATTAATTAATTAAATTGTTCAATTTTACTCATTTATTCTGGGTCTCTATGCTTCATAACTTACTCCACTGCTTGTTTGAGTCGTTACTGCAAAACCTCACCTCAGTGTGTCTGCGACTTTCCATAAGTCAGTTTATTTAGTTTAGTTGGCCCACTGCAGCAGTCACAATGGCACCCATGTGCACAAAAATGGCAGCCGCTCTGACCATCCTGCTACATTTATATGAATGGGAATGTCCATAACATGGCAAACAAAAGCCCAACAGGAAACAACAGCTGTGTTAATTTCATCAGCCCTAATAAAAAGCTAAGTCATCATCAGACGCTAGCTGATGGATTCCTAGATTGCATTTAACGTGATTGGTCACTACTACTCGGGCTACAAACAGAAAATTCGAGCACTTACAGTGCCTTCAGATTCTGAATGCAGACTCTGTTTAAGAGATTATACTCGGTGGTACATGCTGATTATTCTATGAAGTGAGTACATTTATTACCTCAGGACTGTTTTTCCTCAGAGATACATCAGTACTGATGCATTTTTAAAATTCCTTCATCAAATGAAAATATTGATGAGATTTATACACTCCCAACTCATGTTGCGTATGAGCTATATGTGCTTGTGAGGTCTTTTTATCCTTTATTTATAAAGGGAAAAACAATCTGACATGTTTACATGCATCTGCATGCAAATGTTACCTTTGTATTCATGCTTGAAACACATGCATTTTCCAGGCAGGATAACCATTGCATTCGTGGGAATTTTTGGGGGAGTTTTGCTATTACAAACACCACTTTTACAGTGGTCTCTGTTGGAATGGTTGTTATGCAAATGTGAGTCTGACTTCGACAGAGGACATTGTTCCCGGCTGAAATGATGTTTGAAAACCTGTTTGATGGAGCCACTGTGATACCTTTTTTCTTCTTCTATGGTGACAGTAAAATATTGTCAGGTTGAGTCACCCTCAAAAACAGCCTGAGACCAGTGACATCTGGCAACCTTGTGGGACTGGCTATTTGGCTATGTTTCCATGACAACAAAATGATATAAATATTTTACGTGATGTTTAGTCAAGCGGGGTTGCTTTGTGGTCATTTTCATGCTGCATCTTCCAGTTACATAACTACTATGTGCTTGGTATACAGGCTGCGGAGAGTAATGTTCAGACAACACATTGATTTTATCCCCATTAGTTCAACCAGTTTCAAAGGCTCACAGTTTTCTGCACTGAAACGACAACGCCTCCGAAAGTGAAATTAACTGTTTGGAAATCACTTTTATTTGAGAAATCGCGTCAGAGCTATTCCAAAGCACATCATTGTATTTTAAAAGGATGACAAAATGCTGTTTTTTTAATGTCCCCCAAGGACAATATGTTTACCTCATTGCATCTGGAGACACAGCACAGAGGACCCAGTTTCCTTTTTATTATCCCAACACCAGCAATTCAATGCACATTTCTTTTTAACACGTTGGAAACAAACCATGATGGTTTATACAGTATCTAATCAATGATTGTGGTGGCAGGATGCCTGTATTGACCATACAGAGTCTTTGTTTTGGCTCACCACTACAGTGTATGTATGCTACCCTACTTACTCCATCCTCTCTAAACGCTCTGTGGCATCGAGTCACCCATCTCTGTAGATGTGTACATTGAAATATGCATATACTATATACTCTGTTTATCAAGATATATCAGCATGCTTATGATCTCTTGGCTGTCTGGGAGCTGTGTGGCCTATAGAGGGGGAGGAGGGGGTGAAGTAGTCTTACTATGCTAATCTCAAAGGAAGTTAAAGGGAAATCCTGCTTCATTTCAACCTGGCATATTTCCTATAAATGGTTTGATCGGGCAAAAAAGAATAACACAACACTAGTAGTTAATAGCATACTCATCACGTTATGTTTTAAACACATCTGATGCACCTGAGCAGCCCATACTGTTGACCAGGTGTGCTAGAGCAGAGCTAGAAATGGGAGGGTAGGAGGTCTGGAGGTCTGGAGCTGGGAACCCAGGGTCTATGGGCTATAGGCTAGATAACGTAGAATTAAAAGAAAAGTATTTACAAGTTTTCCGAATCTGCTCTTTTGATTTACAGAATATGATTTTACATGCCAAAGGTTAGAAGAATTAAACATTCACATGAAGGCTGTGCATAAATAATAAAATAATCATTATAATAAGTTTTGTTGTCAAGCTTTTGTTATGTTATCTATAGTAATAATAAAGGTCCAAAATTATGTCAAATTGCATAACTTTAGTTCAAAAACCTTCAAATTTTTTTTGGGGGGAACTCCCATGCCCCCAGCCCATATTTATTACCGGTTTGTTGCCTATGCTGCTTGTGGGTTTTTAATTTAAAATACTGATCTTCTCCTGTTGCCGCTGTGTACACAGGCCTATTTGGTTCAATAAACAGCTTTGCCTTGACTTATTGTCTTATAATGATGAGTCTTCTGTTTACTGATCAGCAGGGCATTCCATTTAATATGTGTCACTGTCTACTGACTGAATTAAAGGTACCATGGCATATTGTGAAGGGAGGGGAGGGCCTCCAAAACACCTGTGGCCAGGGGGCCTCTAGTAA
Organism: Pterois miles; assembly: GCA_947000775.1. NCBI lineage: Eukaryota > Metazoa > Chordata > Actinopteri > Perciformes > Scorpaenidae > Pterois > Pterois miles. The sequence continues at coordinate 2,568,196 of CAMQGK010000550.1, read as the reverse complement.
TATTAAGGTGCCCCAGGTCAGATCAGTTTGATTTCATTTAGATTTGGCTACACAATGGTTGATTATGATTGGATAAAGGTCCAATGCGTTAGACGCCAGAGGCTTGGATGTTATCTCTCACTGTAATAATACCTGGCTTAAACCCCAATCAGACAGAGGAGCATTTTGCAGGTGGAAAACGTGAGGCGCACCGTACTGCCTTTTAGTTGCCTGTTAGCACCATGATACCTGAAAGCTAACCACCCTGCATATTAATCTGTGCATGTCAGTATTTATTTACATGTGCGAGGCTGACTTTCTCTGTTGTGATACTGCCTTCTAAGAAACTGGTTGATTATCTCACGGACCATTATGAGAAGGACTATCGGCAGGCATTTCTCTTTGATGGCCGACTGTATCTGAAGGGTGCGATACTGTGATGTAGTTCTAAGGTCTTGTCAGCCTCGGGGCTGAAGAGCACCGTGTGTCACGATCATCTCCGGCATGTACGCTCCTCCTAGGAGGGTAGAAGCCTGGGGGGACGTGCAGGGAGCAGCAGGGGATCATGCCTCACTGCTTCCTCTGTGTATAACACATGCAAGGAGGGAAAGACGTTGTTGGATCAGTCGGGGAAACACCACCATCAAAACCTGTAGAGCCTGTTAATGGGCCCCTCTTGTGATCATAGAACTATGTGCAGCTATAATTTTTTGCAGCAGTGAATTTAGAGTGAACGTTGAAAGGTTTGTAGTGAGTTTTTTCACATGGCCCTCAGCTTCCATCACGTCCCAAAAGTGGCCCTTGAACTAAACTATTTGATTATCACAGATACAGGATGTTATAAGTCAAAGTCCATTCCTTTCTATTGTATTATTCGGTAGATTTTGGTTAGATCAGCAACATTCACATGCTGAGGAAAACGGGCCGTAATCAATTTCACCATCCTGAAGTCTTATCAGCTCTGGCAGATCCTCTTTTCTTTATTTATTTCTGCTATCTCCGTATTCTCATATGTACCTCTGCTGAGGGAAAAAAAAAAAAAAAAAAACACTTTTTTGCAACAACTTTATAAGACAGGTTGTTACCAGGAGGTGAATGCTGATAACCCCCCGGCATGCTCGTGGGTATTATTCAAACTCAGGCAAGAAGGCATCAGAGATAGTCTGGTGGACTGTTGGGGTTTCAAACAGGAACATGAGACCAACATGACAGGATCACGTATTTTCTGATTGAAGGTGTGGATTTATTAATCTGTGTCTGTTGACTGGGTTTTATTTTCTGTTAGACAACTTATATTCCTGCAGCATTGCTCGCTCCCTTTGAATCAGATTGCACCTTATCAGACAGAACAGACTGCGCCGAGCTATCTTAAGACACTGCGGCAGGCTGAGCTCTCGATCCACGTGTCGCTCGATAGGCACATTAGCCACATCATTATTGCAGGCCCGGTGACACTGCCGCTACTTCGAGGTAACCCCCTGTTGTCGGGCTTGCTAAATATCTAATTGAAAACCAGATGTTTCTCTCACATAAGCGTTAAAGAGGATTGATCTGGAGCTGATTCTGTGCCCCCACTGTGATAATACGAAAATAAGCAAGATGCACTGGGTACTCCAGATACAAACAGCTTTCCATCTCCCTGTCAAACAGAATGTGTTTGTCCTCAGCTTTTACAAAACACAACATGTTACAGCTAAATGTGTTACATCTCTCTGAGCTTTTACCACAGACGAGAAATGATAATCTTATACGTTCCATGACTTATTCTTCTGATGTTTCAGCAGTAATGAAATGTATGATGGGCTTGGCTGTGGCCCACAGCTAGAATTTATTCAGACAGACAGAGTAATTTTGTCTTGTGTGCACCTCCAGAATGGTCCCTGTGATGAGCCCTGTGTCACTGCCCACCCATTTGCTGATAGCCCACTGGTCACTCACCGACTCCCTCATTTTCTCTCGGCAGGCCTTTGAAGCCCACGACTGAAATTAAAGATTTCCAGATATAATCCTTTCCTTGCAGCTCTCGGCTCCTCTCTCTCCATCTTGCTCAGTAGTTTAACTCTGCAGACTTTATACCCACAGTAACATGTATTTCTGTTCAGTACTTTAACTTAAATCTTATTGTATGTTATACATGGAGATACATAATCTGCTGTAACAGATGGTAACTTGTTTTTAATGATTCTCAAACAGCTAATTAGCCTAATGTTTCAAATAACACTTGCAAACATGCAATCATAGCCTTGCAACCTAAATCTTGCTCTATATCATGATGCTTTATAAACAAGTGAGTGGTTGTATTTTATATGAGGGTATGCTGGCATAATGTTTATGTGTCAAAAATGTTTTTTGTATGTTTTAGCTTAAAGGTACAGTGTATAGAGATACACCATCTAATGGTGTGGTTGCAGATTGCAGAATATTACTGCAGTAATCCTGCTTTAGGAGAAATCAGACGGCAGTTAGCGGTACCACAATTTTGCACTCTGCAGCTCATTTTATCTCAGTTTCACAAGCATGTCGGAGAACTGTTATGTCCTTCAGGTTTAACCCGTTCTCACACCCAGCTCGTCAAATTACGCCATTTGATCAGTGCCCCTTAGCATTGGAAACGCAGAGAGAAACCCTTTAGCGACAGTACGTGATGAACCAGGCTTTCAACTAACTTGAATGTTAACGCCCAAATGGCACAGTAGCATGAGAGTGCGCTCAGGACAGGCGGGAGGGGTAGTGGATGGGTCAAAGAAACACATGTTGCCATGTCAGGCTTTAGTCACATGACTCTTTCGTATCATCTGCCCTGAGTCACATGAGTTGCTAGTCAGTGAAGTTAATGTCAACCATGACCATTTCCTAACCCTACAAGTGGTGGTGTTGCCTACACCTAACTTCCTGTGAAAACAGAAGTTTATTTTGAAAGGACACGATGCATGCAGCGAGTGTATACTGACACACTGTTCCTGGTCCATCTCTGATGCCGAGGGGCACTGACCAAGCGGTGGTATTTGACGAGTTTGGAGTGAGAAGGTGTTGGCAGGTAACGTAAAAACGTGAGCCGGTGTTTGGTTTGTCTGTTGTAGAAGAAGAAGAAGAAGAAGAAGAAGATCTACCTTTATTAGTCCCACAATGGGGAAATTCAATTTACACTCTGTTAAACTTATACATGGTACATGCAGACCTGAAACACACATACATGCATTAATGGAGAGATGTCAGAGTGAGGGGGCTGCTCCTGACAAGCGCCCCGAGCAGTTGGGGGTTTGGTGCCTTGCTCAGGGGCACCTCGGCAGTGCCCAAGAGGTAAACTGGCACCTCTCCAGCTACCAGTTCACACTCAGTTTTTGGTCCATGTCGGGACTTGAACCGGTGACCCTCCGGTTCCCAAGCCAACTCCCTACAGACTGAGCTACTGCCGCCCCCACTGTACTACTACTACTACTGTACTGTAGAAACCTGGTGGAGCAACATGGCGGACTCCGTGAAGAGGACCCACTCCCTATGTAGATAAGAAGGACTCATTCTAAGCTGACAAAAACACAACAGTTCTTAGTTTCAGGTGTTTATACCCCAATGAAAACATAGAATATTACATTCTATTTCTGCCGATAGATCGCCCAAAATGTTACACACTGTTCCTTTAAAGGTTAACAAAAGTGCCATTTTGCTGTTGCTAAAACTTTCTCATGTGCTGAGTTTGTAACTGCCAACCACAGATAATAATCCCACTCGAATGACAGAATAAAATATATCTCCTGCCTGCAGTGCATTTCCTGAAAGCTTAACATAAGAGCTATTGATTGAATTTGGATGCACATCTGATGGCTTTTATAATTGCTAATATTGATGGCAGCGCCGAATATTACAATGAAATTTGCACGAACACAAGCAGTGAAATTACTTTCTGTCTGCTGCCGTACTGTTAAAAGCATTAAAGTGTATTTATGGAGTGCAAACATTGTCTGTCTTCTTTATTGTGTGTATGAATAAGGAGATGGCCTCCTCTAAAAAGTTGAATCTCATATTTCCCTTCTATTCTACGCTGATTGATTAACCTTTGATTATCTTGCTTTGATTGTCTTGTTGTAAAATGAGACAAACTAAAGGAGATTTGACTTTGTTTTGAAGTGCAGCTATAAGAAATGCATACTATCAAATGTCATAACATCAAATCTAAATGCAGTCCAACTCATTCTTATAAACAAACTTTGAACACAAAATGCAGGTAAACAGTGAGTCAGCACTGTGACATCTGTTACATGATCATTAGATTTTGGAGCACAGAGGTGACCAGCTTTAAAGTTTATTTTCATACCTGAACCGCCAGCTTATTTAACTGTTTTTCACATCAATGGGAAACCAAGAGTGGCCTTTTGTGTCACTCCTTCCCGATAAATTTATGCTAATAACCTGCTGGTAAATAAATCACAAAATATAAATAGAAGTTAATAGGCACCAACAGAAAGCATGTGTCTCTTTGCAAACACTTTTAATGATGTGTTCCTTTGAAATAAAGAAATGAAATCGCCTGCCTCGGGCAACAGTCTGGAATAGCCTGAGCATGATGCAGTCAGCATTTCAAAATGTCCAATCTAGGGTTTTGTACATTTACTTTGCATTCATTTACATAGTCCACCGAGAACAGCATTTCCTATGAATCCATTTCTTTTTCTGTCATCACCCAATTTTTGTTTGTTTGTTGGTTTGGATTACTCTCCGTCAAAAGCACAGGAATGGCAATCGGATATAAATATAGCGGTAAACAAACCCTGTTATTGCAATAACTGATATTTGTTGTTTACAAACAGCACATTGGGGGTGCAGTGTTCTGGAAACTCAACACGGGGTTGGGTTTAATGATCATATCGTAGGTGACACAGCGGATGATAGACAATATAATTATAAACAAGCAATTTGGTTAACTTAATGCTGAATCATTAAGCATCCCAACTGGAAGATTGAGACTCTGTGAGTAACACAGTGGCGGAGCAGCTGTGTCACCTTCAGGCGTCCTCCTCAGAGTCTGACAGAAGGAGATCTTTTTTTCCCTGTTATTGCTTTGTAGAATTGCTGATGTAGTCTATATGATGACAACACTGTGGAAGTTTTCTCCACATTACTTTTTGACCTTCTAGATATTTTATGGCGGTCAGTCAGTTCAATATAAGGATGATTAATCGGAAATTAATCACACATTTTTTATCTGTTCAAAAAAAAGTATTTAATACTTTTATCAACATGAGAATGGGTAAATGTGCTTGCTTTATGCAAATGTATGTATATATTTATTACTGGAAACCAATCAACACAAAACAATGACAAATATTGTCCAGAAATCCTCACAAATACTGCATTTAGCATAAAAATATGCTCAGTTCAAAACATGGCAAACTGCAGCCCAACAGGCAACAACAGCTGAGTGTATCAGTGTAATGACTTGACTATGATTTGCCCCAAACTGCATGTGATTTTGAGGTCAGAGGTCAATAGTAGCAAGCTAGTATGCCTCCTCAGGTTTTCTAGTTTTCATATGATACCAGTATCTTTAGTCTAGCTTTAAAACTGAGGCCAGTACAGCCTCTGAAGTATCGACTGTGTTCACGTGTTAAAGAAATGAATGGCATTTAAACAAATTTGCGTGAATGCATTATTATGGCGTTAACTATGACAGGCCTAAAGCGAAGGTAGGCAGAATGTTTTTGGCGTCATTGAGCAAAAAATCCATAAAAACCTTTCAGCATAGTGTGATTCAAGTGTACTGAGAGAAAACTGGACTTCTGCAGCAACTCAAGGCTGTTTTCATGCCTTTAAAAATCTAGCCCATGACGGGAGACTTTGGCCAATCACAGGTCATTTCAGACAGAGAGTGTTCCTATTGGTTGTTCATTCAGCTAAGGCAGCTGTCAATCAAACTTCCTGACTTTAAACAGTAACTACAATGTTTCTGAAAACATTTTATGCAAAAAATAGACATTACAGTAACAGAGTATTGATTCATACTTGATCAGTGCTGCCTAGTTTGACCGTGCACCGGAGGACACAGAGGAACATGATTTTTTTTTTTTTTTTTTTTTAGATTACCTGTCTCAGGATATAGTGACCATTTTATAAAAAGAACTTAATTTAATCATATTTGCTCCAATTCTACCCACTGCAGCTTTAAGACATTTACATGGACTCTTTGCTCCAGAGACCAGTGTTTTGTGGGCGTAACTGATTTGAAATTGTCCTTAAATATTCCTGTGGTGTCCTGAAGCCGAGGTAACAGAAAGTCTTTCTTTCCTACAAGGAGTCTTGCAGCACCACCGGGGTTGTTTTCCAGCGCGCTAAATCCTTGTTGTAGGAAGGATGTCAATTATATTAGGCATTTTATCAGACAGGACAGGCCTGGAACATTTTCTGCAAATTTGTGAAGCACATGTGCTAAACCGCGGCTTTGAATGCTGCCACAAAAGCCGGATTCAATTCGTTCTCCATTCAGCAATCAATTCAGCAAAGTGGATATTCTTCAAAATTCAAAACAGTGAAAAGCTTTTGGCATAAAAAGGTTGTCATACCAAACCAGGAGATATCAGAGTGAATACTCGACCATTAACAAATGAGACAGTTTCTATTTACAATTTGAACTGATTGGATTGAAAGCACATTGGCTGGCACAAACATGGACATCAGTGACAGTAACCTGCCTCACACAGCTGTAGAAGGAACCATTATGCTAAACCCTGTCTATTTTTAGCACTGATGAGTGAAATAAATGTGGCTTATTGCCATCAGGACAGCGCTGTGATTATGAAACCATGAGTGATTTAGGGATGGCTGATGGCACCCTCGGAATAATCATTTATTTTTCATGTGGGGAAGTCTGGTCACTTGTGTATGAGAACAGAAACATCCACATTGGAGCAAGGCAGCCAGTCAAAGTGGAGACAGGTAAGCTGGGCTATAGGACACTGAAGTGGCTAGTTGAAAATGAGCCAGTTGATAGATAGTTGAAGCCATGTAACTTAGCAAGCGCTGCCATGCATGTGATCCATCTCATTATTCTCTGAGCAGATATTTTATCCTGCTGTCACTGCAAAAGTGCCTCCGTGCTGAGACTTAGCTGTTGGATCCACAGTTTGCAAAGATTGCAGTCACAACACTTCTGCACAGTTCAACCAGAGCCAAGAGCTGCAAAAATCAAGGGTTGACTGGATTACTATAGCTTTGAATATGGCAAAATATAAACAATCAAGAACGTTAGGGAGTAAATTTGTTCTTAAAGGGGACATATGGTTCATTTCCAGGTTGATGCTGTAACATTCTGGCTCTGTGTCCAGAGCTTTAACACTGTGCATTTAGACTGGTTTTGTTTTCACGTGAACTCTTCCAATCTGGCTGCAACACCCTCCTACTCCGTGGTGGAGGGAACTCCATTTGTAGTCCCACTCACAGCTCAATGAAGCACCCAGCCATCAGTCCCACCTGTCCCCAATTAGTTCTGCACTCACCTCACCCGTTCTCACTTTCCCAGAGAGTCAGTCACTAATTAAATATACCACCTCAGTTCCTTTGCTCTCTGTTCATTTATCGTCATTTCATGATTCCAGTGTGCCTGCTTTAGCTCCTTTTGTCCAGTCATGGTTCCCACCTCTTTTGAATCTTCTTCTGTTTGTGTTTTTTTTTTCTTTTTTTATGGACACTGTTGTAAGTTTTCTTCTTTATTAAATCACAGAGTGCTCTGAATCACATGACTCATCGTCTCATCTGTCTGCACTTGGGTCCAAACCTGCTTTCCTAAACTGTGACACATCTACTGGAACATGTTTACATGCTTTAATATTCAAAAAACATAATTTTTCTCATACTGTCTGTCTGAATATACAGTACCTAAATTCACTCTCTGCTTGAAATGCTCTGTTTTAGCGCCTGTCTCTTTAAGAACCCCCCTGAAAAGCCCAGTGTGCTCTGATTGGCTTGTGATAAACTATATGGTACACCTGTGCAAAGGTTGTTCTCAGGCTGTGGTTGGTATATTTGAATTAGCCTGCATGTGATTCAGGAAGGGGAGCCAGATCTGGCAAACTTGTTGAATCCATTCGGCAACCTCCAGTTCTGAAAAGAGAAGCGGAAGAGCCTTAAATTTACATTCATTCTAAGATAAGATAAGATAAGATATTCTTTTATTGGTCCCACAGTGGATTAGGGTTAGGGTTAGGGTTAGGGTTATGGTTAGGTTAGGGTTCTAACAGCCAGCAAAGGTGACTCTTGTGGTTGAATCTGATTGTATAGTCAATGAGAATCAATGAGAAAATGAGCCTACTTCCCACTTGATTTATATCTCAATGAACACTGTAAACATGAGTTTATGGTCTCCGTTTTCTAGTTTCAAGTCTTCTTCAATACAGTATGATGTTCATTTAGTAAATTATGGTTTCAATTAGCCTTGCGATCGACAGGTCGCTACCACAACATTGTCTAGTCTTGTAGTTGTCCTCGCTTTCGTCTTAGAACTTTAAACCTTTCACAGTATGTTTTCAGTTCATAAAAGTTAATTGTAATGTTTTGGTCGCCTAAAAAAGTGTTTCGTTCGGTTCTACTTAGCTCCACTATTTTGTGTCGCTTCTGGTTGCCAAAAAAACAACATGGCGTCAGCTAAAATGCCGAACTCAAGGCTTCAAAACCCTAGTCCAGAAACCAAAGGAGGATGTCACAGTCACTATGTCCACTTCCTTGAGGTAGCTAGTTTGTGTGTTGTTAGGCACTCCAGATACCCAAGATGCACAAGCACTGAAGAAGTCAGTTTTTCATAATGCGCTCCCCTTAAAGACGACATATTATGCTTATTATTTTTCTCTCTACCCGGCTGTGCTGCAGCACCTCTTGTCACCCTCCGTGGTAATTACTCTGTTTGAGCTCACCCCCCAGCTCCCTCCCAAAAAAGCCCAGTCTACTCTGAATGGTCATTATGCAGATGTGTTACTTAGTGACATCACCAGGTTATGGAACAAGAGGCAGGACTACAAACAAGGCATTTCAGGCAGCTCAGGAGCAGTGTTTCTGTGGGAGAGGGTCGTGGACTTTGGGCTTTGTAACTTTTCAGATGTATAACATGCACAAAAAACTAAATAAAGGAAATGGAAAAAGCAAAAGTCCTTTAACAAAGGAGCGGGGCAGATTTGCTAAAAACAACAGTTGAATTCACATTTTTAAATAGGATAATTAGGTTTTAGATACCAACGATGACATTGTGAATTCAGAAACTCAATTAAAGAATAGCCATTTTAATCATTCTCAAGATGTTCTGTTGATAAACCTCTTTCCTGCAGCTTTCTGCCACAAAAGCTGTCTCTTTGTTTACCAGCACATAATGCTCTCTCATTAGTGGCAGCTCGCTGGCAGACAGAGGTCAATTGTATCCCTGCATATATGACTGCGACAATGCAGTGTACTGGGAGTCATTATTCACTCATTTGCCGGCTTCCTAGTTAACTTGTCTACTGTAGGAGGTGAGTAACAGCATGTGACTTTGGCTACTTTATTAGAGATTGATTTCCTCTTTAAGTTGGAAACTGGCATTTTCCTAAATGTTCCCTGAAGGAATAAATTATCCAAAGTCTTGTCTCATATTCATGTTGGCTACACACATACACCCACATGCACCAGTATATCATTCTTCTTTGTCTTGTAAGTGAAACACAAACACTGAAACACGGCATTCATAAATAAAAGACTGAATACCTGCTCTGTACACACAATTTGAAATGCTGTAGGCTACAGTATGTCATCTGTATTTCTGTGGTTAGCCATCATTTTTTTGTGTATTTAAAAAACACACACACACACACACACACACACACACACACACACACACACACACACACACACACAACAGCACTGAACTATGGAAGCATATTGCGTTTGGCTTGACAAAGAATAATCACCAGGCTCTCTTGCAGTAACAAGGTCTTTTGTTATGATTAGGAGATATTTTCTTTTTATTATAAAATCGGTGTCCGTTCTTATGAAAAGGGATCTAGTATTATCATGGTCTTTTTCTCATTATTAAGCACCTATTTGGATCCTTGTACTAGCCTATAAAACATATCTGTGCACATCTCAGATTTAACCATGTAATTCAGTTAAATCTGCTGATTATCAATAACTATGACAGTGGAATGCTTTAAGTATTTTAAACTAAAGTTTGCATTGGTTGTTTTGTATTAAATCTTGGATTTATTTGAAAACCATAAGTGAATTTAGTAGATTTATCGTTCGTTAAAGCAGCACTGCTGAACATCTGGCAACATGCTCCTGAGGAATAGGGGGCAGCATTTCACCTCTAAACTAGGTCCATACAACCTAAATTTACATAAAAAAAAAAAAAGATTGATTAGAAAAAAAGGCCTTAGGAGTGCTGTAAACTTGCCAGCAGGGGGCGACTCCTCTGGTTGCAAAAAGAAGTCTGATTTTATAGAAGTTTATCAGAAAATGACCCAACTTCTGACTTGATTTATTACCTCAGTAAACATTGTAAACATGAGTTTATGGTCTCAGTTGCTAGTTTAAAGTCTTCTTTAATACAGCACAATGTTCATTTATTAAATTATGGTCCCGTTTAGAGTCAAATAGACTATAAAGCAGGGTATGCTCTAGGGCGTGGTTACCTTATTATTTACAGGTCGCTACCATGGTGTTGTCTGGTCCAGGTGTTGTCCCTGTTTTCGTCTTAGAACTTTGACCCTTTCACCATGTGAAATGTGTTCTTCAGCAGCTATAATTAGCTTCCACCTCTCATGGTTGCAAAAACCAAAATGGCAACGGCCATAAACCAAGATGGCGACAATCAATATACCGAACTCGAGGCTTCAGAATAGCAGTCCACAAACCAGTGGGTGACATCAAGGTGACTACATCTACTTCTTATATACAGTACATGTACAGTCTATGGGTTCAACCTGTACAAAAACTACAAAAACATTTGCTGATCCGGTGGGGAACTGGGCCAGTACAGTTTACACCACTGTCAGAACTCAAGCCAACTGTTAAATGAGTGTCCATCTCCGGCTTTTATCAAACACTAATTATTTTCTCACAATACATAAACATTTTTGACATAACTTCTTCACAGTCTGTTGATTATTTTAGTTCATTTGTTTGTTTTTTTAATATTTTAAATTCTTCCCAGATTTATACATTGCAACGTTTAAAGGGATTTTTGACATTTGATGAGATAAACAGTAATCCAGTAAGCACTGTTACCATGTTGAATGCCATATATATATAATACTAAAATGTCAAGAATTCATTTGGGAGGCCGCAGATGACACAAGTAGTATCAGCTTCAGTGTTAAATGCTATACAAAGAAACCTATTAAAGGTGAAATTTACTTGAATTTATTTCATTTTAATACAACATTATTTATCCTAGAATTCAAAGGACTGCATTCAATGTGCTAAACATGGGAATCTAATGTATATTTCACATGAAAGGTATCAGAGTCCAGATATAATCATTTGCATATTTGTCACATTTAAGTGCTGAATGTGGGCAGAGGTCAGGTGTCAAATGTATACACTGTATGTATATTTAAAATACCACAGCACTGTCCAGTGTTAGAAACTGCTCATTAACTATTTATCTTTGGCCACAGAGGTATTTCACTTCAATTTGTCCAACATGGAGGGACTAGAGGTGAGAGGAGTACAAATGTTTCTTCTCCTGGTTTTTCCCAGGACCCACTGAGAGTTCAGCCCTCTTCCTTTTTCCTTCTCCCAGTGCTTTTGGAGCACATGCTGCTAATGCCAGAGAGACAATTTCTGTCCCTTTGACTGGTATTTGGAGAAAAAGATAATACTCTATCAATAAAAAATGCTGTACAAGGTTGCTAAGACCTTTCCTTTGGCTCTGAAGGAGCTGCTTCATACAGGCTGTGTTGGCTTTTCCTCTTCGATGGTGGTTGTGTCTTTTGGGGAACATGAACATGTCGGCAAAGATCTTTGTGGTATGTCCAGTATAGATAACATTTGTTACAGCGAGTAGTTTGTCTTTTAAGGGTGGCAATATTATTCAGCTGGTTGGGTTGGAGCTACTGGCTATTACCATCTTAGTCCTGTTGCAGTACTTATGTCTACAAATGATCTGTAATTACCTGCGTCCCTATCTATCAACAGCTGGGAACAGCACTTAAAAATAATCATTCAGCAATTCAACTTTTTGCTCCTACTGAAGACATTACCAGTCGAAGTCTCTTGGGTGAAACAATTACCTTCCGCTGTATTGACTCATTACTTGGAAATGGTCAGTAATTTGTTTGCAATATAATTGCACTGTATTAACTGCTGAGGCCAGTCAGACAACAGCAGCCTGACCCTCTGAGACCCGATCCCGACCGAGTTAACTGTCTTTCAGAGGCTTTAGCGGGTTCAGTTTTATATCATATAAAACTAGGAAGCAGTGTAAATGTGCTATTTTTGCTTATTCTAAAAATGATGTTTGGGTTTTTCTGCATATCGGGGTCCCTAAACAGTCTTGGTATTGTCTTGGAACTGCGCGTCACTGTAAACCTGAGACTCTTGTGGATCCATTGAGCCAAACTGTATTTGTGTGTGATAATATTAGTCCCCATAGTGGCCATTTCATTGTAGTGAGACCCTTTTTTGAAACTTGACCTCACTGTATAAAATGACCTGTGGTGACCTCTAGGATAATCACAGCCTCATGAAACTTTACAACCACAGACTAGAGACCTGGAGCATTCAGAGGACAGATGGCTTTCCTAGCTAGATTGACAACAAGGGGGTTTCTGAGCAGTTTCTAAAACGGAAGCGCTCATTATCCAATGGCCGAAAACTGTAATTCTTGCAGAAATCTCCAAATATCAAAAGTTTTTGATATCAATATCACAGCATGGCTTTTTTTTATGGTGTTCAATTTAGCACCAAATCTGTGTAACAACTAGTGTCACCCCAAACATTTGTGCAACAACTTATGAGTTATAATATGAAATTGCCATCATATACTTCTGTCATAAAGTTTTATGCTTTTATACACTTTCACAGTTCATTTTAATTAATTAATTTATGTTGATTTGGATTTATGACTAGAACAAGTTGACACAGTGATGCGCTGCATCACAAATTAATCTTAAGCTTCTCAGCTTTCCACTGCTATTTGCCATCTACTACCTGCTATCTCCCCCTAAAGTCCCCCTGCACCCCCCTAAAAAAAGGCAAAAACTGGTCTGTTGTGGGTCTCGAACACTTAATATGAGGACTGTGTTTTGGTAACATACAGTATAATATAGTAGGTAATGTAAGAGCTCATCCTTAAATATAACATTGTAACTGTGTCCTTGTTCACACTCAGTTACCGGTTCAAGTCCCGACATGAACAAATACTGAGTTTATTGTTCTGGAGGGGGTCTTTTCCTCTTTGGCCTCCCCAGGTTCCCCTAAGAAAGGCCCCAACCCCCAATTGCTCGGGGCGCTTTCAGGAGCAGCCCCTCACTCTGACATTCTCTATCTGATGCACTGTATTTCAGGCTGGGCATGTGTGTGTCCCGGGTCTGCATTTACCCTATAATAAAAAACAACAGCGTGTAAAACAGTATTTCAATAACTTCTTCTTCTTCTTCAAAATACAGGATCAACAGGACACACAATTCTCTATCGCCTGTTTTCAGGCTGGGGAAGCGAACAGTTTTGGATCAAAAGCGTTGCTCTGCTCTCCAGGGAGGCAGACTTGGGTCGGGCCCAATGCAGATTTCATGCTATTCTGGACCGCTAAAAACCTGGATTGTGTTTCACTCATAAACATGTTGCCAAACTTCTGCCATAATTTTTTGAGCTCACAATTGCAAGTTTGCGGCAGCTCACATTAGGTCACCATTACGACATGCTGTGTTTTATAAATCAGTGTTTATATCGCTGACAGAGGTGATGACAGAATGCAGGACTGGAGCAGATTAGACTCACGCCTTATGCCTCAGTTACTGATATATATCATCATGTAACTGAATTAGGTTGTTTGTCTACATGGCCTGTTGAGTTTTATAGGGTTGGAATGAATCACATTTGAATTCTTTCCCTACATTGTGAACAAGAAGAGGTAAATCTACAATCATTTTTCAAAATAAGAAAAACATAAAAAATAAGATTGCAAATTTGCCAAATCATAGAGTTTTAGGGCTGGCCTACACTAAAAGCTTTTTCAGACTTTGAAAATGTGAGTGACTCCACACATGTTTTGTTAAATTTAACAGTTGTATCCCTTTAGTGTGTGTTGAGCAACGATTTGGCCACAACAGCACACTGCACACTAACAGAGTCCATTCATAAACAAGAGTCCAGACTGGAAAAAAACAGAAACCTCCCAAAATCTCTTGTGATCAAATGAAGAAGTTGTATGAATTAGCAAAATTAGTTTTTGCTCCACTTTGAACTCAAAATTCACAAAGGATGGATATTTACAATTTGAAATCGGTGCAGCCAAGATGGAGTTCTGAGCTGAATGGAGGATGTAAAAAACACTCTCACACCACGGGAATATGAGGAGGATAACCTTTAGAACCATTAAAAAATCGAGGCTTTGGCCCAGGCCCAAAAACAGCTTGATTCTCGTGTAGTGTGTGCCCTGCATTTAAAAAAAAATTACATTAATAATACTGTCATCAGCAAAATATCAGCTACTTTCTCTCCGCAGTGAAATGCATCATCATCGTTTATTTGACATTGATGTATTAATCAGAAAATCTGTTTTATTTTTGGGCCGACGACAGCCGTGGCTGTTGTTTCATATGCATCTCCAGATTTGTATTCATTATGCATTAACAGTTCTTAAATGTCCACAGTGGCTCAGGCCCAGCCTTGAGCTTTGGCACAAGCTGTTCTGTGGTTCACTACGAGTCTGTCAGATTTCATCAGCTCTCCTGTAAATCAATCATAACCTTGGCCGATCAATGAAGGGGGCATCGGAGTTAATGCACCAAAGGCAACAGGGCAAACCTGGAGTTTTTCTAACCATTATGTGTCACAGGAAGTTTGGCTGACAATGGAAGCTTTTTTTGTCTGAAGATTTCGACTCCAACAAATTCGATGAGTGAGAAACCACTGCTGACCAATGAGCTCCTGCTACTATAACTGCTTGTTAAAGGGGCAGTGGCCCCTGTGTCCTAATGGCATCTGCACAGGAAAATGATCAGAGCGATCAGAGCTGAGCTGGAGCCTTGCCATCTCCGAGCAGCTGTCAATCACTTGCAATCTTTGACAAATAATCAAATTAGGCAGCGCTGATCAAATATGAATTAATATTATGTTACTACAATGCCTATTACCACCTCAAATGTTTTCAGAAACATATTGTAGTTACTGTTGAGCTGTAAAATGAGAAAGTTTGCTCCAGCTGGTGGGTGGTGCTTGGTATTTCCTCAGCTGATCTCAAAATGGCTGCCGGGCCACAAACTTTCTGAGGTTTGAGGTGAGAAATAGATTTTATAGTAACAGAATATTAATTAATATTTGACCAGTGCTGCCCAGTTTGACCGTTTGCTGGGCGTTCAAGATTGACCGACAACTGCCTCCGCTGAATGAACAGCCAATAGGAACACTTTCTGAAATGTCCTGTGATTGGCCAAAGTCTACTGTGATGGGCTACATTTTCTAAATCCTAAAAACAGCCATGGGGAGGCTACACTTGAATCACAATATGCTGAAAGGTTATTATGAAATATTTGCCAAATGATGCCAAAAATATTCTGCCTAGTGCTGTTTTTAAGCACCTTGCTCGGCATAGTTGTCCTTGAAGGAGAGGATTTTGTGTCATTTTCCTGCCCAAATTTTCCCTGTCTATCAGATTTAGGCTACTACCCACCTCTTTATACCTCCAGGCTGCTACAACATTGACATGTCGAGGTTTATGAGGTGAAGTGATTATCTTCTGAGGGGTAAAATCTAATTTAAAAATGAAATTGTTAATTCAAACTGTATATTTTATTCAGCTCTGGAAATACTCCTGCTATCTTGCACAACACCCATGAACTTCCTCTTCCCATGAGTGTTTTGTCAGTACACAGTAATACATTTCAGCTGCAGCACATTCAGTTGACATGATTCCATTTAGCTAAAATCACTTCTTCTTTGAGATAAGCATGCAGAATTTTAAACAGCGTCTCTTTCGTTTTCCTCCGCAGCGTTGTGTTTGACGAAACAAAATGTCAAGTCTTACAGAGTTTATCTGTGTGCTCCCGGCACATATGCACTAGTCTGCTTTTACTGCATTTAACAGGATTGTAGGCATGTTTAGTAACAGAAAACCCTTCACTTAGTGTATGTCGCCATATGGTTTCCCACTTTATACAGCATGATTTATGTCGCCGTGCCCCAAACACTACACTGACCCCAATAACCAATTGGCCCAGTGCTGTTTTGTCATCCCAGGTAATTCTTCTTGCTGTTCAGCAGATAATTCTGTGGTGGTGCTGATAGTGAATCATGACCAAAGACAGGATTTTGACCATGCACAAGCCTGCAGACTCCAAACAACAGCAATATTAATAATGGTCTTGGTCTGTTGTAATTATCTGAAGACATACTGTCCACAAGAGGGAAGTGTTATCACATTCATCCTCCCATTCATTTACAGGCAGGAGCCTCACAGGCCTGATCCTGTTTGGTTGCTTCTGGAGAAAGGGATGAACTGGCTCAGGAGTAAGGAGGGAGGAAGGAAGGAAGGAAGGAAGGAAGGAAAGGGGGGATGGTACTAGTGGTCAACTCCACCTCCCATGCACATTCATATATAACTGAAGATGTAAAGGATTTTTTCCCCTGTAAGTTCATCATCCAGTGTTGCTTCCCCTATTTTTTTAATTGACAACACATTACCTCACTATGAGAATATGTAACTGTGGATCATATTTTAGCTTTTGCTGCCCCACCCTGACATATTTGTTTGACTTGTGGTTCGCATGGGGTCTGGAGTGCTGCAGGGGTCACTGAGGGGATATGAAAAGCACTGCACTGTCTCACTTATTTAATTCATTTGAAGGCGAATAATCAATAAATTGGTGTTTTGTTTTTGTGTTTTGCTGCCTGTTTGAGATATGCTGCTGGTTTGGTCATTAACAGTATTGTGGTCAGTAAAATGTAATTATTCAAAGGTCCATTGTGTAGGATCTGGTGGTATCTAGCCTCAAAGTCATGAGATTGCAGCCAACTGAAGCCTCTCCTGTGTGCCAAGCATGTTGGAGAGCTACGGTGACCGATGTAAAAACGCAAATGTTCCTCCTTAGAGCCATCTGGAGCAGAGTCGGTGTGTAGAGTGTGTATATGTGGGACCTGAGTGGTGAAACAAGAGAGAGAGAGAGAGAGTGTCAGTGACTGGAGTGATTGACATTATCAACTCCAGCCCAAGCAGGAAAAGTTTAGAATTTCATTTGTCTGCTCTGGGCTACTGTTGAAACATGGTGGTGCGACAATTATTCTTATTTTCAGGTGATTATACATTAACAAAAATATAATTTTACATTCATACATACATTTTCACATTATACATTCTATTTCTGCCATTAGATCCACCTAATTGTTACACACTGGTCATTTAATGTATTTTATTATATTGTGAGAATTTCTATTTGGGAGAAAATTTGGTTGAAATTGGCATAATAGAATTAAAAAATATAGAATTTGTCATTTATGCTTTGCACCTTTACGCGCCTCAACATATAAGGGAGGTTATTTATTTATTCATCAGTCATTTGGTTTTGATTCTCATTTCCTCTCCAAGGTTTCGGTTGCACTGTGGGACTTCAACATTTCACTTCAGCATGACTGTACATGCTGTTACTGTCCTCTTCCCACATCCCCATCCCGTCTCTTCGACGGATCTCAATCCTCCTAAAACTATTTCTCCTTTACGCACATTGTGATCACCTCCCGCTCCAAACCTTAAAGACGCGCAAAGTTTGAGAGTCACTTCCTGTAGGGAGCTACAACCAGGCTGCTGTAGTTTTTTTTTTCCTGGCGATGCTTTTGCTTTTTTGCAGGACGACCCAGGCTCCTCCTCTGCACAACGTCACCCGATCCCGATCTCTCCCAAAGCGTCAGCGATAGTCAGCAACACACTGTGGTGGCAGATCAGCGGGGCGGTGCGCATAGCGGGATAAAGCTGCACTGTATTTCATCCACACACACAAAAACGAGGAAAGGAAAGGGGGGCTGCATCTCACCCACCATTATCAGAGTTACAACAACTTCACCGGCCTGGTGAGCTCATCTCTCCGGCTGGTCGTGGCTCACTGCATACACAGGGAGAACCGGGAACTTAAGGAACTAAAAGAGGGACGGTGCCAGCAGATCTGTTGTAGGTGTCAATTTGTAGACGGAAGGAAAAGAAGGCGACATTTCCCCCAGTGGAACTCAAAGTGTTGGAAACTTCCGAGCGCAGCATCGAACGAGGACCTCCCGCCCACTTTACCTCTGATCCACAATCCTGGAAGGAGGGAGACAGTCCTGCAGCCGCTGCGGTGGATGGACGGAGCGACAACGGCTGGATGGTTAAAAACTAGTAGAGCTGCTTTCATAAGAACTCTCCTCGCCTGCGAAGACTCCACCATCTAAACTGCAAATCTGCAGCCATTTGGATCTCATTTTTTTG
Organism: Pterois miles; assembly: GCA_947000775.1. Taxonomy (NCBI): domain Eukaryota; kingdom Metazoa; phylum Chordata; class Actinopteri; order Perciformes; family Scorpaenidae; genus Pterois; species Pterois miles. The sequence continues at coordinate 2,549,589 of CAMQGK010000550.1, read as the reverse complement.
AGGACCCCCGCCAGGTTCTACTTTGTGCAAAACTCTCCGCCAGCAGAGGAATCGCCGCAGCCGTGAAATTGATGCTTTGGCACGGAGAAGCGCAACACCGATCCTCCAGTTTTGCGAAAGTGTCCTGCTGCTCAGCGAGGGAGGTGGACTAGCTTTGGGCCGAAGTGGGATTTGCAGAAGTTGCATGCTTGGTCTTTGTCGTCTGGAGTGAGCCCCCCCCCCACCCCCGTTCATCCACTCTCAGGTTATCAGACGAGATCCGGCGGATAGTTGAGGAGCCATGGCGATGTGTGTGGGGATATGGATACTCCTGCTAGCTCTGCACGTCCAAGGTAAGCCGCATAGGGAACCATCTGGAACATATGTGCATTATTTTATCATTACCTCCCTGCTCCACTGCGTGTGCGTAATGTTTCGCAATGCCACGGACTTGATTAATGCATGAATGGGTAGATCGATGTGATGGTTTGTGTTTTGCAACAAGATGCGCAAATGTGGAGGAGAACACTGGAAAGTGTTCTTCAGTGTCAAACCCTTTAAAAAACGGCTGCAGAATACTTATTGGGCTGCAAAAATAATGAAGTTACGCATGCAGCAGGCAGATGGCGATATGTGCGAAAGTTTTCCAATATCTCATTGTAATGGTCACAGAGTGCTCCTGAATGATAATTGAAACCTGTGGCCTTTTATCCTCAGCTCCTGTCTCTTAGTTGAATATTGCAGGCTGAATTATTAAGATTTAAGGATCCATTATGGGCGAATCCTTCATTTTGAACTGCAAATTAAATCCACAGGCCTTTTGCTGTTTTCATATTCAATCACGCTAATCCTCTGAGGAAGAGTGACTCAGGATGTGGTGACATTTGTCTTTGGCTCCAGTCATACTTTGACTTATTGTCCTAAATGCATAATAGATTTTAGGAGATGGAGAGAGGTGGTGATGGAAAGCGTGTGTGTGTTTTGGGCTGGAGGGTGATGTGCGGAGGGAAGCTGATAAATGGAATGATAGTTTGACATTGATCATCCTGACATCAAATCGGAACGCCACCTAAATTAAGAATTCCAATATGTTGTTTCCATGGCCGAGGAAAGTTCAATCCATATATGTGAGCATGAGCTACTGTACTCGCTGTCAGAGCCAGAAACCAAGGAAGGAAGTCTCAAACTTGTGATGTCATCGGGTGTAAAGTCTTGAGCTGCTCCATAGACAACAGAGTGTTACAGCAATGAGCCCCAAAACCCAGAAATGAGTTTGCATCTAAGCACTCCGTGTCCCTTCGTCCTGAAGTCAACGGGTTTTTTGAGCGTTTTAGTTTGATGCATGCTGTGGAGCAAATACCACACTTGTGAATCAAAAAAGGCGGTTGCTAAAAAGTGGCCAAACACCATCACGCCGACTCGTCCGCCTTTACGGCCTTCGTTTTGTATACTCACGCTCATACGACCGTGGTGTAGTTCGTTTATAACCTAACATTAGTTTTTAACTTCTGGCGACTGAGTGGTGTTGATTTGTGGAGATTACCTTGCTGAATGAAACGTGTTAGTATCATAAATGGTTATTTTCCGCAATAATTCAAAACCCAGCCAACAAGCCAATGGGATTTTTCCACCATTGGCTTGTTGTCAAGGGAACCAGTACAGTGCTAACTTTCTGGTTGGCCTACAAAAATGCGTCATCGCTGAGCACTCGATGAATTGTTTTTTTACACCCAAATGAGCTTTGTTCTATTGTAGTGTGGTCAGTTGTGAGACAGAAAACATTCCCATATACTCAGAGCATTCCCTGGGTGCTCTCAGTGTCATTTATAACATCTCCTAGTCACTGTCTGTGGAGTGTTTCCACACTTTATACCCAATGACATCACCAGTTTGTGTTTTAGCACTTTAGTTTTTGGATTTGGGAGAGAGTTGTTCATTTCTACCAGTATTTTTGGGCTGTCTTAAACCACAGAAAATGGTCGTAGTTCCCCTTTAAATCTCCCTCAAGTGGGCCTAATTATTTAGACACATGCTTAATTAGTGTATTATCAGAAGTATCATCATTATTCTGCTTATATTGACAACCTTCTAATTGGATAACAAAGCAAGGCAACAGTAAAACGTCATGTATTGTGGATACGCCTGACTGTGTGTGTGTGTGTGTGTGTGTGTGTGTGTGATCCATTATCCAGAGAGGGTTTTAAGGCTTAGCCGAAAGTTTACTGGTTTGTTTACATCTCGGACAAGTAAATTCTGTCTGGCGCCCCTATTTTAAGAACGGAATGGAAGAGGGTCAAGTGTGGTCGAGAAATGTCAGCTCATGTTTTGAACGGCACTGATATCCTCATTTTCTCTGACAGACTGCGATACGTGTTTACTCTGCGTCTTCCTTCGGTGAGCCTTTTCCAGTGGAAGACGTATCCTACAGGGGAATGTTTTTTGTCACGTCTGGGTTGTTTTTTTCCACATCCTGGAGCTGGAGAACAAGCTTGACGTTGACCTTGTTCGCAGCGAGGCTCCTTGTGGCGTCATGTGTTTTAAGACATGATTGAATACTTTGATCAAAAGCCCCTTTCTGATTTACATTGAGATGATCCCTTTGCTTGTGGAGAAGATCAGGATTAACTGGTTCCCTTGGGATTCACGGTGGAAATCTTTTGAAGCTGTTCAATCAAGGGAGAGGAAAATGTCTCAAAAAATTGCACTTAAAGCGTCCTGGAAGCGTCTTATTTGAGCAAAGCAGGAGGTTTTTTTTAAGCCTAATTAGACTTCGTGCAAACGACTTTTGCTCTTATTTCTTTTCTCCATTGCTGCAGTTTATTTAAAACAAAGTGTCTGCACAATTCATGCTTTCAGACATCTTCACGTCTGAGGGAAGGGCTTGGAAAATGGTTTTATTGCAGCAGTTGTTTGGACCCATTTCTTTTGACATGCAAAAACAAGAATCTGGGCTTTCACCCTGAGGTTAAAGGGCGTTGCCATAAAAGCCCACCGTCTTTGATGGCTTCATTGATATACAACATGTTCCAGACCCTTCCCTCATTACAGAAGCACAAACAAGTGGGAGAGTGGCCCTAACAAACGCAAGTAGCAGCAAACCCAGTTGCAGTTATCCATCAGGGAAAGCCATTTGTGCTCGTCATGGTAATAACCATTTGTAGAAAGCACAAGAGTGCCAAATTTACAAACAAAAAATATTCCGAGCTGCCCGCCAAATAGATTATCAAATAAAAGGAACACTGAGAGTAATGGATCTGTGAATAATAACAGAAGCTCTGCTCATGCTTTCTTATATTAGCACTCGGTCTCTCCAGTGTTGCAGTCGGATATTTAATTGAGTGTGAACGGAGTTAGCAACCAGGTGGTTGTTTATGGCTTGGCTCCATCTGGGGGTCCTGGTGCTGTATGAGCCCATATAGATATCACTCTCAGCAGTGGGATAAAGAGATTTTCGAGCTTCTAATTCCTCATCTTAGTTGGATTAAACATTTGGGAAATGAATGCCGAACGGTGGATGAGCATCTACTTTGAATGTACTATTATTCAGGAAGGGAAATTATGCAGTTGTGAATTATAATCTTTGTAATGACTTGGCAGCATGCAGGCTAAAATCATTCTGCTAGAGACCCCTGTGGTTCAGTTCTGTCAGTCATATCATCAGGCTCTCATCGGAGTTTCTTTTGAATGTTTGGTTTAAGGGCCGGGCGATTAATCAGATTTTATTGTCAATTTCGGTTATAAAACAAGATATTTGAGATAAAACTATTAATGTGCTGCATTCCATACCGCAATGCTCTCATTTTGTCAGGTTCTGTAAATCCATAACACCCCTTTCCTTTACAGCGGTGTGCTTTCGCCTCGCTCGGGGTGTCGGGGGCGGCACACTCCCTGCCACTAGCTGGCCCTCTCTGGGCGCATTTGCTCCATGGAGGTGCTCCGCGACCGGCTCGAGGTCGGCTTGGAAAGGCCTGGGGTGAAGTTGGCTCGTGGCTTTACCATGCTTTGTGTGTGTGACTTGTATTGCCGTGTCATCACCATTCATATCTAAACAACCAATCTGTTTATGATTAAATTGTTTACAAGAGAGCACAAAGTTCCCAATAGATCTAGCTTTGCATCAATCTGGAGCAGTTTAGCGCAGTTTGCACCATGACAGGCTCTAGATCTTGGACAGGATCGGGGTGAAGATGGCTCGTAATCGCGCTAAAGAATTGTGATTGCGATGTCGACCATCACAATCATGATGGTGATTTTTTCCATTTACAAGCAGTACGTTTCTCTACTGACACCACGACAGAGCTGCATTATTTTGTGTGTCGCTGCCCTTTAACTGTTTATTTGCAGTTTGATGCTTACATGACATCTCAGAGAGCTGTAAACCGCGGGTGATGTTTCCTGTTTCCTTTTGATCGACATCTTTATTGTTTGACTCTTTAGGGTTAATTGCACAGCCAGACGGCCTGATTCCTATGCACAAGCTTGTCACCGGAGTCTGACGCACAAGAGTTCATTTCGACTCATGACAGCCAGTGACACACTGTGCAGTTGTTTGTCAGCCTCATTTAAAGCACACCGAAGCCTACCCTTGTGTGTGAAATGTCACCTACTTCAACTGGATTGACTGACTCAACAGGGGGGGGGGGGTCTGAGGAGGACAATTACAATAGTGTTGAAATAGATGTTGAGCAGTGGAACAAGCGGGGAAATGTTTCCTCAGATCAGGTCATGGAACGAATACTACTGGAACGTTGTAATTAGCATTTTGACTTTCTCTCTTTTGAAGGAAAACTGTACTAATTGCTGGTCTGTGGCATTTTACATTTCATTCAGATGACAGTCGTGATGAAAAAGAAAAGAGTCGCCGTGGGATTGTTGGGCCTTGATGGTTTGAGTGTGAATGCAAATTGCTCTGATCCTCGCTCCTTCAGGGAGTCTCCCTTTGGTCCCCGCTGAGGTGATAGATGGGAGAGAGAGCGAGAGAGTCCTGGGAGACTAGCTTGAGGGGAGCTGACAGAAGATTAAGCTTCCCTTTTGCCATAGAAACTTATGGAGGTACTTGGCCACTCAAACTTCATCTTTTTGAGCATTTAGCTCATTGTGCTTCTGCTGTCAGCTCTTTAGCAAATCCTTCCCAAAACACTGCATGAGATGTCTCTGTGAAGCGAAGGCTTCTTTTTTTGTCTGCTGTGATTCTGGAAATGGAGTTCATTAATTTCTTTTCTTTGGCAAAATATTTGAATTAGCGAACTTTTGTTCCATACACCACAGTGGTCGATGTGAGAGGCAGCTTTCTTTGCAAGTTTCGTGATGCACATTTGCAGCCCCTTTGGGCTGCGATTCACAAAGTAGATTAATAAAACATGATAATAAGCGCTGAACCTAAATAATGGAAAGGTTATGACTAAAGAGTGTTCTCTACATGTGGGAGACAGCACAAATAAAGACTGGATGAATGTTAAATTATGTTCACCTCTCCGATTGTTTGGAGATTATATGCAGGGTTTTATTTTCATGATAAGGAATGAATGAATGCTTAAGGCCTTGGATGAGCAGCTTAGAGATCTGTGTGTCTCCGTCATGATGGAATAGTTTGGATCGCTGAATAGAGCTATTTTAGGGAAGTATAGTCAAATATCACAAGTAATGTTTGTCCCAGACGCCGGCTGTCTAAGGTTACCACAAAGCTTGTTTAGTCAGAACATGCAGTTCAGTATCATATGCTGTGTTTTCATCTGGCTGTTATTTGTGGTGTACGGTGTCTGTCGGTGAGGTGTCCTCTCCTGCTCCTCTGCTTTCTTCACACCACCAGACAGTCACCATGTTGGATCAGGATGGAAAACACGTTTTATCAGGAAGCTGCACCTGCAATTTTCCGCTTTCAAATCCTTGAAATTCATTTCTGTTTCAACTGAAATCGCAGAATCAGCAAAGTAAGGAAAAGGGGAAATCAATAAAGGGGATCAAATCTCGCCCTGAGCTTTTCTGATTTGGCATTAATCTGTCGAGTCGTATTCTTTCTATTTAGCCGATCCTTGTCGAGGGATTAAATGGTTAAATTCCTGCTCTGCTCTTGAGAATGAGAATGATGCTGACTGACTACACATTTCCCTCGCAGTTTGTCAGATGGCTGTTCCAGCATCTGAGGATAGGCTTATTATGGTTGGATGTAAATCTGCTCTGAAGAAAAAGTAAATAATCTCGCATGTTGGAGGGATTCTGACAGTCTGCTCTGTTTTTATGGGACTGCGTCTCGACTTGCCAACGGCTTGTAGAGTTTCTTTGCACTATACTTACTACCTGTAATCACTCATTTCAGCTCATTTCGGTAAAAGGAAAATCATATTTATTTCTTTACAGGAATTGCATCCATTTTTTTTTTTCGAGCCACTGTGCAAAGGCAAGGCTGCCTTTTAATGCATCATTTTAATGTTTTTACGCAGTCGTGTTGTGTTTTCCGCTTCACCGCTTTAAAAACAAAGAAATCTTATGGGAGTACAATGCTTTGTGTCTGGGTTTACAACTGGGGCATTTATTCACAAGCTGGCCTGGGATTGAGAGAGTGGATAATTCCTGGTCTTCCCACTAAGACTGTGTGCCTTTTAAAATAAAGCAGATCTGATCTCAGCGCCCCCCCCGCCCCCCCGTGTGACTGCCTGAACTAGTCAGTGTATAAGAAGCAGCCTGGCTGATGTGCCTCCACTAAGAAGCAAAGGGGTCCTGATAACCAGTCAGTGAACAACCTGCTGATGAAGGGCAAACCAGTAAAAACCATCAGTGGATTATGTCTTGATTAAGTTTGGCTGTGTGCTCACTTTCTGTATTTTTCACTCGTGGCTCTACTTTGTGGTGGTGGACTGGGAGTCATATTAAAACTTGATGGACTAGCTGATGCTGTTGCCACGTTTTCTGCTGTTTGACTCAGTTGAATTTTGTGCTGACTTGTGCAGTTTGTTGACAAGAGCTGGCCTGCAGCTCTGACTCTTCCTGTCCTGGCCCAGACCGATATATCAGCCGACTGATGCATCGGCCTTTAATTAAATATTTAATCGAAGTCTCTCACTGACAGCAATGTAAATCTGTTGTTGGTCTTTGCCAGTGTTTTATCAATCTGCTGCTAAGATATAGTATCTAGATGTTCTTAAGGGGTAACTCCAGTTTTATTCAACCTGCAACTCTATTTTCCCATCAGCGTCAATGTAAGATCATGTCCAATGAAGGTGTTTTTTTTTCTTTCCACTAGAGATTGTCAGGCTGTTATTATACAGTAAGTGTCTGACAACATTATGGAAAGGAACCTATAAAGAAATAAAACATGTTTCTTACCTTGCACGGATCGAGTCTGTTTCTTATTGTTTCCGAGTCCAGCTCAAGAAGTCTCAGGAAATCTGAACATGTGTATACTCAAATAAATATGGGCGTTAATCAAATTCAAAGAGGTCTTCCACATAGTGGAAGTCATCTAAATATTCAGCTATGACATTGAAAATCGTTTAGATAACACTAAGCTGCGCTTTCTTTACTCCAACACAACAAAGTGGCCGGCTGGTACTCACGTTTCCACCGTGTACCACCGCACGCTTCAGACAACACGTCTTCTCCGTGAGCGAGACTCTTTCCGTAATGTTTTCAGACACGTGTTACAACAATCAGAGCCTATCATGGCAAAAACAAGCGATTTTAGTGGGAGTAAATGATAGTGCCAACTTGCCTCGATATTGCACCATATTGTAACCCGCGAGCAGCTGCCGTCTACAGCGAGCTCCCTCAATACTGGACTACTTTCAGAAATTGTTGGCAATATTAGTCAGTAAGACAGCAGCACAAGAGAAAATAGGGTTCAGGTTGAAAAATATTGAAGACACCATTTAAGTTTCAAAGTCAATATTATCTTCCAGTGTTTCTTCCTTCCTGCCGTAAATATTTTAAAAGAGCCGTTTATTCTCGTTTTCATTGGAGATGTCTAGTGCTTTTGACATTCGACTACTGAATAAGTGGCTTTTCAATCCTGCAAAAACAAATTCTGCTGAATATTTTGACAGTTTTCTGACCTCAGACAGGTCAGCTCATAAGACTGACTATTTACACGAACCGCCTCCAACTTCTGACTGAAAACATCCGTCCCACCTTCCAAAACCATATCTGTCAATCCCATTACCAGCCTTCCAGCTCACCCACTGCACATGGCATCCACTGGCAAATACCCTCCAGGGTCGGAGCTGAAATGCAAAATTAGCTTGCAGAGCACATATTGAGCATTTCAAAAAAAAAAAAAATGAATCTTTCGTTACAGAAGCGTTCAGAATCAAAGCAGTACAGATTCCCGTCATTGTTACGCTCGGCACCCGGGGTGACACGAGGCTCAGAGCTGATCTCCCGTCACAACTTTACATTCTTCCCTTTGACTTTCGACAGACTTCCCCCTCTATCGCTCCCCTCTCCTCCCTCTCCTGTCTCCTCGCTCCGCCTTTGAGGACATTGCTCGCTGAGAGTCGGCTTGGTTAGCACTTGATACAAAAGGGGGTTTGTTTCATGAAATGTTTCCCTTTTTAATGAGTGATGCTGTTCGCTCATTTAATATTCTGCACTGATATCTCTCCGGGAGCTGACTGCGCTTCAAAGCAGCAGCGTGGTTGTAAATGGGAGTGGGAGGAGGGGGGGGGGGGCGATGTGTTATAAGGTTGGGGATGGGGGGGCTGCTTAGAAAACACAAACACAGATTTATTTATTCTCCCTGACATGTAGCTAAGCTTCCCGTTTGCTGCAGCCTGGTGCAAAGCTCCTTAGTGCCCTCGTCCTGTGCAGACAGACAGACTAGTGAAATATGACTGATAACAGGTCAGTCTGTCATGTTCCTCTCAGCGAGCGGCTCTCATTCATGCTTGCACCTTTCCCCGCTGTGTTCGACTTTGAAGATAATTGCTCAATTCAAAGTGATTTCAGTTGCTTACGCGTGAACATTTCTGAGAATATTTTTCCTTCGCGCCACAGCTGGCACCTGCTTTTCCCAGCACTTGTCATTATACCGAGATTGAGGTCAGCCTCGCAAACGTGCAAGACGTTTTTCATTCTTGCCTGTTTGTTGGTGTCTACGGTTCGACTTGACTGTGAAAGAGATGGAGATTAAACACAGACACAACCTGCAGTTTGGCATTGACCCCTCCATTTTGTTAGTAGGGTCTATCCCAAAGCAACTAATGTAGTCTGCTATTGATTCCCCAGTTTCAAGCCCGGCTGAGTTTGACTCCAATGCTGGATTGTATTCAGAAAGTCAGGTGTAGCCTAAAGGGATGGAAGAAAATATTGAAAATATCTACTATTGCAATATCGTGTTATGTGATACTGTAGTGAGTCTCAAAAACACTCCATTGTTAATATTGTATTTTTAATTAATAGTTTACATGCTATGATGTTGGATGTTACAGGGAGTATGATCAATACAAATGCAGATCCCACTGTTCTGAATGCTCCGGTCAACTTTTTAAATTCAGATTCTGACAGTTTTCCTAAATTAGATTTAAAAAATTTAAATTTATTGGCTTGCTTACAGTATCGCAATATATTGAAATTTTACCCCTATATCATGATACGCATCGTATTGATAGATTATTGCCAACACACAGCCCCTGTGGCCTTTACCTCCTTCCTGTGCACCATCTTTTTTTGTTTTTACTGGCATTGTCTGTTTCTATCAGGATGTTCTCTATTTAAATAGGTGTGAAAAAGAGGTGGGCGAGTGAGTAATGGAAGCACTAGTCCCACCTCGTGAGCAGGGAAAAGGGTTGTGTTCGTACCTTTATCTCGAGCTGTAACAGTCTGCGTCAGCGCTGCGCCTATTTATTGAACTGTATGCATAAAAGCAAAGCTGTAGGGTACGGCGGTGCTGTGCTCCAACTATATTTACTCCTCTAAATGCACTGAGCTGTATCACAAGTACAAAACCTCATGTCCAGGTAAAAGGAAACCAAAAAAAGACAAGCGTAACATGCATTAAGTTCTTTTCATCACTGACATCTATTAGGAGACACTAACACGAGCATAGACTCACACTCATAGATAGAAGATATGCACATACTAGGGGTGTGATGATATACTGTGCTGCGATATATTGCAATATAAAAAATGTGTTGATATGCATCGCCGAGAAGAAAACCTGTATCGCGATATTTTGGGGATGTGATAAATTAAGTTAAAAACATGCTACTTTGGCTCTGATCAGCGTCCTCTGTCTGTCAGTGCTCTCCATTCAGTCTCCACTGTGTGGTCTGGCTAAATGTCCCGCCCACAGCACTGTTTGATTGGTTCCAACCATCAGCAATAGAGGATTACCATGCTTCAGACACACAGACAGTCCTGAGCTGCTCCGTGAGCCGAGCTGTGTCCTCTCCTCTCGGGAAGACGGATGATATTGTAGAAGTTGTAATAACATCCAGATCCTCTATGCTGAAGTTGCAAAATCACGACAATCTTTCACCACAATCTATTTATATGATGACAAGCATGTCCAGTTGCCCAGTTACACTGCTGAAAAATGTGAATGAACAACTGAAACTAGTTTTAGTAGCTGATTTATTTTTTTATGTAATAACGCCTGTATGAGTTTGTGTTTTTACATGTACATTTATATGAACAATGTAAGATAATGGAGAGCATCATAGAGCTAACTTGAATATGATAATGAATGTTATTAAGTTCATTTGTTGATCCATAATTTGGCAGCTGACAAGCAAAACAACAGATAGCATTGTTTTACATTTTGTGCCTTTTGAATAAAAGGCTACTTTTACAGTCATGCACTCATTCAGGTTTTGTTAAAATTATTGTTAAAATAATGTATCATATCAACATTTTGACCCCAATCTCATGTATCGTATTGTATTGAGCTGAGTGAATCGTCACACCCCTAATACATACACTCCACTGCTAGTACTACTTAAGGTCTCCATCACAAAGAGTGCAAATGCATAATATTGTCACACTATTATTATTACCTGCCTGTCCTCTACCATCCTTTGTATCTAGAGCCTATTTGATGTATGGTTTAGGTCAATATTCATTTTTGAGAATTAGGGCTGTCAAAGTCAATGTGATAATAACCCATTAACACAAATTCATTTTAACGCTACCCATTTCTTTGAAGCATTAATGCAACTTTCAATTTTTAGGATGTGGCGGGCTCAGTTTTAAAGCTAGAGGGAAGATACTGATATCATATGAAACTAGAAAAGATGATGAATCTGTTGGTATCATGTCAAGTCAGGGAAGGAGGCTAAATAATGCCCTGGACTGACCGCAAGATATGTGAATGTAAATGGGTTCTGTGGGTACCCACGAATCTCCCCTTTACAGAAATGCCCACTTTATGATAATCACATGCAGTTTGGATCAAGTCATAGTCAAGTCAGCACACTGACACACTGACAGCTGTTGTTGCCTGCAGTTTGCCATGTTATGATTTTAGCATATTTGTTATGCTAAATACAGTACAGGTTTCTGGACAATATCTGTCATTGTTTTGTGTTGTTAATTAATTTTCAATAGCAAATATATACTGTGCACACATTTGCATAAAGCAAACATATTTGTCTACTCCCATGTTGATGAGAGTATTAAATACTTGAAGAATCTCCTTTTAAGTAACATTTTGAACTGTTAAAAAATTTGTGATTAGTTTGCAAGTACTCACAATTAACTATGGACAATCACGTGATAAATCACGATCGATTTGCAGCCCTAGTAATTAGTATTATTCAACTTTTTCCCCCATCTGGACTGTATGTAAAAAGGTTTCAGATTAATTTCTTATTTTTTCCTGTTTCTAGCCTACTAATTGGTGTCAGATTAAATCCGTGCTGATAAAAATGTGGAATTAATTTGTGATGAAATGTTTTAATCGACTGACAGCCCTGTTTAAAATATATGACAAGTTTCTTTAAATCATTTTAGCAAAGGTTGCGTCACATCAGTCTGACATAAACAGTTGGAGAATAAAGTATGAAAGATGACAGCAAATGTAAGACCATAGCAGATTTTGTCGGTTTATGCAGAATAAACTTAAATTTGAAAACATGTGGGTCAAATATAAATAAAAAATATTCCCATAAAACTTTAGAGCTGCAATTTAATGCACTGTAGTTTCTGCTTGCCTACAGTATGTGGTGATGCTGGTCTCGATCTACAGATTTCATTCATTTGCAGCTGTTTTGCATTGATTTATTATTTGGAGAGAAAATAGACTGACTTGAAATCATCGGATCACATTTCAAGATTTGCAAAATGTTCAATGGCAACGTCTTTCAGTTGATATTCCTCTTATAGCAGGTCATGGTTAAGTTAAGGAAACCAAAAACCTTTGCCTAAGGTAGGATCGATCCAGGTCATAGTTGACCTTGACCTTACCTCTAATGCGCACTGACTTTTTGCATGTTACTTTATTTACTATTTCCGCTGGAGGTAATCCTTCAATACAGAATGGTTGCATATAAAATGCCTGCTGTACCTCACCACCCACCTCTCTCCTCCTCCTCCTCTTCACTTCTTCTTGCCTCTTCCAGCTGAACAACTTTGCCAGGGGTTTCCACATGGGAGCTTCCACTCTGGCTGCACACGTCTTGCTTGGCTGCGGGTTTGCAAGTGGAATTAACCAGTCAGGAATCTGGAGAGGGTTTTGATACCAGAACAGGAATCATGCGGGGACATTTTGTAGTTCACAGCAATTGTCAGTCGAGCCGTAAAGGTGCCAGATGTCACGCCGGGCCAGGGAAACAGAAGGTTGGGGGGGTCAAGGGTTCTCCCACTGTACCGCCCACGTGTCAAACATATGAGCTACAACATTTATATGATAAGTTATGCAGATAAGTGGCCACAAGAATGCCCACTCACTGAACCTGCACCCACGTAGCTGGTAGTCTCACACAGAGAGTGAACAGTGTAGCTTCCTGCCTCTATTGATGTATGCAAGTTGGATTTCTTCTCCCACTTTAACCATATGATCAGTTCACGTAGTGCACAGGAATCTATTTATTTGGATACAGTGGCTTGCAGTTGTTCCCAGCACTGTGTACCTTCCTCGTCAGCATTATGAAACTGAAAATAGACACTAAAGAGGAACAAATGTTGGAATGAGAAACTTGATATAGAGGCTGTTTAATACCGCAGCTAAAACCCTTAAAATACCTCCCCTCCTCTGGCTCGCAGACTCGTACCTCTCAGGACGCCAAGTTTCAAATTGCTCTGCAGAATGGGTCTAATGATCGTACCTACCTTCCTCCCCGAGTCGAGGAGGAGAATTTGCAAGGGAAAATAACAGCCTCAATGTACAGAAGAGAAGGGGAAACGGAGATTTACATGTAGACCCCGCGGGGGATGAGAGTTTGCAGAGGGTCATGCTGCTCCTGAATGAGGTTGAGTTCTAAGGGTGATTCTAGTTTGCCTTGAAATAGTGCTCTTGGCTGAAGCTGTAGTTCGGCACATTGGGGGCTGCTTGCTGGAAGAAAAGACTTGTGCAAATAAAAGTTCATTTAATTTTTTCCAGCTCATTAGACCTTTTTTTTTCTTTTCCTAAGCCAGCGGACCCCCCCCCCCCCCCCCCCACACACACACACACACACACACACACACACACACCAGTTCTCTATTAAAGCTATCTTCAAACAAACGCATTGCATAACTGCAGGAATATTATGACACAGAAAACAGTAAATTGAATTAAAAGCTCTGTAATGTGCTGAAGACCGTATTGCCCGCCGAATTAGTTTAATTAAAGCCTTTCTTAATTGGAGTAATGAGCGATTCAGAAGCTCAATCAGATCTTTCGGAACAAGTGGGTTCAAGTCAAGATGAAATTGAAGTCCCTGTGTTTCAATGCACTGCTCAGTATGCGATGAAAGTAGCTGGTGGGATGAAACTGATTGGATTTGCCCTACATCGCCAAGGGTGTGTTTCATCCCCACTGTTTGTGAAATTTTGGTGAAGCTGAACATAAAAACCAGAGGGATTGGCGCTCCGGTGGAGGGAAATACAAATAACAGACGGCTTGTTCTGTATCTTCTTGAATGGGATTTAAAGGGTTAATCCTATTGATTGGGTGGTGGGATTTGCACATGTAATTCTGGTGGAAGTTTTTCTGACTTCTCAATGTTGGAGATATCCGGTGTGTGAGATTCAGGGGCACCCTAACCCCCCTTTTTATTCTCCACTGACGCTTGGTGGCCGGTTTGGGTATTTGTTTTTCCTGGGAAGACCCGGGAAGGAGTTCACCGAGGCATGAGGACACGCGTGCATGTATGTGTGCACATACGTCCGTGCGCACGCAGGCCCGAGGCAGAGGCAGCTTCACGTTGCCGGCCCGCTCTCCCCCCTGATCCTGACCCACTTTCTTTCCCCCCGCTCGGCGCTCCCTCTTTAATTGCCGCGCGGCACACTGAGGCCATCTGCTCGACTGAGGCCTGTCGCCATGGAGATGCTGGGAGGCTTTTCGGATTTGCTGTGGACTGACCAACAGGGAAATGGAGGTCAGGGAATGGGGGTAGGGTGTGGGACAGTCATAGGGGCACCAGGAGTGTGTAATGACGTACTCCTCTGACAGTGCAGTGGTGCACCTGCAACATACATCTGGAACAGATGCAGTTAGATCATCTCAAAAAAAGAAAATACAATAACAAATCAGCTTTTCAGGATGTATGATCCCGTGGATTGAACGGTGGGGGATAGCACATGGGGGCATCACTCAAGTTTGCCCAAGACATGAAAATAATGCCGTTTTGAATTACATGTACAGATCTGACACAAATAGTAAGCTACAATGTCCCAAACTGGAAAAACGAAGACTTTTATATATGAAACCTTTTTTACATAGAGATTAGGGATGTTAATAATTAACAGTTTAACCATTAACCGACATTAAGCATTTTAATCAGTTAAAGGGTTAAAATAAATGTTATCAATGAATTAAAAAGCTGAGGATAAAGCAGAGGAGCGGCTCGTGACTTTAAGGAGAAAAGCTGGTCGGAGAGCTGGAGCGGATACAGGAGGTTGGCTCTGGACTTCCAGCTGAGGAATTGTAGCTTGTAGCCTTGTAGCATTTATTCGCCGACAAGTAAACTATACCCGCTGTCTGCTACAGCTACGTTCACAGCTGTAACGCCGCCAACAAACACACACTCACCGCCGCCACACACGCGCGGTCTGTCGGACACTTGCTGAAGTTGCGCTACAGAGGGCACGAAGCCACCAGCAATGCTAGCAGCTAGCAACTAGCAGCTGCAAACATAGCACAAACACACACCGTGTTTGTCACACGATCGCTTATTGTTAATCCCTTCAGACACACAGCTGATAACCTGATAAACTATACTAGCACTGAGGCTGCTACAGTAACTTTTCTGACGGTGAACTGGAGACAGTGAATGCAGCACAAGGTCTGCTGCAGTAACTCTTCTTACGGTGAACTGGGGACAGTGAACACAGTATCGTGGCTGCTACAGTAACTCTTCTTACGGTGAACTGGGGACAGTGAACACAGCACCGTGGCTGCTACAGTAACTCTTCTGACGGTGAACTGGGGACAGTGAACACAGCATTGTGGCTGCCACAGTAACTCCTGATGGTGAACTGGGGACAGTGAATGCAGCATCGTGGCTGGTACAGTAACGGTGAACTGGGGACGGTGAACGCAGCATCGTGGCTGCTACAGTAACTCTTCTTACGGTGAACTGGGGACGGTGAACACAGCATCGTGGCTGCTACAGTAACTCTTCTTACGGTGAACTGGGGATGGTGAACGCAGCATCGTGGCTGGTACAGTAACGGTGAACTGGGGACGGTGAACGCAGCATCGTGGCTGGTACAGTAACGGTGAACTGGGGACGGTGAACGCAGCATCGTGGCTGGTACAGTAACGGTGAACTGGGGACGGTGAACACAGCATCGTGGCTGCTACAGTAACTCTTCTTACGGTGAACTGGGGACGGTGAACGCAGCATCGTGGCTGGTACAGTAACGGTGAACTGGGGACGGTGAACGCAGCATCGTGGCTGCTACAGTAACGCTTCTTACGGTGAACTGGGGACGGTGAACGCAGCATCGTGGCTGGTACAGTAACGGTGAACTGGGGACGGTGAATGCAGCATCGTGGCTGGTACAGTAACCTTCTTACGGTGAACTGGGGACGGTGAACGCAGCATCGTGGCTGGTACAGTAACGGTGAACTGGGGACGGTGAACGCAGCATCGTGGCTGGTACAGTAACTCTTCTTACGGTGAACTGGGGACGGTGAACGCAGCACTGCGGCTGCTATAGTAACTCTCCTGATGGTGAAGTGTTGACTCAGTTGTCTGTTGTGCTCATATCGTCGCATCTCTGCATGCAAGGAACTAATCTTGTCTGTTAACGGTAATAATCAGCTAACGAGGGTTGGTTATCGGTGAAGAAAGTTTTTCAATGTTAGCATCCCGAATACAGATGTATTTCCAATAAGTCCAGAGGGGGCAAAAAAAATGCTCTGAGGATCCTTTTCAACAAAGGGCTATTTGTCTGTGTTAAGACTATTACAGTGTTGCCTCAGTCAGATGTGTACTTAGCGTCGTCTCATCTGCCTGCTCTGATCATATTGAGCCTTTATCCTCACAAGCGTCTTCGTATATTTTGCTGCCCGTGCTTATTTCCTTTCCAATGACACGCCTCAGCGAGGCAGCACTTGTGCTGTGTTTCCAATTAACACTCGGGCGTATTTCAGAGCCACAGTCTGCTCAGTTAGGTCACCTCCTGCCCCTCAAACTGTAGCCGTACTCGCATCCTCCCCGTGTGTTATTTAAACATTCAGATATTCCATGCCTGCTCCACAGGATCATTTAGCCAAATAGCTAAATGTGGCATTTTTTACTTAAATGGCTCTAATGGAGTCTTGGTATTGACCTCTGGCACAGCGCTGAGCTTTGGGAGACACTCTTTGTATTTACTCCTCTCTTAAAGGTCAATATTGGTAGCTGTCATTTCTGAAGTGCCATTTATAGGTCAATACCTCATTAGTAATCTGGCGGAGTTGGGATCAAATGCAGCTGCTGTCTTGTCTGCAACCATTTCCTCTTTCAAGTTTCAGAGGGAAGCCACGGGATTCTGTTACACTGATGCAAAACCTGACATGTTTAATATCATTTATTTAAGAAATCTGGGCTTAGAGCTGTATCTAACGATTGCTTTCGCTGTCTTCATTATGTGTTGATTATTTTTTCTACGGCACTGAAGAAAATAATGAGAAATGAGACACCATTTTTGGTATTTTTTTTCTTGGTGCTTTTGAAATTATCCAAATAATTTCAGTGATCAACTTTGGTTGATTGACACAATGTTCCAGCACTATTACAACCATTAGGCTACGGGAATGCTGTTGCTGCAGGATACCATAGCTTTAGTAGGTGTTTATGTGCCCATTATGGTACATGTCCACTGGCGCATTATTGCGAGGGATCGTCTTGCTTCCCAGTAATAGATGCATAAGGCACGATTGATTGGACGAACACTTTCCCTTCAAACCGGAACCAACATGGTGGCGAGTTTGGATACTTTCTTCTCTTGTACAGAGGAAACAGTTTATAGTGATCACAGTTACAGTGATCAGCCGCTTACATGGATCAAAACACTTGAGACAGAATCATTCCTATACAAGTACTGTTTAAATGATTTGCTTATAGTAATCAAGTAGTTTTACTTTACACCCTTCATACTTTGCCTCACAGACCATCTGCTTTATACATTGATATCATGATGGGAAAGGGAAAGTCATCGCTGAATGAAAACAAATGTGCACGGGGAAAGCGCTCGTCAAGTGGATTGATGCTGCCTGGTCATGTAATGCCCCCAAAGAGAAACTTTTTCCGATCATGAACCGGCTCTGTGGCAGTTCATGCAGACCTGCTACCAGGTGAGCGAGCAAGGAGCCCCGGTACAGGGGCGGCGTTCGGCTGCATGCAAGCTCGCGATGCAGATGCAGAGCCGGCCAAAAATGCCAATGCCTCACTCTCAGCGGGTGAAACAAAAAAAGAAAAGAGCCAGTACATCACAAAATGGCCCATTTCATTACTTTGTATTCATGTAATACAAATATAGACATGCCAATTAGATGGTAATCTGCATGAGAAATGATGCACAACAACAAAGATTTGATTATAATAATCATCCGCTTGTAGTAATCAATTTGACCTGGACATACAAAATCACTATATCACTTTTATGTGAGAAACAGGCCATGCAGTTGCTAAATCTGTCTTTGTTTTAGATCGACAGCAGTAAACATTTTGTAGGGAGTTTCCAGAGGCAGCAAATCATGCCGTAGTCTAGACCTCAACTTTATGCAAATGAAGAGCGGCCAACATTGACGCCCCATCTCTCAAACCACCCCATCACACTACCAGAATGCATTACACAACAGCTTATGTAGACAATGAATGGGAAGCGTGGGAAGGACGGAGGCTGTACCATTAGTGTGTGTTTGTCTGTAGTCAGCATGTCATGGCAGACAGACTCAACTGTGTATGCTTCTTCCAGGAAATTTTACTACATGATGGCGTCTGTTTCTACCAGACCGCTTAACAAGAATCAGACCTCCTATGAGGGAAGGCTGTCAGAATCGCAGACTTTGATGTCGTCACTATCTGCATAGACGCCTCAGACGTCTTATTTTGCTCCCGCATCACCTGCCAGTGACAGAGTGAAACAGGAGGCTGTGACAGTGAGAAAAGGTAGCTCTGTCAATTTAAACCCCGGCGAGCCACCGAGCTGCCCGAATGTACAGTCGGAGCTCAACTTAACAAGACAATGTACCCAGCGCCTGTAATTGGACCAGGCCCCCTTTTTCAGCAGTGTGAGAAGACAGAGAGGCCGTCAGTCAGCCTGCACTCCAGTCAAGGTCAAGAGCGCTGGGTGTGTTGTATCTGCTACCCTTCATCCTATCGCAGCTTATCCAGCTGCTGCTGCTGTGCAGAGGTGGGGTGAGAGCTGCTGCGCTATAGTGTGGGCAGCACCCTAGATTATGGGCTCGGAGAGATTAATCAAATCGTATGATGTTATGCTGTGAAAGAGTGACCGAGTAAACTTTTATTCAGCCAGTTTTGCCCATGCATGTTGGCCCCTTAAGCTGTGTTGAGTGTTTTGTGTGTCCGTCCTGTCATTGCCAAAGGGGTAATACATTTATAGCTTGACATGAACTGGTGCAGTGATGAGAAACAAACTGCCTTTCCAAAGGATTATGTCAGTGCAGAGCGCTGTGGACAGACCTAGTTAGCTGGAGTGATTTTCATATAGTCCTTGTTGTGCCAAACGCCTGATTGCAGTCTGAACGGAGGCCACGCCAAAGAAGGACTCTAATTACCCCTACTCAAGTGCACATGCTGACTATGCACCGGTGCCTTTTTTGATGTTTAACAAGGGTCGTCTGCCTCTTCTCTCCTTATTTGAACTGAGCTTTATCGCTACTTTTAGCACCACCAAACTCCGGACTCTCCTCTCCAACCATGTCCGTGGCTGTTTATGCTCAGAAGTCTGTACTAAAAAGCATTTCATTCCCTTTTTATGGACAGCAGGGGGGAAGAAAGGTTGCTCTCAATTCAACAGAATGCAATCCACTCCACCACTCAGCGGAATATTTATTTATTTACCCCGCCGATGCCATTTTGGTGTGCAGCATCCCTGGAGAGGAAAAATGCATTAAGCCACTCACTGTATTTACTCGTGTTGGACTGATGCTGATGCGTGAGGGCAGGCCAGAGGATGGAGGATGGGAAATTGATCATCGGTGAATGAGTGTCGGGGGAATCTTGACGTCCACAACTGCTTTTCATGCTTTGAGCTTGGAGAATGCATTAAGCAGAAACCTCAGTGCCATCAGAGAATACATTTTGCGGTGTAGATTAAGACGTTGCTGTTTGTTCCGGCATACGCACTTCAGTGGTGCGCTTTATTTGATTGTATGGGATAATTGACTCACTCTAATACCATTTTTTTCCTTCCAGATACTGACTCCAATACCTGAACTTGTGGTATAGGCTAATACAGAATACTGATCAGATACCAACTTATATATAATAATAATAATATGATGATGATGATGATTATTATTAGTAGTAGTATTAGTATTCAACAGCTGTTTATGTCTGACCATGTGTGGATGGGTTAAACCATCATGAACAAATATGTTGGGAGAATGAAAGCAATAAACTTTATTTTATTTTTCGTTTGTCAGTTACAGAGAACTTAAATAAATGCTGCAAGGAATCAATAACCATTTCATGGCAAAGACAAATTAATTTCTGGTTAATAAATTATGGTATCCGATTGGGGCATAGAGGTGTACTTGCCTATAGCCGATCCCAAATTTTGAGCACTATCAGACACCTTTCTGAAATTGTATCGGAATGGTTAAATAAGTTGATTTTTTTTCTGGGTTAATACATTTTAATAAAATTCCTGGGGGCATAGTGTAGCATACTCGCCGATACCCAATCCTGAATTTTGGGCAGTATTGAAATCGGGTATTGATGCGTACACTGGGGTACTCGCTGATACCCGATCCCAAATTTTGGGCAGAATCGGATGTATTTCTGATACTGGTATTGGTTTTGGAAGAACTGTACTTGTTTGTGCTCTCCAGGTTATTAAACTAAGCCCAAACATCAGTGTGCTGAGCACATTTGTGTTTCCTCTCATTTATGAATAACAACACTATGCTCATGTAATATGAAAATCAGGTACACTTTCTCTAACAGTATGTATTTGTAAAATAATTGGATGGAGTCCCTCTAGGAGTTTATGGCATTGATTTGAAAACACAAAGCATAACTAAACAAAAAATCCCACCTAATGAAATCAACAATATTTGCCCCAGTCTTATAAACACCCCAGTAGCTGCCTGCATAGAAGCTGCCATTTTCATAATTCTTCTGCAGCACCTCCAAACCACAAATCAACAAAACGTTGGCCTTGGACTCGCAGTCGCTGTCGGTTGCCGTGCTCTCGCCAAGGATAAACACACAAACTGTCTTGATGCATTTCAAAGAAGAAAAAAAAAAAAACTGCACAGTACAATAAGGCATCTTCAGTCACAGTCACCGCTAGATCAAAATAATCACAACAGTCACAGCGGGAGGAACTGGTTAAGCACAGCCGACTGTGGAGAAGGCCAAGGCGACGTTATGTTTGAAGGAAAAGTGGGCATTTAGATAACTGAAGGCTAATGGTATTATGTTTAAAAAAAAAACGGAGAAGTGATGGGCGGATTAGCAGTTTTCGCACTCTATCGAAGAGCGCTGTACAAAATGCTCTGTGTAATAGTATAGTCCTATTGTAGGGGATCTCTCCATTGAGTATGGGAATGACAGTCATGCAGCTGCAAAGTAATCCCCAGAGCAGAAGGTCTGGTTTATTTAACATTTACACAAAGCATGTCTCCAAAACTAAGCACAGCTAAGAGTCTGTATTCTGCAAATACCAGTTTGAATAATGAATGATATCCTTTTAAAATTCCCTGCGAGATAAACAAAAGCCAGGAATGAAAGGCTTATCTGTGTGCCTTTTGAGGTTTGCCTTCCCACACACCCTGAACAGAGTTCTAATCTGACAATTTTTTTTTTTTTTTTGAAAGGCCTGCAGAAATTTAAGAGGGGAACCAATTAAAACTACCATTAAATGCTGTGATATATTTTTGAATTAGAGGCATTTCAAGGATGGGTAGGAGGATCTCCCAGGCATGAATAAGCCCTTTGTGCTGCATGTGTAGACTCATTAGCTTGTCTCCATGTAGACAGTAGGCCTACTGATGTTCATGCAGTGGATGAGGAATTAGAGTTTATGAATGATGAGAGGATTACGGCATTGCTGCTTCACGATAATGCAAGTTTATTTGAAACGTAATTGTCGATTATTTCCCAATCTTCATGGGTCTAAAACTTGCCCCCACAGGTTTGATGCCGGAGTTGCATTTGCCAAAATTGCCAAGGCATTATTGTAAATGGAATTTTCTTCTCAGCTGATTTCCCTGGTTAAACAAGTTTAATTTGGGGCTGTCAAAGTTGACGAGATAATAACACAAATTCGTTTTAACACCACTCCAGCGGGCTCAGTTTTATAGCGAGAGTGAAGGTACTGGCATCACATGAATCTGAAAAACCTATCTGAAACAAATTCAAGGCTGTTTTGTCATTCTTCTTGTTGTATCTTGGTGTTATCAACTGGCACAGCTCGGCCCTCAGAGGCAGAATTTGGGGGTTGTTAAACGATCTTCTGTCAAAACCAAAAAAAAAAAAATATATTTTAAGTCTTCTGTGACCACTGTAGTATTCGCTTCCTGGCAATAAGATGGATCACTCAACATGACACTGCTGAGACATCTCAGCATCCTCGCTTTAACCCGTTGACACTCTGATGGCTCGCTCAGTTTTAGAGTGTTTGTGTAGATATTGGTATCATATAAAACTAGAGAACCTCAGGAATCCATTGGTACTAACCATGTCATACTAGCTTATCACAAAGGAGGCTAAATAACGCTCCAAACTTCTGCCAGATGTGCTTATGCACACTGACAGCTGTTGTTGCTTGTTGGACTTGAGTTTGCCATTGTATGATTTATGCTTTTTTTATGCTAAATACAGTATCTGTGAGGGTTTCTAGACAATATTTGTCATTGCTTTGTGTTGTTAACTGATTTCCAATAGCAAATATACACATACATTTGCATAAAGCAGCATATTTGTCCACTCCCATGTTGAGATTATTAAATACTTGACAAATCTCCCTTTAAGGTACATTCTGAACAGGTATAAATGTGCAATTAATTAAATTAAACTATGGAGATTCATGTAATTAATTGCGATTAAATATTTTAATTGATTGACAGCTCCAGTTCCATAAAAAAATAAAAGCTGCATGCTGATTTAATGTACATATTTGTGATGCATTTACTTTTGCTAAACTTTTAGGAAGGACCGATCACGTCCGTTCTTTCACTCAGGTAATGCAGCCGTGAGACGACATCCCATGCTAGTTTATTCAGAGGATTAATTGAATGTAGTTAATTAATATTCTTGACTGGCTATGTCTTTCAGAGTATTCACCACCATGACTTGAACCTTAGATTTATGATTAATATTTATAGGAGCCTGTCAGGAGCTGTCAGCCTCGTGTGACTCAACAAGGCTTCAAAACTCAAGAGCCGGTTGATGTGCAATAAATCAAAAGGATGAGCGGGGGGGAAAAAAATCCCACCAAGATGAATAAAAAAGGATCCATTTAGAAATGTGTAACCTTTCTGCAGAGAGACATACTCTGTGATTTATCAGTACAAAGATGTTTGCTCCTCCTCCTCCAGTCGTATGTTTTAAGCATTGGGGGAAATGAATATGTCCGAGAGACTGAATGAGCTCAGGCAGCATGACCGCAACTCATGCATGACAATGGAGTGTGTGTGGAGGTTTTCTTTTCATGCAAAGTCGCCACACACACACACACACACACACACACACACACAAGCAGTGGTATACTATATACTACAATTCACCAGCTTGCATGTGTGGAAGTATTTTTAGCAACACACATGCACACGCAGCGGTCTGTGTTTCCAACTCGATGTGTCAGAGCGGCATCATGTTAAGGATTCAGTCAGATGGTCCTTAACGCTTCGCCCCAGAGCTCTGCAGAAGGGATGTGTTTGTACCCAGGACTGGAGGGGGGGGGGGGTCACGTGCTGACCTCATTGTGCACACGAGTAAGTGCACTCTGCAGCATCAGTGTGCAGCTCCCCTCCACATAATGAGAAAGCGACTTATTTCAGCACTTATAGCTAATAGATTGATTCCTCTGGCACACATATCCAAGACAGAAACATTTTTTTTCTCCCTCTCAAGTCGGCGAGAGAGGCGAAGGCGGCAGTGAAAAATGAAAATGGACCCCTTCTCTGAAAACGGAAAGATTTAATATTTTTATCCCTAGAAAGGAACTGACACGCTTTATTACTCTTTGCCTCATCACCCCCCGCCCATCCCTCATAGGGCTACTGCACTGCTATGGAAAAGCACTTTGCAATGAGAAAACCACATTGCTCCTTTCGTAAACACAGAGGTTAATGTCTTATTTACAAGCTGCAGCCCCCGCGGTCGACGCGTTGGCACAAATGTCTCGCAGTCTTTTTGAAACGGGGCAGGGAAAAGGTGATCCAAGACAGACAGATCCATCTTCCGCCGTCCTCCTCTCAGTGTCTTGGCCTCACGGAAGTCCCCCCCCCTCTTTTCCCCAGACCATCAAAGATTGCAGCTGGCCGACTTTCTTCACCGGTACATTAACTCTCGCAGCCTGCGTTGCTTCACTGGAGCAGATGCAGTCAGAAGAAAACAAAGCTAGCAGGCCAGGGGGTTAATCACACTCATCCAGAGGTCTGTTGCGCTGTTGCCAGGTGTGGCACACTCTGAGTACACTTGGCTTCCTCTTGTTGCCGCCCTTTGACCTCCGCCTTTCACGCTGAGTGCAGTATGTGTTTGTGAATATGGGATCTATTCAAGATCTTGAGCCTGATGGATTTCCTTACAGCCTTGAAGTTTACATGCAAGTCCAGCAGAATGGGCTCTTTTTAAAGAGGGGTGGGGGATGTTCAGGGGGAGATAGATAGTCAACAGTAGATGTCACTTTAAAGTGGTGTACATCATCTGAAAACTGGGAACCTCAGCACTGTGTGTCAAGTTGTCCTAGTCATAAATAAGAAATAAAGCTAGTAAAATAATGAATTAAAATAATTGTGAAAGTGTGTGATAGGCGCACTGTATATGATGGCCATCCCCATGCTCTATTATGTCTCACAATTTGCAGCAATCTTTGGGTTGATACGATTGTTACACACATTTGGTGCTAAATTTAATCATTTTTCCCACTCTAGAATTGATAAAAGTTATCAATAATCCCTCCGAAATACCACATTGAGACACAAAGACCTTGAGGAACAGCAAAGAAAAAGCCATGCTGTGATTTGGTATTGACATTTTCTGAAAGAACTGCATTTTTTGGCGATTGGATGATGAGCACTTCTGTGCTGGAAACTGCTCACAAAAACACTTATTATCAATCTAGTTAGTAAAGCTATCTATCCTCTGAACACTCTAGGTCTCTAGTTTGGGGTTGTAAAGTTTCATGAGGCTGTGATTACCTAGAGGTCACCACAGGTCATGTTATACAATGAGGTCAAATTAAAAAAAAAAAAAAAAAAAAAGTCACCACAATGAAATGGCTACTATGGGGACTAACATCATTACACATGAAAACAGGTGGGCTCATTGGATCCACAAGTCTCAACTTTACAGTCATATCCAATTTATTTAGTTCCAAGACTATTTAAGGACCCCAGTATGTAGAAATATTAAAATACGCCATTTTAGTATAGGCAAGAATATTGCATTTGTAATCCATGCAAAACACTGCATGTGATTATCATAAAGTGGGCATGTCTGTGAAAAGGAGACTTGTCCTGAGGTCAGAGGTCAAGAGATCTCTTTGAAAATCACCATACCACTATTTCCTTGCCAAAATTTCGAGTACGATTGTAGAATTATTTAGCGTTTTTCCCGACAAGCTACCATGACGTGATTCCTTTGGTTTTCTGATTTCATATGATGCCAGCATTTTCACTCTAGCTGTAAAACCGAGCAGCCAGGCCTGTCGACAGAGTGTTAAGGGGTTAAGTGAGGACGCTGAAAGTTCTCAGTGGTGTCATGTTTTGGACAAAAGTGTCAAATTTTATTGCCAGAAAGTAAAATAGTGTTGTGGTCACGAAGCACTTCAAATATTTTTTTCTCTGGTTTTGACCAAAGATCATCGACCGACCCATGAATTATGTCTCTTAAGGTCAAGTTGATAACAAAATACCAGGAATAGAACGACAAATCCCCTTGAATTTGTTTCAGGCATCTGTCCTAGTACTTTATGGCAAAAGTTGCAGTTAGTTTTTGGGATTATATTCTCAGACCTGGGCTGCCTGCACAAAACTAGTTATTCCTTCTCTTTCATAGATTTGTGACATTCACATTCATAACTAGCTAGTATTGCTTGTGACAGATCGTATGCAGGTAAGGCCAGAGTTGTGCATCAATATGCCAGTGAGATGTTCTTGGCATCGTATTGACTTTGTTTGCATTTGTAACCAGCAGGGAAAAGACTCATTTCTTAAAAAAGGAATCATAAACAACTATTCCTCGCATATTCAAGTCATTTGAGAATGAGGTTGATACCTTGCAAAGAACATCAAGGTTGTCTCTCTGCCTTGTATTGTCATGAAACATAATGTTGAATTTTCAGAGCCGATGTTGCCGCAGTTAAATTCTGGCTAAGTCTGTTACATGCTTATCATTCTTCTTGGTTCTCAGTGATGCACTTGTGTGGTAAAATGCCAATTCCCCTCTTTTGAATGGCTCTCCTAAGACACAGCTGCCTACTTAGATAGCTAATGGCTGTGTTTTATGCTGCAGCGCTGTTAGCCGAGTGTGGCGTGATGGCATTTGGTCCGTCCGCCCAAAGCCTGGTCTGTCATGGCGTATCAGGCCAGCCAGTGGCCATGACTCACACATGAGCCCTCTGGGTGCTGAAGCTCCAGAGAGGAGACACAGGAGTTTAATGTTCAGCACCCGGAAATACCCTTGGCGGTGTTTGGGGAGGTAGATATGAGGAGGTGTCGGTGAATGTTTTCTCCTCCTAACAGCTGGGCCTGCAGAGGTATTTTCACAGTGCTAAAGGTGCTGCTTTTTCTTGGCATCTCGATTTCAGCAAAACCACCGTGATTTCTCACCACATTTGTGCACAGTTCCCTCTGCAAGCAAACAGCTCTGTGGCATCTGCTTCCTGGGATTTTCTCTTGATTTAGTTGATCTGTTTAGGCATTGGCCTTTCCTTTGTCTGCTCAGTCACAGTGCTGCTAGAAAACTAGACTTCTGCACCTCCTCATGGCTCTGTTTTCAGGCCTTAAAAAATCTAGCCCGTCACGGGAGACTTTGACCAATCACAGGTCATTTCAGAGAGAGAGAGCGTTCCTATTGGCTGTTCAATCAGTGGAGGCAGCTGTCAATCATTGGCAATCTCTGAGAGTTTGTAACCCAATTTCCTGTCTCGTGTACTACTGTAAGGACATAGTGACTGTTTATAGCACGGCAATTGTGAAAGCTTTCATGACCTATTTCTTTTTGTGTTTTTTTTTAGGAGCTAATAACAGCAAAGCAAACATTTAAATAAATGAAAATGCCACAGATAGTGACTTAAACCTGGGTCCCTGAGATGTTTGCTGATCTCATTCCCTTCCCCCGCCTGCCTTTCTGCTCCCTCTGATTTCTTCATCTTGCACATTGATGTATATATTCACAATCATATCCATCAATGGATGTCAGGGAGCACCCCCTCCCCCAGTTCGCTGACAAAAACAGTGGCCGTGGTATAACATCATCTATCATCCCGGGGCCTTTGTTCAGCATCCTGTCTCGTACGGGGGCTAGCAGCCAGTGCGAGGGTGGCATTCCATTTGACAGGCCGGTGCAGATGCTAAATGACAGTGACACAAAGAGGGGGCCCACCACGCAGGTCCTGACAGGGCTGTTTTCCATAGAGAAGAGGCTTGACTTGACTTAAAGGCCCAGCCCAAAATCAGATTACAGCACCGCTCTTGACACCTCTTTGGCCTGGTCTGGATGTTTGTAATTTCCCCCGATAGGAAACCCTTTTCGCGTGACTGCCGAAACGTCAGATTGAAATGTACTTTGAAACTCTCTGTGGTTTCTTTGCCTCTGTGTTGCTTGGAAATTATACTCAAGTGTCTTTATTTATGTGATTTAAGTGGGTTAATAGAAATGTCATAACAGCTTTAGATGATTTAACTTTGGAGAAGAACAGTTAACTTGACACTATTCCACTACAACTTATCCAACATGCGACGCCAACTGTGTGTCCTTGCTGAAGTGTCCTTGAGCCAGAAACTCAACCATTGTCTGTTCTCTTATTGTAGTAGTAAGATTAGAGCGTTTGCCAAACGCCTCAAGAGTAACTGTAATGATAATATTCATTATGGTGTTTCAGTTTACCTTGTATCATTTTCCTCTGATGCCCTGCAGGGGAACGGCTGCTCTGAAAGCTTTTGTTAAAAATGCAGAATGTAAAGTACATCCATATCTGCAGTCACATGATCTCCCCACTGTAGTCAGATTACACAGTTTTGCCATTTGCAAAGTCGTCTTTCTTGCTTAGGTGTGTCGAAGCTGGTTTTGGATTCGGTTTTGTTTGTGCTTGTGCAGTTACTGTATCAGCTGAGGGCTTTAAATCTTACAGGATTAGACTTGTAAATAAGCTTTATTGTCTTCTTTTCACTGTCATGTGACACTGGCTCCTGTGTCTCCAGAATCTAATCTAAAGTTTTACTTTGTAGTTGGGCTGTCAAAGTTAACGCAATAATAATATGGTAATACATATTTGTTTTAACTGCATTTTTCTTTTTCTTTAACGCATTAACACAACTTGTGATTGTTTGGTTGTAGCGGCCTCAGTTTTACAGCCAGAGTGAAGATACTGGTATCATATGAAACTAGAAAACCTAAGAAGTTCTCTGGTACCAACCATGTATTACTAGCTTGTTGGTAAAGAAACTAAATCTGATCCAAACTTAAGCAACATTTTGGTGAGGAAAAACTGTCATGACCATTTTCAAAGGGGTCCCTTGACCTCTGACCTCCAGATATGTGAATGTAAATGGGTTCTGTGGGTACCCAGCAGCCTCTCCTGTACAGACATCCCCACTTTATGATAATCACATGCAGTTTGGGGCAAGTCATGTCAAGCACTCTGACACACTTACAGCTGTTTTGGACTTGAGTTTCCCATTATATAATTTGAGCATATTTTTTATACTAAATGCAGTACCTGTGAGGGTTTGTTTGTCATTGTTTTGTGTTGTTCATTGATTTCCGATAATAAATATATATGTACATTTGCTTAATGCATTAATTTGCAGTTGATCATGATTAGACAATCATGCGACTCATTGTGATTAAGATCAACATTCCTTTATTGTTACATCCCCGTATGCAGGTATAAGACAGTAAAAATCTTGTGTTTTGGCTCCTTGACATAGCAACATAATAGCAATAAAATCTTAACAGCAAGAAAATATTTTCATCGATTGACAGCCCGTTTTGGACTTGAAAGGTGGCCGTAGAATGCTAACGCAGAGCAAAAATGTACAAACATACCATCTCAATGTGTTGCAAATATGTGGTCATTGCCAGAGATGAAATAATTATATCAATGGTCTCATTTCAAAGATCTCTGTGCAGCTTTGATGTCCAGTCAGTCTCATTGTGCGGGCTCCATTAGGGAGAACGAAAAGCTTGCTTCGATTTGCCTCTAGTGAAATAAATGAAATATAGATGTTGGGTATTTATAGATCTGAGGTGGCTCTGGCAGGATGTGCCTCTTTGAACCCAGTGGTGATTAGAATGCAGAGAAAAGGAGGTGACTGATTGTCACTACACCTGGAAGAAGCAACACGTTGAAACATGCGTAAGACTCGTCGGTGGTTGTTACTCATATTTGTGCTCATTCATCTGCAGAGCTGAAGTCACCACGTGTGTCATCAGGATACATTTAAAATACATTCGATCAGTCGTTCCCAACCTATTTTCCTTGAAGCAGCCTTTCCTTGTTTCTAAGAAAAGCTGTGCCACCGTCAACGCCATCACCCTAAAAAGAATTATAAATCCTCAAACAAAGTCCTGTTTGAATAAAGTGATTCAGTGTAGTAAATTAGTGTTTGTTTTTTTTTAAATTAACTTTCTTTAATGAATAGAGCTTCAGTTTCATCAACACAGATTCACCAAGCGAATGCAGATACATGATATAATTATTTTTTTTGTAACAACTTAATCAACGTACTTTAATAGTGTTAGAGCCAAAATCGATGTTTTGTTATAATGGTTAAATAAATGTAGTTTATGGAGCTGTTAGATTGCTGCTAGACTGCCCTGTTAATACAGGTTTTTACCACAGTGAAAAAGTTGTTTTTGAAAGGCTAAACGCCAACATATGGATTTGTTAGATTTCTCTACTACAGTAGTAGCAAAAAAAACATATCTTTTTAATTAGTGTTATATACAGACTAAGGACTAATTATTAGTTTTTTGTGCTGATCCAAATCCAGGTTTGAATGTTACAAGGTGGTATATTTTTAACATTCTGGCCTTATTTGAATGAAAATATATGTGAAGGATTATGTAGCCTTGGTGGAGGTATGCGCTCTCTGAGTGCTCTCTAGTTAAAAAAGCATTAGGTCATCTGTGACATTTTCATCTTTACTTTAATCTAAAACCTGAATTGCAGTATCTATACAAGGCCTTGTGCTTTTTCTGGTACTTCCCCGTTCCTCTCTCACATCTCTTTCACAGTATCCCGCAACTGAAATCAACAATTAAGTCACACTTTCAAATTGAAGAACTGTAATGGAAACTTCTTTTAGGGAATCGCGACTAAAATGTGGAAAATGCTGCAGTGAAACTGCTTTGCCCTTTATTGTGTGGTCTTCATTTGACAGAGAATTGACCTAGCTTTGGATGAGGGGGTTCAAGTCGATTAGTCGACTAATGGGTCATTTCAGTCTTAGTCAACGAAGATTTCTGAAGTTGATTAATCATGACTTATTTCCAATAAATAGCACATCTCTGGTAAACAAAATTGAAAATGCTGCTTTTGTATGATTCTTTGTGGAGAAACTAATCGAGTCATTGACAACATGGTATGGTTCCAGATCAGATATGGGCTGATACTGACTACGTAGCTGGATCAGGTGTCGTGAGAATGTCTAGTCAGTCCAGTGGACTTTTAATTCCTGCTTATATTTTGACCAATGTATTGCTGCTTTAAAACAATGCACACTTGATCAAACAAGTGTAACATTTATCCATCTATGCATTATCTGTAACCACTGATCCCACTCAGGGTCATATATATAAATACTTATGTATATGTATTTAGTTGTTACATTGTGTTTTACAAAGTGAAGAAAGCATCATTTCAGTCAAGCCTGATACTGCCTTAAGCATAAAAGAATGATCCCAGTCACTTCCACACAGTGAGACATACAACTTATTAATTAAACGCTGGTATCGGATCGTTATTAGCCGATAAAGTACAGGTAAAGGTATCGGGGCTGAAATAATCGGATCGGTGCACCCCTACAAATGTTAGTCCACTAAGAATTTCTTTGGTGCATAGCCCTATTTGAAATGATTCAAATGAATTGTCCATGTGTTTAGTCTGAGTGGCCACTTTTATGATGCACAGTGCTAAACACCATTTGTAAAGGAGTGGCACTGAGCTTTTGAGGCTGGACTCCCAAACAGAGACACTGATGGCTTATAAAGCTGTCATTATCTAAGGGGTTAAAGGGAACCATGAGGAGGGGAGGGGTCGGCGCTCACAAAGCATGTTGTTTTAACTCAGCAGATAGAGGGACACCTTTTATTCAGCTCCTAACGGGTTAATGACGTCAGACTCGATCGTGGGCTGATGGAAAAATCAGAATACTTTGTCTTCTTTCCGGTCAAAAAAAAGATGAAAAAAATACCCACCTCTCTGCCCTATTTAATGGCAGCATTTCAGACACCATCTCTGGCTATGACAAAGCTACATTTCTTTTTCAAAAGGGTACTTCACACTTGCCATTAGGAAAAGATATGGATTTAGTGTGCAGCCTAGCGATTCACTATCGAGGAGAAAAAAGCCTCAGTATCTCCAGAGGAGAGCTGCAATTCCAAGTGTCAGCTTTGGCTTTTAGTGGCCTAAATGTCTGACATTTGCTTCAGCATCAGCCCCTTCTGTATAACACTGAACTGTAGGAATAACGCTCTGGAGAGTTAGATGCTATAGGTCCTGCCACGATGTGAACTGAGCCATAGAAATGTTGAGAAACTAAACCAAACATTTGATGTCCTGCTCACTACTGGGAAGGCTGAGTCATCAAAAGAGGGCTCGGTTTTCTCTTTGGGTTAGAACTTCACAATTCTGCTCATCCGGCCTTCTCTCGTTTATTTATAGGAATAACCCGTGGAGACTTTGTAGTCCAGCTTTGTGTCAGTCCGCCTCACCTGATCCCTTAACTGTAACAGCATCCCTCTCCACACCTCGCCATTCTGTGCCGCCGAGCTGAAATTCCACCCTGCTTTCTCTCTGCGAACAATTTTTTTTTTAAATATGTCACTGCTCTCTTTCGTCGTTTACATAAATACAA
Organism: Pterois miles; assembly: GCA_947000775.1. Classification (NCBI taxonomy): domain Eukaryota; kingdom Metazoa; phylum Chordata; class Actinopteri; order Perciformes; family Scorpaenidae; genus Pterois; species Pterois miles. The sequence goes on along the minus strand of CAMQGK010000550.1, from coordinate 2,517,329 downwards.
CACTGAGCAAGCAGTGCATTCTGTTTTAAGCACACAACTAAAGGTGATTACACAGACGTCTTTAGATAAAATGCTAACAAGCTGGGGTTTTTTTTTTTGTTTCAAGGATTTTGTAAATTCCTGTCACAGCGCTCTAATAGGCGACAGGTGAGAAGCGTCTGCTGCCGAATGCAAGCTGTTTCCTGTGACAGCTTCATCTGTGAAACCATATTCTCCAAGGGCTCAAAGCCTGCCCAGGGATCACTGAGACCGTTTAAGATTACATGTCTGCTGGCAGGGAGCAGCAGATAGGTGAAAATAATTGGCTTCGTCACCATCCGCCCCTTCCATCTCCCCTCTCACTCCTTGCGGTGACGGCGAACTGAGCGACGCAGCGAGCTACGAGGAGCCCAGCCCTCCCAACACCCACCTGAGCTGCACGTCTAGTCTGCGCCGCCACCGTTCCCTGACTCCTGTGGCATATAATCAAGAGAGGGAACCCTTCTGCCCCCGCTGATTGGGTGTAAAAGAGGTTGCAGACCTAGTTTCATGCAATTAGTGGAGGGATGCCAGACGCTAATGGAACACAGAAGTGTTGGCAAAGCATTATGATGGGATTGTTGGGGGTACGGGAAGTGAAAAAAAGAGGACATTTGCCCAGTAGAAGAGTAGCGGCGTACAGTATATGAAACAATAAACTGGAATAGACGTGGGGGAAATTATCCACACACAGCATGCTTTTGGGCCTGGGGCTTATTAAGAAGGGGCATTGTGGGAAAGCGAGGCTGCTCAGTACAACATGAAAAACATTATTGAAGTAATGCAGATGGTCGGGCACAGGGGAGCACTCTGGAGGGAAACAATAGTGAATGGGTATTTCTGTAGTAATTAAGCTCTAATTTGTGTTGACGGCGGATGCGGTTGTCGATGCTTTCGCGAGACTCTCGGCCAGATCTGATTGGTGACAGCAGAGAGGAGGAGACCTTTTGTGTTGACACAAAGCCTCTCAGAGGAAAGAAAAAAAAAAAACAACACGTGGGGATGTGTTGTGGATGCTTTAAATGTCACATTTTGAATCACAAAAATAGTGATGCTTAAGATAGGCTGCATGCTAACGCTGTACCTCAGGCAGAGGAGTCTTAACAAGACCTGGCTGGTTTCCAGATCGTGTCAAATTAGTGCCGGAATACTCACGTGCAAGTAATTTGGCTGGTTTATGTGCTTTAGCATTAACACAGCACCCTGTTGTGACTGTTGGGCAACCATTTTGTTATAGGTTTAGAGTGTAAGAGTTTCTCAGTTGGTTTTGATAGGATCAAAACAAAAACAGTCATTTTCTTTATTGATTAATCTGTCAAAACACATTGTTGTAAGTGGATTAATCGGTCAGTCCATAAAATGTCAGACAAAAAGTGAAAATACCTGTTAGAAAATGTCAGAGGCTTTAAAATCACTTGTTTTATCCAACCAATTGTTGCTAAAAACTTAAAAATATTCACTTTACAGTGATAAACAACATAAAAAGCAGCAAATTTACACACAGTTGCGAAGGTAGAACTGCAACAGTCGCAACGATTAATCGATAAGTTGTCAACTATTAAATTAATTGCCAGCTATTTTACTAATTGATTAAAGATGCAGTAGGCAGAATATTTTTGGCATCATTGGGCAAAAAATCCATAATAACCTTTCAGCATGTTGTAATTGAAGTGCTCAGCTTAAATCGGCAAAGCAAATTCTTTGATTACGGTTCCTTAAATGTGAAAATTTAAGGTTTCTTTACTCCTGTATTGCAGTAAACTGAATATCGTTTTTTAAATTTTTTTAACATGTTATAGACCAAACAAATAATCGATTAGGAATGAAATGAATGATCAGTTGTGGTTCTTCTGATTATCAGCAATATTTGCATTTAATTTTTTAAGTGACTAATGGCTTCAGCACTGATATGAACCTCAAGATACCAGATGAGGATTTCAGATAGAAAGCATCCAGAAGCCATATTTCACTATGAAAAGGTTGGTGCATTCTTAAATCTCTGATGTTTTATTCATGTCATGTCTATCAACAAGGAGTCATACAATGAGCAGGCGTTGCAAAAATAAAGATGCACCGTGGGACAGAAGTGGAACACTGCTAGTTCAGCAGTAGTCGGGTCGTCCCGGTCGGCTCGGTGGCGTCCCTGTTAGCGAACCAATTAGAAGACACAAACCATCACGGCTTGCATGAAAGCAGCACAGATAAATTGGGAGATTTCTGTAAGTGTAGCAGATACTCCGAGTTCGAGGGGATTGTAATGTCAACACCGCCAACCCCTCCCGCATCTGTTTCGTAGTTATAGATCTGAACAATTTCTCCAGCAGTCTCTCGGGTGTTCTTCCACTCCTTTTTCTTTTGTTGCCCTTCCCCCTTTAAGAATGCTTTGCTGCCAAAGTGTCACTGGGGGGTTTTAAATAAATAATCACAATATGCACTTATGACAGCTCTGCATTCTCTGCACCCAGCCATCTTGTGGAAGTTCAGGTTTGAGCTGTGACAGGAAGGACAAGTCCCTGCCTGCACCTACACAGCGCCAAACCAACTGTCTCTGTTGAAACAATTACTCATAATAACAGGGCCTCAGCCCACTGAATAGGGCTGTTGTGTCCCTGTTGCCATGTGAATATTCCTTGCATGACTCATTCTTGATATTCCCGAAATCTGCACAGTTTACACGGGCTTTGACATCGGTTCACTGTCAGCTCATGGATGTCGAAGGTGTTACCCAACAAAGTGTCACCTTGCGGAGGCCCTAAGAAAAGGACCAAAGCGGTGGGCGAGTGAGGAGAGAGGAAGGTGCTTCCCCCGCAGTGAGGCTCCATTATTGCCTGTGCCATTTACCTCCAGAGGAACAGTGTCCTTGGTACAGATGTAGGAATTACATGTGTGGTTAGAGCTTTTTCATGGCTTCCCATACAGGCAGCTCCTCGTGGACAATGGCAGGGGACAGGCACCGAGTGGCTGTCAAACCTTGAGTCTCGCTTGCGCAAAGCAGCGACAGAGGAGCGTTTGACTGGCAGCGGCGCTCGCTTGGGGTTTTCGAACGTCTCATATTGGCCATGTCGTGGTTAGTGAAATGTGTAGAAATTATATGTGTGACTCTGGCCAGAGAGCGAGCTGCGGCAGAGGCGGCCACACCCGGCTCGCCCACACGTCTGCACCAAACCAAAAAAAAAAAAAAAAAAGAAAGCAGCAGCAGCATCATGGTGACATCAGCTGTGGACGGAGCTGTTCAACCGGTCTGGGGATGGGAGTCGTAATCTAGAAAAGCCGTTAAACTCACCCCCCCCTGTTTGGCCGGGTGGTTTGGACTGGTGTGTGTACGCTTGTTAAAGAGGGAGTGTTTGTATAGTGTGTATTTCCATTAGGGGTTTGTTTGAGTTTGGGAGAAGTGTATTGAGTGTATTATTTAGACTGACTGCAAAAGCTGGGGATTAGTATGGTCCAGTTTGCACAAGTGGACCCTGCCGTTGCTAAACAGGGTTACATGGAGGATACGTCGACACAGCAGTTCCCTCTGAATAATGATGGTATGTTCATAAGATCGTCCCAGCTGGACAGTAGGGCTGTGGATTGGTAAGACTCTGGCAACATAATATTGTGATATATTGCAATTTTTTTTTCAATTTAATTTTAGGAAAACTCATAGTATAATTATAAAAATTTTTTTTTTTTATTTATTATTTCATTGGGTGATCCTTGTCTCTTGGGGCTTATGCCTCTTTTAGGGAGGCCATTGGCCTCAAGCCTTAGAGTTTTCCTTGGGCTGTGTGTTTCGGTTTGGATTGTTCTCTCTCTTCTTGTTTAGTTTTTTGTTCTGTTGGGATGGGTTGTTTGGTCTAGTTTCCATTCTCCCTTTTCTTCCTCCTCCCTCCCCCTCCCCCCCCTCCCCCCCCCTCCCCCCCCCCCCCCCCCCACCCCCCCCCCCCCCCCCCTCTCCCTTTTCTTTCCTCTTTTTCCCTTCTCCTCCTCCCCCCCCCCCCTCCCACCGCCAACAACCACAGCCTAGTACAACAGGCAGACAGCTGCATCTCGCATTTCCCCTCTTTCGCCCTTCCTGCTCCTTCAGTTTACTCAGTTTTTTCTTTTCTCTTGTCTCTTTTTTGAGTTCCTGTCCTGTGTTTCGTATTGTTTTTTTTTTTTATGAACTTTTTCTTGTAGTTCTCCTCCTCCTCCCTCTCCCCCCCCCCCCCTCTTATGGATGGGGATTAGTGGACCCTCCCCTCCCCTCCCTCCCCCCCCCCCCTTCCCTCTCATCTATCTTTTTTTGTTGTTGATTGATGTCGTTCACCCCTCCTAACTCATTCCCCCTCATCCTTCCCTCCCCCTTCTTCTTTTTTTTTTTCTATGTCACCCGAGAGGGGGCAGAGGATCTCGTTCTGGAGGTTGCTTTTTCTGGGGTTGAAGCCGGAGTTGGAGGTGTAGATGGAGAGCAGGGACGGTGCCCCCGTCCCTCCTCGGGACCCCGGTTTTTCCCCCCCCCCCCCCCCACCCGCCCCCCCGGCCTTCCACCCTTCTGGTTTTCTTGTTGAGGTATTCTGTATCCCACCCCCCCAGCTCGTTCCCCCCGTGCATAGCTGAGATTTTCTCCCCTCCCCCGTGTGGTTGGAGTTTTTTTAGTGTATTGGGGAAGGTGGAAAAAAATTTTTTCATTTTTCTCTCGCTTCTCCCCAAGTTCTTTTTGGCCTTTTGGGGGATTTAGATGATGGCGTCCTCCCCCCCAATTTTTTCCTGGTATTCAAACTGAAGGGGGTCCAGGGAGTCACTCACCAAAAGAACACACTACGAAGCAAACCATTGTATACTAGGCCAAAATAATATTTAGAATACACAATAATAATAATAATAATAATAATAATAATAATAATAATAATGGGCGCCTTTCTGAAAAGTCAAGGTCACCTTACAGAATCAAACAATAAATCTGTCAATCAAGCAGTCAAAAGAGGAGGCAATAAAACGACATAATAATGCTAATAAAACTACATAATAATACCAATAATAATAAAAATAAAGAGGAAGGGTGGGGTCGTTCCAGTCTTAAGAAAGCAACTGAAATTAAAGGGAGTAGGGCCGTCTGAGTAGATGAGTTTCTAGTTGAGATTTGAAGGTGGTAATGGAGGTGGAGTCAGACGAGCAGGTGGGAGGAAGAGCTGGATGATGAGGGAGAGGAAATATACAAGCAAAATACAAGCTTTAGGCCTACATCAGTTTAAAAAACAAAAGAGTTGTCAGTTGATTTCAATATTCAGTTAATTGCAATATCGTTTATGGTTAATTGTGTTAATTAATCACAAATGAAACACATTTTTATCTGTTCAAATGTACCTTAAAGAGAGATTTGTCAAGTATTTATACTTTTATCAACATAGGAATGGGCAAACATGCTGCTTTATGAAAATTAATGTACCGTATTTTTCGCACTATAAGGCGCACTTAAAATCGGCCAACTGTTTAACTCAGACACTGATGATGAAGGATTCGATGGATTTGTGGAAAAGGAATGAACTGAAAAGTGTGTGTATTGTTTTGTATTTCATGTGTTACAAGTGAAAAAGGTTGAGAGTTATTGAAGTTACTGAGTTATTAAATGAATTGAATAAAGTTTGACTTATCTGACCATTTTGTTTCGCTTAATGCACCTTATAATCCTAGTGCGAAAAATATGGTATATTTTTATTATTGTAAATAAATATACAATACAAAACTATGACAAATATTGTCCAGAAACTCTCACAGGTACTGCATTTAGCATAAAAAAATATGCTCAAATCATAACATGGCAAACTGCAGTCCATCAGTGTGCTGACTGGACTATAATTTGCCTCAAACTGCATATGATTATCATAAAGTGGCCATGTCTGTAAAGGGGAGACTGGTGGGTACCCATAGAACCCATTTACGTTCACATATCTAGAGGTCAGAGGTCAAGGGACCCCTTTGAAAATGACCATGACAGTTTTTCCTCTCCAAAACTTTACCACTGGATTCCTTGTGTTTTCTATATTCATGTGATACCAGTAGCTTCACTATCTTTTAAAACTGAGCCTGCTACAACCTCTAAAATATCAAATAATGGTCAGATTTTTAGGAGGTTAATTAAAAAGCGAGAATCGACACAGCATCGCACAACATCATATTCATGTGTATTCATGTGTATCGACATTTTCCTCCACCCTTAGTGAATGATGTTTAAGAGAACAAGAACAAGATAGAGAACAAGATATTATGGAACACAGTTACCTGAACAAGACAAGCCTTTTCTTAAACATCTGATTGACAAGTGCACATTTCAACGACTGCATTTGCTTCTGTGGTTAAAACCTGCTTCCTGGTGCGTATAGGCAGTGAAATGCTGTAGAAGTGCCTGTTAAATGTGCCCCAGAGATCTAAAAATTGCTCACTTTCAACCAAATTTCGCAGAGATTTAACCTAGACATCCTTTGACCTGCCAATCATCTCGAATTTCTGGGTTTCCTCTTGCTCCCATTCATCTCCGCCAACTCACAAAGCCGTGTTGTGCAGCTTTGATTATACAAGAAACATTTAACCTATTTAAGAAGAGGTAGAATAATTATTTTATTTTATATTTTACATGCCGTGTGACACCAATAACAATGCACGGTTTTATTTTTCCTCCAGCTCGCAGTGCAGCGTCAAGGCCAGACCGACTGCTGTGAACAAACACGTTTAATATGGGAGCAAGAAGAAGCGTTGAAGTAGAGCTGAAGGCAACGCGGACACATTTATTCACTTCATTATATCCGGTCACACTGCTGATGATATGTTTACCTGAGACATTCATTTGGAAAATGAGGCAACGAAGAAAACGCAATGGATTCCCTTCAGCTTTGAAGTGCATTCATGCCAGAATTGAATGCCTATTTATTTAAAAGCGTAGTGTAATATTACTAATATTATTAATCACATCACTTGCTTTTAACCTGAAAGACATGGATGCATCCTCTTCACAGATGTTCAAAATGACACAAAAGTAGAATTTTGTGCGTGATGGCAATTTCACTACGACGATCACGCAGCTTTTGAAAGGTTGTGACTCAATTACCTTACCATTCTGAAATATCACAATTTCACACTGGGGACCATGAAACAGCGTTATCACAGCAGCCAGCCCCCGCAGTCTGCTGCTGTTAGGTGTGCACTGCTCTCTACTGTCTCATTCATAGTTTTTACTTCAAAAGTATTGACATTAGTAGAAAATATTTACATTAAATATATCATATTTTCTAGAGGGTATGCCCTGAGTTTTGCTCTGGAGCCTCCTCCTTTTTCAAGAAGCCCTTAGAGTCCTGCTTTATTGACCTACACTGAACCAAAGGGTGCCTCGTCTCCAGTTATTGAATTGAAGGAGAGAAGAGAGAAAAACAGTGGACGTGCCTCATTGTTGTTTTTCCATCGCTTGTTCACACATTTTATTGGACACAATTATCAAGCAGCCTGCCTACGATTGAAGCAACGTGTTTTGTGACTATGGTAGTCCCGGGGATGTTTACTCCTTCTTTTTTTATGCACATGTTACAGAGCGCTATTTCTTCTCAATGGCACATCTGCTAACTGCATCTGTGGAGCGGGTGCCAAGGCTGGAAACCAGGTGTGCTGCCGAACGCGACCCCAGTATTACACAGAGGCTCCTCATTTCTCAGGCAGAACGTTCGTCCCTCCCTCCCTCCCTCCCTGATGACTGGAGACTCAGACGCAATCCGGAGATGCTCTGCCAATACGCAACAAACTGCAATGCACTGTGTATTCTGACACCTTTCTGTCGGAGCCAGCATCGACTGTTTCAGCGGTCTGAGCTACAGCAGCTCTTCTGTTGGACTGGGTCAGCCTTTGCTCCCCGCGTTCATTGCTGAGCCTCGGCCGCCCATTACCCTGTCGCCGGTTCACCAATTTTCCTTCCTTGGGTGACTTTTGGTAGGTCCTGACCTCTGCAGACCAGTAACATCCCATAAAATCTGCAGTTTTGGAGATGCTCTGACCCAGTCGTCAAGCCATCTTCTCCACTGTGGGACTAATAAAGGAATATCTTATGTTATCTTATCTTATCTTTGGCCCGTGTCAGAGTCGCTCACGTTCTTATACTTGCCCATTCTTTCTGCGTCCAACACATCAACTCCAAGAACAAAATGTTCACTTGCTACCTCATATATCCCACCCACTGCCAGGTGCCACCGTAACAACATAATCAATGTTATTCACTCCACCGGTCAGTGGTCATAATGTTGTTAGTATTATGGCTGATCAGTGTATATATTGTCTCTAGATGAGCAGTACTGGTCCAACATCGTCCATGCTGTATATTTTTAAACTCTTTTTTTCATGTGGGTTAAGATGTAAAAGGTTATGTCAACTTTCGGTTTCTTCAAAGATGTCAGTTCTTTTAACTGTAATGTAATTTCCAGTTTGGCTGTCGGGAAAAGAGGTGAAAAAATGTAGAAATAACAAAACAACAATAAATATTCTTTATAGCTGAGATCCGGATTGCTCGACAGTCAGATACAGTTTACTCACAACTCAAAACAGCATGGCTGTGACTACAGTATTATCTCTCATTTTCAGTCTTATTTGGAGCCGATAAACTGGTATACATTTTTGGTCATATCACCCACAGATGCTACCGATCGGCAGACTTTGAAATAAGACAATAAGGCAAAACATGATTCAACTTTCCCTTCCTATGTCATATACTCATTATACCACCATACACCATATATTTCTCTCACAAGCCAATCAGAGCAAACTGGGCTTTTTCAGGAGGAAGTCTTAAAGAGACTAAAACAGACAGAGTGAGGAAAACATAATGTGTTTTTTGAACATGAAAGCATGTAAACATGTTCTAGTACAAACCCAAAATACAACTATGAACCTGAAAATGAGCATGAGATGTCCCCTTTAATGCGAGTATTGTGGCTCAGAATACCAAAATCTATTACTTTCACAGGTAGTACAGGAGCACAGTTACAGTTACATGTCTGAAAGGGAATACAAGAGTCTATTATATATTTTTTTCTGTCATAGACATTGGAAATATTCTTTTTTTTGTTTCCTGAATATACCCACTTCCACAGCTGTGAACACAGGCCTTGTTTACAATCAACGCTTCCAGTCCTGACATGTTGGTTTGTGTGAGCATTTTGGCAATGATCTCCATGGAGACATTCCTGCCCACATTTACTCAACACAGAAGTATAAACAGCAGAATAATCCTGGAATAAGAGTCTCACTTCAAATTTTGCTTGAGCGTATTGGTTTGTCCTTTGCTCAGTAATTGTTTGTGCGTTCATAGAAATGAGTGACATGTGGATGGAGATTGGAATACAATGTGGTGCATTCCAGAATAATTGCACGCGCATCACAATATAAATACATATTTTGCTTGATGGCCCTTCACTGTCCTTTAATTAGCTTAATTAAATCATTCAGCTGTGCTCTCATGGTCTATAAATAAGCCGCATTTTTTATTCAGCTGTTCCTCAAGGATATTTTCTGCTGCTTTGGTTCCATAATGCAGTTCTAAGCTGTGCACTGATGCTCGTATGAAAATTTGATGCACTACACGCTCGGTTCTCCCCCATCGCTGCACAGGGGCAAAACAAGCCTCTCTCCGTCTCACATTCCCATTTGATCTGGCACCCCAGCTGTTTCTCTGCTCTCTGTCCTCTCCGTCTACCTCCTGCTTCTGCTTCCCTTTTCATCCTCCTCGTCGCTTCCAATGTGCAAAAAATCTCAAATTTCAGGCTTACGTGTGCCTCTGTAACATCGGTGTGCTACCTCCGGATTTCAAAAAAGGAGCCAGAGAGGAGCTTATGTCTCCTCTCCATGAAAAATTAACTGACCTTGGCTGACCTTTTTAGCTGTCAGGAATCGTAGAAGCAGGGAAACATGGTTTCTAGGTGCTTTTAAGGAACTACCTGGGGGAGAACTGCAGCACAGTCCTAAAATGCACCGGCTTTAGTCACTTTTTGTGCCTATTTTTCACATGAACCATTGGTTAGGGCTGCCCTCGCCTAAATAAATTGTTAGCTGAATAACAGTCATATAATGTTGTAGACTAATCGATGAGTTGGTTTAATCGACAGATCCGTAAAACAACTCAAATTTGAATTTCTCCTCAAAGAATCATACAAAAGTACCATTTTTGATCTTCTGTTTACCAGAGATGTGCTCATACGTTTCTCAGAAGTAAAGGCTTCTATACGCCAGCGATGTGATAAACAAACAATACAAAAATGCAAAATACTGTCCTGCAAATATTATATGTCTAGGGCTTTAATAGTGAATGGTAAGAACATGGCATGTACTGCCTTTGTGAAGGCTGAAAGAAGTAATAAAGTTTGCCGTCCCGGTTCGGACTGTGGAGCTGCCGTGTTATTATTGGTGCAACACAATGTGATTGGTTGATGCCTTTATTTAAACCTCAGAAACTGACCTTGTTCCTTCACCTTTTCATCGTGTAATATTTGCGTTCAGTGTGAAAGTGCTCAGGGCAAAAACAAGAGTCCAATAAATATATTGACGTGCATATTAATTGCCGCTGGTGTGTAAAGGCCTTTAGTTAATCAGCATGAAAAAGCAAATTGACTAAATGGATCTTAGACGACTAAGACCAAAACGGCTGCCTATGCTGGGTACACACTACATGAGAATCAAGTCGATCCCCGCCTCCCGACAATCATCAGCAACGCCCTGATTTTTTGGTGGTTATTAATATTATCTTTCCTGATATTCCTGTGTGTGACGTATGTTTTACATCCCCGATTGGCTCAGAAGTCCATCCTGGCTTCACTGATTTCAAATCGATCTATGTTCAGTATTTACAATAAGATATCCAGTTGTGTTGGGGGAACCCAGTGACGCAGTCCTATGGGAAAGAGTGATAGCCAATTGAAAACCAAGCTGAGTGACGTGGAAGGACAACCACTGCCATCATGGCGGCTGTGGCTCATGCATGAGCCTTAAAGTAGTAATAAGATACAGCTCAGAAATGGAGGACCAACTTGTTCATTTGTGGCAACAACGCACGCGTTTATTTAACGTGTCTTCATCCTTTTTTATTTGTTCATTTTTCTTCCCAAAACATCGCTAATTCATCCTGCCTGTCATCACTAAAACCACGTTTGATAGCGAGAGATTTTGTGAGATTTCTAACATGTCATTATGTGTAGTTTCTTACACATGATCCACATGTTATAGTTTGACACATCTTTTAGTGTGGCCCAGCCGTTTGTCGGCTAATCGAAAAGGTGATGCAGCCCTACCGTTATATAAGTAAGTAAATAAATTATTAGTGATGTAAAGCGCATTCCTAATTTCCCTTTAAACTGGTTTTAAACCGTTAACTCTCGGTGAGGTATTTGAAATAACCTTGTAGTCATTCTTGCAATAATCCTTCACACTTGCCTTCGTCAGGAACTCTATTGTTTACAGTGTGGGTGTTTCACAAGGTAGAGCGCTAAACACATAAAAGGAGACAGCACATAGAAGCGCTGCCTGATAAAATGGATCTCTGAGGACTGAAAGTGCTCATCTCTTTCCCTTTCTCATCCCACAGACTATTTTTGTGTCTCCCCCTGCCTCTCCTCTAGAACTCCTCTGCCTTATTTCATTGTGAAAGTACTGTATAATAATAGTAGTAGGTTAATCTTGGATGTGACAGTCGGTGTTTGGGGCATGTGAATGGAAATTAAAACAAAGATCTTCTCATTTTGGACAGACAACAGGAGGGTTTTTATTGCTGCAGATGACCTTTTTGTTACTAGTTTTCTGTGTTCACAGAGTTATAGTCAGTGTAAACATGTCAGCCCAGCAAGGTCAGTCAAGGACATTGTTGTCTGAAGGAGAGGACACACATACCACGCAATAATGCAGAGCTGCTATTTTATTCATGTTCTCACCAGGTTAGACATATTGAATATTTAGACAAGAAAATTTAAATGTATCCTCCCTCTGTTGTTTTTATTCATCAGGGGCTCCAGGTTCAGAAGCAGGCCATCTCAGGTCAATGAATTTTAAACAGAGTAGAACCTTATTTTCCCCAACTTTAATCCTGTCTGTGGGTGTTTGAATCTAAATGACTTTCACTACATCTTGAGCTGCATGTAAAATAGTCAACTAATTTCTAAATTAAGTGCAGTTAATCTGTAACAGCACTGAGACTACTTCCTGTAACCTGAACACCGAGGTGTTATTGTGGATGGCAGCTGGTTCAAGGACATCTTTGCTAGATCTCCAAAGATGAACTTCAATAATCCTCCCAGAAAGAATAGTAGTAATAATCAGTTCGTGGCACACATAAGGAGGAAATAAGGACAAGATTTGAAGCGTTGAGCAAGTGACAGCAACTTGTCTGACAACTTCAACCGTCAGCGTGGCTGAAATAGAAATGTCACCTCAGTCATTGTCAAATAGTTGCCTCAGATGCAGGGTGAACGTCGCTGCTTTATATAGTTCATAGCAGTTTTCATATTGTTTTTACTTATAGTGACATGGAATGAACTAAACTGCATGAACCACACTTGACTTGCTTGATTCTCATACTGGAAATCTTGGCTCACTAACTCAGGATTTCCAGCACTTTAAGGACAGAGCATTGATTAGAATGCCATAATTATTTTTGGCATTGTAGTCATCTGTATCAGCACTTCATGAGGGAGAAATCTTTCTGGCATTTGGAGACTGAAGAAAATTTAGATCTCATCGACTGCAGGAATGTGTGGCTTTTCAAAATAAATGCTCCCATTTTTTATGTGCCTGTATCCCTGAACAGCATATTACAATTTCTATGTGTTTTAATTTCCCTCTGATTGTGTGTTGATGCAGTAGAACTTTTAGTAGGAGGTGCAGCTATGCGTATCTTCAAATCATCACAGTAAAAAATGCAAGTCAAAGCTACCAAACATCTTATCAACGCAGTACATCACTCAAAATAAAAGAAGAGGACCTGGTTGTGTTTTGAGAAAAAGTAAAGTGTGCTACTTTTAGGTTTCAAATGAAAGTCAATGAGAGTTAATGATTTCTCCTGTACTTTTCAATGCTTTCCAGCCACAGACGTGTGCACTTACATTTATTGCATACTGCTTGTGCTGGTTCTGGTCTTATAAAATACATTGACTCTTGTGCACTGGAGGATATTAGTACAGGAAGGTGCTCGACTCCCGGTGTTAAAATGAGACTATGAAATTCTTGAAAAGTTAACCCATTCGTAGAAGCAGTGGGCTGCTGTAAATCCCCGGGGAGGATCAGTGTCTCGCTGAAGGACGCTTCAACATGGAGACAGTTGGAACCGGAGATGGAACCATGCGGTCCCAATCCTTACTGAATGATGGCCGCTGCAGCCACGAGTGACTATTATGTGATAACGGTGAAAGGAAATAATGTAGTATAGCACAAGTAGAGAAGAGTTATGAAGCCAGTGAACTGACTTAATTATATCAGTTTCACACTTAGACATCCATGACATCCCCCATTGGCATTCTGCCCGTCACCATCTTTTCGCCGTTGCCATTTTCGATTGGTTGTCACCATCTTGGTTCCTGGCTGTTGCCATCTTGGTTTTTGTCTGTCACCATCATACTTTCTGGCCTTTGCCATCTTGCTTTTTGGCGGTCACCATGTTGGTTTCTGGCCATCACCATTTTGGCTTTCAGCCATCGCCAACTCCCAGACCAGCCAACGCTGTGGTGACAACTAGTCAATCACAAGGCAGCCACACCCTAAAGCATACTCTCCTTTATGGTCTATTTGACTCTAAATGGGACTATAATTTACTAAATGAACATCATGCTGTATTGAAGAAGACAAAAATTGAGACCATAAATGCATGTTTACAGTATTTACTCTGGTAATAAATCAAGTGAGAAGATTTTCTCATAGACTTCTATACTATGAGACTTTTTGAGGAGTCGCCCCCTGCTGACTATTAGAAAGATTGCAAGTTTAAGGCACTTCCGCATTAGCTTCACCTTTCAAAATTCACAGGGATATCTGTCTAAATTTGCTAATATAAGCTATGACCATAAAGCACCGGTGATACCATGCCAAGTAAATCTGTAGCACTTTTTTTATGAAGTTACATATTCCTGCTTTAACAAGCTCAAGAGCAGTTTTCTTGAATGGTTTTGCAGTTTAGTGAATTTTCTGCATTTATTTTAACATCCCACAGATTACTCCTTGACTTTACAACCTCTTTACCATTATCAGATCAGAGACTTGTATTATCACACAAATGATTTGGCTCCATTTCTGTACACGGATAGCAGCCGTCCAACTGTTATCCAATCCAATTATACTGCCATCCACCCTACGGCTAATCAAACTTTTAATTCTCTCATGGTGTCTCATACTGTAATTGGTTTAGGCAGTGAAACCAACAAACAGTGCACATCTAGACTAGTAATCCCCTGACAGCCACACATGCTGAGTCTGCTAAATTAGCTCTTAAAAAATAAACAAAAAAAAAAACTTCAGAAAAAAAGTTGAAGGAAATCCGACCCTTGTTAGGTGGATGTGGAAGACCAGCAGGGACCTGTCGTGGAGTATTTGGAGAGGGGTTAACGGTAACTCTGAGGGATGAAGTGTTAAGCTGGAAAAATGATCATACAATAAAATGCTAGATTGCACCATAATTGCTTCACTGGGTGTTTTTCTTGCAGTCTGACTGCCTATTTGAGTTTTTAATAACCTACAATCACAAAGAGAGAAATAAGTAATTTTCTTTGTGAAGTTGAAAAAGCAGTAATGCTAGTTGTTTGCTTTTCTTTCATTTTTCAGCACGAGAGCCTGTCTCCTGCGATCACTTGGATTAACTGCGGTAATATGCTGAAATTTCATGTGTGAATATAAACATATTGCTTCCAGCACAGTCTCCACAGACATCGGCTACTTAACCCTTTTTACCTTTAACCCTTTTCCATTCCCTTTTTTGAGAGGGATTGGGGTGGGCGACAGGGGATGTAATTTGAGGTTTCAGCTCAGCACTGTGCCAAGTTGTTCCAGTCATCAATAAGAAATATAAATTAATTAACAAATAAGTTAATTAAGTAAAATAAATTATGAAAGTCTATCGGGGCTTAAAACATTATGTTAAATAAGTTAGTCATGGTCATCATAAATTGTTGCAGCAATTTTTGGGTTGATGCCATTTGTAACAAATGCTAAATTTAACTATTTTTCAATCAATTAAGAATTGATAAAAATGATAAGTAATACCTGCAGAATTCCCCATTAAGACACCAAGACCTTGAGGAACACCATAGAAAAAGCCATGCTGTGACTTGGTATTGAAAACTTTTGATATTTGAAGATTTCTGCATGAATTTCATTTTTCTGCAAAAAACTGGATGGCAAACACTTCAGTTCTTTAAACTGCTCAGAAATCCCCTAATTGTCAATCTGGCTAGGAAAGCCATCCATCCTCTGAATGCTCTCGGTCTCTAGTCTGTGGTTGTAAAGCCATGAGGCTGTGATTATCCTAGAGGTCACCACAGGTCATTCATGTGTCATGTTAAAAAAAAAAACGGTGTCACTACAATGAAATGGCTACTATACTACAACATCATACATGAATACATACATGAATTGGGCTCACTGGATCCACCAGAGTCTCAGCTTTACAGTGATACCCAATTGATGTAATTCCAACATTGTTTAAGGACCCCAGGATGCAGAAATATTCAAAACACCACATTAGTATAGACCAAAGTAACACTTTTGTACAGTATTAAAAAAATTGAAGTGGGCATGTCTGTAAAAGGGAGACTCGTGGGTACCCAGAGAACCCATTTCAGAGGTCAAGGGACCCTTTTAAAATTGCCATGCTAATTTTTCCTCACCAAAATGTCACTAACTTCTTAGCGTTGTATAGCTATCTTCACAACAAACCCA
This sequence comes from Pterois miles, assembly GCA_947000775.1. Taxonomy (NCBI): domain Eukaryota; kingdom Metazoa; phylum Chordata; class Actinopteri; order Perciformes; family Scorpaenidae; genus Pterois; species Pterois miles. The sequence continues at coordinate 2,501,408 of CAMQGK010000550.1, read as the reverse complement.
GCCCGCTACAACCACCGAAGGACAGAATAGCGGTTTGGCCCACTTGTGGACTGTCTGAATTTTAAGGGGTTAAAAATTGTGTGTAGACACACAGGGTGTGAACAAGGTCTTGGATGTAACAACCAGGTGTGTTATCCATTTAAAAAGTTAAAAGCAAGACCAACAAAGGGAGTAGTTTGCATGATACTTACTTTTCAAGAGGCAGCGCCTTGGAAAAAAAAAAAAATGTTCGACATAGAAATATGTTCTCCGTGCTGTAACATGAACAAGAATTCATCTTGTGGGAATTCATAGCATCATTTCGAGAGAGCTCTTATAATAAGCATGCAGAGGTTTTTTGGCTGACTCTCCCACATATGGGATTTTGTCAAGCTCCGTGCAAAAATGCTCCTTCATGACCTCCCCAGCAGGTTGGGCATTTATGATGCTGTTGGGTTCTTTTTTCAGTAAATGTGAAGGAGATGTTGAAGTGAAGTGAAGTACTCCAAGTTTGTGACTTTCGGCACAAAACACCTTTACAGAGAATTATCACAAATGTAGATGGAGCTCTACAGCGTGCTTTGAGACCCATAAATGGTGGTGATAGGCTCTCTAGCGGAGGTAAAAATGGCCTATAGAAGTGATCGGAATAGTAATTTTAAGCGATAGCATTTTGTGCTGACACTCACACACACCTTTTGTTTAGATTGACTTGTGAAACAAATTCACTGGAGTTTGAGTGCTCTGACATCTGCGCTCACAGGACTGACTCATTTAGAGCGGTGCAAGGTAAATCATGTCTGGGCAGGTTTGTGCTGTTGTTTATGCTCTTCGTCTCGTATTGAAACACAAGCAGCTGGCTGTACGGCCTGTAACTCTTACATCCTGACAGCGGGGATCCTTCAGGTGTGCACTGGAGTGTGCCACGGGGGTGCAGCCGAGCCAGCTGATACGAAGGTTGAGAGCCATCAGCAGAGTTCAACAATGTTTCACACTCTTGCTCTGACTGGTGAAAAAAAGAAGAAGAAAAAAAAAAACAGCACAAACAACCTTGAAGTTGTGTCCCGTCACAGTTCATCAGCCAAGCAAAGTCGAGCCGGCTGAGCTGTGGGAAAGAAGAGGGGAGCGTCACCTCAGCCTGTCCAGGCCTGCTCACCCTGCAGGGGAGTGGCGGCACATTAACAAAGAGCCTCAGTCATCCTGCAACGGAGATCCGGAGCAGCCGGGGTCCGTCCTTCACCCACCTAATCAGCCAAGGAGTAGGACACAGACCTGGCCGCCTCGCGCCCCGCTAACAAACCGGCGAAGGATCCCCGTGCAAAATCTCCCGCTCGATGCAGCCGTTTCTGCTTGGCTAGTCTCACGAATGGAGGGCTTTGTCATGTGGCATTCTTCTAACTAGGTCACAACAAGTTTCATTTTAGTGCAGCCGAGCGAGATCTGCTCGTAGCTAGAAAATGGATACATAAATATTAAACAGTTTTTCTTTTTTTATTCATGTTTTTTTGTCTCTCTCTCTCCCCATGCAATGACATGTTTAAAAAAAAGGGCACGGGACATTTGTATTCATAAAGTAAATTGCATTTCAAAACTATGGCAAAATGATGGTGTGCAATGATAATTGCTAAATAACTAACTGTTTTGGGAATAGGAATACAACACACTGTTAATTGCCACACACCGCCGATGTTCCCACCTCCCAGGAAACTAACGTCTTTGATCACGGCTGGAATAAAAAAAGATGTGCAGTTAAATCTAAATGTGCCTGCTATTACTGCTAGTTTTTTTTTTTAAATCTATTTTCATTAGGAGCAATAAGCTGACATATTAATAAGATACTAATGTTGTGAAGGAACAGTGGCTCGAGTGAGAAGTCATGGGTTATAGATGGGCATTTTTAAGATGATTTTTTTTCGCTTTTTTGCTGCTGTTTTAAAATACAATACAGAGGCAAATGCATGCTTTAGGTCTACATCAGTTAAAAAAACATATTTACACTAGGGATGTCAATAGATTAAAATATTTAATCACAATTAATTGCATGATTGTCTACTAAATAATTGTGATTAATTGCACATTTTTATCTGTTCAAATTTACCTTCAAAGGAGATTTGTCAAGTGTGTAATACTCATATCAACATGGGAGTGGGCAGACATGCTGCTTTATGCAAATGCGTGTATATATTTCTTATTAGAAATCAATTAACAACACAAAACAATGACAAATATTGTCCAGAAACCCCCACAGGTACTGCATTTGGCATGAAAATATGCTCATATCATGATATTGCAAACTGAAGCCCAACAGGCAACAGCAGCTGTCAGTGTGCTGACTTGACTATGACTTTGCCCAAAACTGCATGTAATTATCAGAAAGTAGGCATGTCTGTAAAGTGGAGACTTGTGGGTACCCATAGAACCCATTTACATTCACATACCTTGAGGTCAGAGGTCAAGGGACCCCTTTAAAAAATGGCCATGCCACATTTTTCCTCGCCAAAATTTAGTGCAGGTTTGGAGCGTTACCTAGCCTCCTTTGTGAGACACTAGTATGACGTGGTTGGTACCGATGGAGTCTTTCGGTTTTATAGTTTCATATGATGCCAGTATCTTCACTGCAGCTTTAAATTTGAGCCCGCTCCAAATTTAAAAATCGCAAGTTGCGTTAATGTGTTAAAGAAATTAGTGGCGTTTAAACAAATTTGTGTTAATTTGTGTTGTTATCGCATTAACGTTGACAGCCCTACATACAGCATCAGCAATCAAATGTTGGCTGATGCAAAATGGTGTCACCGCAAACCTGATAAACGTTAACGGTGTTGTTGGAGAGGCAGCTGGTCAGTGTAAAACATTCTAACCTGATAAAACACTGGAAAGAAATGTCTCTTAATGTGTCTGCCCTGCACCAACCCACAGCATCTGCAGCTCCATGGACACCAACACATCTATTATGTATGAAGGGTCGGCTATGTCACAGTACAGCATGTGAGCATACATTGCAGCCGAGCTGGAGCAGATAAAAGCAGCTTTAAGAGCCCTTCAGTCCTTCAGTCTACAGCTAGACTTCATCAGTCAGCCATTCCTTGGGTTTTAGTGTGATACGGGGGTGTGTGACAGGTTAGCAGACATTTTAGAGCTGTAAAAGTATATATATATTTATATATATATATATATATATATATGTGTGTGTATATATGTATATACAGTGTTCCTAGATTACAATAGCAAAGCAACATTGGGCAGCTGTTTTATTTTATCTTTGGATCCCTTATAGCGCTGCATAGCTGTCACAAATAACTCAAGTAAAATGATTAATGCGATTATTTGTCCCCCGTTTTCATTTCTTTACCTAAACATATCCATCATTCTGAAATTAAGACCAGCTGTAATTACCATCCTGGTATGCGTGACAGATTAATGCACACCACCGTCTGAAATTATAAATAACTTTGAACAAGATTAAACACAAGTTTATGACCACAAGGAATACCCCTGTCACAGCTCGCTGCGCTTTATTTTACTCTGGCCTGCATTAGCCCACATGCTGAGCCTTATTCCAGCATCCATTCACAACACTCAGGTGCGCATTGCAGTATGGACGTCTACCTACAACTATGAATGTACAAATAAATGCGGTTTTGTCAGTTGTCAAGACACTGGGCTCGTTTCGGCTCAAACGTTTTCTACCAGCTCTGAGAGGCATGTGAGTGTGGGAGCACAAGGTCCACTTGCAATCTGTGAAGGGCACAGCGAAGATGAGACATTTTCACCCAAGCTACTGTCATTTGTAGGCGACAGTGCACTATGGCTGAAAACACTGCCATATTTTATGTGTTGTCTGTGAAAATAGCCAGGCTGCAGGGCAAATGTGTGATCCTTAACTAACCAGACACTAAACCTCATTCTTCTGTTGTCACTGGTAGTCAATAAGTACACTGGATACTACTAAATGTGTTACTACAGTACATGGTTTTATTAGTCAGAACACACAGTTGGTTAGTTCACACATCAATGCTTTTACAACTACAGTGTTACCTTGTAAACTTCCCTTTTTTTCACACATTAAGTAAAACAGGAAATCACTGTCTTTTAACAAAGTAATTTTGCTGAAAAGTCTCAGGCTGGAAATAATTTGAATTCAACATGTGACTCTCATTACCAGTTAGGGCTGTGTATTGGCAAGAGAAGAATACACTGTGATACTGTAGGCAAGGTGATATATTGACATTTTTGAAATCTAATTTTAGGAAAACTGTTACAAAGAGCGCGCCATCATCAGCATAAAATCGGAGTAAAAAAGTTGACTTTTTGCAGTGCAGTCAGAGCGGGCGCTGCCTTTGCATTTATCACAGTAACTGTGACATCCGACTTCATAGCACCACTTTGAGAGGGTGCATCTATTTGCAATGAAATACAGCATTGACTGAGTTAATATTTGCAAATGAACTATTTATTAAAAATTGGTAGTGTGTTTGAGAATCATACAGTATCAGAAAGCATAATATCACAGTACACAATATTTTCTTATACTACTATTACCAATATATGGTATATCTTGTTTGAGTAATATAAACATGTCTATCTTCAAACGCCTTTGATTCAGTAAAAAAAAAAACAAAACAAAAGGTTGTTTAAATCAGTACATATCTGAATAAAGAGTAAGCAATACTAAATATCTCACCAGGCATTTTGCAATAACTGATGCCACACATTTATGCACTGAAAAAAGTATTGAGGTACGATACCCGGTCATAAATAAGCCAGACTTGTCCTGTAGTGTCTTTAAAACATTTCACACAAATCCCATAGACTTTCCATAGAAGTCGATCCACACTTTCTTTCTCAGTGTAGCTTCCCGACATTGCACCACACCTTCTTTCCTGTCTTTATGAGCTTCTTTGAAACCAACTCCAATGAATAAAAAGGAAAGAAAATGCATAGAGGAGAAAGGGCCAAAGAGCAGCTGTAAGTGGGATGTGACCTCACACTTCACCAGCACCTTCACCCTTTCCTCCTGCAAACCCAGTTTCACACTTACTTGATGACACTCCAGGGGAAGTGTGAACTCACATCTTTCACCTTACGGTTGTGCTACATCTTCATCATCAAATATCTAAATATGGATGTAAACGTTTATTCTGTGTTAAAAGTCATTAACCAGTTCAGAAATGACCCCAAACAGCAGGGCTTATCTATATTGTCTACCTCCGTATTGGAGCATTTATATTTTATCTATTTGAACTCGGGCTGTCAAAGTTAATGTGATATAATGTCGTATTAACACATTCATTTTAATGCCACTAATTGCTTTAACGCATTAACACAATGTGCAATTGTCAGGCTGGAGCAGATTCAGTTTTAAAGCTAGTGAAGATACTGATATCATATGAGACTAGAAAAAACTAAGGAATCCACTGGTACCAATCATGTCATACCAGCTTGTTGTGAAGGAGGTGAAATAACGCTCCAAACTTAAACAAAATTCTGGGGAGGAAAAACTCACATGGCCATTTTCAAAATTGGTAATTCAAAATTGACCTCTGACCTTAAGATAAGTGAATGAGTGTGTGTACCCACGAGTCTCCCCTTTACAGACATGCCCACTTTATGCTGTCAGCTGTTGCTGTCATGCCATGTTATGATTTGATCATGTGTTTTGTAATTGCACTACCTGTGAAGCTTTCTGGACAATGTTTGTCATTGATTTGTGTTGTTCATTGATTTCCAGTAACAAATATATACATGCATTTACATAAAGCAACATATTTGTCCTCTCCCATGTTGATAAGAATATTACATACACAACAAATCTCCTTTTAAGGTACATTTTGAACAGAAAAAAATCATCTGTGATATATTTGTGATTCATTGCGATGAACTGTGGACAGTCAGGCGATTAATAACAATTAAATATTTTAATCGATTGACTGCCCTGGTTTTAATTGAATGAATGAACACTTTCTTACAATGCTTTGCGCTCATTAGTGAAACGATGACAGTGAAATTGTGGCATAAAACTGCACAGATGAGATGTGAAAACGAGCAGGTCTGATGCAGGTCATGATGTCTGAAAATGATCTCTTTGTTATGCAAGTCGGCGTAGTCAGCTACTTTATTTTCTCACAGCAAACAGAAGTGAGATTATAAACCATAATAACGTGATAAAACTTGCAGCACAATGCGCCTCTGTGCTCAGCCTCTGAATCATATCAAGAAAGACCAGCTAGGTGACTGTGTGGGGGGAGGGACCCGGGAACCTGTGAGACCTGTGGAAGTACTCTGGAGATGAAAGTAGTGATGAGTGGTGAGTGGGACACGCTTGGAGATATCTCTTGGTGAAAGTCACCCATCCCTTGAAGTCTTATCCCATGGCTAAAGCTATGGTATTAGGTTTCATTTGATAGATTACTGTGAGATACAATGTCAAAAGAAGAACATTTTCTCTAGCGTGAAGCTCTGAGTGGAAAGCCGACCAGAGGGGGTGAAATGGGTGAGGCGTCCACAGGAGCAGGTATCTTAATTCGCTATCATCCAAACTCAGGCTGGAGTAAATAGAAATGTCCATTTCTGGATTATGACTCCAGAGAGGGTGACCAGCTGTTGCAGTATAAGAGACCCTCTTATTTTTTTTTTTTTTTTTTAAGAAATCCAGTTACAGCGAGAGAGAAAAAAAGACACAATAAATGAAGTGATTTGAGTAACTTATTTGGAGAGACTTCAAGTGAACTTCAAACATCTCTTTAATGATCTATAATCCTTTGGCAAATCTTCAGTGGGCAGCCGGGCTTTCAAAGTTATTTTTACCAGAATGTGGAAATCCATGATGAAAGTCTGAAGCTGGAAAAAAAATACATTGCTTTACATTTTATTCGACATTTTATTCAACATTTTTCTAAAGCAAAGGCTCGCTGCTGCCCGTGATTGTACAAAAATATGGTCTTCTCCTATACTTTCCCTTTTTGATATGATGAGAAGCAGAGGGAAGTAAAAACAGAGGAAGAGCCAGGTGAAAGGTTCTTTGCAAGCCAAAGTAGCACTGTCAGGAAAAAAAAAAAAAAAAGCATCGGGTCTTAATGGAGCCATTGATCCTGCGCCAATGGAGGACACACCCAGTAGGGGACTGGCTCACAGCGAGCAGACAGGTGTTCGCTCGATATCTGTCCCACTTCTCTGACCTTAAAGCTTTTAATCAGCTCTGCCAGGGAGCTTGTCAATCCTGTCAAACAATGAGCAGCCCGCAGTATAGACACAGTGAGAGAGGGCAACGCGAGGGTAAGAGCTCCAAATAATACTCCTGCAGCCCCGAGGAAAAAGCCTGTACATGCAGTGTGCAGCTATTTTGTTCGGGGCTCCCACTGGACGGGGCCCCCGGTGTCTTTAGGGCCAGCTTCAGCGGGAGTTTAAAACATGTCAGCAGATTTCTAGGCTGTTAATGTCAAATCGTAGGTGTTCACGTGAGCGATTTCGTCTGGGGTGGAGATTGTTTGTGGCTACAAGAGCTGTGGGTCGACTTTTACATCATCACGTTCTCAAGCTGTGGGGTGCATGTGACCGGGGAAAATATGAAGCTATTAATGTTTTGAAACCGGAATCTTTTTCACAGCGTAACAGTAAACATATCGTCGCTTTATGCATCCATGGCAGCAATGGTGTTCATTCAGACAGTCTGTAGGTTCACAGAATGGACAGTCATTTGACAAAAATAAAAAGACAACGCCTTGGAGACGAACGAGACAACATGCTCATCTGACGATAATCAACAGAAAATATGATGCAGGCGCCGTCAGTCTCAATCCTCGGTCTAAAAGTCAGAATTCTCTACATTTTTATCTACGGAAGTATTCTGCTTCAGTCCATATTTTTTTGTTTTTCTGCTTCAGTACATATTTTTTTGTTTTTCTGCTTCAGTCCATGTTTTTCGTTGTTTAGCCTTTCAAAAATAGTTTCAGTTCAACAGCACCATAAATTACATTTATATAAATATTAAGGCTTTCAAAGTTAATGCAACAATAACACATTAACACAAATTAATATTAACGGCACCAGTTTCTTTAGCAGTAAATCTAGAAAACCTAAGGAATCTATTGTACTAACCGTGTCATACTAGATTGTCGGGAACAAGGCTAAATAATGCTCCAAACATGCAATGCGGAAAACTGAGGTCCCTTGACCTCTGACCTCCAGATATGTGAGTGTAAATGGGTTCTATGAGTCTCCCCTTTACAGACATGCCCACTTTATGATAATCACATCCAGTTTGGGGCAAGTCACACTGATTGTTGTTGCCTGTGGTGCTGCAGTTTGCCATGTTATGATCTGAGCATATTTTTTATGCTAACTGTCGTACTTGTCAGGGCTTCTGGACAATACATACATTTGCATAAAGCATCATATTTATCCACTGTCATGTTGATAATCAAATTAAATAATTGTCAGATCTCCCTTTGAGTGAAAAAAAAATGTGTAATCAATTTGTGAGTAATCGTGATTAAATATTTTAAACGCTTGACAGCCCTAATAAATATAAATAATACTGACAGCGGTGGAGATTAGAGTGTATTTTATGTCTGAAAACCACCGACAAATTAAGAAGACACTGAAAAATTGGGAAACGGGAAAATGTTAAGTTATTTCTTCTCAAAACATTATTAATAATTAATGATACTTAATGTCATCTGAAGATGGAGGGGGTATGTGAATCCATTTCTTCCTCCAAAGGGTGGAATGACAGAAGAAGTTTGAAAACCACTGACTTCGAGAGACACTGGCATCATGGGAGATGGCTCACAAGCCTAGCATGCTAATCAGACCTCCCAAAAACCACTACGCCGCTCCACTGGCTGAGTGAGTGACAAGGATTTCAATACGGCCTAATTGAGTCGTTGAATCTCCCCGCGACTGCCTGCTTCACTTTCCCTGCTTCTGATCAATAGTAATACACTATCAGGGTTTGTCAGCTATACTTATTTTTTTTTTCTCCGCTTCATCAAAGCGCTGCGAGCCAGAAGCCGCTCTGTTCTCACAGGCTCATTTCACTGCATCCCTCTGCATCCCGAGTCCGAATTGGCACGCTGTGAAGTTTTAACTACCGAACGTCTTTTAACACGGAGGGTAATTACGGTGCTGGTTTGATTGCAGTTAATAGCACAAGCTGTCAGAGGAGCAGTCACACAGCAGTCACACAGTTACAATTTGGCCACACTGAAATTGCATTGAACCACACAATTATCTCCAGTCGCTGGCAGCACTCTTTGCCATTGTTAGTTTTATCTGGATGCCTCTTAGTATCAAGTTTCAAACTTAAATGTTGAGATTAGTACCAAGTGATTGTTGATCCCACTGCTTGAGTCTGGGTTCAGTTTTATTCAACACTAAAAGTGTTGAATCCCACTCCTTGATTTCCAACAGCAGTGGCTACACTTCGGGAAAAAAAAAAAAATCTATGAGTTCGTTTCCTGGCGTTTTTCATGCCACAAGCCCGCAGCCCACCCACCACGGTGTTTTCAGAAACCAAGAGTCATTTTTGTGACTTTTGATTCCTATGATTGATCTCTGCTACCATTCTTTCTCTCTCCACTCATGTCAAAAGTGGCTCCTGTTTTTTTATCATTGAGAATACACCCAATGCTTTTTGTGTCCCAGGTCTCTGTGTCAATACACATTGTTAGACATCCAGCAGCCAGTGGAGACTGGAGTAACTCATACCACCCGACTCAGCTTTCAGGCTGTTCCCTTCCCCTTGCTGTGGCTTTGTGGTTCCCTACTTATGTCTCCATGCCAGTTGCTTTCCTCTTGAAAGGCCAGTTGCAAAATGTGCAGACACTTAAGTGCTGTTATTTCTCTCCATCAACAAAGAAATAAAAGTCACAGTGAAGAATGAAAGGCACCGATGCCCGAAAAATAAACGTCCAGAAGTCTTTAAAAGTGTCTCAATTTGCCAATATTGTGTATTTTGTCCAAGTAGGCACACAATGGAAATTGATGTGGTGTCAGAATGACAAACAAGCAGAGAGCCGAGATATTTCATAATGTCCCACGTAGTGTGGAAAGACGAACTGAAAGAAACGTATGGAAACTAAGCTGTGAGAAAGTGCTCATATAGGGTGAGGGTCGGAGACGGGTGGGAAAGACAATACTTGATCACAGCTGGAACGCACATGCAGCGGAATATGAACATGGTCCTGAGATGTGGTGAGCATTCCATCGGTTATATGTATGTGGAACATGGAGCCGTGCTCGCCTTGGAAAGATAGGCTGTGGTCGTGGTTTAGGAAATGGTTCAGCCCCGGTCTCGGAGTTCTGCCGAGAACCGCTGGGTTTCATAGAGGTTTATGATCAAAACACACATGAAAAAGGGGAATTTGGCAAAGGCCCGAAGCCAACATTTATGCTAAAATGCTGCGTGTTCCCACATAGCCATCTCTGCCACATGTTAGCATCGATTTTGTCATTTTGTTTACATGTCAGTCGTTCTTCTACTGTAACGTCTGTGTCAGTCGGGAGTCAAGGTTACAGAGGATTCAGGGCAACATAATGCTGAACAAAAAGCCTGGTGACCGTGTAATGGACATCTTGCTTAAACTGCAACAGCACAAATGCTTATTAAAAATGTGCATGTGAAATAAGGCACTCGCAATAACAGGAGGGATGGCAACCAACTGCTATGTTCACATGTTTTAGGGCTGTCAGTCAATTATAATATTTAATCAAGATTAATTGCAAATTTATCACATTTTTCAACATGAGAGTGAGCAAATATGCTTCCTTCATGCAAATGTGTGTATTTATTTATTACTGGAAATCAATTAACAACACAAAACAATGACGGGTATTAGTAGGTAATGTCATGTAGTGTCCAGAAACCCCCCCAGGTACTGCATTTAGCATGAAAATATGCTCAAATCATAACAAAAACATTTCAAGCCAAACAAGTAACAACAGCTGTCAGTGTGTCAGTGTGCTGATTTGACTGACTTGCGCCAAAATGTGTGTGATTATCATAAAGTGGGGATGTCTGTAAAGAGGAGACTCGAGGGTACCTAGAGGTCAGAGGTCAGAGGTCAAGGGATTGCTTTGAAATGGACGGTTTATAGTTTTTCTTTTGTTTGAAACAAGCTAGTATGACATGATATATAATATTTATTTTCAGGTGATACTGGTATCGTCCCACTAGCTTTAAAACTGAGCCTGCTATGAGGTAAAAATTGCAAGTTATATTAATGCATTTAAGAAATTAGTGCAGTTGAAACGAAATGGCATTAATGCATCATTATCACATTAACTTTGACAGCCATAGGTTTTTCTTTCTTTTGTTTTCTTCTTTGCGATATGGAAGCAGCATATTTTTACGCTTCACTAGGAGCATGATAAGGTGCTGAGCTTCTTCTGCGCTGAATGCTGCACGTACGGTGTTTTCTTCTGGTCGCCGAGAGTTGAAAGATCTTCAGCTTCGGGTAAAACTACACAACGACCAACCATCATGTCCTACATGTAGCTACAAGTGCTGGACAACAACAATGGAGGAGAAATTAATACACATAGACCGGCAACTACTGTACATGCCGCTGCGCCTCATTGCCCTCCTGTGTTCCCGATTTTAACAATAATTTAACAAGTATTTAATTAGTTTTAAAACTGTCGTCTTTGTCATTTAAAAAGCAACAATATACCTAATAATAACCTAACAATAAAGCTTATTTATACAGGATAAATGAAGTGATTTGTAAAAAAAAAAAAAAAAGGTCGCAATAATGACGCATATTGTGCTGTTGAGCCAATCATTATCACCGCAGGAGAAATTCCTTCACCGTGCCAGCCCTAATGTGAAAAATGATTTAAATAACAAGATAAGATAACATGTTCAGGGGTAGAATAAGTGTTGCATGTCTAACTTTATCAGCTTAAGTAACTGTGCACATCCATTCCTCCAGTGGTGAAAACAGGAGACTAATCCATGCCTAAATGATGTGACTGCAGGGCAAAATTCATAATCGTGTTTATTTGTACTTAATTCCTTCTACACGTGTACAGAGATGACTGGTTCGTTACAGCATTAGGTCGACGCTGCTGGTGAGCTGATTTTGTTGCTTTCAGTTTGCATGTTGTTTTTCCTGTTTGATACGAGGGCTGGTAATCAGCTAAAGATGTGCCATTGTGACAACACTTGTTTTGACCAAATGCACGGCATTTGTCAGAGTCCCATGGCGACCATGACCCAGACACATACTAAGTGTGCTTGTTAATTGATAGCGGACTGGGGCCTCAGCCCACTGCCCACTCCAGCTGGAGTGTGAATTCCCTCTCCTATATGTTAATGGATCCGCTGTATAAATGGCCTGCGCCAGCAGTGCTGGGGAAAAATAGCTTGGTGCAACACATCAGCAACAAGCAGAGCCGTGTGCACGTTGCCCCTGCTGTCCTGTTTATGTCCCAACCACAATTAGAGATGCACTTTGATGACAGACGGTTCTTCTATTTATTTTGATCCACGCATCTTTAAAAATGTATGAAATGCGCAACGTTCATTTCTTTCAAGAAATCTTTGGAGGCTGCCTGCATAGTGGAAATATTTGAAAAAAATCACAAGTAACTCTAATCAAATATTGATTGTACGCTCTCCTTTCTTGGTTTAATAAGCCACTGGTCATGCAACAGTGCTTCTTGCTACTGGACCTATAGGCTTTCTCCCTCCTGCATGCCTGTAAGATGTCAGCTGGCCTTTGTCAAAAAAGGTGGAAAAGCTCCCCCAAGAAAGGTCAACACAGGTCAGATGCCAAAAACGATATTCTATGCTCTGGCTGAGTATTTCTAAAGGTCAGCTTCGATGGGGTGTATGGATTTACACCCATCCACAGGAGGCCTCCACGTCACGTCCATTTCCTTCCTCGTGTGCAGCTAATAATTGATCATCCAGTTTCAGCTGAGTAGTTGTTTGATTTTCTGAAATCTTAATGTGTCATAATGTATCCAACACAACTTCTGGGCATTATCATATGCAAGTATTCAGTGTGTGTGCTCTATGCAAGACTTATCTTTACTTGTGGACAATGGAACAGATGGTGTGAGAGAAGGATTTGTCATGCATGGTTGTCCGGGGCCAGACTCTTTCTCAGCACTTTTTGGCAGGACTTTCTATGTGTTTCATGCTGTATTTGCTGAGTGCTGAACAGAGGTATAGGGTGCTGCTGTGGTGCTGGCTCAGACTGAGCCACCCCCTGCCTATACATCCCACTCCAGAACCATTCGTATAGATAATCCTGTGGGCTTCATTGTCCAATGCATATCCAGTGATGTTTATGGTTCATAGTTTGATAAACAGCATATTGACTCATGCAAACAAAATGAGCAACTGGCCCGACCAGCAGGGATTATGGCTGCAACAGATTATTATTTTTATTACACATTATTTATTATAATTATTACATTATTTTGATTACAATTATTCTGTCATATTTTTCACATTTAAAATATCAGAAAACAGTGAAAAATGACACCCAGTTTGACTGTTAGCAGCTCATTAAATGTGTGTTGTTAGTCGTTATAAGCCTCATAAATATGGGTCAGTAGACACTTAAAACCAACACATTCTAACTCATAAAACTGAATGAGACGTTACGTTTTGAACACAAACAAGGCTTGTTTAGGTTTAGGCCACCAAACCACTCAGTTAAGTTTAGGGATCATGTTTTGCCTTAAAACAAGTATGTTTGGGAAGTGTTAGTGAAATTTGGGGCATTTTCACAAGCCATGGTTTGTTTGGCTAGTCTGAATCAGAATGAATTTGATACTGTTGGTTCGTTTTTTATTAAGTCTAGTTCGGTTTCACATTGCACAATTTAATGCTGCTGTTCAGGGGCAAATTTATCTTTTTCGTCTTGAGAGCTGCCATTTCTGTTCAGGGACTGGTGGACTTTGATATATTGCTGTCACTTTGACTCGGAACTGATCGACATTCAAATCTCTTGTTCTCCGGATTGTTTTGAATAACTTTATAAACATAACTATTATCGTGGACTTGTTTAAGCATATTCTGTATGATCCCTTCAGATCTCAAGCAACCATTTGGACTCCAGGTCAGTCTTCTCTCACTGTGTTAACCTGTTGTTTACCTGTGTCCATCTCAACAAATGCCCATGTGGGGAACCTGCATTTTGGTTCACTTGGAAATGGTCCGAGACCACCTCCCACAAGCGGTCTCGGTCCGGTTGTTTTGGTCCACGCCATGTGTTCACAACTGCCCAAACGAACCGCATCAGTTCGATAAAAACAGAGTAACTGTTGGCTTGTGACAGCACCCCTAAGGTTGTGAACCCAAGGACAAACAAGGAATATAACAGAAGACCCAAAAACCTAAAAACAAAAACCTTCCTATAGACAAATCTGAACTAGTTATAGACCACCAAAAATCAATAAAATCAGATGGCCTCTGGCCACAGAGCCAAACCATGACACTTTCATAATTACAACGGTCACCAAACATCACTATCATTGTCTTTTATTCTGTCTTTCAGTGATCGCTCATGTGAATAGATGATAAAACCTAGCAGTGGGTGTAATAGGCCCCTTTTGACCCACATCTTTGGGGCTTTTAACCACTGATAATGCACCATTTAATGACCTGATTGCAGTCTCCTCAGGCCAAAGCAGATGTCTTCAAACTACTCATTTTATCCAGCAGTCCAAAGCCCAAAGACATCAGATGATATAACAGCAATAAATCATCATACCGGGGAGGTGGACCAGCAAATAAAAAATTTTTTATGCGCTCCGTATGGGGGGGGGGGGGGGGAGCGTCCCCAAGGGTGGGGGGTTCTCTCCCCGGCCCCAACACCCCCCCCTCGGGGCTTTTTGGCCCCCCCCCCCTATCTCTCCTTTTCTTTTTTTTTTTTTTTTTTTTTTTTCCATTTTAATTTAAAAAGTAAATTAATTTTCCCCCCTTGGACTAATAAAGTAGATCTTCTTCTTCTTCTTCTTCTTCTTCTTAAATGTTTGGCATTTTTGCTTCATAAGTGTCTTGAACGATTAATTGATACTCAAAATTGATTTTTTTTCTGCCATTTATTGACTGTTTCAGCAGATTCATGGAAGCGACCAAGTTTTACTTGTGTATCTGCACTTAATAGGCATTGTTCGTTTTATGTCAGATGAGCTTCAGGGAACCAGAGTCCACCTTAAAATGTCAAATGAATGTAGATCTAAATTAGTTCTCCCTGTGCTGTCCCATTAAGAGGACTTTCAGTCTGATCCTCTGTGACCTTTCCCACGAGGGTTGCATCCTAACCTGAGGGCATGAGCAGGAGCGTGCTCCCGCTGTTATTGTTGTCAACCGTGTCAAAAGAAGTGTGCACGTAGCCCGTGTGTCACCCTGTGCTAATACTGAGATTTCAACGGGAGGTGTGTTGCCTGCAGCATCGTCCCTTCTCCGCTTTAATATCCTGAGTGCTATAATCTGCTCACCGTGTCTGACCCGCTGCGTGTCACTCTCACTGCTTACCCTCCCCCGTAACTCCCCAAAATCCTCTACATCGCATTTATGCAACCCCCCTCCTTCCCACCACCCCTTAACTCCTCTGCGCTTTGAGCCTATACCTGCAGCCGCCGGGGCTCGGCACGTCTGAGACCACACCGCCAGTGGCCCCCTTTTTATTTATTGATTGTGTCCTTCCATGAAGACGTCCAACAGCTGCCCTCATTTCACAGCCCAGGTAAACTTTTGCATTATTAAAAAATAACCGGCGTGCATCATCATGGTGTGCTGCCGAGCCCATTCTGAGGATGTGATGCTTTGGTGACTAATTGTCTGGTCCATGTAAGTGCTCCCCAGCGTCTTGGCTTGAGATCTGTCTCGTAAAGCATGTTATTATCTCAGCTGTTATTGCTCTTGCACCACAACATTTCATTTCTGATCCCGCACATTGACACTCTCACTGCCTGGATCTGTGCCCTGGTTTCTCCCCTTTAGTTTCAGTCAAACAAGCACAACTGTAACGGTTACAGTCATTCATTTACCAGGTAGAGGTGGGAGGGACTCTCCCTCCTGCTCACTTGCACCCGTCCTTTTGTTTACTGACAGTTGCTCGCTATCTGGTATCAGCGAGTGATGTCATCCCGCCATTTGGTCAAGTAACGTCAGCGTTGTTTATTTTGTGTCGTAGAACCGAAACTGTGGTGGCCTTGTTTAGTTAAGCTGCAAGGGGAGGGAGGAAGGTCAGAGCTCTGTGTTTACACTGAATACGTACTATACTCTCTCTCTCTCTCTCTCTCTCTCTCTCTCTCTCTCTCTCTCTCTCTCTCTCTCTCCGGGCAAAAGCATTATTTTATTTTTGGTCCAGCTTTATTTGTCATTGCCGCGGTCAAAGACAATTCAAATCCCAGATTACTTCTAGCATATTTCCCGTTAGACCAGAATAAAAAAAAAAAAAAAAAAAAAAAAAAAACCATTAATTACAGGAAGCCCACAGGCACCACTGTATATATTAAAATCAAAGATGATAAGAGGCTCCCAAAAAGGGCATAACATACTCCACCGTGTCATCTATGTTTGCTTCTTTGAACTAGTCTGATAACAAAATGGAGTGGCGGTGTTTTCCAGTGTTTCATTCATGAATGAGTCATTATCACGCTGAAATAAGATGAGAAGCTCCGTTGCAGGCAAACTGATGCATCCCCTTGACATTTGAAACGCCTTAAAGCTGCTCGAGGGGCGGATGTGTGTGTGTGTGTGTGCAGGGCTTGTGCTCTGAACCTCGTGTTGCCTCAGAAACAACGCATGCACAGCCACATTAGGTAAGGATTGGTGTGCATCGACCGTCGACCCGAGAGCTGTAATTTTTAGAACCCTTGCGGAAAACACACGACTACCGTGCCGCGTCGCTCGGCCGTCAGGCTTCCCAAACAAACGCCCATTGGGAAATGAAATACACGGCACCTTCCATAGAACAATCCCAGATTTGGAGGTTGCTCAACATAATAAATATCCCCGATAATCATTAACATTTACAGCTTAGCAGATGTTACATTGTCCTCAATGAGCGAGTGTGTTGTACAAAAGACTATTTCTAATTTGAACCAGATAGTGGAAAATTAGGAACAGGTCTACTATCCATCTGTTCCAGCGGGGTTTCGCTTGCCTCCGCAGTTAAATGTTTGCTCGGGGAGACAGAGGGTAAAGAGAGCTGGTTTGGCAGGTACACCAGTGTTTACCCAAGAGACCCAGCTGATGCACCATCAAATAGCATCTGAGTGTAGATTAAAACAAATTTGTCTGACACATATTGCATCAAAATCCTGAATGGCCATGCTCGACAGAAAGCAACATTAAATATAGACTATGCTGCTGCTAAATGAAGTGCGCTATCTGGATGTATTAAATTCTCCAGCGAGATAGCTCCCAGTCATCCCTAATCATTTCTTTTATAATGCATTTTGAAAAAGCACTTCTATCTGTTGACAACATCAGCAAAACGCCACTGGTTGAGCTCCTCAAAAAGAGAAAAATTGTTCCACCAAGGGGCGTAAACAAACTACCAATGGTGTGTGTGTGTGTGTGTGTGTGTGTGTGTGTGTGTGTGGGTGGACACAAGATTTGGACTCCCCTTTTGAACAGCCCATGTGTGGTCATGAATAGGGAGCACCAAGCCTGTGCCATCGCCGTGGGAACTGGGACTGCATTAAACAGTTATTATCCTGAGTGGCTCAAGCCATGTTTTATCTAACAGTATCCCACTTAAGTAACAACGGAGCAACCAAAGCATATAAAGCACAATGAGATGATGTGTCTTCAAGCTTGAAATCTGAGTTTGGCAAGAAGTTTATACCAAAATATGCCTGGTTTATCTGCCTGAATCACAGGGTGGAGCTGCAGTCGACAGTGTTGATTCTCACTTATATGATACCTTGCCGCAATATCTCGATACTGGTACTGAAACGATACCACAGCAGAGGAAAAGTAATGGAATAATATGTGGCAGAATATAGTTTTTCATCTCATCAAAAATGCATTCATTAAAAAAATTAAATGGTATACAGTATGGTGTTTTTTCTCATAACTTCTGTGTATGTATAGTTTTTATTCCAAAATGTGTAATTTCAAGTATTTCGGATTCTGATATCACACATTCAACCCTGCTTAATAAGGCTTTTTTTTGTAAAACAGCGCCCCCGCTGCTGCGTAATTAACAGTGAAGGTGGAGAGTGGTACTGCAGCACAGAAGACGGCGGGATGCTCCCGAATCAAAAACCTACAAAACAATAATAAATTCAGATGAAGCTCTGAGAGAAGTTAATGAGAGAAAAGGCTTTTCCTCTCCGTCCATTTCACATTACCGAGAAACACGGTATAATTATACTTCAACACATGCTCATTGGTGGATTATGTGTTTCAGGAGAGTTACAGGAGTGCTTGGGTAGATTCAGAAAATACGCTGAATCTAATGTCATCTGTACATTTGATTTGTAATTAGAGCCTCGCGGTTATTTTCCTCGTTTTTTGAAGGGAGTTCTGCTGATAGAGACACCAGCTCAGAGGGGAACTGTGCAGATTCATGACCTGCTTTAATCTTCTTTTCACATTAATTTGTTGACTCCATCCTTCTGGTTATCACTACAGTTTATTTTTTGACCGCTCGCTCCCACCTGCAGTAAAATTATAACTGCCTGCTCCTAACGGCGTCCTCTAAAGCAGAGCGCTGCACACACATAAGGCCGGTGGTTGTACAGCGAAGCAACTCACGGCTTGTATTAAAACGCTCATTCTTAAAGTATAGGTACTTATAAACAGGGTATCGTAACATATTTAACTGTGGGGTATGGCGGTACCTTTCTATTCTGGGTATACCAAGCAACACTCACAAGACTGGAGCATCGCTACAAATTGAGATGTGACAAATTTGAACTATTTGAATTATATTTTAGTGTCAGGGTTGCACAGAAGCAGGAATTCTTCCCTGTCTACTGAAATACATGAGAGAGCGCTCAGTCCAGTCAGTGAAAATGGAAACTCTTCACTCTCTCCTCCCCTAAAGGCCCAAGACGCTGACATTTAGGTCCGAGAAGGGTGCAGTTTAATGATGCCACATAACACATTTTCTGAGTTTTGAAGTCTCCAAACTTCAAACGTCGACATCTCAATGCCATTTGGGACTGACAGCGTGCAGCTTTAAATAGCAGATATTAATGAGTGCCTCTTCTAAAATATGCATCGAGTCCTATTTAATCGTTGTCTTCCTCACATGGCAGCAGCCAGGGGTGAATTATTCTGAACTGTATTTGACTCAGGCACAAATGGATTTCACTTGGATGAGCTTGGCCCAAGCAATGGTAAATGAGCCAATAATTGTCTTTTGAAATATTGTTGGTTGTGGGCCAGTTCAGCCAAGAAAAAATAAAAAAAATTAAAAAAAAAAACAATGGTGTTACATATCTTTGCAAGATGAGCTGCCAAGTAGCACTTGTTTTATGGAAGAGAAGCTTCCTAGGATTTAGGGGAGGCGCCCTGGTTTTCAATTTAGGGTTTTATGGTGTTATTGTTTTATATGTAGAGCAAGGTCTGGTTTTACATTGTACTGAAGAATGTGGGATTAAACAGATGGATGACTGTAGTATATTTGGTGTTGAAACTTTAATCAGATTTTTTTTTCTCTCTCTCTCGGCAGCAGAGACAAAAAGCAAATATTAAATGTTAATGTCATGTTTCGCATTCATTTTTGATTTGTTACAGAAAGGAAGCTTGTTTTTCATATTCACATTTGTTTTCTCATGCGGGCAATAAGATCTCTGATTCATTTTAACCAGGCAGCTCTGGGTCTGAGAAGTGAAGCCAACGCAGAAGTACGTTAAACTTGCATTGTTTCTAATAGTCAGCAATAGTTATTGAGAAAATGAGCCTACTTCTCACTTGTTTTATTACCTCAGTGAACACTGTAAACATCACAGTGTGTTCTCAGTTCATGAAAGTTAATTGTGACATTTTGGTCACCAAAAAATGCCATTGTCTCGTTTGTACTTAGCTCCGTCCTCTCTTGTCACCTGGTTGCAAAAACCAAGATGGCGACGGCCAAGATGCCAAACTCGAAGCTTCAGAACGGCAGTTCACAAACCAGTGTTTGACATCACGATGACTACGTCCACTTCTTATATGTAGTCTATGCCTTAAACACATTCACCCTCAGCTTTTGTGATCAGAGCCATAGACTGTAAATACGTCATTTTGTCCGTCACCATCTTGTCTTTTGCAACCAGACATGACACGACAGGGCATAGGCACAGTTTGAGCTTTAAGGTTGTGGGTTCACAACAAAAAAAAAATGTATAGAGGGAATGTGATGTGTACAATGCAGAGAGGTGTAATGTATAGGGATGTGTGTAGCCGACATTTACAAGCGAAGGTGACAAAATCAGTTTGATTGCATCGTTTCCTGTTGGATTGTCCGACTCCTATCTGGCTGTGAGCGACGAAGCGCTGCACAGCGCGCCGCTTTGAGCTGAACTTTTGTCGGACGCCATTTCTATTTATTCCTGTCACTCACTTTGAAAGTGCCGCAACAGACGTGGAATGGCTGAGGGAGATTGCCTGAAAATTTACTTATGCTACTGTTGATTATACAGTATTGTCATTTTCAGTAAGTATCACAATATAAAACTAGTGTTTTCCGTTTAAAGCAGTGATTCTTAACCATAGGGCCGCGGCCCAAACTTGGGCCCCGAGCGCCACCTAGTGGGCCGCAAAAAAAATCTGTTTTGTACGTGTGGGCCGCGAGGGCCGCGGGACGCAATAACAACTCCCGACCATGTAGTGGCGCTAATGCATCAGTCAGTTGTTACTTTAACCAGCTCCATAAATAAGGAGAAGAAGACACTCAGCTAGCTGTAAACAAACAAGATGGAGAAATATTTAAAACGAAAAAATGAATACGACCCCCGGTTTATTGAATTGAATTGAATACAAATCAAACCAAGAGTGAGATAATTATAAACCTATACAGTGTATATATATTAAATAATACATATTAAATAATATATATAATATAATATAATAATAATAATAAATAATATATATTAAAATTATATGTAATGGGCCCTGGGCCACTCTGTACTGAAAAAAATGGGCCTCAGGGTCAGAAAGGTTAAGAACCCCTGGTTTAAAGGACATGAACGACTGAAGACAGCAAGTACTACTCGCGTATTTTAAATGGTTGCGTCTCTAGTCTGATCTTGTAATAAGTGAATAAAAAGACCAGAAATCTATCTGATCTTTTAAGTTTCTTATTCTTTCAAAAAGGCACATCAAGGTCGATATTCATTATTAAAATTAATTATTAGTTCTGCATTATTTTAATTGAAAAAGTATGCATACATTTGTGTTTACAATGTTTGCAGAGGTGATAAATCAAGTGAGAAGTAGGCTTGTTTTCTCAGTCAGACAACCCGAGGAGTTGCCCCCTGCTGGCTATTAGAAATAATGCAAGATTAAGGCACTTCCACACTGTTCAGACCTGGGAGTTGCTCCCTGATCAGAACCCATTGCAGTGCCGATTGCCCTGCAGGTTTATATTTTGCTGGATATTGTCCACACACTGTAGGGAACCCATTTGACTGAGGGCTGTTATTTGGTGCCGGACATTGTCCAATGTGCCATATGCAGACAACACAAAGCACATGCTTTTCCTTGCTGCCTGATGGGCCAGATCTCTTTCACAGTTGAATGTTCTGTGCACAGCTCTGTGCCGTGGCCTTGGGAGTCTCTTGCTATCAGTGCAGGGCCAGACGGTGCAGCAGCTGCTTTAATAGTGCCCCTTATGTCCCCCTTGATCCAAGTCAGCTCACCTGGTGTGAATCAAACCATATTTTTATATATATTCTTCCAGCTGTGATACACTTTGTTTGTCCTATTGCTTTTCCTTCCAGAAACAGGACTCCTCTCTCCAGTGGCAACTCTCAAGGCAGTGTCAAGGCAAGCCTCAGGTGTATTAGAGCATGAATGCCTCCCACCCCCCAGGTCACCTTATTGTCAGTGTTAGAACAAAGCAGCACAAGCGTCAATGTTAGCTGGTCTCAAATCTGCAGCACACCTACAAATCTCCCTAAATCTCCTCCTTCCGTTTTATCTCCTTCTCGTCATTTCTACATCTCCACCATGTTTGTATTCTTCCTCCTTTGTTTCTGCACCGGTGGCTCTCATCTTAACCTTCACAAATCTACCTTCTTAATGCCTCTTGCATGTATGTGGCTGAGCTCTTCTATGGTTTTGCCGCTCCGTGGTGTAGTCTGTAATTACAGCTCTGCTGTGTGCTTAGCCAAGGACTCCTCCAGTCCTTGAGTGAAAGGGGTCCCTATGGGCTCCCCCCGGTCCTTCACAGAGGGGATTTGGGCTCTGTGGCTGTGTAATTATGCCTATTCCTCTGGTTTCCATTTGCAGGAGCTGCTGTTTGTTTGGTTCAGCGTGCGTGGGGGAGACTCAAAAGGAGGAAGTGCAGAGAGAGGGAGGGAGGGAGGGAGGGACTGCAGCTTTTTACACAGCCAGCCCCTGCCAGTATTGTTTTAACAGTCATGTGGGTGAAGTCCGGCCAGGTATGAGTTTATATAGCCCCCACACACAGCGCCTCCAACTTAAGATTAAACTTTAACTAGTGTTGTCACACAGTAAATTGTGTTTGCAGTTTTATGAAAATATCACACGATAGCTGCCACAACAGGTAATCTGCGCTGTGATAAAACGGGGTAAAGCTTTGCCCCGAGGTGCACAAGGACACAGGTGTTCCTCAAGGTACGGATGACAAGGTTGCCGGTCCTCCCTGTCAAACTGTGTTAGCGAATCAATCTGTCATCGTCAAATCCCCCCAAGTTTAAATCTCTATAGAGCGATGTGGTCAGAAGGAAATGAAAGATGATGTGTGCTCAGTAACTTCAAAAGGTTGTCGCTTTGTTTTTTTTTATATGATTTGATGTAGGCAGTGGAGGCGGTACTTGAGTGAGAGTATATAACAACGGATAGAAATTGCCCTTCTCTCGTAATGCGCCACTTGCCAGCATAAAGCCATTCAACTCCAGAGTTGCATGCTCGCCATGGAAGATGGAAAGAAACACATTGTTCATCTTTAATGGTGTTCTAGCCAGAGTCTGCGCCAAATATTTCCTCTCTTTGTGCTTGTATTGTGCCCCGGTGTCCTTCGGCTGACTACCTACAGTTTTTATAAGAAGAGCAGTCGCTGCTTAGACAGTTTGACAGCCCGCAGGCACAACTCCCCCTCCGTACTGCTTCAGATTCATGTATAGTTGAAGATAGACTCCATCAGATATTGTATTCAGTGGGTGTATACATCAATGGAACTCTCTCACACATATCCGTACACATTTTAAAGGCCCCTGTGGAAACTTTATCTCTGAGCACGCCGATTATCCATCATTGTGATGCCGTTACTCAGTGCTAAAGAGCCGTTCCATTTGTGTGGCATGTGTGTAGGCCCCAGTCCTCCACTTGAGGCCACAACATATTTTCTCTCTGTTTATGACTTTATTCACTGGTGGCTTTATGAGTCCAGTGTGATTAACGGGGGGAAATTTCAGGCTTTTCTTCCTGTGGGTCCCTCGTCTATCCATGGGAGATAATTATAGCTGTGGCTGGTTGTAAATACGAGCCCAGCCAGGGGTTGTCGGACCAGGAAATGGCACATCATCAGACTTCACCTGGAAAGGAACATAAATCAGAGGCTGAGATAACAGAGATGTGTGGAAGACAACAGGATGCTGGAGCCCCACAGCAGCTCAGTGTATTCAGATAACATTCCTCTCAGAGCCCAGATCAGGTATGAATGAAAGTTGTTCTTCTGCATTTAAGAGTCAGACTGAGTGAAGGACGAAAGTTGGAAGCAGAGCTGCAACAATTATTTTCAACATAGATTCATCTGTTGATCTATTTTTGCGATTTTCCAATTAATTATTTAGTCCATGAAATAGACCAAACCCCCCTACATTTTTTGCACTCAGGTGTGTCGGAGAACTACGATGTGCAAGTCTCTCTGTAGAGCCACAGTTTGGTTTGTCTGTTCTGGGCTACTGTAGAAACAAGATGGAGCAACATGGTGGACTCCATGAAAAGCACCTGCACCCTAGACAACACAACAATTCATAGTTTCAGGTGATTATACACTAATGAAAATATAGTTGTGAATATTATATTCCATTTCTGCTAATAGACCCCCTAAGATGTTACGCACTCTTCCTTTTAAATGTGAAGATTTTCTGGTTTCTTTCCTCCTCCATGACAATCAACCAATGTGGGTATTTCAATTGTGGACTATTCAAGACATTTGACAACATCATCATGGGCTTTGGGAAACACTGATCAACATTTATCAGCATTTTCTGGCATTTAATCATAATCAACAGATTAATTAGCCGTGTAAATAATCATTAGTTGCAGTCCTAAAGTGGATCATCAAAATTGTTATTTTCTCTTCTGATCAGTTAAAGGTAAATGGACTTGCATTTATGAACAGTAGCATCTTTCTAGTCTAGTCACTTCCAGAAGTTACCATGCAAGGTGCCAACTTTTCCCATCAGGATGTAATCTAAATACTCGCTCACACACTGATAGCACAGCCTCCGGGCGAAAATCGTCGTTCGATATATGTTGCTCAGAGAAACTTAGACTTTTTGACTGAAGGAGCAGTGGCTTGAACCGCCGCCCCTCCGATTGGTGGGCGACCTGCCCTCTACCTCAGAGTTCCTTAATCACCTCTGCACTAGATAAAAGCAGACGGGCTGAAAGCGAACAACTAATGCCAGGATGTAGACGTGTGATGCATCAAGAGAAAAGCCGAGGGGCAGGAGGAAGAAGGGAGGTTTACACTTGGGTTTCATAAGAGGTCAGCACATATGCATGAAAGACTAAACCACAGGCGAGTTTACAGAAGGTCTGTCCTTGCTAATTGACCTTTTTTTTTTTAACCAAACTCCCCCAGGCTCAGATAATAGGGGAGAGGGGGCATAATTGCTGCCTTTTTTATATAGATAATATGTGTGTTCTCGTTGTTTTTGAGTGCTTACACAGGACTCCACATTGTTTCTTTTAATAGGAGCTCCGGGCAGTCATTGAAGTATTTGTGAGTAAAAAGTAATTAAAATTACAATAGGCTAGCCGCTGTGTTGCTGGGTCGGCGAAAGGGGGTGGGGGCGGTGCAGCAGACGATGACTTGGCTCCAGTTTGCTGCCCTTGTACTTATTCATTAGTGATGCATTGGTTCTTGCTCAGCCCTTCCATGTCATCAGAAACAGTACCCTCATGGACAAAGACAGGGTTGTATACATGTGCCCATTATGATAATAACCCCCCCCCCCCTCAGCTTTTACACACAACCACCAATGTGTACTGTACCAACTCTACACTGATGTGCAGAGAGCAGCTTGTGTAGCATTTGGCGAGTGTGTGGCTGAATCCATGAGTGTTTGCGTGCATGTACTACCTAGGAGGCTGCATTGACTCCTTGACTTTCAGTGCTTTCAGTGTACTTGCTATTGACTGGAGTGCTTTGCTTAGTTTTGGACACTTTTTAATCGTAATTAAGTGTTTTTTTTTGTTTGTTTTTCTGTTACTTCTAGCTGGCAGCGGGCAGATGGTACAGATGGACTCCAGTAAGTCCGGCTTTGTGGGTTCACAAGTGGAACTGCGATGCATTTTCATCAACAGCAACCCGCCGGTCAAGATCTCTCAAGTCACCTGGCAGAAGCTCCTCAACGGCACCAAGCAGAACGTGGCCATCGCCAACCCAGCCCTGGGCGTGTCCGTGCTGCCGCCCTTCAAGGAGCGGGTCAGCTTCAAGCAGGCGGCGGTTCGCCATCGCACGCCCTCGCTGGAGGACACCACCATCATGTTCTCCAACCTGCAGCTGTCTGATGAGGCTGCCTACATCTGCGAGTATACCACATTTCCTGCAGGAAACCGGGAGAACATGGTCAACCTCACCGTATTTGGTAAGAAATAGTGACATGTTGCAATTTTGCATATTATCTGTAATTTCTATTATGTTTTAATCTACAGTGTGTTATTTGAAAGTTAGATCTGGCAAAGCCACTTCAGTGAAAACAAAATCCCCTTTTCAGATATAAATCTTAGAAATCTAATCTTTTTTTTGATGGTGCAGTTTCTTTTCTTCTTTATCCTAGATCTGATTTGTTTCCATGGACACAATAGTTGCACATGCAGCACATGTTTTAAATGTATTTTTGGCTCAAATATAAATTTCAGCCTTGTGAAATCAGGAGGACTTTAAAAGCTGCATCAGCATTTTTCAGAAATTTGCATTGGGGACATTTATGGTCCCAAAATGATGTTTGCCTGGGAAAAGCATTAGCTATTAATGAGCTAAAAAAAAAAAAAATTGTAATTTTTTGCAAGATCAATTGAGATTTTAAATTGTTCATTCAACTTAAGAAGTTGGACAATTTTCTCAATTAATAAATTGATAATCTAAGAGTATTAAATACTTGACAAATCTCCCTTTAAGCTGCATTTTGAACAGATAAAAAATGTTTAATGTTGATTAACGGTGAATAAGCATACGATAAATCACAAATTAATATTTTAATGAATTCACACTCCTACTCGGTGTGTTTCAAGTGGAAAAAATCAGGTTGTACATGTTTATTGTACGTCAAGTCGGAGGGATGTAAAACCTGTCAACTAAAATTTGTTTCTTTGCGATTTGAGGCAGAAAGAGAACGGGGTCAAAATGAAATCTTTTTTAGCGAAAGGCTGAAAGAAAAAACATTTGCAGCTCTGCTCTTCAATGTTAAGTTGCCACAGCCTTACTTGTAAAGTGGGTTGAGTACCTCTGTAACACCTCAAACCAGGTGCTGTTTCTCTGTTGGCTGCTATAACCATGTTGTTTACAGTCCAAACTCCCAGTCTGTGGTTGGTGAACAGCACCGCCGACCATCACGTCACGGCCGAGTCATTCCATCCAGGGCCTTGTTGTGTACACAGTGTTGAGGGATGACGTGTTGTTTCAGACTCACGTTGGCCTTTGTGGTTTTTAAAAAATAGGAAACCACTGCAGAGAGCAGTCAATAAAAATGGCAGGTGAGACGGAAATCAATAAGACACTTCAGAGTGTGTAATTTGGCTTGAATAATCTCGTGGGGGTGGGGGGGCGCCTAGTTTATTTTGGCAAGAACAGGCTTTGAAAAGGTTGTGCGCTGACTCTGATTAGACATCTAATTAGAAATTAAGTGTTGCTGTGTTTCCCATTAGGTCCCAGTAAAAGAAAAAAGCACTTGGCTTAAGTAGTCCCTATTGCTGGAGCTTCTTGTCAGCTCTGAGTCCCCATTTTGTGTCACTGAGCCTCCTAGGTCTTTTTAGGCTTCTGTGGCTCAGTGAACGTTAGGAACCTGTGTGCAGATAACCAACCGGCAGCGTTCAAAGAGGCCTCTTCACAGCGTATCTCTTTCAGTCGTGCATTCACTCAAGCTCAAGCCTGCCTTTTGATGTACTGAGAGTAGATTGCTAATTGGCAACTCACAAAGTATTCAAATTGGATGACTGTGCATTTGGGTAGGCAAGAGGGTTCTACATCTGTGAGAGCTTTGACAGCTGCTTTGGCTTTAAGGAACGACAGATTTGAGCTACAACACTGTTTTCATCTGTCATCCCTGTAGTTACTTTGAATAGCTGATTGTAGGTGAAGCAGACAAAATAAGACTCTGTAATGAGATGCAAAGTGAAAGAAAAAGTTTAATGAGCTTTCAGTAATTTGATTGCTTTGTCTTCTCTCCTCCACAGCTCGGCCGATGACACGCATGACCTTGACAACGCCCACGATTGTGGCCAGGGCCACGAAGCGCAAGATGACCGTCGCCACTTGCGTGTCAGCCAACGGGAAGCCCCCAAGCGTGATCAAGTGGGACACCAGGTTGAAGGGTGAAGCCACCTTCCAGGAGACCCGCAACCAAAACGGAACGGTGACGGTACGGAGCAACTACGTGGTGGTGCCGAGCCGCGAGACCCACAAGCAGAAGCTCACATGTATCGTGACGTACCGGAATGAAAAGATCACAGACAGCGTGGTGCTCAACGTGCAGTGTAAGAATCGGTTCTCGCAATACTGCTGTATTAAGGCTGTTTTTTTTTTTGTTGTTGTTGTTTTACAGATTTTAACAAAAAAAAACACACACATCTTTGTCCTTTTAATGAGCAGGTTGGTTTAAGCTTATTTCCACCAGGATTTCATGTTCTCATGCATCACGTTTGTGTTTCCTGCTGAATAAACGATCACCATGGTTTACAGTAAACAGCCCTTTTGCAAACATAGTGCAGAAAAGATGAGCTGCTGAGTATGCACCAGACTCCCACTGAGAAATGTTTATTAAAGGAAAAAGTTCAAAGTTAAAAAGTTAATTTTTGCATACTATACTATGACATGTTTAGCACTTTTTTTATGACATATTATACAAACACTTTTTTAGGACTTTTCATGGCATACATGATTTTTAAGGACTTTTTAATGGCATACTATGCTACTACATTTTTAGAACTATTTTAAGACATACTATGACTTTTTTAGGACATATTATGATCTACTATACTGTGTCTTTTCTCGGACTTTTTATGACATACTATCATTTTTTTCTAACATTTTATGACCAACTATACTGTGACTTTTTTAAGGATTTTTTATGACATACAGTACTATGACTTTTTATTTTGGACCTTTTATTGCATACATGATTTTTTAAAGGACAGTTTAATGGCACACTATGCTTTTAGGAGGTTTTATGACATACTATGACATTTTTTGTGACTTTTTATGACATAATATGTCATAAAAATGTTTTATGAAAACTACAACTACTCAAACTACAGTAATGTAAAAAAGAGTGAAGTGATACAAGTTAGATAAATTGTTCAAAAGGTTTAAGCAACAGTTAAGTTGCTTCAACAGAGGTTCAGTACAATGGTACAATAATGTTTTAGGATTACGTTGTGAAGGGATGAACTGACTTGGGTGTGCCCTCCCTGCAGACGAACCCGAGGTGAAGATCGAAGGCTTCGATGGAAACTGGTACCTGAACCGTCAGAATGTTCAGCTGACCTGCAGGGCTGATGCTAACCCCCCTGTCACGATCTACCAGTGGAAACTGTGAGTCTGACTAAACCCTAACAATACCCCTCAAGGCTCAGTCGACAAGACAGTATTGCCATGCGTTGTTTCTCTCACGTTAGGTTTCTGACTGATAAAAAAAAGTGTTTTTGTGGAGGTCTTACTAAAGCACAGAAAAGCAATTTTATGGAATAGAAACTACTCTTTTCCAACATTTGTTTCCAGGCATATATATATATATATATATATATATATACAAGGAAGTAATCTTCAAAGATAAAAACACACCAGCTCCCTTCATCCTCTCCAGAAATGTGTCTCCGTTTATTTGTTTGTTTATAAAACGTGTAATGAAGATAAGGCTTGAGCCCGAGGCAGAGCACAATGGTCCTATTACTGCTGCAACACACACCTCTATCTGCCTGATGGTCACAGATACTGGGAGATAAATGCAAACAGAACACGCTTTGCTTTGCTTTTGGGGTTTTACTTTGAAGTGTGAGGACCGGCATGCAGGTAGAGGGGAGTAAGCAAGCGTCATTGTTAGTGCTGTTGTGTTCTCTGGAGGGCACAGGAGGCAGTGGTTTGTCTCCGACACGCAGAGGAGAGGGCTGAAACTGAAAGCTGGAGTAGGAGCTGTGGATTAGGCCGGCATGCCACGGCGCTGACATCAGTGTTTTCTGCCTCAGAGACTATCACTGCAAATACATGAGCAAGAAGAGACACAAACATGTTTTCAAGGCCTCGAGGAATTGCCAAATAACCCCAGGTTTGATCTGCTTTGAGTGATTGTGTGGAAGTTGGTCTTGCGGAAATGATGTAGTTTAAACATATAAGCACTGAGACATGGAAGGACTAGAATGCAGAACTGTTTGCTGTAATTTGCACTGATCAAACTCTTTACTGCGTTTTGATGTCGGATGCAAATTGAAAAAGAAAAAGTTGGTGCAGCTGTTTTGAATATCAGGCAACTTTTTGTGAGCATATCACGGTTTTAAATGAAAGCATTATATGGTAAAATTGAGAGATAAATGTGTCAATTTGTCGTGTAATTGCTCGGTGAAGGCTGGGTTGAGAAATACTGTATGTCACTGGACTTGAGTGGATGTGGATTAATAGACTATTGTGCCCTCATTGTATCTACTCTACGGGCACTGTTGGATTTTAATGAGGAATGGGGAGTTTTTTCCCTTTTTTTTTCTTTTTTATGCATAGATTTAGCTCGCGGGGCTGAAACCCTGATATACACACAGCAGCAAAGGAAGACGACAAGATAGAGTAGATTTGACCCGCTTGTTTTTTTTGTTTTTTATCAGAGGTAAAAGGAGATTTAGGGGGATAGGGAGAGAAGAGGAGGAGGGTGAAGAGATGTGATCTAGAAAGACGAGGGCACTGTGCTGACAGATAGGAGGGGACGGCCATTGCTGCACTGAAAATGAGATGCCAAATCTGTTGTGAAGGTTCCCCTGGGCTCCACTGTGGAGGTCAGCACAAGGCTGTGACGGAAGGATCCGGAACAGGCCGGCAGGATTGCGTCACAGTTAAACACAAACACACACACACACGAGAAGTCTACCTAAGTCCAATAAATATTAAAAGGTCCTGTATGTGGGATTTTACTCATGTAAACATTTTTAATTGCTTTTTATGGTGTGTGAACAGGTTGCAATGTAACTTAAAAAGTGAGACCTTCCACAACAGCCTGTAGACGGCACATTTTATCCCGGGAAAATCCAACATATGTGACGTTATGTGTGCTTGTGAGCGCCATAAATAATGTTCAGTTAGAAATGGAGTCCGCTAACGGCAACAAACGACGAGCCCCACCAGTACTCCAATACACAAACTCCACAGAAGCACAAAAAACGTTATATCTCATGAAGCCCGTCTCGCAAAACAGGAAGGTGACCGACGTCAGGGGAAAACTAACTAGGCCGGGCCTTCGATTGTTGGAGGCCTTCGTTTGGTTTTCGGTATAAAAACAGACCCCACTTTGACAAAATTCCTATTGGACAGATAAGCGAATATCTCAGATAAGCTTGGTAGTGTCTACATAGTGCGAGCGCAAATTACGGCAACAGATACTGACCGTCGTTGACCTAACGGCCACAGGTATCACGTTAACAAGCAATTTCTGATTTTTACATAGAACCCCTTTGATATCTCTGGTACATTATTTCTATAGACAACCTACAGATGATCATATTCAATGATATCATAATTTTTTGGCTTTGGTTTGGCTTATTGCAGCAGATATCTGCATTTAGTTTGTCTTTGTTTCCCTCCATTGTGTGGAGTCTGCAGAAAGCCTTGGCATACACAACTACAATCTTTGAAAACTATTTTTCTTAGAGCACAATTACTGTATTTCTCTAAATGGGTTATGGGGGAGCCGTGCTGAATTAACAGACTCGACAAAAAAAAAAAAGGACACACCATATTTGAACTTTATTGTTTGTTTTTGAAATGTTTGTTTGTAGGGCATTCTTCACTCGCCATGCTCATTTGCTGAGTCTGTTTTAAGTGTAGTCTTCAGTGGGCAGAACAATAATACTGGGGGGGGGGCAAAGAAGAGTTGTTCATGATCACAAATAACTCAATTACTTGTGTGCTGTCATTTTTCCAATTTGCAATTTTCCAACAGAAGCGTCTTCTCTCTACACGTTTCTATAAATAAGAAAGCAGTATTATGTTATCACTGCGTTTTGCAGTGTGATTACCTCAAACTCCACTCTAATTAGATAGCGCACTTATCTCTATTGTGAAAATGCGATCCTATTATTCATGTCAATGAAAGGCCACCGTACGGGAGCTGTTGGTTCCGTTCACCAACAGATAGCTTAATGCCCCTTTACATTATATTTAAGTCAGGTTTATTGCCCCCTTCATTTAACATAAGCAGTTAGTAAGTATTGCATATGCTGCACGCAGCTCCTCAAAGACAATGAAGCCTCACATTAAACATGAGAACACTGTCAGGCCAGCTAAACAGACGGATGTGTGATTAAAGACTCTGTTCTTTAATGCTGCTTATTTGAAGTCCAGAAAATGGTGTCACTTTCTTGTTTTAATGATTATTTTAATCTCTTCTAATCAGTTGCCCATTGCCAATGTAAATTGTCTCATTAGACCCAATTATGATGAACAATATCTAGGGCTGTCAAAGTTAACATGATAAAAATCAAATTCATTTTTACACCACAAATTTCTTTAATATACTTTACAAAGACAATTGAACTTTCGAATGAATCCATTGGTACCAACCATCATAGTAGCTTGTAGCAAAGGAGGCTAAACAATGCTCAAAACTTGCACAAAATTTTGGTGAAAATTGTGTCACATTCTCAAAGGGGTCCCTTGACCTCTGACCTCCAGATATGTTAATTAAAATGGGTTCTCTGGGTACCCACGAGTCTCCCCGTTACAGACATGCCCACTTTATGATAATCACACGCAGTGTGTTTCAAGACAGCACACTGACTGTTTTAATTTTTAAATTAATTTATGATTAATCTCAATTAACTATGGAAAGCCAAGTCACAAGTCATAGACAAGTCAGCACACTGACAGCTGTTGTTGCCTCTTGGGCTGCATGTTATGATTTGAGCATATTGTTTATGCTAAATGCAGTACCTGTGAGGGTTTCTGGACAATATTTGTCATTGTTTTGTGTTGTTAATTAATTTTCAATATTAAATGTATATACTTACTTTTGCATAAAGCAACATATTTGTCCACTCCCATGTTGATATGAGTATTAAATACTTCACAAATTTCTTTTTAAAGTACATTTTGAACACATAAAAATGTGTCATTAATTTGTGATTAATCACAGTTAACCATGGACAATCGTGCAATTAATCACATTTAAATATTTTAATTGATTGACAGCCCTAACGATAACATTTTTGCATTTAGGCCTTTAAGCATGTACAGTCCAAGTTTAAAGCTGCCTCCACGCGATCATGCAGTTTACAGTGGGGATGGCGGCATGATGAACATAATGTCCTTGAGTCCCCTCGCCCAGCCGCCTCGTCTGAACACACACGTCACACACATGCATGCGCACGAGCAGGCCGGCCAGTCATCAAAGAATCTGCATCCCTCTCAAGCTGTTTGTTCGCCTTTCATTTTCACTGCCCCTCGGGCTCCACACACACGCATTCAGATGTCTCATACAAATACTCGGGATCTGTAGTGAATCACAGTTCGCCAGCCTTTCATTTCTGCAGCAAATCAATTGGGCTTTGCAGAACTCAGCATTTGATAGAGGCTCACAAGGTAACTGATTATTGAATCGTGACATACTGTATTGAGGGTTGTTTGCAGCTCCATTGCAAAACCGTCGCCAAGGCGGCAGATGAAAACCGGCTCGACCATAGCTCTTTCTGTTACTTTTGTTCTGAACTATGGACACTGAAAGTCTGCTACATAATAGGCATTTAACCATACATGGATCAGCTGTTCGCATTTGACATTTTATGATAGATTACATAGCGAATAGCTTGTGACCGTATCTTCCCCTCTGACACTGGAAAACCTTGTTGAAAGTCTGTTTACTGCGACTCAAGTGCTTGATGTGTGGCCATAGTTAGTGTGAGAGCTAATGTCGTTGCCTCTCTGTGCAGGGCTCAACAATAAGCACTGCCTAATAGAGTGCCACAGGAATGAGTCCTAAAACCGGGAAATGAGTTAGCATTTGAGCATTTCAGGTTTTTTTTTTTTTTTTTTTAATGGGATTTAAAATTAAAGCCTGACATAAGGTCTGTGGTTAACACAAGCTGAAGAGATTTTAACAATTTGTTCTATCATATAAAATATATCAGTAAAGTTCATGCAACCGTGGTGTAGTTTGTTTATAGCCCGACGTTAGCTTTCTACTTCAGATAATTGCATTCAGGCTTCAAAAATCATAAAAGTAGTGGTCATCTGTGAATATTATCTTGCTTAACAAAATATGTCAGTGCCACAACATGTGTTTGTCACAGTTTATTTTCTACAATAATGCAAAACCAAATGGAAAAATCCCATTGGCTTTTTGTCAATGGAACGAGCAATGCTAACTTCCTGGTTGGCCTACAAAAATAAGTCATCCCTGGAGCACTCTGTTGCACTGGGCAAGTAAAATAACACGCTGGGCTAGTAAATCTAGTAACTCACTTGCCCAATCAGTCAATATTTTTTTCCAGAGCTGATGATGGAAGTGGCTAAGGAGTGAGCCATCTCGCTTCGTTTTCATCTTTGTTGAGTGTTGCACATGCACGGCACTGAACGGGCACTTGCGAGAAAATAGCAGCGGGTAAAAAATGAGTTTTTGTACTGAAGCACAAGCGAGCATTTCAATTATCCTGGAAACAGGAGTTTAGTTGGTTGGCATTGGGGATATCGGCGAAAATCCAGATTAATTTACTTTAATTTACTTTAGATTAAGATTAAACATGACAATTAACTTTGGTCTTTGTAGATATTTGATAATAGCTAAATAAAACAATTTGTATTGGGGTAAGCAAAAATTGACTCTGAGCAAGTCGATTTCTGTTTGTTCTTATTGTATTTAACTTTTTCACCAACATCATTTTGCATTCAGTGTGAAATACCAAATACAGAAGTGTGCATGTCCTCCATTTTTGTACCCCGCCCCCAGAGAAAAAAACAGCCTTTTTTCCATTAAAGAATAAAATTAAAACATTAATGCATAAAAAATAATAAATAAGACACAGAGCATTATTACAATAAACAGGAATTATTACATAAACTACAGTATGTGCAAGTGATAATACATGTACATATATTTTCAATCATACATAAACAATCAGCAAAACAGATCATAATATAAACAACTACATAGTCACACAGACCAGTAAATTTACATAATAGTCACCGTTTTAGCCAATCTACTGTATATTTTAATTTGGTTTGAATGAGAATCAGTTATGGATGAGTACGCAGTTTCAGGGTTTTCATACATGTCAGAAATGGCTGCCATGTCTTAGAAAAGTTACCTTTTGAGCTAGACTTTTTTTGTCCATGTGTAAAAACCTCATAAGTTCTGCAGCCCACTGTGCATGGGTGACAAGTAGATTTCTGACCCAAACAATAGCATTGAACCCTGCTGTAATGTAATTATCTTTTTTTCTCTGGCTGTAACAAATGGAGCATTACATTGTTTTTAATGTTCTTGCACACCAGCAGATTTCAGAGTGACAGAGACCAAGGTCAGGAGTGAGGGAGGGAGGTCTTTACAGCATCCTTATTGTTTCAAGAAAGCAATGTCACCCAAACCCCACAGCTCGCCACACTCAAGCCACACCAGTGCGCTATTTAATATTATCACAGTCGCATTTGTAGCTCCACTCACTCTAGATCCATTCAGAGCAGCTGATGAGGCTGATCGAGGGGAAGTCAACAGGAAACGGCTAATTGTCATGATATTTGATACCTTTTTTCCAGCCTCCGGGCTCCATAAAAGGTTGTCCAGATAATAGAATGGATGCTCGGTGTGCTCATCATCTGTGAGTGTGCTGACCTGATCAAAGGACACGGGCATGTCTGAACGCAGTAGAGAGATACAGCGGACCATGAAGACAAACACCTCAGGCAGGAGAAACGGGCTCCGGTTCTCAGCGACGGCCCAGTATTTGGTAGATTCTGCATTTATCGCTCCATCAGCTGCCTCTCTTGACAGCTCCCCTGAGCTTTGAGTCCAGCCATGTTAGCCGTGCCGTCGTTGAGAAAAGAAGCCCCCTTCCACCGCCCCCCTCCCCCTCCCCCCACCACTGTCTGTTTTGTATTCCACATGCCAAAAGAAAACAGCCTGTGTCCTCAGGCGTCGGCTATGTCTTACCTGTTTGGACCTGCTGGGATTCCCTGTCCTCATAATTTTGTTTGGACTTGATGGATGATGGCTGAAATATAGTCCTGTCAAATATTTCTGGTATTTATCTCACCCTCACACACACACATCCAGGTTTGTTTGGCACTAGAGACTGTATTTTTCATGTGCCTTGAATTGCTTTCCTGCTCCTGGGAGAATTTTTTTTTCCTACTGTGGTCTGGTGTAATTCTGCCTTTTTATTGCCTCTCTCTCTCTCTTTCTCTATCACCACAGCTTGAACGGCTCCCTGCCCAATAATGTGGAGATCAAGAACAACACTCTGTTCTTCAAAGGACCGGTGACCTATGACCTGGCCGGCACGTACGTGTGTGACGCGACCAACGGCATCGGGACTCGCACCGGCATCGTGGACGTCAACATCACAGGTAGGTTTGACAAAAGGCGGCCGCTTCTGTTCTCTGTCTCTTCAGTAACTCTGGCATGGCTTGCATCAATACAGGACCCCTAAACCCTGCTAAAACCGTAGTCCCCAGCCCGCACATAAACAGGAACAACAATACACACCGACCAGCTGATTGTAGCACGTTGGCCGTGTGTTGTCAGTGCTGTTTTCCACCTGCCCTGGCTGTGTGCCTACCTGCTGGCAGGTTAGATGAGAGGAAAAAAAGCCTCTGTGTTTGTGTATCAGAGCTCCACACACACTGTGAGAACACAACAGCCGACCCCCCTTCCACCTTGCCCTGTTACTCACCCAGGTGCATGCGTGGTAGCAATAAAAAGCAGGTCTATTATCGGTGCCTAAAATAACATCAAGAAATATGGGGGGGGGGGGGGGGGGGGGGTTTGAGGTAAGGGTACTGTATTGATCATAGTTTGCTCGCATCACACTCACATTTCTCCGAACAGCCCGTGCCTCTTTTGTAGTCGAGCTCTCGGGTTCATTCTTTTGTCTCTTCTGTCTTCCGGGGGGAAACAAAATGCTGAACAAAACTGATTCAGCTCCCTTGCCTTCCGCATAATCGTTGGCACACACGCACTGTGGTTCCTATCCATAGAAGACAATATTTTGCGCTCAAAAGCCTTTGCTACGATATATACCAGATCTGACTATGCGTACTACTAATGTGGCAATCTTCTTCTATTGGTCCCAGCTGTGTGTGTGGTATTGGGAGACTGTCACATTTTTGGTCTGGTGGGACTGGAAAGTCTCCCCCCCCCATTCTTTGTGCTGCTTGGTTTCTGGGAAGCGGGGGCGTTCTAACTTGCATTGCTTTGCATGTTGACTCATGTTGCGTCTCTGGGAATGCCACGCTTGGTGTGAAGTGGACAGCTGTGCCTTACAGTATCTTTGCAAACCTTTTTTTTTTTTCCTGTTTCCTCTCTTTCAGTGTGTTATTCTCTACTGGTAAAGCTAGGACAAAAGCAGCTGTTTAGGATATGATGTCATGATACCTGCATTGTGAGAAGTTGCCCATCCAAAGTAGCGGTGCAATAAAAGAAATCTCAGAAGAGCATGAACTTATCAAGCAGGAGAGTGAGGAAGTAATCTACTGTCAGGAAATCAGCATGCCTACACCAGCCTGTATTGAGTAATTGTGTTCCAGAGAGATTGTACTGTTTGGCATAAAGCACTGTATCCTTTAGAAAGGCAAAACAAAGGCACCAGAGTCATTTTCTATTTCTGTGTTTTCATTGATTGCTTAAATTAACAAACCGCATTGCTATTGTCCCTGTAGTCGTTCTGTTTATTTTCATTATTTGTCTGTATAACTTTTATTGAGTGAATGTGGTGAAGAACGCATGGCTTCATAGTCAGAGCACATTCACTTTCAATTTAGGTTTTAATCTGAGCCTTTTTTTCTATTTTTTCTGCTTTTTATGCATTTGTAAGGTTTGCAGGTTGTTCAGCAGCAGGTTAAAGGGAATGTAGTGATTGAAATTGGAGCTGTGAAAACACTCCTGGCTCTCAGCGGGAGGTACTCATTACTTCCTATCACTCAGCATGTATACAGTAATTAATACACTTAGTTATTACATATCATTCAGAGACCTAGAATTATGCATTAAAGAAAAGTGTTCACACTCTACTTGACAACTTGATTGCCCCGTCCTAGTTAAAGTACTGTCATTCCGACACCCATCACGATTTATTTTACAATTAAATGAACATGATTAACTGCGATATTGGCGTATAACATGCATATAGGAAACTCTGCTGCATACATAACCTGTTCTTAAGCTTAACAGGTAGAGATGACCCGTCAGTGAGCATTTGCGTATGCTGGTCACACACACAATGTGCAGCCGCCACATGATGGTTTTACATCGGCACATGGTGGCACAGTAACGTCACACACACAACATGTTGGTGGTGTGGACGTTTTTCAGTGCGAGTGAAGAAGACAAGAAGCTGCAATTTGAATTTAAATAAAAATACAATCTTTTATTTTCTGATCATTTGAATTGAATTGAATCACAACTATAGATGACAATAACAAAGTAATACGGAAGTGAGAAGCAGCGCGCTGGTTGTTTAAATGTGAAATGGCGATAAAAATATTTTGTCCCTAAAAAAAAATCATGATGAATAATCATGATTGTCATTTTGGCCATAGTTGTGCAGTCCCGTGTTCTGTTGTTAGATGGTAAAAGTCACCAATTTCTGTTTAGGATGCATGCAGGAAGCATGTTGCCAGTTCCCATAGTAACCAACTTAAAGGCAGAAAACGCAGTTCAGAGTATCAGCTCCAACATGGCGCCTATTCACACTGCTGAAGCTCACAAACAGCTGTAGTTGATAGTGGAAAGTGTGGTCTGGGATTCTTTAGGTTGCAGCAGCAGCAGCATGTACTAACAGGGGCAGAGCTGTCATGCCCTTGTGTCTCATTCAGGTCCAACATGGATACGTTACAGGAGGATCATGGTTGTGCTCTTTGCTGATGTCGTGAAATGCTAACCTATTCCTGTCTTAAACAGGCTCATCAGCATAATCCCCCGCACCACCACCAACAGCATTAAGCTTCCAGTATATGTGTAGAAGAGATGTTTCTGTTGAGGACAGTTTATGTGAATGTACATCAGCTTGTGGTGTATCAGTTATACAGAGTGAAGACATGAATAAATGACATGTTAGAGGTGAACTTGGGGGTGGGCGATGGCATTTCCTGCTAATTCTTTGAAGCAGCCCTGACATTGGCTGTGCATAATGACCCGCTGGTGGAGGTAAAGAAGTATGCTGATGCTTCATTAACTTCAAACAGCATCTCTGTGGCTTCCCAACAGCCTCAGAGACGTGGCAGGTGAGAGAGCCCACACTGCTGGCTGTTGTTCAAGGCTGCAGCACCGGGCCTGGGTAATGTTAGCCAAGTGTTCTCTGCAGAAAGGGAAGGAGACCAAGGCTGCGGTCGAAAAGTCTTTTTTTGTTCAGGAAGGTTCCTAACGGAGTGAAACGACTCCGAAGAATCTGGTAGCAGCCATGATAAGAGCTGGACGAATTCCCTAAATGTCAAGAAAAGGTGCTTCAATGCTGCCTCTCTTATCTCCTTTAGCATAGCATACACCGGAGCATCCTTTACCAAAGGAAAGGAGAGAATAACATCCCACAATTCCTTGCGGCTGCTACATTTAAAGTGACGCACTGTTCTGCCATCCATTAAAACAAACAACATGCTTATGTTGCATATTATTCTCATACAGCCGTATACTAACCCATGAAACTCAGACAATGGCAACACAATGAAAATCACATAACAAGAATTGTGTGGGTGAAAATCACCCGACGTTAGTGTTCTAGGGTTAAAGCTAGTGAATATACTGGCATCATATGAAACTAGAAAACCTAAAGAATCCATTGGTGAAGGAGATTAAATCACACTTCAAACTGACACACTGACAGCTGTTGACAGTTTACCATGTTATGATTTGCAGCACCTCTGAGGGTTTCTGACAATATTTTTTGTGTTGTTAATTAATTTCCAGTGATAGATATATACATATATTTACATAAAGCAGCATATTTACCCACTCCCATGTTATATAAGATACTTGATAAAGCTCCCTTTGAGGTACAGTTTGAACAGATAAAAAAATGTGTGATTAATTTGCGATTAATATGGGCAATCGTGAATAATCACAATTAAATAATTTATTCAACCCTATTTTGAAATTAAAATTGAACATGTCAATAAATAGATAATCAACATAAATAAATACAGAATTACATGTCCGAAATGGAGTAGGAAGAAGTACAGCCTACACAAACGTATATAATATATTTATCATGTATTCCTTTATTTATTTCAGTTCCTAACTTGGTAATGAGGTGATTTTTTTCACCTGCTGTCCAAGTTTAAGGTCAGATAATCTTGTATTATATATTGATGTGGAGTGTTCCAGCAGCAGAAGGACCTGCTGTGTCTCACACCGCGGGTGAAGCAGCCGTCACGGTTGTGCCTCCTAATGGGGTCGTGTTTACCGTGTTCACGAGAAGACTCCATGTGAACGCTCCTGACTTGTGGCGTTCACAATCTCACAAGTGGGAAGTTTCCATAAGCTCAGAGTTCACGAGTTGTGACATGTTTGTTGACATTAACAAAAATGGCAGATGGCCAGTTCATTTTTCGGTGCATAATAACTAAATATATGGTAATTTAAGTCATATATTGTTTCTGTTAGTAATTTTATAATATGTTTGAGAAAAATGTTGATATTCTCAACTGACTAATCTTTCTCCTCTGTTATTACACCTTTGCATTTCTTGCATAATGTAACTCGCTTGCTAGTTAAATTGTTTGTTTAGAGACAGTAGTAAGAAACGTTAATATTGCCGTTGCTTAGCAGCGGTGCTCACACGACTTAACCACATGAGTGCCAAGCATAGCGTGTACACAACGCCCCATGTTGTAAACAAGAGTTTCATTCGAAGGCACCGTGAATGACCTGTTTCAGAGCGCATAAAGCAAACATGCACCTTTTGTGGTCCATCTCTGGAACATTGTAGTTTTACCACCTGCGTAACATTTGCCACCGAAGCATTAGAATTATGTAGTGAAGTGCAGTCGGGTTCTCTTTACACCACGGTTGGCTTTCTTAAGTTCTTATGAATCTCCTTCTCATCTTTCCTTGACCTCTTTCTGTCAAGATCTAGGAAAAGTGGCTAGGAAAAGACATAAGGACATCATTCTTCGACTTTCTGGCTGCAGCCCAAACTGATAGCTGCAATTGTGGTTGTTCAACATGCTTCCAGAGCTGACAGTTTTTAGACTAGTGCTAAACATGAAGTGATTCTTGTCCTTCTTAGAGGGCACACTATAATTAAGTTTTGGATGAAGAGGCACTCCACTGTTTCTTGTCAATAACTCTGACCTTTTTTTTTTAGCCTGTAGTAAACTGAGCTTTGACAAATATGGCACGATCCGTCTCATGCTTCATGCCTCCGTTATACATAGTTCTGCCTCTATCAAGACTCTTAGCTGCATTATGCATGGCTTTGGCAGTAGCGCATTTTGTTTCCATTTTGAAG
This sequence comes from Pterois miles, assembly GCA_947000775.1. Taxonomy (NCBI): domain Eukaryota; kingdom Metazoa; phylum Chordata; class Actinopteri; order Perciformes; family Scorpaenidae; genus Pterois; species Pterois miles. The sequence goes on along the minus strand of CAMQGK010000550.1, from coordinate 2,459,980 downwards.
TTGATTTTGAGATTGACGCAGCAATATACACCTGCCAGGGAGACAACCCGACTCCCAGCGTAAGGAAGATAAAATATCCGTGACAGCGTGTTTGCATCACAGAAAATTCTGTTTCCTCACACCGGGAAACAACAACTGATGGAGCACTTAAGGAAGGTGCATTTTAATCAAGCTCCTCAGTTTTCGTGGACGGATTTGTTGGAGCTGCTTAGCTGTCACCTCGGTAGATAGCTGGGGCCACGGAGCACCTTGTTTCAATTAGTCTGGGGATGGCGTTCGCCGCGGAGATGGCATCGACTACGGTAAGTCACATGGGCCGAGGCGGCTTTCTCCAAGGACAGGTGTTCTGCAGATATGGTGTCGCTTGTCAGAATCTAATGAAGCACTCTCCTGTTTTAATCAATCCTCGCTCTTAGAAAAAAAGAAAAGAGGTGAAATAGGAAGTCTGAGCAAAAAAAAAAAAGAGGGGAGGGGATCTATGGTGAGAGCTTCATGTAGTGGGCATCTTCTCTCACACCTCTCTCATTCACATTCAGTTCAGAAATCTCATGAGGGAAAGTTGACAAGTCGTCAAATCTGATTAATCAGTGAATTACTAGTGGGCATCAGAGGCCTTGTTAAAAAGAGACAATTAAACAGCCTCACAATCAAAGTTGTTATTTTGCTTTTTTTTTTTTTTTTTCATGATCCGTTCTCAGCTTGACGTCTGACAGGGACGCCAGTCAATCGGTGACTCAAACGGGGAAATGTTGCAGTTGAAAAAGCCGCAGAATGATGTGGTTAAACCTCAAAGCTCCTCCTCAACTTAAGAGTGCAAAAATCAGCCTTTCATTAAGATAATCAGCTTTTCCACCATCGCACTTGAAACTAATCGATGCTGCCATCTTGAATTTCTTTGCAGCACGTAATGAGACATGATGAATGGCCGTGTTGTCACGATGGCCTTACAATTATGCCATTATCACCCCTGAGAAAGGAGATGTGTATGTTTTTTTTTCTTGGCAGTACACGCAGTTATGTGACACGTGGGAACATTTGCACATTCACTACAGGGTGAATTTGTTGACACACTTGAATAAGCTTTTAAACTTGATTAGATATTTTTTAACCTTGACTCTCCCCACACAACGGCACTAATCTTTGTGAGATGGGGGCCGGAGCGAGTCAAAGACAATGCATAATTCCTGGCACATTAGCAGGATCAGCTGTGAAGGATAATATCAGATCAGCTCGGGGTCGGCCAGTATGTGAACCCTTCGGCGATTCCACTCATAGACTTTCATCCACCCCCCTTTCGTCGGAGCTGCAGTGGCTCAGAGTTTTTTTAGTGAGCGGAGGCGCAGTAGCTCCGCCACAGGGCTTTAGCACTCAGGTTAAACTGGATGGAGTGAGAGCGTTCTCATCAATTTATCAAGAAAGCACGAGGATGGATCCCTCTGTAAGCATAGGCAGCCGCTGCCGACATCTGTTCACGCTCGCCTGAACAAGCAATAGTTCGCTCCTGTGTGAGAAAATGAAGTTGAGAGAGAGGGGAGGTGGGGGGGGGATTTCTTGGGTGAAAATGAGATGAATAAAACATAGACAGTCCAATGGAAAGATAAATAAATAACCGTATCCATGTGACCGAAGGAGATGCTTCAGTGGGTCTGATTTTTTTTTTTTTTTTTTTTTTTTTGGGGGGAATTTATTCAGAGAGGTAAAGTGGATTCCAGAAATGGGCTCCCAGGAAGACAGAAAGTGGGATCAGTGTGGAGGCAGAGGAGGGAGAGAGGGCAGGATGCTGTTTACATGACTATGTAACAGCCTGTGTCAGCTCCTGGTGTTCACTGCTTGTCACTTCTCTCTCCATCCTCCAAGTCCTACATTACGAAGACGAGCAACGACAGGGAGACACAGTGGTAGTGAATGGGGCTGACATTCTTTAAAAAGTAACTGCGTGGACTTTTTTCACCGTTTATTTACCAATCTCACTTGATTTTTTTTTTTTTCTTTTGGCTCTGCATAACCAGCGCGAGCAAATGAGGCCATTGCCGAGAACATTAGCTCTGTCTATATACTGATTCCAAAGCTTGCCACCAGCTTGGCACAGAATCAGCAGCCAGTTGTTGGCAGCGGTAAAAGGAGCTTTCTCAGCAATTTAAATTACTAAGCAGGATATACTGTCGATGACATTAGATGTTATAATTGTCGGAAAAACAACATATTGCAACTTAAACTGGATGCATAGCACATTTCACTGTAATCGTATTCTAGTTAATACATTTCTGTAGCCACAATTATACATTTATTAGGAATTATCATTATCTTCATTGCTGTATATTTGAAAGAATTTTTTTCCTCTAAAGATCTGTCTCTGGTTTCCTCTCTTTTCTAAAGAAATGCACAGCTGCACTGTTCAAACAATAAAAAAACGGTAACAAAATTGGCAGCAAAGTTTCCAGATGGATACTGTCAAATTACAGTGAATAATTGTGCCATAAAATTACACATTATGAACTAAAAATACAGAGCTTAGGCAGAGGTTTTGCATTCAAAATTAATTAAATTACAGTATGGCATTGTTTGTAAATGTTCATTAAACCGTGGGAAAACGCACATTTAATGTCAAAACTAGGGCTGTCAAAGTTAATGTGATGATAACATGTTAACGTAAATTTGTCTTAACACCACTAATTCCTTTAATGCATTAGCACAACATGCCGTTTTTAGGTTGTAGAGGGCTCCGTTTTCAACAGTGAAGATACTGGTATCATATGAAACTAGACAACCTAATGAATCCGTTGATACAAACCATGGTAAATGATGCTCAGAACTGCAAGGAACATCTGGCGTGGCCATTTTCAAAGGGGTCCCTTGACCTCTGACCTAAACATATGTGAATGTAAATGGGTTCTATGGGTAACCACCAGTCTCCCCTTTACAGACATGCCCACTTTATGATAATCATATGCAGTTTTCTGCCCTCCTATCAAATTATAACTCCTCTTGCTCCGTAACTGATGTCTACAATTGAGTCCTCCTGTCTTGTAATGTGAAATGTGTCACATTAAGGATGTGATGATATCATTTCACAGGACATGAAGGGAGACTTTGTGTCACAAAGTTCATGGCAAATACTTCAACCAGAGTGACTGCCAAACCCCCAAAACACCCCAAAACTGTTGGTCGTGACTTTATAAAGAAGGAATCAGAACAGCAGGTATTGATAGCGTGGTTCGTTTTTATCAGCTCAGAAACAGACATGTTGCTCTCTCCGTCACTGCGAGGTCTGCTGCTTTTTCTCAAAGCGATCGCTTCACGTGATAAAACTATCGAGAGCACGGCGAGAGAACATCCTTGAATGGAACAAGCATCACACCATATATTACTGACATCCAACAGCAGAGCCGCTCCACGCAGCCATTTGTCTCTTTTCTCTTCTCTGACAGAGACAAGAGACATTATGATGTCGGCTTTGCTGAGGCTCCCCCAGCAATGTGAAATTTGTTTGTCTTCGCCTGTCATGGTGGAGTCTGTCTCAATCTGCGCGCCGCGTCACTTTGCGGTGTTGCCTTCTCACATCGCCGCCTGCATTATTCATCGATTCAAAGGCCACACGCGTATATCATGTAGATCATTGCACCCTCACTTCAAGGAGACGCACACTGGCAGGCAGTGGAGGAGCGAATACAGTGTCTTCCCGCTGTCCCTGCTATAGCTTCTCATCACCCTAGAACTTCCCAAACCTCAAAGGATTTGGTGACTGTCTAGCCCCCACATGCTGTCTACAGGAGGGGACGCTCACTGCTCAGATCCTGCCAAGAATACACCTCATTATCCAAATGAGACATTAGCATGAGCCGCTCCCTTGCTTGCTTGCACACCATAGGCCGGCCATGAAGCCTCCGCTGAGTTGTGCCGTGCCAGGGAGAGCGCTGAGGGGGAAGACATTGTGGCTGCAGCTCATTTCACATAAAATGGAGGAGGGGGATGCTCACAGTGTAAAGTAAAGGGGTCTTTTTTTTTTTTTTTTTGGAGATAACCCGGCTGTGGGAGTGAAATGGAAATGTCACCAGGGGAGAGCATGTGAGAGGCAAGCAGCTGAGATCGCAGTGATTTATCTTAACATTTGTTTCTGCGTGGTTTGCTGTTTCTGCTCTCCGGAGGATATGCAGAGGAGAGGGATGTGGCAGACAGATGGAGCAGGGGGATTGGCCGAGCCCTGTCGGCCCAGCTCTGCTCCTCCATTCTCTTCCATCCTCCTCCTCCTCCTCACTGTCCACCCTTGTGGTGTTGGATCCGTCACGCCTCCCTGAGAGCCTGATGAAGTAGGTCAGACGCCGTCCCAGGGTCTGACCGCTGGCTGCGGAGCTGCCACGTGGTGATTCACTCGTAACACACACGACTCCAAAATAACAACAAGGGGACAAAAGAAAAAAAAACAACAACAAGGGAAAAGACCGACAGAGGAGAAGCTGAGGGTGAAGCTGAGGGTAGCATGTTGGGGTGAACAAACATCGCCCCCGACCTCTCCCATCCTGGCTTAACGCCTTCTAACATGCAGATTAGTTTGCTGCATGTCTGCTGACCCAATAACATCCTCACGGCGCGTCCACTTAGCGCTGCAGCGACATGCAGGCTAGCAGGGAAAATATGGAAATGCATTAATAATGGTACCTTATGAGCAAACATGATTCTTAAAAGAGCATTGGTGTTTAGGTGCCAGTGTAAATATTCATTGCTCATTAAAGGCATATTGAGAATGATTATTGCAGCCTCCTGTAGCACAAAATGACCATATTATCTCAACAGAGCACGCTTTCTGAAGGAAGAAGTATTTTCCAGTACTTTCAATAACAACATGGCTCTCATCATAGTCACACTTCTTATCATGATTTTTTGTTTATTTTAACTCAGACTGTCAATTAATTTATTCAATCACAATGAATCACAAATTTTTAATCTGTTCAAAATGTACCTTAAAGGGAGATTTGTAAAGTATTTGATACACTTATTGAAATGGGAGTGAGCAAATATGCTGCTTTATGTAAATGTGTGCATATATTTATTAGGGCTGTCAAAGTCAAACTGTGATACTAACCCGTTAACGCCACTAATTTCTTTAACACAGTCTTTCAGAGGTTGTAGCGGGCTCCGTTTTAAAGCTAGAGTGAAGGTACCAACCACATCTAGCTTCTCAAAAAAGAGGTTAAATAATCGTACAAAGTTACACTAAGTTACATCAAGTTTGAGCATATACAGTGTAGATACACTCCCATGTTGATAAGAGGATTAAAATATATCTATAAGGTACATTTTAAACAGTAAAACAATGAAAAAAAATGTGTGATTAATCATTGAGAATCATCTGATTAATTGTGATAAAATATTTTATTTGATTGACAGCCCTAATATTTCTTTTATACCCTCACAGGTATTGCATTTAACATAAAAATATGCTCATATCATAACTTGGCAAACTGCCGCCCAACAGGCAACAACAGCTGTCAGCTGACTTGACTATGACTTGACCCAAACTGCATGATTATCATAAAGTGGGCATGTCTGTAAAGAGGAGACTGGTGGGAACCCATAGAACCCATTTACATTCACACATCTGGAGGTCAGAGGTTCCGATTCCAACAGATTCTTTAGGTTTTCTAGATCCATATGATACCAGTATCACCACTCTCGCTTTAAAACTGATCCTGCTACAACCTAAAAGTCACAAGTTGCATTAATGCATTAAAGAAATTAGTGTCATTTAAAATGACTCTGCGTTAGCACGTTATTATCGTGTCAACATTGACAGCCCTTAAATTCACCAACAAACACCAACGTGTGACGCCTTTAACACAGTTTATACTGTACATGCCTTAATTAAGATGTGTCAGCTGGTTTCAATGTAAAGCCAACAACTGGCAGATAATGTGGCTGCATCAGTATCACCCTGAACAGGAAACTATTATTATTCATTATATAAAATTATGGTTAATATTGATGGGGAAATTGTCTTACTGAAATTGGAAACAAATCATAATTGAGCCAGAATGAAGGTTTGTGTGAAGCAATGTTAAGTTCCTTGGAGATATTAAATTATCTTTGCTGCCTCGCTGTATAAAGCAGCCTCTGATGACCTCATCACGCAAAACAAAACAGACTAAATTCCCCACATAAGCACAAAATGATTTTTAAATGATTGCCCTAAACTAGTGAATCACAACCATTACACTCGATTAGAACTGATTTTTTTAGTGGAAATCTCTGTGTAGAAAAGGATGGGCGAAGTAAAAGGGCCGCTGAGGACTTCCCTTCCTCTCCTTTAACTACAATGGCACTCTATCAGCCCGACAGGAGCGACCTCCCAAACACAGTCGCTCTCCTCAGCTGCTCTTCCTCTCCCAGGGCCCGGCGGCAAAGCTCTCCAATTTCTAAAGCGGCGCCGGGCACAGTCTCAAATATCAGCTCAGGTTTTAATCTGACCACCTAATGGGATTATTCAGACACAGGCCTTCATTACACACATGAATGAGAGAGCGGAGCCAGGTCGCCCCTGCCTCGAGAACACATCCTCCCACCAAGTCCGAAGAGGGGTGGAAATCCAGCGGATTGAAGGAGCGGAGAGAGAAAAGGGGAAAATGTCCTGCTGTAATCCTCTCCTCTACCATTACTCTGCTAGGACATGTCTTCCCTCTCATCAGTCCCTTTATTCTGTTTTAATTAGGCAGCCCTTTGCCTCGCATTTCTAGGGCTGCCAGGACTCAATATTTACCACTTAGAGAGGTGAGAAACAGCGGCAGTGAAAGGAGATGCAGTGAGCCTTCAAAGGTGCTCTCCATCACCTCCATTTCTATAAAGGATCAAGTGACAACACCTTTGACCTACATTTTAAGAAGGGCAACGCTAATGATTGGAGAATGTGTTATTGCCCATAAAAACTACAGGCATGAAAGCAGTTGTAAAGATTCTGGTATTTTTGTGTCTTTTTGGCTGGCACATCCACCTCCTAGTAAGCCTTGGAAGTATACCGAAAAGAAGTGTTGTGAAGATGTTTTGCTAGTGGGATGGAAGTGAGAAGTATCGACGTGTTCAGGTGACTCTATCTCTGTAATGGTGATACTTAAAAAGCAGAGAAAGAAGCTCAGAAACACCATCAGATCACTTAAGCGCCGTGCAGGAGCGCGCTGCTTTTATTTTGCAACTCAAAGAGGTGTGTTGGCAGAGAGGAGCGGCTGTTTTCACGCCGTTATCCAGCACACTATACTCATCCCTCCGCAAGGTCACATCACGACACCACCTCCCCATTCAGCCCACTGGCCTCATGCGTGCATGAAGATAACACAAATGGCAAAAAGATGTCTCCAGCGCGGCGGCTTTGTCCAAGTCCACGTGTGAATGCGAGTGGCTATGGTGCAAACTAATCACATTACAGAAACACTAATAATAAAGCAAATGATCGGGGTTATGTAGGGGTGTTTGACAGCGCAGAGGAGGGAGGAGGCATTCCACCAGCACGCCGTCGCTACCGGCAACACCTGCCAACAGATAGATAAAAAAGACCTCAAAGCAGCACAACAGCCCTGATAGTGTTCCAGGCAAACAAAAGGCAGTGTCTATTAACACCACACTGGAAATATGCAGATAGCGGAGGTAACCTTGAGTCGCAGCGACTAAAATGTACTATTGAGATTAATAGGTGCCAAGATGTGCCATGAAAGGCTATAATTCAAACCAAAGGAATGATAGATTTATACAGGCAATGAATAACATGAAATACTGTGGCTATTTAAATGCCGCAGCCATGCTGCTTCGGTATGGCATTAATCACACGATTTTGCACATTTGACTTGATCGAGTGGATGATTTACGACCCCCAAATATTTTAGTGACAAATTCCACAACTCGATGAGTGTTCTGCCTCCAAGTCAGTTGTGTGAAATAGAAGTGAGTCTTTAAGGGGGAAAAAATGGTAAACAAATGCAGCACACTCAAAAAGAAAAAGCCTGACATCTCGTTGAGGAATCAGTGCTCGAAGTGGGCCGGCACTCACCACATCTTCATTTTATTCTTCAGCGTACCAGCACTTCTTGCGAGCTGCCGGTCCTGTTCTCTGCCCTCCATATCAGGTTCTCTGGGAGATGCATAATGGTGATTCATAACGGACCGGCACCAGCGTATTTGCGTAGCACCTCATAAGCCGCATGAACATCAAAACTATGTGGGGAGCGTCTGGATGAGCCGCCACAGGGCACAGGGGAGGGCGAGAACAACTTTTTTTTTTTTTTTGTTTGTTAACAAACAAAATTAATTAAACATTATTTAAAAGTTTTCTTTTTGGGCAAACGTGTCAAAAATGTTCAGACAGAGGCTGCGATGTGCAAATAATAAAATAATCATTGAACGAGTAATAATAATAGTCCAGAACTATGTAGTTTTTGGAGACGACCTTTAAACCCAATATGTCATAGTATCTTTTATTCACTGTAGATCATCATAGATCTCATCCTGACTGGGACCTGAATGATACCCCATTACAGGCTATGAATAACACAGGAAAGCTCTTTAACTATTAACATTAAACACAACACTTTAACCCTATAATGTTCCTGTTGGAATATTAGAGTATTTCTACTTTTACTATTATAGAAGTCCGAGTATCATAATACTGTAGCAATAAATCCACAACTGGTTATGATTGACACTGTAGGATGTGCTTAAAGAAATAATGCATAAATAGGAATAAGTCGCAAGTGATTACTGATATACACCAACATGTGAATAAGAGAGTACTGGTGCTTATTTATTTCTACTTCAAGCACTGGTAGGATGACACATCAGGTCCGCGCCAGATCTGTATACTTCAGAAAACAACATGGATTCAGAGCAGGGTTTTGTATCTCAGTGTATAAGCGACAGTACAAAACAACCAGCGGCAGCAACACGTTCAAAGATACTTGAAGGAGTGTCTGCAACAGAAAGGGGCTTTAAAAAGTGTATCACAGCTCTGTCCTGCAGGTACAGTCTCTGGGAGCGCTGCAGTCATGTCTGCACATGAACAAAAAGAGAAGTCGAGAGACAGGTACAAACATTCCCCAGTCTTAGCGCAATCACTTGGACAAGGTGTTATGACAGGGGCTGGGAGAATGAGAGAGGATTTCAAAGAGCGGCGGAGGGAGTGGTGTTTTAATGTGACTAAATGAGGAACAAGCTGCAGACAGCAGAGGATGAAAAGAAAACAGAGGGCTACTCTGAGAGTTTGAGGAGTGGCAACAAGGAGGGGAAGAAAAAGAAGATGGAGTGAGTGCCTTTGAGAGGCCGCGGAGTGACAGAGGCAAATAAAGAATGGCATAATGAGAGAGTGAGGATGGGGACAATCGGGGGAAGACGCATTAATTCAGTGATTCCAACGATCCTCATTACTCCCCTGTCTGAATTTGCCAGTGGTTGTGAAGTCATGGAAATGTAATGCTGCCACAACGAATAAAAGCTCATCGCTGACAGGAATTTAATATGCTGCCAGGGAGCCGAGGCAAAGCTCCTCTTCTTCTTCTTCTTCTTCCCTCGCCTCTCGATATCTACCATTTCTTTCTGTTTGTCAACACATTTTCTATTCGCTATCGCTGAGACATAAGCCCGCCTCATATGTAGGTAAATGCCACACATGCAAATCTACAACCTTCAAACTAGTAATTCAAATTCAATTCCCTGTAAGAAAAAAGTAGAGGGATAAGAGGCGCAGGATGTGCCGGAGGAGATAACGCTGTGAAATACCAGCATCATCCGTGGCGTGTTGCGAACATGTGACGACGCGCAGGACGGTCCTGTCAGGGAAACAGATACTGCTTCATGTTTTCATCTCTCCAGAGCAGAAGCAATCTATGACTTTTTTTTTTTTTTTTTTTTTTTTTGATGGGTCATCTACTGGTTACTGGTACTGGATTCACATTTACAGTCCCTGAATTAAATTTCTGGTGGTTTACAGTTGAAATTAAAGTTAACGCAATAAAAGCACATTAACAAATTAGTATTAATGCCACTAATTTTTTTAACGCATTGATGCAATTTACAATTTATTTGGTTGCTGCGGGCTCAGTTTTAAAGCTGAGGAGAAAAATTCCACTGGTAACAATCATGTCATCCTAGCTTGTCATGTAGGAGCTTTTGGCGAGGAAAAAGTGGCATGGCCATTTTCAAAGGGATCCCTTGACCTCTGACCTCAATATATGTGAATGTAAATGGGTTCTATGGGTACCCACCAGTCTCCCCTTTACAGACACTTTATGATAATCACATGCAGTTTGGGGCAAGTCATAGTCAAGTTAAGTTTTTACATTTTTTACCTGTTCAAAATGTACCTTAAAGGGAAAAGTTATCAACTATTTAATACTCTTATCAGCCTGGGAGTGGGCAAATATGCTTGCTTTACGCAAATATATGTAAATATATTATTATTCCTTTCTAGATTCATGTGATAACTATATCATCACTTTTTAAAACTGAGCCTGCTACAACATAAAAAAATCACAAATTGCATTCAAGCATTAAAGAAATGAATGGAGTTAAAACAAATGTGCGCTTTATTCTCATGTTAACCATAACAACCCTAATATTAGCCATAATTGTACAGTATATATGGAATAAAATAGTTTCCTGATAAAACCACATTATCTGCCAGTTGTTACATTTAGTTGTTTACACTGCACCGCGTGACACATCTCCAGAGATAATTTGTGCCCTCTGTATATAAACTGTGTTCAATATGCTACATTTAAGGTGTGACATGATTATATTTGTTGATTTAAATTCACACGTATGTGCTGATTTGCTTGAGTGTGCCAGTACTTGAGGTTATCAGATCTGGTTATTTTCTCTGAGAGGACAGCTGATGAGCAGTGTGAAGAACTACTAGATTATGGTGTCTCATAATAGGATGGTGATAAATCAGTATGACAGTAGGCATGAATATTATCAAAAGCAGTAAATCTTCTCTCATTGTGCCTTGTTGCATACGTACGAGTCAGTTGCGGTTTGTCCTGCGCGAACAGGAAGCTCCCTCCTTTCTTAGTCACTGTTTCACTCTGCTTTACTCCAGTCCTCTCCCACACCGCTTGTATAGTAGATGGTTTAACTCTTTGTTGCGTCTCAGCTGTTGTTGAGGATTCAGCTGTTGAAGTTAAACGTGCCTCTGCTGAGCAGGTTTAAACAAGCAGCACTATACCGCATCCCTGCAGCGCCTCAGGGCTTTGATCACATTTCATCATAGAGATCCCTTCACTCCAAGGAGCTTTGCACATTTTTTTTAAGTGACATGTATGTAAGAGACGTGTATAAGCAACAAGTGTAATTGTCATGAGCATTGTTAGCTCACTGTGAGGCCGCTACATGCTCTCTAAAATGATGGGATGAATGGGATGTTTAGCTCCATATGGCGATTGCGGCAGTTTTTGAATTTAAAACAACATATCATTTTTGTATTTGCAAGGCAAAATCCCTGCTTTTGTTTGTCTCTAGCAAGCCGTTAGTCACTGTCACTCTGTTCTCTAGATTAGAGCACACCTTTGATTCTTCTCTGCCGAACAATATATGTTTTTTTTTCCTCTGGAAGCATATTCACATTTCTTGCTGTGTGCTCTGCTGCCTGAATGGAGGAGCTCCATGTTTATCATGTCTCTTGATGCATTATGGCTGTGTATGCTTGGCTGCTAATAATCACCTCTGGCAGTGCTCTTTCATTTCATTACCGCCGCACTGATGATGAAGATGGTTATATGTCATGTCGTACTGTTTCATGCTGGACGGTACTACAGTGTAACATTCAGTGTGCTTCGTTTGACTTGTGTGAAAGCTGCAGAGTTGGATGTGTTAACTGAAAGGTCACAGTCACGAATTAATTCTTTCACAGTTTGTTTATTAAATTGCTAAGTTTCCTTCTGAACAGAGAAGGAATGATGGTTAATGCATGCTGGCAAACTTCATTCACTTTAATCTGCTCAGTCTGATGCTGTTGTGTGGACTGGCTGCTTTAAACTGCATGCGAGTGTTAATGACGGAGCGCTCCGTAAGGGCTCCTTTGGGGTTGGGGGGTTGCCGTGGGGCCGGGGGTCCTTCCTTTTCCCTTTGCTTTTCCGTCCTTGTCTTCCTTACTTCATCTCTGCACCTGCACAAATGCACCTCCTCCCACCAGAGCACTGACACACTCCCTTCCATCTGTCTTTTCCTACCCAGAATTCCCTAACAACCCGACACCTGGGGGCCATGAGATCTCGCAGGAGCAGCACAATGCAGGTGCCGCCATCGGTGGCGCTGTGGGGGGAGTCGCCCTGTTGGGCGTGGCGGCCATACTGCTCTTCGTATTCCTGCGCCGCCGCCAGCGCACCTTCAAGGGAGACTACAGCACCAAGAAACACGTGTTCGGTAACGGGTACAGTAAGGCCGGCGGTCTGCCCGCACACCCGCCCATCCCCAAGAACCTTCAGTACCCGGACGACTCGGACGACGAGAAGAAGCCCGCCCAGATCGGTGGCCCCGGCGGGTTCGAGGCGAGCGAGCGTGATTTTGACGCGGAGCAAGAGGACCTGAAGAGGCCCTATTTCACTGTGGACGAAGGGGAAAGCCGAGACTATGACGAGCGGACTCTGGCTTTCCAGTACGATCCAGAACCGGAGATAGCCGATGATATGATCTCTCAAACCGACGGCTCTGTCATTTCTAAGAAAGAGTGGTATGTGTAGTGGCATGCACCAACCAAACCAAACCCTTTGTCCCCCACCTACATTCCACTGCACCCTTCACCTCCATCACGCCCCTGCCCTCCCATTCGCACCCTTCACAGTCCCACTCCTTTTTGCGTCTACCTAGTACCCCCTTCCCCCTGACTCCCCACCACCCCAACATCAGACCACATCCAACTAATCTCAATTAGAAAACCACGCGTCTATTTAAAGTGCAAGCAACATCAACTTCTCAACATGGTATCAGTTCCGTCAGCTGAATGGGCAAAGAATACAAACTAAGGTATGTAAATGGACTCACATGGAGTTCAGGGAGGTGATTGGTTGATTAATACTGGTGTAATATTCTTTTTTGTGTATTCTTTTCATGTTATAAATGTATTAAATGTGTAAAAAGAGACTGCAGGTTGAGGTTTTGCTGAGCACATTTGTGAAAGTCCTACACTGGATGTGCGATTTGCTTTTGTTTTTTTTTTTGTTTTGTTTTGTTTTGTTTTTATTACCATTGCCGTTTTCTTATTTTTATAATGTCTTTTTGTATGATTTTTAAGTGACCAGAGAATCGAGAGTTAAATGTTAAATTACATAATTACAGGTGGAGTTGTAAGTGTTTGTAATTTTGTGGTCAAATGTTTCAGAGAAAGAAAAGAAAAAAAAAAAAAAAAACACGCCATACAGCACCTGTATCATTTCTCCTGTTTCTCAGCGGGTTTAGCGTCCATGAAATTACATTTTTGTACATTTACAGCATTAAAAGCAGACGTGTTGCTGTTTTCCAAAGACACGCCTAGTATTCCTGGACCCCCCCTTGTGTTTATAGGCTTGTTTACTGAGAGGGAGTCAGTCTACTGGGCCATGTGGCAGATAAATATTGAGTTTTCAACATTTTTTTTAAAAAAATTTCAATCACGTTAAATTAGTTTCCACATCAGTGAATCAGAATAATGGGGAGAGAAGGGCTGCAACAGTTTCTACTTTTCAGTGGTGCATCACGTCCAGAAGAAGTCTCCACAGAAACCTTCAATAATGCAATTAAATGTCATGATTGTCACGTGACTTGAACAGGTCCACCCATGTACACGAGCTCTCAATCACACCACTACAATGAAACGCCAGTTTTTTTTGTGTCATAATTATGTTTTGTTCTAACCCGTATTTTATCAAATGGATGTCTGGGGAGTTTTCCCAATCATGACTCTGTCTCTCCTTATAATTGTGTGACTGGAGATTTGGCTTAAGCCCCCCCGCGCTTACACCAACAGCATTTCTATGAGGAGTTGTTCATGGACACACAAAGGACTTGCATAGGAGGGAAATGTCAACAGATGCTTTGTATTAGTGTCTACAGAGAAAACATTTGAACATGTAAATGGAATTAAAAATATGACGGTGGCCATGCTGGAGTATAATAAGTCACCTGCTGCTTTCCTTAGGTTGTTTTTCCATCGCTTTGTTTCCTTCTGAAATGAATTTCAGTGGTTGTTTGGGGGGATTTTAATGGAATGAATGGTTGTCTTAATGTTGGCATCTGGATCTGCCAATAGGGCTGTCAGAAGGCATTATAATATATATCTGGCTTTTTTAAATCACTGTTAAGAAGTGCCAGTGGATGCTAGCTCCTCAGCAGAATGCTTCAAACAAAAAAAAAAAGACAAAAAAACGAAATATCGGATAAAACAGAAGCAAAGGAGCTAATCCGTGGACACATCTGACTGGCTCTGAACAATATAAATACTATATTAAGCCTTATTTTATGCATGTTTTTTGTGTTGGAGTGGATGTGCGTGCGTTGCTATTTTTTCTGTATCAATTCAAGTGCGTTTGTCCTCATTTGCAGCTCAAAAGATGACACTTTTGTCAGTGTCGTCGGTATTGACAGAGGTATGGGTGTGCAGTACCCAGGAACAATATTGCAGTTACACGAAAAAAGTATATAAATACATATATACATATATATAAATAACGTTGAAAAAATAGCATCTCTCTGAGAGCAGATCTCTCTGTCGGCTGGAGATGTGAATGTTTTACAGTCCATGCTTGTCTACTGTCTTTTAGATGAGCATGTTAATCATGAGCCTCAATTTCTATTGTATTTTCAACACAAATTAACATTACAACGTGGGGGGAAATCATGTTCTTGAAAAAAGTCTTGTTAAAAGTCTATTTTAATTTGGTTTCATTTTTTCTGTTGATTTTCAGTTTAGTTCAGATTCAGCCTTATTTCTGTTTCTGTTTGAGTGTATCTACATATTGACAACATGCAACAGGAAGTCTCAGAGTGGGAAAAGTTGTCGTGTGGTTGCTACTTTCAAAGTGCAAAAGCAAAATTTTATTGCCTTTTAGTTTATTATTCACTGCAGGTGAACTGCTTTCTTCTAACTTTTTCAATTTTGCATAGTTTCCACAGCAGACTATTTTGTATCTGTTCCTCTTGCATTCAGTGCCTATCAAATAGGGATGCACCGATACCGATACCAGATATCAGGCCGATACTGACTCAAATAGCTGGATCAGGTATCGTGACAATGGGGCCGATCTATTAAATACAATATTTCTACACTTAAATACATTATATCCTGGAATTTTAATTCCTGTTCATTGGAAATAGTTAATTCTGAAGATTTTTTACCAAGTTGCTGGTGTACAATTTATTATTTTAATGCTAACAATTTATATTTGTGTATTTATTTGTTAGATTTTGTTTTACAAAGCTAGGCAGGCGATTTTTAAGTCAAGCCTGCTGTTTTCTTACACATACAAGAATGATCCCAGTCACTTCCACACAGTGAGGCATACAGCTGATTAATTAAACACTGGTACTGGATCAGTACTCGCTGATACCCAAAGCCCAGCAGTATTGGAACTGAAAAAGTCGGATCGGTGCATCCCTAATATCGAAGTCAGGAGATGTGAGGTAGTCTGAACAGTTGCTGCTCCATCGTTTAAGTTATTCAGGCGGTAGAATAACATAATGTTGAAATATGACATGGACTGCAAACCTCTTTGAATCAGGCACATGGTGGTTCTTTACTTGGAGTGACTTGTAGTTAGTATAGTGGGGATGCTGTTCCAACCTGAGGCCCAGCACAATACTAACAATGTGTCTGTACACATCAATTGATCTCTTAAAAGCTGCATTCATTACCATTTTAAAGTGTAATGATGGCTTAATGGCGACACAGCACTTTTTTTTCCCCCAGTCAATAATGGAAATCCTAAAGAGATCAAACTTTTGCAACTTAGTCGCACATCGCTGACTTTTCTAAGCACAACAACGCTAGTCGAGTGAGAAGAGATTTAAATTTAAAAAAAGCAACTTTGGCCCAAAGCAACTCCCTTGTTAAAGCACAAGTTTACGGTTTCAGTTCACCTTTTTTTTCTGCATCTGTTATGAAACCACTGCCACACTGCTTCTCAGAGCATGTTGGGGAAAGAGAAACCTCTCAGACTGGATTCTGTGTACTGGTAGATGTAAACATTGTCTTCATGTTGTCGGGGTGTTATGAGTTCCTATTTTGTAATACTGACTGTAACCTCATTCCATCCTAATCTACTTTTTGTATTCAGTATGTTCAACATTCCACTGTAAATACTGTACATACGGTTGAGAGTAGAGTTGGGATTTATTTGCGTAGGGACCCTGTTCGTGTAAAATAAATCTATTTTGACTGCAAGCATAGAGACTCGATGATGGATAGATGAAGTTGACGCATAGCTTATCTCCAAAGTCCCACCTAGAAATGCTCCTCCGGTACATTTTTTGATATGCCTCTAGAGGCTTTGCTGTCATTACAAAGGGGTGACGCATACAGTCTGTCAATTAAATGTTATTGAAAGAAAATCAAAAGAGAGAAATCTGTCTGTATGCAGCCATGTGAATGTATATTTCTGAGGGTGTTACAAATATGAAAAAAAAAAAAAATCTCTTGTTCAATTGTGATGACCCAGTGAAGTAACTTGTATTTGTTTTAAGCATTAAATGAGTTCAATAGTCAACGATGTTCTGTGCCAGTTCACTGATTGGATAGGTGGGTGTTACCTGACTGAGTATTTGGTTCACGTCTGCAACCCATTTTTTATCACCGTGTATTGATTTTGGTAGTTGCAGCTCTTTCCCAATAGATTTGATCGGTAATGTATCCCCTTCGCCTCATGCAGGTGCATTTATTTTCAGCTTCATCACCTCCTGTGAGCTTTATTTTGTAAACTATAGAAGGCTTGATCTGCAAATTAACTTTCCTTTTGTTTAACAATTATAGGACATTATTTAAAGAGGACATATCATGAAAAAATTAACTTTTTTTTCAGTGCTTGTGCACATACAGTAGGTTATCTAGAGTGCCTACCAACCCACAATAATGAAATAAGACAACTTAGTCAGATTATTGTGGTCTGCTTAGGTCAGAAAACATGATTTAACAAGCCAGATAGGGCTCCCCTTCCTGTGTTACATGCCAGCCCTGTCGCACGGCAGTTCATGATATGGTCACACAATTTAATATATTGATTCATGTAGTAGTAGTCAGCACAAAATCAATTTGTGTGTGATCCATGTAATTGTGAACCAGGAAGTATAAAGGGCACCGAATGCCACAGAAAGAGTAGATCGAGGTGGATCGGTGTGTCAAAAAACACAGGACTTTAACCCAGGAAACTGGTGTCCATGTCCCATGTGAAACCACAAGTCAAAGTCGATTTATTTTTCACGTAACTGTCTGTAGTTGCAGCACTTTGATGTTATTATAACCTAAACTGCGATATTTTCCTAAACCTAACTAAATACATTTGTTGCCTAAGCCTAACCAAGTCAATCTATTCCTAAACATAACTAAGTAGTTTGTTGCCTAAACCTAACCATGACGATATTCCTAAACCTAAGTACTAAGTATGGAAATTGACACATGTCACATGCTGCTGAATGACACAAATAAAAAGGGAAATTTGTGTCTGCCTATCAAATATATTACATTTCTTGACTATTTCACAAACTGCAGTGAGGCTGTGTTGCACATACAGGCTCATTAGAATATATCACCCACTACTTACCAGACCTACCTTTGCAAAGGTGCGCCGTATATTTCTCACAAGCCAATCAGAGCAGACAGGGCTTTTTGGGGAGGGGGTGTTAAAGGTAGGGTTGGTAGTGTTCAAATCATATTTTGTGATATGTGTTGAAATTCTCATTACATCAGCAATCAATAAATCAAATGCTCTGACAAAAAATAAATAAATAAATGGCTGCCACAGGATTGTAATAAACCTGTCCAAACATTTAATTCAGCACGCTAAATTTAGCGAATTTTGGAGCTAGTGCTGCATTGGAAAAGAGTGGACACACAGGACACAGGTTTTTTTGGTTGGATATTTTTTTTATTAATCAAGTGCTAGTTTCTCAACATTACCAAGCCCAGCTTTAAAGTGACAGGTGCTAAAATGGAGCATTTCAGACAGAGTGATTACAGGTATATGAGAAACAGTATGAGAAATATACTGTTTTAAAGCAAGCATGTTCTAGTATGAACCTGAAAATGAGCATGATATGTCCCCTTTAACATCCAGATGTTGCTCTGCTCCCATCCAGTCATTAGACAGAGCCACAACGCAGCATCCAGTATTCAGCTTTTCATTGTCCAGGTTTCAGAATTAAAACAGGCGGCTGCAGCGCTAACGCAGGATGAATATCTCTTCCGCTTCCTTTTATTGTTAGCTCTATAATTTTCATGCCTGAGCATGAGATAAATCTGATCATAAAAATGAAGTCAAAATCAGTTAGAAAATGCCCTGTAATTCAGACACAGTATATCTTACAGATGTGGCAAGTATTTACCTCCTTTCCCGTATTTTTTTGTTGCCAAAACAGTTTCTGTCACATTTTAAAAAGCTGAAAGGGTCAAGATGTAGTACGCTGATAATCATTTTATGTGAGGCAAACACAATATAAAGGGAAGAAGGGTCTTGAGTTCAGTGCTTAATGAAGCTACAGTGATAAGATGAGAGATGCCCAGTGTAGAGCCAGACAGATCTGTCTCAGACTGTGGGACTCAAGTGCAGACATCTGCACCATGCACATTAAGAACAGCCCAGAGTTTGCAGCTGTTGCCATCCATTTGCTAAAAGAGCCCTTTGTAGCCCAAGGGGCTTTGATGGCATGTAGGCTTTTAACATGCATTGCCATCATTTTTTTTGTTTTATTTCTTTTTCCCATCCTACCAGAGCTGCAAGTGGAACATTTCCTCTGTCACAGTGCTCTTAGTATGAAATATGGCTGGATTTTCTTTTTTTTTTTTTTTCAATTATGTTCCTCATGGGAGTTTGTTAAAAGCACCTTGTGTGTGATGCCACACTCTATTCAATTAAATCAGAGAATACAAATTACAGTCCAGCAGTATTAAAGACTGCAATCACTGTGGAGAGAGAAAAAAAAAAAAAAAAAATATCTGACTGTGCCTGCAAATGATTTTGTGTAGCTCACTATGTGTTCTTTGGCTTATAATTATCATTTTGAATTGTGCCACTGCTGACGGGCATTGTATTTGAAGTTGAATACGTCTCCAACAACTACAATGCAGCCCCATGACTTGATTACAATTCACATTGCTATTCAAACGCAAGTTTTGCAGTCCGTTTGATTTTACAGGCCACAATTGCTCAGTAAACTCTGGAGTGGTGGCTTGCGTTGGAGGAAATGTTTTGCTCCTTTGAACTGGTGAGCTGTTGATAAGCTAAGAAAACTGGAAAATATATCAGTCTGAAAGGCGTTAGGAGCGCACACACACGGCCAATACCATGAGACGTTGAACTACGGTGATGAACTGTATATGCATGAGCAACTCATTGGGCTGGATGCAGGAGGAGAGTTTTACTTATTGATCAGAGAGGTGGCTTTCAGCTGCACTAGATTGTAGATTTGTATACAGATCCAGATGTAAAAGAGAGGAAAACATATGATTCCTTCAAATGTTTCAATATAAGATCGCTATTCATTGGACTCTGCTGTGTAAGTTCTGAAATGTTTTCTCACTAAGTATTGTTGTTGTCAAAAGAGACCCAGCAGCTTAACCTGTCACAGCCTGACCAAAACTAACAAGTGCTTTTATTTTTGTCATCATGGTATATTTATGCATACGTATTTCTACTAACTATTTTTTTTTTTGGATAAACAGATTGTTCATGGCTTCTAGATTTTTTTTTTCTTTGCTCTTATTTTCTGTATCTGCTTTGTGTACAGTTTCAGGTCCCATGAGGTTGTCCATAATAAAAACGTGTTACTGTAAATGATGCTCTCACTCGTATCTTAAACACTCTCACAGGTTTAATGCCAAGGATTTTAATTGTACACTCCACCAGATGATGATAATACAGACTAATGCAGTCACTCCCACAGCTTTCAGCCTCACAAAGTATAAAAGATGCTTTCTGTCAGCACAGGTTAGTCAGCGACACCATCAGGAACGTGTTTCTAATTACATATCAATTAGGAGACACTTTCTCACATTCTGAGCGAACGAATGTTTTAATTGGTGCGAACAAAAGGATGAGAAAAAATGAATGCCATTGTAATGTCATATATTTTAGAGGGTAACATTGGTATTTCTCAACCTGGAACCTATTTTCACATGTTTTTGTGTATAAACAACTAATGGGGACAACAATTCTGTAAAAGCACTTTTAGCATGGTGCCAGCTTTTCCCAGTAGAGTTACATTGCAGCCTGTGAGCAGCTGCTGTCTACAGCACTCTCCCCCAATACTGGACCAATTTCAGAAATTGTTGTTGCCATCAGTCAGTTAGACCTAAAAACCTGGGAAAATTCAGGTAGAAAAGTGCTGAAGATTTAAGAGGTTTGTGAAGTAGAATAGGAAACCCATAGAAATAGAATTAGGAGTAGAAGGGACTTTTCTGTTCAAGCCAAGCCCTCAGGAAGAGCGCGGAGCTAATTTTCGTAGTTGCAAAACGGTGGCGCACATTGGTTCCAAATAGTCTTTTTCCCATATACTTACATTGGGAAAGAGATGTCAGTAATTTTATTTTACTTATTTATTTATTTTGAGGTTAATCAACCTTAGATACGAACATTGAATAGCCATTTTGAAATTACTGGGTCCTAAAAGTTGTAAAACGCCTAAGCCAAATCCAGTTATTTCCAGTTAGAACCAGACCAAGGCTGGACTAAGACCTGGGAGGTGGAGTTAAAGAAAAAGCTACTGCGCCTGCTCTATGGGCCGAACGAATGTGGAAGATCCAGGAACTTTATGACTTGGCATTCGAGCCATTTTGGCTTCATGGGCCACTGAGAAAATCTCATAGCAATGAATGGGAGCCCACCTCCACCACTGTATCCAGTTCTGTTTATCCTAACCTTAACTATTCAAGATCAATGCCTTTGGGGGCTCCCTTCTAGCCACTACTGTGGGTTCTGTAACCTAACAACTAACAACAATTGCCATTTTCTTTTGTATAAGTCAGCTTATACAAGAAGGTAACCCACATGTTGGGAAACTCTCGAAAGAATTTCGCAATTTGCGGGTTAGATTCTAGACACGGCCCAGTCAAATTACCACAGTAAACCATTCCTTGACCCTTCTACTCCTGTTGAATTTCTATGAGGAAACCTCCCTGTGGAGTCTAGACATTGGTGGGGCGGCGGTGAGTTAAAGAGAAAGCGGAAGAGCTGGTTGTGATGATGAGGAGTGGACTTCTGATGAACTCAACCTGGGCGCTGGGCATGATAACTGGAGGTTAATGGGGTGGAGGAGGGCCAAAAATGACAGCTGACGGCAGCAGATAGGATAACAGATTTAATATTTGACAGCAACGACAGATGGAAATCGAGGCAAATCTGGTTGGGTTAACTAAAAGAGTAAACACCCATAATCAGCTGGTTAAGAACACAAGGGAGGGGTGCAAGAGAGAAAGAGAGACAGATGTGAATTAATGAATCATAAAGATAACGTGTCCCAAGGTGTCTAATTATATAACAAGACTACGAGTCTACAGTCTTGTTTATGGCTCTGTTTGGCTGTATTTATGTAAACTTTCTTTGCATTTTGGAGGCTTTCCTGGACCACAAACCGATTATTTATTAGTCTATTTATAAGAATAACTTTCTGTCTTCTCGGGATTGTGCAGCTGTGAGTTTTACACATGAAGAGTTTCACCATTTAATTGGTTATGCAAAACACATTAACATCCTCTCACGTAGAAAATGTGATTGCAGCCAATCCATACTGCTACTTTGTCCTGAGTCTTGATGTCCCTCCAAATAAAACTGTAGCTCCACGATAATGATCAGGAGACGCTGCATATATTTTCCCCCTCACTGTTTTTTTCATTGGTCTGCTGATTAAAGGTGTCCTGAAACTCTATTTTTTTGCAGTTTGAATTGTAGTTTTTGGTTCATGTCTTCTCAGATTTTGTCTCTGAGGCAACAAGTAGTTTATATATTTCATTCCTGCCTTGACCAGACCAGCGAAATGAACTAAGGAAAAAGGCACATTCAAAGCTCAGGCCGAGTTCTGTTCCTGTCCTGCTCAACAATGAGCTGTTTTTGCTGCGTACCGCTGCAGCTGGCTGAATGTTCACAATGAAACAAACACTGTTGTAAATGAATACATCACAAGTGCTGTTGAAAAACCAACACTGACACCTGGGCTCAGTGTTTCCCCCATGTTTAGAGCTGATTAGGTATTTTCCATCCATTTAGGCCTTTTTCAATAAGTGCCTATGTGTGTGTAGACTTAGAAGAATGAATGAAATGATACACATAAGACATTTAGCATTTATAACTGTCTCTTACTGTTGTTTTTTTGCATTTTCCCATAGACTGAATATTAGAAATGGACATAGTCACCATGACAGTACCCACTGGTTTGTGGACTTCCGTTTTAAAGCCTTGAGTCTGGCATTTTGCTCGTCGTCATCTTGGTTTTTCACAACCAGAAGTGACTCAAGGGTGGAGCTAAGTACAACCGAATGCTGAATAAGACATTTCTAGGTAACTAACAAGGTCATAATTACCAAGACACACTGGGTCTAAGACAAAAAACACTGACACCTCAGACTGGACAATGCTGTGGTAGTGACCTGTCAATTGCAAGGTAGCCATGCCCTAAAGCACACCCTGCTTTATGGTCTATTTGACTCTAAATGGGATCATAATTTTCTAAATAAACATCATGCTGTATTGAAGAACATGTGAAACTAGCAATTGAGACCATAAACTCATGTTTACAAAGTTTACTGAGGTAATAAATCATGTGAGAAGTAGGCTCATTTTCTCATAAACTTCTATACAATCAGACTAAATTTTGTAACCCTGTCTTTCTAACAGCCCCCTGCTGGCTGTCAGAAAGACTGCAAGTTTAAGGCACTTTTGCATTGGCTTCACTTTCCAGAACCAGAGGTTGCCCCCTGCATCTGTTTCTTTGTCTCTTTGCTGACCCTGTGTTGTGGAGCATCTATACCACGTGCCTCTGATGCTCATGAAGTCTCTATAGCTGCTTACAAAGTATTTTCACAGGTGAACATGATGCATGTGGAAGATCACACTGTCTGAACAGACCTCCCAGCAGGCTTGTTCAGCAACATCAGCCCGTCCCCGTCCTCCTCCTAAACAAAAGACACTTCTGCCGGGACTTAACCGAGGTCACAGGAGTGGTTTGCCTCTATGGCCTCTACAGTGATACACCATCCTAAAATAAAAGCGCAGGAAGCTTTTAAACCACTGCAGACCGCAAACAAAAACTGAATCAAAGGCTTTTAAAATAAAAGGTCTTCAGTGTTCAGATGATAATCCAGTGGGCATTAACCTTTACAATGAAATACTCTCTCTCTCTCTCTCTCTCTCTCTCTCTCTCGGGTTGTAGCCAGTAATCAACACCATCATTATAATGACCAACCTGGTAGAAACAAATTACTGATTTCAAAACCATTCACAGCTCCATATCTCAACAAAGCCATTATGTTTATTACTGTGTTGAGTGCAAACCAAACAGAATCATTGTTTTTCTCTATGGACAGTAGGGCTATGAAAATACATCAACATTTTCCAGTTTAAACTATTTCATCAGAAGCCATTTAGAAAAAATGATTCTCAAAGTGGGGTCCATGGCACTTTGCTAGGGGTCTGGGAAATAATTTGCTATAGGCTAAATTACAAAATTGTTCTGTATCATTAAGAAGATTTTGGACCAATAAAACAAGCATTGTGTCCATTATTCCCACCCACGTTAGCTTTGGACAAATAGAAGCTCTGATATGACACATATGTGTCACATCACGTCAGACTGTCATGAATCACTTTCTTCACTCAGGGCGCAACAAACTGTTTCTACTGCTGCTGAGCTTGGTTTATTGTAGAGAAATATTTGCATCAGTCCACAGCGTCAAGTGATGCTAAGCATAGCTGAGAAATATGACAACAGTTAAATCAACTTTGTTTTTATTGAGAAAAATAACGGGAGGCCAAAATGAGTCATTTGTCTTCATGTGCTAGCGAACAACGTCGTAAAGCCAGTCAAGCTAAAGAGACATCTGATTACAAATCACCTGAAATTTCAGAGCAAAACAAAATGATATTTTAAAGCTTCTAACAAAACTGGCAGAATGGAACCCAAAAGCATGATCAAGAGGCAGGCAGTTTAACAGTAAAGCTTTTACTTAGCAAGGAAGCCAAAGGTCAGTACCAGGGAATCAGTGCAAACAAACAAGGTCCAGGAAGAGGGAGATCAAATACTAGTTAGGCAGACAAGACAACGAAATGCTGTAAAGCTTGGTGGCAAACTATCAGACTATCTGACAAGTGACTGGTGAGCTAGGACTGATATTTATGGGCTGATGAACTGATTAGGGAACAAGCTGCAGGTGAGGAGCTGGCCAGGGAAACCCAGGTGAAGGATTGCAGGCAGGAGGGAGTGGCAGGCTCTGAAATAGTAAAATAATAAACATTATTTGTATAGCACTTATCTAAACATAGTTACAAAGTGCTGAAATGACATGAAGGTCAATAAAGATGCATGAAAACAGAACAGATGAAGAAATAAATTAACAGCTCGTTTTCCAAAATGTTTTATGCAATTATAGAATAAAAGCAATGCTTATAAAAAATTGGCGAGCATAAACATAGATCACTGAACTCTTCTCTTCTGAATCCGTCAGAACTGAGAACGTCCTAATCTACTTTATATTTGGTCCATAAAATAGTGAAAACAATCGTAAAGCACAAAATCTAAATCTCACCAGACTCCATTGATCTTCTACAAACCGAAAGATGCTTGTTTATGAACACAACCTACACATGATTTGTTCCCAGATAAAGCTTTTATGTTGCGTATCGACTCATCCTGGCACACTGTTATTTATATCATTTTAATTCTTAAAAGACCTCTCTCTGCATTTAAATGTGATACAATCATGCAGTGAAGTGGTTAAATGTTTTCCAATTTGTCCTCCTTTGTGCTGAATATTTTCTGACATTGTTTGCTCAGTATTGCCTTTGTTTGATAAAAACATGTCTCGCATATAACCTGATCGATTGGGCATGCAGTTTACACCCCGCTGATAGACAGAACAAGCCAATTCTATTTCCAGAAAATGTGGAATTATAATGAATTGGCAATTATTTGGATTAACCCAGGATCAATCTGCTGAAATTATTATTGCCTATTATTTTGTAAATGAGACAGCTCATAAACAAACTGCTCGGATCCCATGAATAAATTTGTTGGCATCTTGAGGGATGCCTGCAGTAGCTGCTGTAGACACACACACACACACACACACACACACACCAGCCCTGCTTTCATGCCCTCCCGTTTTCAGAGCCAGTCGTGGCATGAGCAGCTCTGCTATCCAGCTGCGCATTAGCGTTCTCCAATTAAACTCAGCCATCCCAGAGCAGAACGAAAGGCCTAAACCCTCTGGTGAGAAAAGTGCTGACAACCCTCATCTACAAAGTCCTGCTGGGAATACTCTGTCCCTGTGACCATTTACCCAGCGTCAAAGAAATAGTGTGTGTGTGTGTGAGTGTGTGTGTATGTGTGTGGGTTTAAGATGGGCAGAGTAGGAGTTAGTGTGTGCATGCCCTTCATCCCTTTGTTGACCGAAGCTTTTTCTGCACTGTGACCTTAAACACACAATAACTCTTGAATTTCAATATGGCCACACATTTCTGATTACACTGAGAACATTAGTGAGAGGAATTTGCTCTGCATATTTGTGGTAAGAGGCTGGTGAAAATTGTTCGTCGAAGGCAAAGAACTGTGTTGTCATAAAGGCTAAAATTATAACCTGTTTAAGAATATTAATTCCTGAAGAAGCGGGATGATAAAACAAATTGTGAGCGACACACAGAGACTGGGTATGGCCGCAGGAACAGAAAGATAGGGTTCAAGGACATGATTCAACCTCGTAAATGTAGTGATATTATACGTGTCCTGTGCCCAGTTATAATAAAGTACAGGTTAGAGTTAGGCACCATTTTTGAAATATCTGTGGTACAATTGCAGAAAATAGCTGCTGCAATATTCCTGCAATCCTGGAGGATTTTCGAGTCTTTCAGAGGCTGTAGCAGGTTCAGTGTTAGAGTGAAGGTGCAAATATATGACACTTGAAAACCCAAGAAATCCATTGGTATCAATTATAGCAGCATGTCGGGAAGGAGGCACATAACGCTCCAACATTAGGCAAAATTGTGTCAAGGAAAAACTGGCATGACAGCTTTCAAAGGGGTCCCTTGACCTCTGACCCCGAGTTGTGAATGAAAATAGGTTCTATGGGTACCCACGAGTCTCCCCTTTACAGACATGCCCACTTTATGATAATGACATGCAGTTTGGCGTAAAAATCATGCAGTTTTTTTGAATGCAGTATAAGTGTGTTATTTTCGCTTATTCTAAAATGGTGCATTTGAATATTTCTGCATACCGGGGTCCCTAAAGAGTCTTCAATTACATTAAGTGGGTCTCACTGCAACGTTGAGACTCTTGTGGATCCAATGAGCCCAACTGTATTCATGTGTGATGAAGTTATTCCCCATATTGGATACTTCATCGTAGTAAAATTTGACCTCACTGTATAAAATGACCTGTGGTGACCTCTTGGATAATTACAGCCTCATCAAACTTTACAGCCACAAACTCAAGACTCAGAGCATCCAGAGGATAGATGGCTTTCCGAGGTAAATTGCCATTAAGGGGGTTTCTGAGCAGTTTCCAGAACAAAAGTGCTTGCCTTCCACAAATTCAGTTCTTGCAGAAATCTCAAAAAAAGTTTTTGATACCAAATCACAGTCTTTTTCTATGGTGTTCCTCAAAGTCTTGGTGTCTTAATCTGATATTATGGAGGGATTATTGATCATCTTTAACAGCATCAAATCTGTGTAACAAATGACATCAACCCAAAAATCAACTCAACAACTGACCATGGGAATGACATCATATACTCCTATCAGCACGTTCTTTATATACTTTGACAATTTATTTTAATTAAAAATTCATGTTTATTTCTGATTTATGACTAGAAAAACTTGACAGTGCTGAGCTGCATCTCAAATTTGTAACGCCTGGGATCAGTAATGAACTGGACTCAGATGCACGACTCAAACACTCAGGCATTGTAAAAGAGGAATTGTCTTTACTAGGCAAAAGGTCAGTACACAGGAGGGCAGTCAGACAGGCAATCAGATCCAAAAAAACAGCAGGCAAAGGCAGGGTCAAAAAACAAGCAGAAAATCATTCACCAGAAGCAGACACTAAGAAAAAATGCTGGAACAAGAATCACCAGAAGGATCAACTACAAACTGGCAACATGAGGAAGGGAGGACACATATTATATACCGGTGGAGGAGTGAACAATGAGACACAGGTGGACACAACCAGGGGCGGGGCTGACAATCAGACACAGGTGAAGCGATGGAAAGTAGGTCAGGGGGCGTGGCGACACACGAGGGCAGGAAGTGCAGTGAATCTGAAAGGAGAGGCAAGGTTAGGAATTTCAAAATAAGACAGGAAGTGACAATAATGAAAAATGAGAAAACAGAAACAAAACATGACCTAGGATCTGGCAGCCGTGACAGAATTAATCTTCAGGTCCCCCGCTTTCAGATGATGTATACCATTTCTATGTGATATCTACTGTTGACCTGGTATCTTCTTTTAAAAACACCCTGTACCTCCCAAAAGAGATAAAAAAAATGGTCTATTGTGGGTCTCTGGGGGTTAATAAAAACATGTATATGTTTTAAATTTAGCTCCCTAATTTCCTCTGCTGGTTTATATCATTAGCCTGATCATTTGTTTTACATTTACATGTATTTTGTTAATTTAATTTTACTTAAGTGAAATAATTGGGCTTAAATATATTAATGATATAACAAAGAATTGAAATATGGAGTTATACCTACTGATTGCGTGTTGGCCTTATTATCAGTTAAAACATGCTTGTGGGTTGAAAGGGACTGGACCGGAAAATCAACATGCAGAGTGCAGTCTGTTTTATTATTTAAGAATTTCAGCCTATAAATTAACAACACCACAATCTTTTTCTTCAACAGAAGGACCAATTAGGCATCTTCATAGTCTGTACTGACATGTCTCTGTGAGGAAATACTGTCCTCGGGCTAAACCCACATCTCAGCCTCCATAGTGTTCCTCATGCATGAGTCTGCTGCTCTCACTGGGAGAATAAAATACATCAAGTTGAGTCAAATCTCACTCAGGATCATTATATCAGTGGAAATTAAAATGTCCCTGCCCCACAGAAATGAACCTTCACCTGTTAAAAATCACTGACTGTTAGGAGAGCTCTCCCATCCACAGCTGTGATCTGAGTTCCAGCGCCTGACAAATGGGACAAATGCGGTAAATTAAGAACCCACTGTTTCCCACCCCCACTCTCTCCTCCCTGACTATTGACTCTCACAGCTTTATCAGTGTACATTAGCGTCAGTGCCAGTCTACATTTAGACTAACAGTGCCGAGGGAGGCAGCCCATCAGCACATACAGGCATGTCTGTCATCATGCAGAGCCAATGACCCTTTGTCAGAAACAATCCTCGTCAGCAGAGTCACCGGGCCGAGGAGGCTGGACTGGCCAGGCGTTACTGTCCTCAACTGAAAACAAACTACGCTACAGGGTAGTATATGAATGCAAACAGTAGAACTACACACAGCAGGATTGTCACATCTAAGCACACCTGTGTTATTGGTCCATTCAAGTAAAAATGTCTCACAAACTGAGATTCCAAAGAATTAAATTTGACATTAGGGAGAAATATTCATTAAAAAAACTAAAGAGAGAGTCTAAACTACAAAATACAAATGATCTGCTTAACCCTTCAACACCAAACAGGTCAGCTGCAGTGGGAGAAATGGAGCAAATATGATTTAAAAAAGTATTTTTTTTTTTTTTTTACAGTCACTATATCCTGAGAGTAGTGCATGAGACAGGTAATCTGAAAAAAAAAACATATTCCTCTGTGTCTGTGAATGTATTCATTCATCCAGGTCATATTCATTCTGGCAGCAATTGAATTGAAGGCAACTGGACTTAGATTTGACAAATCAAATCCTATTCCTCTGTCCTCTGGTGCTTCTAATGGCATCTGCAAGATTTCACAATACCAGATGAAAACAACCAATCAGAGCCAAGCTGGAGCCTTGTCATCTCTGAGCAGCTGTCAATCACTCGCAAACTCTGATCAAACAGTAAAACTATGCAGCGCTGATCAAATATGAATCAAACTTCTGCCTCTCTAAAGCTCTTTGACAGGCCAAAGTTTCCCGTCATGGGCTAGATCTTTTCAGCCTGAAAACAGAGCCATGAAGAGGTGCAGAAGTCGTTTCTTTCGAAATTACAATATGCTGAAAGGTTTTTATGTTTTTTTGTTTTTTTTTGTCCAATGATGCCAAAACCATTCAGCCACTTTAACGGTATTAGATCTCTTGCCTCATTTGAACTATTCTTTGCTGTAATGCACCACATCATCACCTCTGGCTGTCAGTGTTTCTCACACACACACACACCCAAGAAAATGTGAACTGTGTAAATGTGATTATTAGTTGTTAGAATGGATCCTTTTACTTCCCCACAGTTGGAAATGAAACAGGCAGACAGAGATTCAGTGGAGCAAGAGGAGCAGTGGGATCTGATTATACGCCAGGACGGACAAGCGCAGGTAGCTGCAGTGGCGGCTGACTTAACCACTCAATTATCTTTGGGCACCAGAGGTCACCAGAGAATATTTAATTGAGTCCAAAGTTCTGCGTCTTACAGCGCTTCATGTCTCAGTGAATCTGTAGCGGTGGACTTCTGTACTTTGACCCCCAAACTCCAGACTTTGAAGGTTCAGCATTCTTGCTAACAAAAATAAGTCTCCTAATCGGCTACAAATGCATATGCAGAGCCAGCCATTGATTAGATTACAGTGCTATTTGCAACTCCATCTTTGAAAAGCTGAGCCATGCAAAAATGCACACAAACTAACTGATCCTCGCAACATAGCCAGTGGGGACCAATTCCCCTGAAGTCTCGTGGCTGGTTGCCATGACAAGTCGCAACCAATTAGTTGCCTCGGTGTATTGGCTTCGTTCAGCAGCAGGTTTCAATACCCAGACCTGAGGTCAGTTACCAAGTCCACATCAGCAGAGCTAATATTGCTTTGTGCTGGGATTGTGTCAGTGGTATTTAATGCACCATTTTCACATAGTAGGCCGATGGACTGGATCTACTTAGATGTTAGAAAGATGCATTTCCACAAAGAAAATCCAAATAATAAATCAAGTGATTAGACAATCTCGTTGAATCTGGTTTGAGTTGTCATACAGTCCGTGCACATAGTGAAACATGTCATCATCTTGATTGACAGAATAGTTATCTTTCAAAATAACCCATATGACTGTCACAGAAAAAAAACTCATATTACCATTTTTTGATCTGCCACCTCTATGTTAAGGTCTAAATGAGATGCACCAGACTTTCAGCTAACTCTAGTGTAAACCCATCTACATCATTATCATATGCTAGCAAAGCAACAAACAGTATAAAGAGTGAGACAGTCCTCTAAGAGGGGTGGGAGGTGTGATAGATGGCTCAAATAAAGATGAATTTTACTCAGGAGACCGAAGTTAGTGTCCCCTGTGAAACCAAAAGTTTACTGATTATGAACATTGTGTCATGTGACACTATGTCACATAATGTTACAGCCATAGCTTACGTTATGTTACAAGTGTACTTTTGTGGACTTTTTTTTCTACCCTGATTAGTGTTTTTGTTGCCTAAACCTAACTGCAACCCTTTCACAATGTTTAACCAATCGTCAACCTTCAAGATCACCAAAACATTCAACTCGTCAAATACTACACTTTGTCCAGCCCCAAAAACCCATCAAAACTGCTATAGTTACCATCGATGTCACTTTAGGATTAGGCAACAAGACCACTATAGCTAAGTTCAGGGAAGAACTACATGGTTAAAATTAATAAGTTTGTACAGTGAAAATGACACTGAACTTTGTGAACAAGGGACATGAACGAACAGCTTATTGTTACATGAAAGTGAAACATGACACATGGGACACAAACAGCCTTACATTTGTTAGACCTATCTAGCTCCCCTGCTGCCCGCCAGATGTCTCTTTTCACTGTGAAACTAAGCCACCACATTCACGGTGCACTTTGTCAGAGCCTGTACTGTTGCCGTGGATGGGTTTATATTATAGTTATTGGAACACCTGGTGCGTTTTGTACAGAAGCTAAAGGTGCCTCAAGCTTCTGCCGAAGCAGCAAAAAATTGATGAGTCGGGATGATATGACATTGAAACCAGTGTTGGCTAGTGGTACAAGGCGCGACATGAACTGTGCTTTGTTAAAAAGTGTCACTTTACATTGTTATTGAATGGCTTTATAAGTGATATACCACCTTTGTGGCACAAACAGGTACACACAAGCCAAACAGCTGACAGTTGTTGTTGACAGTCGAAAAGGTAGCTGCGTTGTTGAAAGGCATAGACAAGTGGTACAAAACCAGCACTTGTCAAAGGTCAATATTGTTTATAAAATACAAGTAAGCTGCAACTGGTTTTCAGCCTCAGTGCAGGACAGTCTTTTCTGCTCTCTCCAATGTCTTTTTTTGACATTGGAGACTGAGCTCTCACAGTTCCCAAGGCTATGTCTATAATGGAACTAAAAAAACAGCAATCTGTGAGAATATTGGATTTAACTATTGTTGGTTTTTTTTTTTTTTTTTTTTTTTTTCCCTGAGAAACATTTTATCATTCTCAGCCGTAGAATCTGTGAGATAATGAAAGCACCTTTGCAGGTTAACAAAAATAATAATAAAATGCAGATATTTTCCCCCCATATGCTGTAGTTTGGAATGCGACCAAATCACACAGTAATGTAGAGTGTTATCACCAAATGAGCCAACTTCGGGAAATTCTACCATTGCTTTTGAAAATGTACGATGGTATGTATGATTTATTTTAACCTCGGCAGCAGCTTCTGCTGAACTTCATCATCCATGTTGCAGCAGTTGTGCTACTGTATCAGTAACCAGTTTGGCTTCAGAGGGAATCATTTTAGAACACATGAATAATTACCAGGCACATACTGTACTAAAGAAAATTTATGTTTTCTGGTTGATGTGCCATGAGATTTTAACTTTTTTTTTTTTTTTTAATTTCCTAATCAACGTTGGAAATGTATTAGCATAATTTAATGCTGGCTATGACTGATGACATGTTTATTTATGTCTGTCTTTCCCTGACGATGATGAAGGCATACAAGCTGATAATTACTCGGGTCTTTTTTCTAAAGAGCTTTGTCATCTTGTTTTGCTGAGAAGTTGGCAGAAGCTGTGGCCTTTGGAGGCATTTCTGATTACTTTTACTACTTGTTGATCCTTATTCATTACTTCAAATGTGCATATTGCACTGTTTGCTTAGCTCTGTGTACTCAATCACCAAATTGATTTTTATTGCTGCTGTGCTGTGCCATGATGTGAACATTTTTTAGACAATCAGGAGGCTTAGGGGTTGAATTGGTTGTCATAAAGTCGAGTCATTTAAATCTGTGAGTAGTTTATCAAACACTCTCTGCAAGACTTGTTTTCCACCAGTCTGATTGTTTACATCTGTGACATGACATTGATAATACTCAACAGCTTCAGTCGTACATTCTCAATAGACAACCCAGTCGCCAGAAAACAACTCCTGGCATTATATTATCGTCACACCATAGGATATGTTGAATGTTGATGTTGATTCTGCACCAACAATCCATTTTAATAAATATGTTTCTTATCAGCGTTGTATCACACTTGCATAAACACACAATGTCTTGTTGTTAACATTGTGAAAAGACTGCTTAGGTTGAGGCTACAAAACTACTTGATTAGAGTTGCAGCATGTAGAATCTGGCGGCGTCTATCAGTGAGGTTGCAAATTGCAATCAACTAAAATTTCCCCCATGTGATAAATGTTTAGGAGAAGTGTGGTGGCAGATGCAAAAACATGAATGTCCCTGATATGGCAGCTGGTCTGTGTTAAAATAATAACACAACGATGTAACATAACAATATAATGTAACAATGTAATGTGACAACATAATGTAATGTAACAGCATAACAGTGTAATGTAACAACGTAACTTAACAGCATAATGTAACAATGTAACAGAACAACATAACAATGTAATGTAACAATGCAACATAAAAACACAACATAATGTTATATAAAAATGTAATGAAACAGCATAACATAGAATGTAATGTAACAATGTAACATGATAACTTAACATAACAACTTAACAGAACTACGTAACATAACAACACAATATAACATAACAATACTAAGGTAACAATGCAACGTAACAATGTAACAACATAATGTATAGGGGGGTAATAAGGATGCACTTATACCAGTGCTGGATTGGATATTGGGCTGATACTGATCTAAATAGCTGGATCACGTATCGGTGACAATGGGGATAAATCTATTCAATTTATACGTTATATTACATACTGGAATTTTTAATCCGGTTATGACCAATTTGTTGCCACATTAATAGGATGATTTGTAATTCTTATTAATTTTGAAAATTTTTTTCACCAAATTTCTAGTGTAGGATTTATTATTTTAATAATAAAGAACAGTCTATGTATTTATTGGTCATTGATCATTACAAAGTTAGGAAAGAAATATTTAATTCAGGCCAGATATCACCTTACACAGAAAATAGCATACAACCCATTAATTTAACACTGGCATCGGAACTGTACTTGGTATCGGTGCATCCCTATAATGTAGCTACATAACGTAACAACATAATGTGACAATGTAACATAATTAGTGCAAATAAATAATAACCACCCATAGCAGGCTTTCTTACATTACCTAACAAATGTAAAGTCAACATTTACTTTTGATTTCACATGGGACATGAACAACTGACTCCTGGGTAAAAGTCCTGTATTTGTGTGACCCCTCCCATCCACCCTCAGTGGACTTTCTCACTTGTTATACTCTTTATTTTACCACATTACTGTCAATAGCAATCCCTCGATATACTAGCTTATGCCACTTGCGCTGAACGACTGCAAAAACCATGAGGCATCTCTTCCAAATGAAACGTGATACACAAGCGTTGATTTAACAGGTTTCTTTTCTTCGAATGAATAGCCTTGTGGAGTTAAAGCTTTGATGAGAAGGTATTCAGCAGCAGCAAGTGGATGCCTGGCTGATTGCTTCATGTGTAACTTGGCATAATGCGGCTCTTTACAAGAAAATACATGAGAATACAAAGCTCAAGTTTAAACCTCAAATTAAACAGCACCACCACAAAGCTCCCACACATTCAGGGGAGGCGATTGCTTCACACCACTGCTGACTGTGTCAGATGTTATTTACTTGTCCTGTTTTATTTCTCATTCTATAATAAATATGATGTTTGGAGGAAAAGAATACAGTCGGCTCATACCCTCATCGTAAATATCTTTCTATTTATGGCCTTCAGTTATTCACAAGGAGGTCTGAGTGTACACAGTGCATCGCTATGTGATGTTTCGACTATTTCAATGGCACAGTTGGGAGATGTTTTCTCGTGAGTGACCATGGGGCCTCTAACTGCAGCACTATAATAAACAAATACTGTTTATAGATGGTTTACTAACCAGTTATTAACTATTAACAAAGTGTTACAAATATCTGTTTATATATGTTTTACAGACGATTTATTTAAGGTTTACAAATACAGTAATATCTTAATCATTAACATATTTATCATATACAAAAATGTTATAATATGTGCATCAATGAACTGTTAAAAT
The DNA here is from genome assembly GCA_947000775.1 of Pterois miles. NCBI lineage: Eukaryota > Metazoa > Chordata > Actinopteri > Perciformes > Scorpaenidae > Pterois > Pterois miles. The sequence continues at coordinate 2,424,952 of CAMQGK010000550.1, read as the reverse complement.
AACAAGTGATAGTATTATTAAGAATTAGTAAACATTATTATCATTTCTTTGTTTGTTAACATTAAAACTATTACTATTATAAATTTAATTAACCATCAATTTACCATTTATAAATGATGGTTATTATAAAGAAAAAAATCCATATTTCTGAGCGATGCTTGCTAAAGAAATAAACTGATGCTCTGTATATCATATACACCTCTTCAGACATACTGTTGATTACATAAATTAAAGGAATAGTTCAGCGTTTTTGGGTACTTTCTTGCCGACAGTCAGATGAGAACATTGAGAGTGGGGCCTTTCTTCTCATCTCTCTCTCAGCAAGAAAACAACTTCCCAGAGAATTTTCCAAAAAAATGTCAAACTATTCCTTCAAACCTATTATTTATTCTTTCCATCTTGAGACAACTAAATACATTTAAGGTATGAGAGCACACTGACACATTAGATGAACTAGAAATACAGTCTGCCCAGCAAACAGAGAAAAACAGTTGAGTTCAATAAACTTTATCCATCCCCCCAGGCACGAAAACAACAAACACATGCTACAGCACCCTATACAATGCTGCATCAGCTGTACACACTATCCACCAGTTACTGATACATAAAACTATAGCCTCCAGTGCAGCAATAAACACGGTGTTGTGAGATGTTAGGAAATATAGTTCAGTTACATTTATTGTTGTTAAATGGAGTTTCAGCACTTGGGAGTGATGTAATATTACAATACATGAGGCAAAGTTTTGCTTTTAGTGCCAGTTAAATTGCTAAATCTGATTACAAGCTGCTGTATTAGATGTTGTAGTGCAGACAAACACGAGGAGCTGTATTGGTTTTCTACCTTTATTGAGCGACATATTTCTACTCTAGTACTGTATAGTGAAAGTGCTGCGTGTGTGCGTCTGCTTTGAAGAAGTTCTAGTAATATGGTACTCAATTAAAAGGCAAAAGGATTTCACTGCTTATTAACAGCTTTTTTCTCAAAGGGATTGGTGTTGGTATTATTGTGACAGCAAATCCCATTTTTAAGACTCTCCAGATAGCACACAGGCAGGCCTGGAACCGCTGGACTCACCCTGAAAATCCTTCTGTTTTGACACATCATCACCATCCTTCAGCTGTCATGATTGACAGGAGTCAAACCCGTCCTTAGACCTGCGTACTTAGCCTTGTTTTTCCCAAATACTTCACAAGCTTTTAACTGGCTCAGAGGTCAAATGATTCAACTAAGTAGCTTCACTGGAGAGTTTCTTGTTCTTGAGCAACCAGAAGGTCAATTAACATAAGTAAAGAGCTGTCAAATATCAGCAGTGTTTACCAGGATGAGAAACATGACAGCAACTCTGTAGTGGCTGCATGATATGCTTTGGTTATTAAAATCAAGTCAAATATAATCAAATTTGAGACCAAACCAAAGTTGTGTATCTATTATTTTGTGCCAGTGGTAACATTAAAGCAGCTGTAGGTAGAATACTTTTGGCATCATCGGGCCAAAAAATCCATAATAACCTTTCATCATATTGTAATTCAAGTGTTCTGAGTGAAAACTAGACTTCTGCACCTCCTCATGGCTATTTTCAGGTTTTAAAAAATCTAGCCTGTGACAGGAGACTTTGGCCAAGCACAGGTCATTTCAGAAAGACAGCGTTCCTATTGGCTGTTCGGTCAGCGAAGGCAGCTGTCAATCCCTCGCAAACTCTAATCAAATGGTCAAACTAGGCAGCGCTGATCAAATATGAATCAATATGTTACTGTAATGCCTATTTTTCTCCTCAAATGTTTTCAGAAACATCTTGTAGTTCCTGTTCAGCTGTAAAATGAGAAAGTTGGCTCCAGCTGGTGGGCGGTGCTTGGTAATTCCTCAACTGATCTCCACATGGCTGTCAGGTCAAAACTTATCATTTAACAGCTGGACAGTACATTAAAATATTTTTCTGAAAACATTTGAAAATAGGCATTACAGTAATAGAATATTGATTGGTATTTGATCAGCGCTGCCCAGTTTGACTTGATAGTTTGTGAATGATTGACAGCTGCTAAGAGACAGCAGAGTCCAGCTCAGCTCTGATTGGTTGTTTTCATCTGGTCCGTCATGTCTTGCAGATGCCATCAGGAGCACTGGAGGACTCAGAGGAACGTGATTTTTTTCAGATTACCTGTCTCATGCACTACTGTCAGGATATGAATAGGATATGTCTGTGTTATGAAATTAACTTTTTAGAAATCATATTTGCTCCAGTTCTACCCACCGCTGCTTTAAACCTGTTGTCCAACTCTTCCAAAATGTGCTTTTGGCTACCAACGGCTAATTTTGTCCTCAACACTTGTTTTTAACAGGAGCTTATAAAATGTATTCATTAAAGCCTGGGTGACATGCTTTAATTAAAATAAAAATCATGCCGCTTTATTCGGTTTATAAAATAATAACAACACAAGCTGCAGTGACAGCTCATGTACAGAGCTGCAGGGCAGGCTGAAAATACCTGCAGGGCTCACAAAGAAAGGCTCCACAAGAGAGATGAACGAAAAACAACTGGATGAAATGAACTGAAAAACAGGAAGACTGAAAGAACACGCACACGCACACACACACATCTTAGATATGATTTCAGAGGCCAATTTCCTATTCGATCTGGTAGACTATTATATTTTTTCAATAGACCATTCCAGTTTTTGGTTTTGAGATGAACTCTGGTCTTGGTATCTTCTCAGGAAAGTGACATCAGTCTCTGAAGTGGCTCTCGTGTCCGAGCTGTGAATATTGTCATTACAGCAGGAGTGAACAGATCATTGGAAATTGGGAAAAAAAGAGGAAATTCAATAGCAAAAAACCCTGCCACTTAAGACAAAAAAATACTTAAAGGGTGAATCAATTATTTATTCATTTATTATTTTTTTTTAGGTTATATATCTGTAGCTTCCCAGTGGTGTTCTTTATGGATTCAAATCCAAGAATTCATATTTTGGTCAAAGTATGTATGTTTTAGCATCAAAATGATGTACAGTATCCCCTCCCCTTCTTTTGCATGTAATGGGGACACTGCCTCATATACAGTATATAAATACATCTGTATAGTCAGCTTATTACTTACAGTAACTTAGACAGTGGTCGGCATGCTCCCAGTTTAGAGATGCAAACAAGGGTTCTGGGTCAAAAGCTTAGTGATGTACTCCTGTGGGCACCATGTTAGTTTGGATCTGGGAGTCACACAATAATACAAATCAATGTAGTTGTAGACCAGCAACTCCCATGTTCAGTGAAGTTAAATTAGTCTTGTGATTTCCAAAAGAGCATAGTAACCCATTCAGTTCCCTGTTGGAAATGGCTGTCTGATGGGAAGCAGTGAAATAGTCTAAATATAAGATACAATGAAGTGGATATAGATTTTTATGTTAGGTGTCTTCAATACATTTTTCAGCTGCTGTCGTCTACAGATGCTTTACCTCGCCGTCAGACAGCTCGATCTGACAGTAACTGTTATATTTCTTCAAAGCCACAAGACTCCATTGATAAAAACAGCAATCTTACCTCACAGAACATGGGATTATACATCCAGCGCCATTTAAAAAAAAAAAAACGAACTAACTCTTTCAGTTATTTGCAAACTTAGCTAATGTTGACTCAGCTAGTACTAGCATTCACATTATTTGTAACTTTATTGATTAGCTTACTTTGGTAACCTACAGTATGCCACTGCTCAGTGGGCATTTTCTCTTGAAAACTCTTTATTTATTTATCTGATTAACTAATTAAGGAGAGACAAAGAATGAATGCAGTTGAATCAACACCCCTGACAACAAAATTGAACCTAATGAGCTTCATATACTGTATGTATAATGTGTTATTGTATTGGATTGCCTCATTTTGTACATTTGTCAAAGACCTTGATATGATTTCACATACCTCATAATTAAGCGCCTGTTCATCCATCAGGTGATGTCTTTTATGTGTGCAGGGTTGAGCTCCAGTTCGTGTTGTAGTATTCGTCTCCTGTCACCTATTTTCAGGCCAGAATGAATCAGCTTCTCCTCTCTTTTTTGTTCATTTTGACACCCGACAAAACTCATCGCCTCAAAGGGAATTGGAGTAGAGGGTCTTGTTTTGTTCTGGCAGTTCTTTCAGGAATGGCCATCAATCAGGTGATCTATTGTGTTAGTGAGGGACCTTTCTGTATTGAATTCATCACTTGCTGCAAAAAGCAGATGCGACAAAGGTATTGAAAGTTTGCAGGGTGCATTATAATCTGACGTGAAAGAGCCACGGTGAAAGACGAGGGCCAGTGCTTCATAATGATTCCACTGCCAGTTTATATGTCAGGACGACGTGACCCCATTGGACGGCGCCTCGGCTTTGACAGAATTTGTATTACATTGATATTCTCTCATGATTATCCTCCACAGACCATGTTCTGTTATAGCGATCCCCACAAAACAAAAGGAGCAGCTCAGATTATATGGCATTTTCCAGTGATTGAAAATAAAACCAAGATTGTGATGAAGCACCACAATAAAAGAAGACTTGAACCCCTTTTATAATTGCATTTTTTCATTGACAATAAAAAAAAGCACAGTAATCTTTCTGATTGCAGCTGTTTAATCAGTCTGCCATTGAGGTTTTTTGAATATGTTTGTTTCTTGACAGATTGTTGAGCAATATTTTTCCATGCAGCAACCAAATGTTGATGGATTTGGTAGAGTGTCAGCAAGCGGGAAGAAAAGAGAGAAAACAGAGAACAAGAGTTGGTTTAGATTTGTCCATTTTGCCTGATGCTCCAGCTGATCGATGAGAGGGTCCGTCGTGAGCTATCGGGAACACATTTGCTTCTTGTTTCTAGAGGAACTGGGGAAGGAGTACTTTGTAAGTCTTAATTTGCTGTCATTGTCAGTCAATGCCTGGAACTGGCCAGACGAAGGATAAACAAAGTGTAGACTCTGTTTAGAGAGCCATGGATGGGGTACCAGAAACAAAGCAAGGATCCTGGTGGACTGTGTGCAGCATTTCTGTGGATGAGGACTTTGAGAACAATGCATGTTTGTTTTGGGTTAAGAAAGAAATAGAGATTATTTTGGCAAGCCTCTGGGTTAGTGATTCCCAAAACCACACTCAAATCCAGAACTTGTTTCACAGCATTTCTCAGCCTTTGCAGGACCCTGCAGAACTAATATTGCCTTTTCAGACCCTCATACTTGTTTATCTCAAATGTCTATATCAACAACAAGTACTCTTTATTAGAGCTAATGCAAATGTTTTTTTGAGGCCACTAATTTTTTTTAATGCATGAACACAATCGACCTTTCAGTTCTAAAGCTCGAGTGAAGCTACTGGTATCATGTGAAACTGGAAAACCTGACAAATTCATTGATTGATTGTCAACCCTGTCACGCTAGCTTGTTGTGAAGGATGCTGAATAATGTTTGCTCTTAACTTGGGCTAAATTTTGGCGAGGTAAAACTGGCATGGCCATTTTTTAAAGGGGTCCCTTGACCTCTGACCTCCAGATATGTGAATGTAAATGGGTTCTATGGGTTCCCACCAGTCTCCCCTTTACAGACACGCCCACTTTATGATCATCACATGCAGTTTGGGTTAAGTCATAGTCAAGTCAGCACACTGACACACTGACAGCTGTTGTTACCTGCTGGGCTGGTGGCGCAGGTACGAAGTGACGCCACTGCAGCCTACGGGTCACTCAATGGGCCAAATTTAAAATGCTTGCGCACTGACTTGCCACTCATGATTAATTGCATTAATTTTTATAGCGCGTTAATTTGCAGCGTAATTAATTAATCTAATTAGAAAGAAAGAAAGAAAGAAAGAAAGAAAGATATTCCTTTATTAGTCCCACAGTGGGGAAATTCAGTTTTTACACTCTGTTGTTCACACAGTACATATACATGCGTCAATGGAGAGATGTCAGAGTGAGGGGGCTGCTCCTGACAAGCGCCCAGAGCAGTTGGGGGTTTGGTGCCTTGCTCAGAGGCACCTCGGCAGTGCCCAAGAGGTAAACTGGCACCTCTCCAGCAACCAGTTGGTCTTGGTCCATGGGGGACTTGAACCGGTGACCTCCGCGTCCTAACCCAAGTCCTTACGGACTGAGCTACTGCCGCCCCGCGTTAAACCGACAGCCCTAGAAAAAATATATATCTTATATTATAAATGCAGCTTTTATGCTCTGTGAATTAATCATCTTTGAAGTTTTGGATGTTTTACTGAGGATTTTCCTGTTTGATCAACCACAAGCTTGTCTCTTACTCTGGTTTTCTTTTTATTGAAATTTTTTTGGAGTTCTCTGCCTCGTGGTTTTCTCCCTGCACCGTAATTATCCCCTGGCCCTCATAATGATGGCAGTCTGCATCTCCGGTGCTGTGGTGCTTGTTAGGCTAACGGTCAAATCTGTTTCAGGCTCATTCTTTCTCACCTACCTCAGTGTAACTTTCAATTGTTGCTGTGTAAATGATTAAAAAAATAATATTAATGTGATGTTCCCACCCTCTGCCAGCCCGGACCAACATGGCTCCCACACAGTGTCTGTTCAGAGGTCTTCTGTGGAACAGTTTTGTCAGCTGTGTGGTGTAGGAGTGGGTAATGACATACTTACTACAGATGTCTCTAATGAGTCATGACAGGCAAACATTGGAACGCAGTCGTGGTTATTAAATTTACTGGGGCTTGATTTGAATAGTTGTACCCCTGATTGCATGGTGAACGAGAAGAAAGTGCTGCTTGTTACTGAAATACGTTATATAACACATAAAAAAAACTACAACCCCATCGATTTGTCTTTACAATCACACGGCATTTCTTGACAAAATTCACAGTTGTTTGTGATTTTTGCCAAACCTACAGGACACCTCTTATTGTATTTCCTTTTGGAAGATGTTACAGGCAAAGTCTTTATCACACATGATTTGGCTTCTCTTGCTTGTGAAATCTTGCACCATTTACCATGAATCTAAACTCGGGCTGTCAAAGTTAATGAGATAACACAGTAACGCTAACTCGTTGTAATGCCACTAATTTTTTAATGCATGAGTGAAACTTACAATTTGTAGGTTGAAGCTAGAGGGAAGATATCGACATATGAAACTAGTACCGAAGGAATCTATTGGTACCAACCATGTCACACCACTACTGTCAATACTAGCTTGTTTCAAAGGAAGCTAAATATGGAAAAAAAATGGAAAAATAAGAAAAAACATTTTCAAGGGGTCTCTAAACCTCTGAGCTCAAGATATGTGAATGTAAATGGGTTCTACGGGTACCCACGAGTCTCTTCTTTACAGACGTGTCCACTTCATGATAATCACATGCAGTTTAGGGCAAGTCACAGTCAAGTCAGCACACTGACACACTGACAGCTGTTGTTACCTGTTGGGCTGCAGTTTCATGTTTTTCTATGTTGCCATGGGTTTCTGGACAATATTTGTCAGTGTTTTATGTTGTTAATTAATTTCCTATAATAAATATATACATACATTACATAAAGAAAGCATATTTGTCCAATCCCATATTGATAAGAGTATTAAATCCTTTTAGAGTACATTTTGAACAGATAAAAAATGAGACTAATCATGATTAAATAATTGAATCGATTGACAGAAAATATTATACATTTCCTTGCAATCCATGAATGCCGCAAAATAATAACTTTTAAGTACCAATAGAAACTCACACCCTTATAGCTCAACAGAATGTTTTATATTAGATGATTCTGCAAAAACCTTCATACATGCAATTATAATGTTTGAACTTGGTAACAGTTTGGCATTTTTGGAAATATGCTCATTTAATTTTTGCTGGAGAGTTAGAGCATAAACTGGATACTACTTATATCCGTTAAATATAAGGCTGGTTAGCTTAGCACGAAGACAACAGAAACAGGGGAACAGCTCACCTGGCTCTATAGCGGTAACAAAATCCACCTCGATACTCTACAGCTCATTAATTAACAAGATGATATGTTGTTCGTTTAATCAGTACAAAATTGACATTTTACAGGGAGTCATGTGCCGGACTACATCTTGGCTCTGAGTTGTTGCCAGGCAACCAGCGGAAACTCAAGGAAGTTACTGGTACCAGCCAAGAAAGAATACTTGACTGAAATTTGAACTCAGACAAAAAGTCAAGTGAAAGTGCTACGGATCTCCAATACTTCCAAGAAACTCTCCGATTATATCACAAAATTCGGTTCAAGGTGAATCAGTTTCTGCCTCGAGAAGTTGGGATATGAGTGTAGTTAACAGTGGTGGCTGGTTTCTCAAAAATGGTGTGGATAAGAGGAATACCAACAACTATAAAAAATTGTGTATATGTTTGTCTGTGTGTGTGTGTGTGTGTTTAGGAATAAAAGATGAAAAGAAAACATCAAATTTACTGTAAGAAAATACTGTTTTGCACTAGCAGAGTGGAGCACTTCCATTCTCGCAGTTAGTTTACAGTCATTCAGGGCTACTAACTGTTGCATTAGTTAATATGCTACTGTATTCATCTATCTCGTTACTGCTAGTTCGTCACACTCATATACTGTACATGCAGTGGTAGAGAACTGAAGAGGAAACTTGGAAATCATCATTGGACCAATGCAATGTCAGTATTGCATTCTTCTGGTTGTTGACTGGTAATATGACCTCCCTTGGGGTGGCACTTTATGTATTTTGGCCAATCATAAATTAGCATGAAAAAAAAGAAATACACTGAACTGATAGAAGAGGTCCCGCCTCAAGGGAGGACAGGGACCCGCCATCCTCCCTTGCCCCCACCACCACTTTCTTTCCTGCCTTTATTGAATAAAGGATTTTTTTCCAAAAAAAGGTATTTCGTAATTTATTATTTCAGTTATTCTTTTTTTATATTTTGATCTCTCTCTTGCCTCTCAGAAAAACAGGAGGAGCAGTTAATGTGTCTTGGCGAACTGAGGTGATATAAAGGCTTGAAGAGAAACATATTTTGAGTGATTAACAATCAGCTGCTTGCTTGCACTTCCCTTACCATTAACTAAATTTACATTTTGTTTTTTGTTGCTTCAGCGACTGCCAAGACGTCAATGAAGGGTAGAATCAAACCTTAAAAACATTTCTTCACCAATCTGTGGTTGACGTCGGCGACTTCCCCGCTTCTCTATAGTCGGGGGGGAAATACTTGATGGACTTAAAAGAAGAAGATTGGTGGCCACCTTTATAATGCCCTTCTCTTTGAATCCAGTGTGAGATTAAGGGAAAGGTTCTCCTTTGAGACTTGTGAGATAAAGAGTTCGTCACTCCCAACGGCCTCGAGAGACTCTGCAGAAATGATTAGGTTCATGTGCCACTCAATTATCTGTTCCCTTAAAGCATTCTCTTTGAGGATGCAATTATACGGGATGGATGTGAATGAGAATGTTGGACACTGTGATGTGGGGCTGGCCACTGGTGGAGCTTAAAATTTGGTCGACTTAATAGATCACACATGTCTTGGCAATGTTTGTGCTTTCGTTCACTAGACAAGAGTCATATTCTGTACGGAAAAAAAAATGAGGGGGGAGGGGGTAGGGGACAGCATGCAGAGAGAATGACGTTTCCCTTTTCCATCTGTTCAATTAATTTGCCATGAAAAGTGCTCCTGATGCTTTTATAAACTTTCAGTGTTTCTCTGCCACTTTCTTCTGACTCGATGCCACCGACCAAAAACAAGTCGGACACTGTTGTTTTTCTGTTCAGACTATCATGATGGTGTTGTTATGGCCTGGATCCTGGGTCTTTATGGAGAGCTTTAACTGTACGCTGCCTGCCTCGCCAGATCAGGTTTCTTCTGTTCCCCCGCTGAATCTCCCTCAGGCCCAGCTGCCTGGCAAAGCATTCATGATTAAATGTGAGACACGAGCCATCCTGCCAAGAGAAAGCTGGAGGAGGGGCTGCTGGCTTAGGACGACCACAGTTTGGAATTTCTTCGCTGTTTGTCATACACACACACAGAAAAATGAAAGCAGATGTAGAAGCAGAGGGAGAGGGGAGAGGAGGGGGGGAGGCAATCATCAAAGACAAGAGGTCTCTCAGGCAATAGACACTGTAGGAATAAATTTAAAAGCAATATTTGCAAAGCAATATAAGCCATATAGAGAACCACCAGCCAAGTGAGGGTTTAATTATACAAACATTTCTCACCGGGAGCGAAAGTTCTCATTGGCTGGGCTTAGTGGGCGGAGCCAATAACCGCCGTTTTTTCTGGCTAACATGCTAAGATACATTAAAGCTCCACTAATATTATAATTATATGGGAGGATGAAGTAAGCAAATCTTTTTATATATATATATATTAACAGTGAATGAAATGATTGTGTGTGAGAAGGCCTTCTTGAATTATGATCACACAGAGAAAATATCTCCCAATGGAACTTTTTTAGCCTCTTTAACTCATTGCTTTTGTTTTATAGCCTTCAGATTTACTGTCTAGTTCAGCGTCACCCCTCCTACAAACCCCATTTCCAGCACCACCAAGTAGCCTCCAGCACCAGCAACCAACAGTAGACAGCCAGTTAACACTTTAAAACCCCTTTCCTACCAAAATGAGTGTTTTTTAACACTCTGGAAAATCTGCTAAAAATAGGCAATAGACTGCTTTCCCATTATAAGTATACCAGAGCTGTTCCACTGGCCTTCCTCATTTTTTCCTGCTGTGTCACGTTTACCGTCACAGATGCACTGGCCAGCGCCAGAGGCAGGGTAAGTAAACAGTAAAAATATTTTAATGGTTACTTCTTTTTTATTCAAACTCTCAAACCAGAGTTTGTGATTGTTGGAACAGTTTCATTTTGTTTCTGTTGAGTTTTAATGTTGCACATTTCAATGATCAGTGAGGTAAAATTATTGCTATCTGACTGGAGTCTGGTGGCTTTGAGGAGAGCATATTAATAGTAGCCTATGTATGTTTTGCACATTAATAGTCCATCAGAAAAGAAGTGAAAAGCGTTATGTAAATGCAAGTCCATTTACCATTTACCATCAGCACTGCCTAGTTTGAACAGTTCATGAGTGAAGACCTGAGAAGTGAAGCCTGGAAACAGAGCGATGAGGAGGTGCAGATGTCTAGTTTCTCTCAGAACCTGAATGACAACATGCTGAAAGGTTATTATGGAAAAAAAAAAAGCATTCAGCCTACTGCAGTTTTAAACTGTTCCTCTATAGAGAAAAGTCTGGAGCAAAGACAAGATAATATTATGCTCTTGCTAGTTACTCCTTAATAATAAAAAAAAGCAAAAACACCTCAGCTGCTTCTTCAAACAGTGCATACTAAGCTGTTTTCAAGTTTAGCCAGTCCATTCCAAAACAGGTCTTTCATAAATATTTTAAAAAATGGAAAGAAAAAAATGTACTCATATCTACACTGTTTTTCGATTTGCAACTAATTCATTCTCTTTAGCTCCCCTCATTGAGGTTTGAGTCAAAAGATGCATAATAAGTGTTTTTTTTTTCTACCTCCAAATAAATGAGAAAAGAGTCAGCTGAGTGCTACCTGCAGTAAGGGTGGAGTCGAGGGTCATTAGGGGAAATTTGTCTTACCTGGTCGGAGTCGTCGGCATCTCTGTTTCTCTGTATGTTTGGTTACATTTGGTTTCTTTTTCTGCACCAACTATAAATGCAGCGAAGCAGCGATCACACTGAATTCCTCCCCTGAATCTAGTTCTCTTCACACTATTTCCTTTAATTTTCGAGGCAACTATCACATGAAAGTACAGTGGGAAAACTTCACTCGAGCTTTTTCCCAATTAGCATAAATCAGCTGCAGCTGTGTTGGCTCATTCGCTGTGTGTAAACATGCAGAGATAGAAGACAGTTGGATGAACAGTATCAAGTCAGATGTAAAGGAATGCGCCGGTTTGATCACTTTTGCCACCCCCCCCCCAAAAAAAAAAAAAAAAGACATGAGTGTGAATGTAAAGGTGGGCGATGTTGTGGAGCTTTAATTTTGTGCTGTATGATGGAACAATGTGAGACCCCATCATACAATAGAAGTTTTAAGAATGTCAATGATTTATCTTCCACTATGCTCAGCTTTAATGGTTCTCTATATTCAGAGCATTAATATAGCATCAAACTATTTTCTATGTAAAGATGTAGAGGAGTAATATCCACCTGAGCAGAGAATGAAGTCACTCTCCCTCGGTGTGATCTGAGCTTGTCCTTCCTTTGTTGACATTGCCGGGGTGGCCACAACTGTTTTTAGTGAATATCCATGCATATCAGCATGCCCTAATGGCTAGCTCATGACTGCTGCTTCATCCTAACCGATGGTGGCGTCGCACTGCACTGCTGGCACTGTTAGCACAAGCCGTTCTCACCCCCAACTTTATAAAATACCGCTGTTCAGTAAGTGCCCCTCTGCATCTGAAACCAACGCATGGAGGCACCCTTTAGCAACAGTATCTGACAAAACCAGGCTTTAACTAAAAATAACTTTGACTTAACTCATCACGTCACTCTTTAGTGACGTGACTCGTCGGCATCTTCAGTCACGTGAGTCGTTAAGTACCGCCAGCCCTGTGAGTCACGAGACACTAGTCAGGGTCAGAGTCCTTATCTCTGTCTCTTTCAACCCAACTGACTGAGGCAGATGATTTCTGCTTGTTAAAGGAAAGGTTTTTCTTGCGACTGTTGCACAAGAATGCATGCTCATGGGGGACCTCTCGTTGGGTCTCTAAATTAGAGGCTACAGTCTAGACCTGCTCAATATGAAAAGAATCTTGAGATAACTTCAGTTATGATTTGATGCTATATAAAAATAAATTGAATTGAACAGGAGTTAACATCAACCACATCCATTTACTAAACCCTAATGGAGTGGTTGTGTTGCCTAAACCTAACTTCCTGTGAAAACGGAAGTTTATTTTGAAAGGACAAGACAAGCGTATTGACACGCCGTCCCCCATGTGTCAGTGTGATGCCGAGGGACACCGATCAAGTGGCACTATGTGACAAGTCAGGAGTGAAAATGTATTAGTTGGCACCATTCGCTGTGAGCAGCCGGCTCAGCCGTTAACATGTTGAGAACTGTGGGGAGACAATAGAAATTCTCCCAATTACGAATTCAGCACGTTTAATACAACTGAGGTCTATTTTCAGCCTCTAGAATACAAACAGAAATCTCATGTGCCTGTCACAGTGAGATGTGTGAACATCTATGGACTGCAGACCTGCTGGAATATTTTAACTTTTGTTGAATTTATTTCCAGGTTTTTGCACCCCTGTTAAATTATTGCAGGGTTTTTGAGGAGCTTTTTGTCTCTTTAATCTCTTGCGAGTTTGGTAATTGTTTTGAGAACATAACTATGAGCATGAATCATGACATTTTGCAAACACTTTGTGTTTTTTTTACGTGTTCTCAAAACATGTATTGACTCTATAAATGCATGAGAACAATGCGAGAAAAAAAAATGCAATTAATAATTAATCTGTTTGGGTAAATCTGACATTGCATCTACAGTTGCCATTTTTACACTGAACATTTCTGTTAGTCTGTGTGTTGTATTACCTGGAATATGGTCCAGCAGCTGTTGTCAAGAGTCAGTGGGAGAGAAAGACTGAGAGGAGGGAGGACTGTGAGAGAGACAAAGAAAGCGAAACAGAGAACAAGCCGTGGTGTCTGATTGAGGTGTTTGATCCAGGTCACACTGTGGTCTAATCATTGGAGCTGTGGATAGCCACCGTCGGTGGGTTGTTTTATAAAGGAGAGATGGTTGTGCAGGCCTTTTCTCTAGGACCTAATTCAATTGAAGAATAAATGAGTTCTGTTAGTAATTTGGAGATAACCTGTGCAGTGGCTGAGCTTAAAGGAAGATAAGAAACGACACAGAAATGAAGACAAGAAAACGAGACAATTTTTCACCCTACCTTCACTAAATTCAACTTTTCCCAGTCTTCCTGAAACTTTAATTAAAACACACACTTGCATGCACATTGCACACACGGTCGTGCTCATGAGGTCGCACATCCAGCAGATAATCCAATAGGAGCAATCAAGTTGTTTGAAAGAGATCAGTAGAGAGCGAGCGGTGAGCCTAACTGAAGCGTCTCTATCCGCCCCTCTGTTGTTAAGATTAATCAGGGAGGCACACTCTGAAAGTCAATGGTCCTTTGAGTCGTAAAACAGAGGTGTAGTGGGGATTTTTAAAGGGTCAGTTCATCAAAAACCCACACACAAAAAAATATCTCACTTACTCCTACTGGTGTCTTTCTAAGAACATAATGTTGGTTTTATTTGTGCAGGTTTTGAGGTATCTCTGTGATTATTACCACTTGACCCAAACACAAGGGAAGCAAATAGAAGCTTTGAATGGTTTTCTACAAGAGAAATAAAAAACTCACGAAAACAGTCCACCGTGGTGGCAGAAGAGTGAACAGATTATTATTTAAAATGTAATTTTTTTGGACCATTTAAGTAGAAAAAAGTGTCATTGACCTCCATTGTTTTGGGATGGCAGCAGAGATTTGGCATGTCTAACTGAATGGCTAACCTCATAACCCCACAAATGGCATAACATTACAAGGACATTCTGTGTCATGAGAACTTATTTCAGCCTTTTCGCGTGTCATTTTTACGCCATGCAGTTAGGTTTAGGCTACAAAAGCACTCACTTAGGTTTAGAAAAACATCATGGTTGGGCTTAAAATTAGTACATAAATTAAGTGCATCCAAAAACATAAACTTTACGTGTCTTAAAAAAGGCTAAATGAGGCTACTGAGCACCATCATGTCGAACACTAGTCAGTCTTTAGCTTAGTGGTGGTGACGTGGAGTCATGTGATCGTGGTGTAGTTTGTTTGTAGCCTAACGTTAGCTTTTTACTTCTGGTGATTATATTTACGCTTCAGAAATGATAAAAGTGGTGTTCATAACACACAATTATCTTGCTGAACAAAACATGCAAGTATTGTAATTGTTTGTTTGCCACAGATCTTATTTTCTGCAATAATCCAAAACCCCCTTTGAATTTTTGTCGAGGGACGTAAATTGCAGAAAAAAAAACCAAGTCTGAACACAGTGAAAGCTAACTACAGTTGCTACATTGGCAATTTTATGGGAAAAACACAAACTCTAAAAGTACTCTTGTGGTCATATTGGCATAAATGGTGTGAGGCGACAACTCAATCAGATCTCGCCTTGAGAAAATTATGTTTTTGTGATTTGGTTAAGCTGAACCTTCAAAGAGAAAGAAATGATTTCAAATTTTCACAGATATGATATACAGTGTTTACAGTTGGTAGAAAAGGAGCAAATATGAGTAAAAATGGTTATTTTTCTAAAAAGGTCACTATATCCTGGCACTAGTGCATGAGACAGGTAATCTGAAAAAATGATGTGCCTTTGTGGCCTCCAGTGTCCTCCGGTGCTCCTAATGGCACTGACCAACCAATCAGGTCTGAGCTGCAGCCTTGCTGTCTCTGACTAGCTGTCAATCACTTGTGAACTCCGATCAAATGGTCAAACTAGGCAGCCCTGATCTGATCTGATTATGCTGTTACTGTAATGACTATTTATCACATAAAACGTTTTCAGAAACATCTTGTAGGAATTATTTAGCTGTAAAATGAAAAAAAAATTGTGAGATCCGTTGAGGAAATAAACCGCCCACAAGCCAGAACACACTTTCTCATTTTACAGCAAAACAGTAACTACAAGATGTTTCTGAAAACATTTTAAAAGTGAGAAATATGCATATATTGATTCATATTTGAGCAGCGCTGCCTAGTTTGACTGTTTGATCAGCGTTCACAAGTGGCTGACAGCTGCCTCCATTGTATGAACAGCCAATAGGAATGCTCTCTCTCTGAACTGACTTGTCATTTGCCAAAGTCTCCGTCACAGGCTAGATATTTTAAAGCCTGAAAACAGAGCCATGAGGAGGTGTAGAAATGTAGATTTCTCTCAGAACACTTGAATTACAATATGCCGAAAAGGTTATTATGGATTTTTTGCCCGATGATGCCAAAAACTTTGTGTCTACTGCAGCTTTAAACCTGGTAAAAAGGCGATGATGAGAAAAACCTCGGCTTCACAAAAGCAAATATTCCTCTAGACCGAAAGCATCATCTGTGCATCTGGTGTTTGAGACAAGTTGCCCAATGGGGTCCTTGCTTCCAGTCCTCGTTGAAATTACACTGTTACAGCTGAACAAAGAAACATGTGGTTGTAAATGGTGCTGCGAACTACCACATGGTAGCACTTTGTGAATGGGACCATTTAGCGACTTGTCTCCAGCGCAGTTAACCTGATTCCCACACGATTACCAGCCAAACCCACCGCACTGTGCGTTTATCATCGCCCTCTCTCATAGTGCAGCGTGATGGTTGGTGGCAACGCTCTGATCTGCAATTAATGCAGAGTGAGGGCATAACAACTTGTGTGATATATAACAAGCTGCCACACAAAGCAGGGCTCTTCACTCTGTGTCAGCTTTGAGTTTGGCCTTTTGTCCTCAGTCTCTGAGGTGTTTCATTGCATATGTAACATGGTTAATAATGTCTCCACTTCCACTTGGTTCAGTGTTCTGTCACTTTAAAATATATGTGGTTGCCTTTAAGGGAAGGATGCACTGTACGTTCTCCCCACGTTAACTTGACAACTTGTAAGTCACAGTTATAACACTGCAGACTGTTTCTATAGTGTTCATTTTTGGTTCATAATTTTGTGATATTTTGCATTATGTATGCACTACCACAGCTTGTTTGGGGGCTCACTGAACCCCCTAGTGGCCATAGCCAAAAATGCATGTAGTGATATCTATATGTTTTACAATAAAACAGAACAAATAATTTATTGGTGAATGGTGAATAATATCGACCTTGTTGTGTCTTTCTTATTGACGGAATAAGAAACCAACAAGATTGCTTTTTGTGGTCATTTATTTACGTACAGGATGCTATCTGTCAACACTGAATCAATTAAATGTGCACTTTTTTTGTGACACTAGCTTTCTAGTTTGTAGGCTACATTTTATATTGTGACATGTATTGGGCGTGACTTAGGTTACAATATATCTAACAGCAAGTAGGGAACTTTCAGACGACCTCCACCGAGGATTTTCCTCCAGCCAACTACCTCTTATTCTGTTTTTTGAGTGACTCAGCACTTCACCAGTCAGCTGTTCCTCATCCATTGTGGCACATTCAACATGAGCGACAGGAATAAATAGAAATGGGGCGTCCAACAAAAGTTCAGCTCCAAACGTTGCGCTGCACAGCGCTGCGTTGTTTGCAGCCAAGTAGGACATTGTAATAAAACTGGTTCTGTCTCACGTCACATTCAGCTAGGATTGTACACACAGCTTCCCAATACACTAGACCTCTCTGTGTTTTTAACCACACACCACGGGGAAGCCTTCTGTAGGTCTATCAACGAGCAAGGCTCATCTCTGTTTCGGGTTTTGCGGTTTGTGTGAGTTTGGATTCTACAATAATTCTTGCAAGTTTCCATCACTCTATGTGCAGATTATTTGCAATATAAAAATGCACCTGCTGGTGCCTGATTATTAATTTTCATGTAAATTATGCCTCTGTTGTTGGCTACACATCACATTCCCTCTAGATTTCTTTTTTTTTTGTGAACCCCCAACCTAAAACAGCGCCTATGACTGTCATGTACCTCGGGGGAGCTGATACATAGACAAAGACTTGCAACTGTAAATTTGCAAATTCATCTGTTCTATGAACAACTGCATGTAGCCTATGTTGCTAGCTAAATTAGCCATCTGATATACACTAACTAAATTCTGTACACTAACAATGTTCTGTACATATGATTTTTTTGCTGAAAAAATACTTCCGGGTCATGCATAAAATTTATGTGTCATCCCCTGTTCCCCTTTTTCATTCCCAACCAAGCAAGAGACCACCACACCACTTTTTCCTGTGAGATTTCAGTAATTTTGCGAGGTGCGCCCACAGTGCCCAGAAGGGAAGCTCCAGTCCAGACTGCAGCTTGAGAAGGGAGGTGACCAGAGCAGCAAAAATGTAAATTTCAACTTAATTTATGCTTCCCACGCTACTGTAGTCTGTATGAAATGATTCTCATGCTATCACAGCTTGTTAAATATATTACCTTTTGTTGAATATATGCTTTTGTTTTTTTTAACATTAATGGTAAGCACTGACTGATTGGCGCTGCAGCAGCAACTCTGTCAACACAGACGTTGTCTGCACATAATCCTGCACCCAATATTTATGTTACAGCTGTGTTATTTAATGAAAGGTAAATAAAGTTAATGTTGGCCGTTGAAATCATGATATGTGCTCTGTATGGCCTTACGCTGTTAAGCTTAATGATCTTCAGCACACAGGGGAGGCGTTATTTTTCTCCACCTTTCTCAAAAACTGTTGGTCCAAAAGAAATCAGTTAAAGTGTCTAATAGATATCCCCCCAGAGAATGAGCACTAAACATGCTTGTCTGACTCTCAACAGCAGATGAGTGCTCCCTGATGTAGTACTGAAGGGCGAAAAGTGCATATAGACCTGCACAACCACAGTCTACATTACCAAGCTGTGCGTTGCTTGGTAACATGAGTGTTTATGTGAGTATATGAGTGTTATGAGATATATGTTGCAGAGCAGTCCAGTGACCGCACTATTTGTCTATTATCAGGATAACCCAACTCGACTGGGAATCCTGGACTCTGGTGTCTGTATAACACAACGTAAGATCACACCTGTTACACATATAATTAAATAATTTATGCCGTTTTCAAATAAGGCTAACCATTGTTTTCAGCTGTCACACTCTGACGTTGTGATTTGTATGAATTTTGAATCCTGACTGTCACAACAAACACAGCATCATGAGGAAAAATAAAATGCTCTTTTTCCTCAAAATGAAATATTTAGCTGTGATGTGAGGAATCAGGGTTAAGGGTTAAGGTTAGTCGTGTTTGCTTTGGATTCTGGCAGGAACTATGTTGTGTTTCCTGGGCTCTTGGAGAATATGAAAGTATGTTTTTACTGCATTGTATTGACATTTTTTCTTCTTGTCTTTCTTTTTCTTTTGCCACAACTGAGCGGTTTCCAAAAGTAACAAACTGGGCTCAAAGAAAGCGAGTGTGTAAATGTTTAAACCTGGTAGCTTTTTGGTGTCCTGTATGTTTTCTTTCTTAACTCCATGTGTGCATGTTTGGGCACATTTTAGTATTTGTATCCAAACAAGGACAAATCCATTTCTCCTCAATCTCCCAGGACTTGCACAATTTCTTTGGAGGCTCTTTTTCTTCACTTCTTTACTTCTTCTCCCCATGCTCTTTCCCCTCACAGATTTCCCACCACAGATAATTTTCAGTGTCCGCGGCACAGTCTGGAGATTCTCCAGCAGTATTTAGCGGTGGAAGTAAGTAGCTTCAGCAGCTCGATGAAATGCCTTTGAAACCCGGGTGTCTGTCTAAGCGGTGTGTGCTCAGAGCAGAGCTGCACTTGGCCGGGGTGAAGGGGGTGATGGTATGCGTGCAGAATCACAATAGTCACCCCTGTTACGTGGTCTGAAGCGGATCTGAGTTCAGGCAGCTTCTGTGAGTGAGACTAGATGAGACTTCAGAGGGCAGGTCAGGTTTGTATTAGCCCAGTGCTCTTCAAAATCTGTGGAAAATATGCATAGCATGCCAGCGCATATGGTACATCAGAGTGAAAAAAAATACTCTACAACATTCAACTTTAAGCACTCATCTTTCTTTTAAATACCATCTCAGTTCCAATATGAATACACAGAGACTTGAATCCTCTGCTGATATTGCGCAAGAATTTCTTTGGCAGACCTTCATGGCAGAAATCTCAAATAGCTCTCCTCCTCATTGACTGTAATAGGCTGAAAATTGTGGTTTGAGGTGATGGGGTCATATATGTCCCAGTGGTCATTCTTTGCTGCGTAAGCACAGTTTTAAATGACTGTAACCGACTCTGCTGGAGTATTATAAGCTGCCAGATACACTTGTGTTCTTTTTCCTCAAATCAGAGGACAAATTTAAGCTTAATGTGGGGATTTGATTGTTGAGACAATAGCAGATTGGCAACATAAATACATTAGCAGTGGAGCTGGGACTTGTAGAGATCCAGAGAATCCCCTGTGTGAATTTTAAGGGGTTTATTTCCACCTGGAAAATTGAGTATGCACCCATACTGTGTTATTCTCTTTACCCTCCCTCCTCTGTGGGAGTGAGGAATCTAGGATGAAAGCATTTCATCCGTCCATCGATTGCTCCCTCCACCACGAGTGCCGCATCATGTTTTCACTGAAGTGTTTGCCTGAAATCTCAAGCACTGTGGAAACAGCCAATAGTAGAGTTCTTATAGCAACCTGGCTTTCCATAAACCACAATGAACTGCACATTAGTGCCAGTCTGTGGTATCTGCATTCCAGTGAAACAGCAGGGAGGCTGTGCCTGCCACCAGTGTAATTGTTCTGGCTCACTTACAGCCATTATAGTCACTGCATATTGATTGTTTTTCCATGTGCAGGTCTATATGAATATAACATGTGTTCGGATCAGAGCACATGTGAGCATGAACATGTCTCCCCTACAACATATGATGTCAACTAAGGGTCTGGTGTGACTCATCAACAGCAAGGAACACGTTGATTTTGTCGGCAGAGAGCTTATTTTTATTTTATTTTCCCTGTAACACACACAGGGTTGAATAATATGCATTACTTAAGATCTATGAAATGTTTCTTTTATACCTGATCATCAGCTCTTTCTTATTATAATTTTTTTTTTTTTGAATTTGGAAACAACAACATTACACAATGGATCATTTTAATCAGGCGTTACTGTGAAATTCATGGAGTTATTGTTGTTGCTAATGCATAATATGTTTTCAAAAATCATTTCTTTACAAATTACAAATATAGCTTAGAACCCTCGCAGGTCTAAGCCTTGTTTTAGTGTTTTTGTTAATGGTAAAAATGCATGTGCAGCCTCGACACTGTAATGCATATATTATTTCCATATTCTTAGGACAAACTGGTCTAGTGCAATATGCATGCTGCAGAAATGCCACATAAATGCAATATTTCTATGATCATGAATACAAAACAAATCGGAACTTGAATCTCACAGATATTTATTCAAATTACACACAGCACAATAGTGGACAAGACTTTTGTTTTTTGAAATTTGTTCTTCTCTTTCACTTTTTTAACAAAATTATTTTGCTATTATTATTTTTATAATAACTTGTAGTCGCAGTAGAGTAGTAATAGTAGCAGTAGTAGTAGTAGTAGTATTGTTGTCATTGTCTGATGTGGCTGTGGTTCAGAGTGAAGCGAAGGTCATCCACCAATCAGACGGTCGACAGTTTGTCACGTCGATGTGTCCTTGAGCAAGACACTTAACTCTGAATTGCATCGCCATCGGTGTGTGAATGAGTATTTAGATTAGATCCTGATGGGCAAAGTTGGCATCAGTGCCTCAATGTGTGTGTGAATGCTGACATGTAGTGTAAAATGCTTTGAGAGATCGGGAGACTAGAAAATCGCTGTATAAATGCGAGTGAAACAAATGCATGATGTAGCTATTATTTTACAAACTGCTCAGTGTCCCCTGTGGCCGTACGCCTTAAAATATATAGATATATGGAAGGATAAATAATCTAAGTCATTCATTGTTTGATTTATTAGTTTTGTAAAGTCTCAAAAAACACTGTTGTTTCATGCTGGATTACAAAGCTTTCTAAAAAGGACATGATAGCACTGGAGCTCTTGTTGGAAAGCTACAATAGTGACAAAGCAGAGGCAATTTCACGTATCTACACCATAGCTTTGCAGGGATATGCTAAAAATAGTAATTATTGTGATGCTGCGGATGACACTGCTGATCTGATGTGTTAGCTGTTGGGGTGTTTGTCTTGATCTGTGCAGTTTATCTAACATTATTCTATGTCCTCTAAGCAGTCTGTAGATTTGTTTCCAGACCAGTCTAATCAGACACAGTAACTATATTGTCTTAAGCTCTAATCATGAATCCAAAGCAGTACGACTCAATTAAGTTAATGTTAACCATTTTTGTGTTAAATGGCTAGCTAACTAGCAGTAAAACCAACAATCTACATGTAATTACTACAGCCACTGACTGTTAGCGTCTATATGTATGTGCACCATGTCCTCTGAAAGATCTGCAGTATGTTTGAATCTGAATTGAATTAAGCTTCTGAACAGAAGACAGATAATTAAAATTTCTATAAAAATAACTGTAATAATATATAATATAATAACATAGATATAAAATAGTTCTCTTAGTGCAACATTAATATGTTAGATAACAGTCGGCCTATGAATCATTTTAGGAAATGTGCTGCACTTCATTTCTTGTGCTGTTTCCAGAGCCTTTATGACTTTTTGTGAAGATGCTGTTTTTGTTCCTAAATTGGAGATGAGACATCCATCTGGCTTGGGAAAGACATCATTTCAGAAAACATGAATGGTTTACAGTTATATAATGCTTTTATGTAGTCAAGTTGAAAGGTTTTCCGATTTTAAAGATTTTCAAACTTCCAAACCAAACTTGGGGAAGTGTGAGCAGACAAGTTTTATGGAGGACATGTTTGTTTAGTTTGTCTCTGCTCTAAACTGATTAGGACAGACAAGATGGTTATCTCTAAGATGGTCATCTCTTGAGTGTGTTTGTCCAAGGAGCAGTGTCTGTTTTGTTTCAGAGTCTTAAAAAGTAGGAAGAGGCCATGTCCTCAGGACATGTTTTTGTTGGGAGGTTGTTTTACATTAATCAATCCAATAGTTGATTATGGATGTCATTTAGTGTCTGATTATGGATGTATTTAGTGTGTTAGATCATCTCTTCACCCACCCTAACTTGGGTTGATTTCTTTTTGAGCATTTTGCATGTATTGAATAGTACCCAAAATAACCACAATAACAGCTTAAGGGTGAAAGTGTTTTTGACAAATAATATTTTGAATTAAATATAGCACACTGTAATGATAATTAATTTCAACTTTTGCAACATTCATTATCTGCCCTTAGAATATGAATAAAAATATGAATCTAAAAACACCAGACACAGACTGCTAACTAGCTTCTTTTAAAAAAGGGATATAATAGGATTTCAGCATCAGAATTATACCTGGACAAGAGGTTGATTTATCAAGATGTCTGTTTGAAGATATTGTGTGATACATTTATGGTCAATTACATCATTTAGAGGATTTCTAATTAAGATTTGGGTAATGATTTTGAATAATGAACTATTTAACTTTTTGTCTTGGTGTAGATGATAACAACCAACCCTGCTTCCAGTATTAGAAAGAGTGCCAGTTGTATGACAAAGTGTTGCTAGTAACACACACACACACACACACACACACACACACACACACACACACACACACACACACACACACACACATATATATATATATATATATACATATATATATATAGGTTTGTGTATGTACCGATTGTGTATTTTTTTCATCCTGTTTATTGTCACACTATAAATCAAGTTGGGCTGGGACACGGGCGGAATGAGGTATAACACATGTACAGTGTAACTGAAGCTGCGTTCGTGCATCGTTGTTGACTGCGCATGTGTTGTTACGATGCGTTGATGACGCGTGACCCAGCCTCCTTCCTTCTCAAACTTCTCGGTTGGCAGAGACGTTGATGAAGTGCAGAGAATGGCTGTCTTTCTGAAATGACATGAAAGGAGATGGCGAGTGGACACAATAAAGACCGCCAGTGTCGTTTTGCTCTGCAGTATGGGGACAGTAAGTGGTAGATAAAACTGTGTGTAAGCACTGTGCAACACGTGTGGCTTATGCTAGCGGCAATACTTATACCCATATGATGATCCCAGCAGCATTTAAACAGGCTCTACATGCAGACAGAGCAAAAAACAAGTAAAGCAGTTGTGGAGGCTGCTGGATTTCAGCATATGATTAAGGTACTTATATTTTGTTAAACATCAGGGAATAGAGAGACATATGTCACTGTGGTTTAAAAAAGGTCTAGTGCTGGCTGCACTGATGCACTTTTTGTTGATGGCCTGAGCCTTTAATTTGTTCATTTATTTATTAATTATTTTTAAATAACACAGTGGCACTTCCTTATGTTAGTCTCGTTTAACGTAATTCAGGCAAACATTTGACTTATTTTGGCCAATAAATGAAAAGCTGTTCAAACTGAGATTGAAACTAGCCTCCTTGCTGTACCATAAACAATGTTTACTGCTGTACCGAACCGAACCAAAAAACGGTCTAGGCTGTAGCGCAAAAGCAAAGCTAATAATAAACAGCATAGCTGATGACAGACCCAGAGACAAAGACTCAGTGTAGGGAAATATAAAATCAAAATGTTGAACAGCAGAGAGGTGCTTATTGCAGAGTGCTTCACATTCTTGTGCTTAAATCCAGCAGCCTGCCAGTGTGTATAAACTGAAGCGATGGCAATTACCCAGAGAGAACACAAGCAGTCAAGTCCAGGAATGTAAATATATTGCATTTCAGATCCAATAGACACAGGTTATTTCTACATTTGAGTGTGTGCGGTCCTTGAGATGACACACTTGCTTAGCAGCAGGGGCAGTAAAAGGGGATGGCCTTTGGGATGAGATCTGCAGACTCACCAGTCCAAAGTGTTGCTAAATTGAAAACCTGCTCTTGAACATATCCAGACTGACTGGGTCCATCACTCCGTTACAACTTTTAACCAGGCAAAGGAAATTACAGCCGTGACCTCGTGGCGCTTGCCAGGGAGAGACACTGAGAAGTAATTTTGCTTACACAGAGGGGAAGGTAGGAGAGGGAGGACGAGGTGGAGGCGAGGGTACAAATCTGTATAAGCACCGCGGTCCCTCCAGTTTAGAGCTGGGAGCAGCCGTTAAATTAACATTCAACACATAGAGGAGTTCAGCTGGGGCATGAAAGGGCTTGAGGAGCGAGAGAGTGCCTGCTAAAGCAGACTGGGAGCCCTATCACCAACGCTGCATGGCC